>CM053793.1:133240921-133988421 GCA_028749045.1 Cupressus sempervirens | reverse complement strand
TCATGGGTGTCCTCTGCAACACCTTTTCCAAAACTATCCAGGCTCACATACTCCTAACAGTCAGCCTAGGGGATCAATCAATGGATTACAAAACCATCATTAAAGTTCACAAAAAATTAAAATTCTATATGCACTATCTAACCTATCACCCCACCTAGTTCTATACATTTACCACCATAGCTGATTAGGCAAGAACCATCTTAGTACAAACAACCATGTGAAGCAATACTAAGTCTAGTCAGCAATCAAAATGTTGTAGCTTTCAAATCTTAAGACTTAAACACAAGTATGAATATGAAAAATAACTATGAAAGACTAATCCACAAGAAACATAAACTTGATCTCATGTGTCAATCTATACATAGTCGTGCTACACCATTAAAAAAAGGAAAACACAAAGATTCTTCCTACAAAAGCTCCACATGTGCATAAAATTGATGGTAAACATTCTAACCTTTTAAAAATGATGTTACATGCTCATATGCTAGAGCATGGGTAGTTACAATCTCCAAAACTTCCATTTCCAATTTCTTGCAAAAGTTGGTCAAGCAACTTTTGATCAATTTTTTCTCTGTAGGGCTTTTTGGCCAAATGGATCTACCTAGGACCATATTTAGGTAAAAAATACCTTAATTACCCATCACTAATCATAGTTGACCTATTGAGAAACTTTTAGCACCCTAAGACCTAGTGAGAAACTTGGCTCTCACAATAGGATTAGTTGAATTATAAGGACACTTGGAACTTATTAAACAT
Source organism: Cupressus sempervirens (assembly GCA_028749045.1). Taxonomy (NCBI): domain Eukaryota; kingdom Viridiplantae; phylum Streptophyta; class Pinopsida; order Cupressales; family Cupressaceae; genus Cupressus; species Cupressus sempervirens. The sequence goes on along the minus strand of CM053793.1, from coordinate 133,987,665 downwards.
ATAAAAAAATTAACTAACCGATAAACATTCCTAAAACCAAAATAAGGGAGGTGCCTTGCACCATACTCTGTTGCAACAAAGAACTCAAGTCCATTGAGTTAGGAGGTCTTCAAGGGTGACCCCATGTTTCAATTTATCAGCTTTAGTCATCTAGGTAGCCTCGACATTAGGTACTACCTTCCATTTCACCAAATAGGTCTTGTAGGTTCCCTTTCTAGTCTTCTTGATCACCTTAGAATCCATGATATTGTCTAGTTGCAAAGGTTGCAGAGTTGACAAGTCTTGAACCCAATCTGCTCCTTCTAAGTTTGAAAGAACATGCTAATCAACATCAACATGAGTACCTTTATGGAGAATAAGCCACACACATTGAAAATAGGTGATATTCCTAAGCTAGGAGGAGGTTTAACTTCATAGGCATTGTTGCCAAACTTGTGGAGTATTTTCAAAGGTCCTATATTTTTCATCAACAACTTGGTTGGATATCCCTTTGGTAGTCTCTCTTTCCTAAGATAAGCCATTACCAAATCCTCTACTTTGAACTACAAGTCTCTCCTTTTTTTGTATGCATTGCTTTGTACATTTCAACTTGATTTTGCAATATCTTCCTAACTTGCTCATGTAGCTTTTTCATCTATTTTGCAAATGATTTTCCTTGTGCACTCATTTCATCATGTAGGATGAGATCCCTCACCTCCCAAAATATCCTTAGGATGATTCCTATACTATTGGTACCCATATGGACCTAGTATTTAAACTTTCAGTGTGGACTCTTGAACTACTTTGAACTAAGGTTCAAAGAACTTTGAAGCAGTTAGAATTGATTCAATTTTCTCATGCAAGTTCTAATGGTTTATTCTAAGAGGTTCACATGTGCAATTCAGTGGCCTAGGTTTAGTGATCCATTTCTAGTTCAGAAAAAATGTACATAATGAAAGGTGATTATGCATATTGGTCAGACACTCAAGCCATGAAATTGATAATTAATTTTTGGGGGAGGCCATAGGTTTATTTTTTTGAATGTGTATGAGTTAGTTATAATGAAATTTGTGTAGGCTTTTTATAAAAACACCATACACACCGACAAAGAACTCAAAGAGACTATGGTATTCCTAGGAACATGGGTTGCCTACAGATTTATGTGTGTAGTCTACTCAATATAATGTTGTAGAGACTCATTCATGAGAGCTAGAATTTGGTCACTACACACAAGAATTTGTTAGTTTTCTAATATTGAAAATGTTAGTGAATAAAGGTCAAGAATAGAAGTAAGAATTCACTCAGTGCACTTGGGGTTGGTTTCAAGTTTTGCATGGCAACTCTGAACCTATGCTTTTTATTGTGTCCAAGATACATAAACACATTGAGAAGGAAGTTATAAATCTTAATGAGATTACACTAGCTACAATGCTAGAAAAGTTGATTATCTCTAAGACGATGATGCACCCCTTTTCCAAACCCAAAATTTTTCCCTCCTCACTATGTTGTTAGGTGGATTGAAAGGAGGATTCATGAAAATTACTTGAAAAATAGAAAAACCATAGGATAATCCAATATTTTGATGGTGATCTACATCAAATCATCCACATAGAGTTATCTCAAACCTAATAATCTACATTTGGAGCATATTGTACCAGTGAACTATTTAACAAGATGCCTCAACTAGTAAATACCTTATGCCAAGTGTGAATTTTTGAAGGCTTTGATTTAAAAGGTATGGGATCAATAGTCTAAATTTTAACATCACACAATTCCTAGTTTTTCAACTTAACCCATTTTATGATAATCTAATTCTTCATAGAGATGAGGTAAAGATTCTTTTGGATGAAACTCCTCATGCTGAATTTTTTTTTCAGAAAAAGATGTTTGAAGCTGACTTCCAACCTATTGGTGACTCCGCTAGTGTGTTGGGATGCCCTTCTTAATGAGGGAGAGGAAATTATAGACAAGTTTTTATCATCACTAAACCAGATCATTTCTCACAGAATGATTTAGGTATCCATTCAATTCAAGTTCAAAATGAAACACTAATAAGTGAATCTTCTTATATTTCCTTTGTACATGGTTTTGCTGATTCAGATAATGAAAGTAATGATGAAAATTCTGATGACAACTTGTTTCTTGAAAGAGATGAAGAAATCACAAACTCAAGAATTGATCCTACCTTAGATGAGGCATCTCTTTACCTACAATTTGATCATGATACTAAAATCCATATGCAAAATATGACTCATGAGAAGAACATTTTCAAACATTGTACACCATTTCTTGATGAGGTTTATACTTTTCATTTTTTTAGCTTGAAGTGAAACTTGGCCAGATGCATGTTGAAGATAAATTCTTGGGTGAAAAAGAGTCCTATCATGAGTTATGGTTGTTTAAGAAGAAATTATTGGTCAACATATTGATATGTACTTTCAACTCAAGGTTTGGCATTGAAGATGTTGTCAATACACAATATTTTGGAGTTTCTCCATTGATATGTGTTTTCCTATGGTGGAAAAGATTCTTCTTCTCCTAGCCAATAAATGGATTCATGTGATTCTTTTTCTTTATTTTGGTTCTCATGGTAGGTTGTCTTCCCACCTTTGTAAATATTTTAATTATTCTTTTGGTGTACATAGTGTTTGTTTGAATAATGTGCAAGCTTCACACTTGCTGGTAGTTTAGGTTGGTTGGTTTTTCTCTACTCCCCTCTACCCTCTTTACAAGAAACTACCAATTTTCTCTTCTTGATTACACTATCACCCAATGCATAGGGCTCTTGTATTTTTCTAGAGATTGCTGGAGTTCTCTATTTTTGAGTTAAAAATAGTCCCATAGTTAGAGCTACTATTGGTACCCATATGGACCCAAAATTTAAACTTTTAGTGTGGAGTGTTGAACTACTTCAAACTAAGCTTCAAATCAATTTGAAGCAATTTGAATTGGTTTAATTTTCTGATTTAAGTTCAAAAAGTTTATTTTGAGAGGTTCACACATGCAATTTAGTAGCCTAGGTTTAGAGATTCATTTCTAGTTCAGAAATTTAGTTTGTTAGTTCACAAATTTGAAGGCTCAATGATGCAAGGTTCATGTTTAAGTGTATTATATATCTATGCTAGGGGAGGTAATGCCACTCAATGTTAATATGGAGAATGGTTTAACTTTGGTAGTGGTAGTAATTATATACCCAACTACCCAAAAACCTAATTGGTCAAACATATAGGTCTTCATTTTGATACAAGGTAGTCAAGTCATCAAGAGTATATTTATATGTTTAGGATGATGATCAAACCATAACCAATGGGGATCATTACATGATAGAAGAAATTTTTAATGAAAGGTGATTGTGCATATTGGTCAGACATTCAAGCTGTGAAATTGACAACTAATTGTCGGGGGTGGCCATAGGTTCAAAATTTTGAATTTTTATGAGTTACGTTTAATGAAATTTGTGCACTTTGTTTATAAAAACACCATACATGCTGATAGAGAATTCAAAGGGCCCATGGTATGCCTAGGAACATGGAACACCTACAAATGTATGTGTGCAATTTACTCAACATAATGTCGTAGAGACTCATTCATGAGAGCCAGAACTCAATCACTACACAGAAGAATTCGATAGTTTTCTGATATTGAAAATGTTAGTGAATAAAGGCTGAGAATAGAAGTAAGAATGCACTCGATGGACTTGGGGTTGGTTTCATGTTTGGTATGGCAACTTCAAACCTGAGCTTTTTCTTGTGTCCTAGATACATAAATGCGTTGAGAATAAAGTTACAAATCTAAATGAGATTACACTAGCTACAATGCTAGAAATGTTTATTATCTCTAAGAGGACAATCCACCCCTTTGCCAAACCTAAAATTTGTCCCTTCTCACTATGTTGTTGGGTGGATTGAGAGGAGGATGTGTTAAAAGTAGTTGAAAAAATGGAAAAATCACAAGATAATCCAATGTTTTGATGGTGATCTGCATCAACTCCTCCATGTAGATTATCTCAAACCAAAGAATATGCATTCAGAGCATACTGTGCCAGTGAACTATTTAACAAGATGCCTCAACTAGTAAATACTTCATGCGAAGAATTAATTTTGGAAGGCTCTAATTTAAAAGGTATGTTATCAATAGTCAAAATTTGAACATCACATGATTCCTGGTATTTCAATAAATTAACACCTTGATGATGGTCACATCATACAGGGGATACATTCACAATCAGGCGGCTTCAAGTTAAATGTATTTTTTTTAAAGAATTAATGTGCCTAATCCTCGTGCAAAGGAAAGGCGCTCAAAAAAGGATATGATAGTCACAGAATAACTATTTAATAGAATGACAAGCTTGACAATAATATAGATGTTTACATAGGTCAATGATCGAAGGCGGATTACACATAGAATATACAGTTCATTTCCACACATGATCAATAAGCATCAAGCATGCAACAAATCTTAAGGAATCATCATAAAAATTTGTGAATAATTTGAATGTACATGAGATTACATGTGATCTATTCCAAAATTACTATGATCAAATTATAGAAATAAGGAGCCCACATTCATCAAAATCAATTCTTATATCACTACCAATTATGGAGAATATATTTCCTAAAGGTTCTGTTGGAAGTGTTAGAGTTCTGAGAGGGGGTTGAATCAAAACTATATAAATTTAATTCAAAATACTAATTTCAATCCTTTAACCATTCATAGTAGAATAAAATAGTGCTGGAAATTAAAAGCATTCACCATGAACCAAAAGAAAATACCAACTCACAAACTATAGAGACACAGATTTTGCCAAGTGGGAAACCCTCAAAATTCCTCAAATGGCATTCATCATAGGGAGAAAAACCACTCTTTGAAGCTGTAATATTTATTGCTTCAATTCCTTTACAATCACCAATAAGAACTACTTAGGGTGTTCAACCCTTTCTAGCTCTTGCTATTCTTAAAATCTCATATACACATACATATGTATATGTTGCATCTATACATGTATACAAGCTTATAATATTGCTTTTAAATACAACTTCTTTTCAGAACTTTTACAAATGTATATGTGTCAATTTTAATGCCTTTTTCACACACATTCATTTTGAGATTTACAAATGATTAATGTAAATAGAGATGAAATTTGAATTTATCAGTTACATTGAACCAACTAAACTAGTTAGGGTTGTCAAAAACTCCTTTTGAAATGTTGTTTTAAAAACCAATTTCAAAATAGTTAAGGATTGAATTTGTCCACGTCTCACAAATTGATGGCCATATATGTTTCCAAACTATCCAAGAAATATTCCAAATTTGAAATCCTCAAGTGACTTCAAAAACAAAACCTTAGAGAAAGCCATTTTTAGGATCAAAATCCTTTTAAACATTGAAGAAACTAAAATAGTGAGTTTATAAATCTGTCTTTGAAAAACAACTATATCCCTTTTTATGTTTCTTTATTTTTCCAATGCCGTTTGAATTAAATTCATCAAAGATTTCTCCATCCTGTCATCTAGCTTTTCATACTTTATTTCAAAAATGTTTTCCATTGTTGAATTGAAGAAATAACACCAGTTTTTTAAAAAGAAAGTTCCATATTCTATTGAAGAAAAAATTTGAAACCCCTTTCTTTTTCTTTTTAACTAGAAATAGTGAAGAAAGAAAAAAATTATCTTCTACCAAAAACTAACCGTTTTTTCTTTTCAACAATCATCAAGGGCTTTCCATGAAAAATTTATTTCCAACTTGTTCACCATACTGAGGCTAAAGGACTTCTTTATAAAAAAATGACATCGAATTTGAAAAGAAATTTCCACTGAAGATAATTACAATCTTCACTTCTTTTAAACTCCTTACTTCCCTTTAAAAAAATTAATTGAATAAATTGCAACAGCATACCTATAGCTAAAAGAACCAATAAATCTTTTTAATTTTAACTCTAGTATTCTTAAAATCCACATATATTCGAAGGCCATCTTTTGTTTAAAGGAAGAAACTCCATTTTGCCACAATTGTTCCATGGATACACACAAAAACATGTAGATAAGTGAGGTTTTTAACGAAACAACATACATCATTATATATTACTTGCTGTCAAAGAAACTTTCCAAGCAATTTCAAAACCTTTTCATGTAGCTAGTGATCATTTTTCCTTTAATGAAAACAAATCTTCAAGTTTGCATGTAGAGACCAAACAATTCTTTTGATCAACAAAGATATTACAAACTTTGCAAAAAAAAAAAACAAGAAACTCTTGGAAATGAGAATTGAGTAACTCAGAGGGGGAGGGGGTGAATCAATTACTACAAAACTTTCAACAATCCCTAAGATGTCTGAATATACCCTTGATCTAATTAATATAAAATGCTGAAACTTGATAATGTAGCAAATGATAAATATTAAGAACTGATATGTTATCATGCACAAAGCAATTAAGCAAACAAGAGACACCAATTTTAACGTGAAAACCCAATATGGGAAAAACCACCAATGTAACTAGATACTATTTTTCACTCTTTTGAAGTGAGCCCTATTAGGAGCCAACCCTGTTTAAGGTTACAAAAACACATTGTTAGGCGTGACCCTATTAAAGGATTTAATCACCCTGTTAGGAGTGGCCTTGCTAGAGGTCTTTAGAACAATTCAACTGAACTGTCACCTTGTTAGAGGATTTATTGAATGGCTGTTAAACCAACTCTGTTAAGAGATTTTGAATTCACTGTTACAATGGTTAGAAAGAAACAATGAAGTGACCTGATATAATGTGCAACTTATCTTTGCTAATTGTAGATCTCTGTTATGCTTGACTGGATCCTTACTGATCAAATACAACTTTATAGCTCCTTCAACACATCTGATCCTTCATCAACCTTTGCTCATCATTCGCCTTTTCATACTATAATTCGCATTCATAACTTCTTTTCCATAATCACACACACCTTTTAATTCATAACTTGAATGACCATATATACCTTTCAGATTATCTTAGTCAGCTCAAATCATTGACTAAACAAACAATTACAACAGTCGGCTAGAAGTAATTAATTAGGAAATCCCTATACTGGCAGACCCTGTATGGTGAACTTTGTTTAGAAAATAATTCTTGTGTTAATCGACTGAACTTGGTTAATACAGGGAACTTCATGACAATCCTTCAATCGCCGGGAGAACTCGGTAAGTACTAAGTTTCTTGAGATATCTGAGTGAGCTCGGTGGAAACTACCCTTTGGAGATCGAGTGAAGCTCAGTTAACATTGACTTCCACATTTCCTTCATTGACCAAGTGAGCTCAGTGAAAAATTTCTTTCACCTTTCCTTTTTTGATCGAGTTAGCTTGGTTAACACTGTCTTCCACATTTTCTTCAATGATCGAGTGAGCTCGGTTGGCACTGTAGATTGCATTGCAGACTATCCGAGCTTGGTGAACTTGAGACTAATGATTGATATGACATTTGGGTGACATCAAGGACAACATTATCCAACAATCTCCCTCTTTGGCATTGATGGCAACACAACATGTCATAACAGAATGAAATTTTTGAAAACAAGTCCAACAAGATAACAAACTTCTCCCTCCTTCAATAATCTCCCTCTGTTAAGGGACTTTATGGAAAAATTTTCAAATCTCATAAATTTTAGAAGGATATGATAGTAAATCTCTCCCTCTTTGACAACACGTGCCAAAGACAACAGAAGTTAAGTGAATTGTAATGCATCTTTAGTACTCATTCATATGCAATGATTTCTAATTAAACTGCATCAACAGATAGATCTTCAATCTTGTATGCATTGATGCATCACTAGAACTTATTTTTAGTGGACTTCAGATAGGGGAATGACCCCTAACTTACCTCTAAGATAAAAAAATGCATCCTTAGGTAAAGGCTTTGTGAATATGTCATCAATTTGTTCCTTTGTATGGACATATTCCAGTCCGATCTCCTTCTCTTGCACCAATTCTCTGACAAAATGATATTTTATTGCAATATGCTTGGTCTTGGAATGCATCATTGGATTCTTAGATATGTTGATTGCACTAGTATTGTCACAGAACATGACAACTGGTTCTTTGATTTACATCTTCATTCCTTGCAATAACTGCTTAAACCAAACAATATTTGAACAATTTACTGCTGCAACAACATACTCTGCCTCTACTGTAGATTGGGATGTACAATTCTGCTTTTTGCTTGTCCAAGAAACCAATATTTTTTCAAGAAAGAATGCTCCTACACTTGTGCTTTTTCTATCATCAAGGTTTCCTACCCAATCAGCATTAGTAAACACTTTCAAATCCAAATTACCTCCAAATTTGTACCATAAGCCATAATCTTTAGTTCCTTTCACATATCTCATTATTCTTTTGATTGCCATCAGGTGAGTTTCTCTTAGCTTTGCTGAAAATCTTGCAACAATACCAACTGCAAGGGCAATATCTAGCCTGTTATGAACTACGTATTGCAATTTTCCAATCATAGATCTATACAATGTTTGATCTACCTCATTGGATTCATCATCTTTGGTAAGTTTCAATCCAGTACACATAGGAGTTCCAACAGGTTTACAGTCCTCCATACCAAACTTTTTCAATATCTCCTTGATGTATTTTGATTGAGTGATGTAGATGCCATTCTTATTTTGTTGAATTTGAAGACCAACAAAGAATTTTATTTCACCAAACATAGAAATTTCAAATTCCTTGTTCATTTGTTCTAAAAATTCTTTGCAAAGATCATCATTCCCTATGAAAACAGTATCATCTACGAATATTTTTGCCAAGACAATCTTATTATCTGATCCTTCCTTTATATACAAGCTACTATTATCATTAGTTCTTTGAAAAATAATATGAATAAGATAGTTATGCAATATTTCATACCATTCTCTAGGGGCTTTTTTCAGACCATACAGTGCCTTGTGTAATTTGCAGACTATGTTCTTTTTATCTGGATCAACAAAACCTTTAGGTTGTTCAATGTAAACCTCTTCATCTAGTATTGCATTGAGGAATGCTGACTTGACATCCATCTGATAAACTTTGAATCCTTTGTGAGTAGCATATGCAAGTAAGGTTCTAACTCCTTCCAATCTTGCAATAGGAGCAAAGGTTTCTCCATAATCTATGCCTTCTTCTTGAGAGTATCATTTGCATACCAATCTGGCTTTGTTTCTGGATACCTTACCATCTTCAGTCAACTTGTTTTTGAATACCCACTTGGTTCCAATTAGATTCTTATTTTTAGACCTGGGTACAAGAGTCCATGTCTTGTTCTTCTCTATCTGTTCTATTTCCTCATTCATTGCCTCAATCCAACTATCATTTTCCAATGCATCTGTAATGTTTCTAGGTTCAAAATCAGCAAGTAAACAAGTATTTTTCAGCTTGCTTCTTGTCAAGGTTCCTTCAGACTTGTCTCCAATGATTTGATCTGGTGCATGATGTCTTCTCATATATTTAGCTAATATAGGTTCTTTTCCTCTTGAATGAATTTCATTTCTATCTCCTTGTGCTTCAATTTCATGTTCAGGATGTTCTGGCTCAGTAAGAATTGGCTCAGGCGCTTTAGACTCGATAGACACTTGCTCAGTAGTGTCTGAATGTTGTTGTGGCTCAGTTTGAACATTTTGCAACTCAGTTACTGATGACTCAGGAGTTGAGGATTCTTGAGTGAACGGTATGCTTGGTATAGTATCTGGTTCAATGTAAACAAATCTTGTGTAATCTTCAGGTACCTTTTTGCTTTTTTCTTTAGATTTTTCTGCAAACTCATCAACTTTCACATGTGCACTTTCTATGACTTTGTGAGTGGATAGATTTAAACATCTATATGCTTTTCTTTTGCAAGAATATCCTAAAAATATTCCTTCATCACCTTTTACATCAAATTTTCCTTTTCTAGATTCTTTCAAAATATAACATTTGCTTCCAAATACTTTTAGATAACTTACATCGAGTTTGTAGCCATACCATAATTCATAGGGAGTTTTGAATGAATCCTTCTTCAACTGTACTCGATTTAAGGTATGAACTGCAGTGCTGATGGCTTCCTTCCAGTATTTGATAGCAATTTTTTTTCTATCATCAGGTTCTTGCACAATCCATGATGGATCTATTTCTTCTTTCAGCTATTCCATTTTGTTCAGGAGTTCCTAGTGCTGAGACCTGTCTTTTAATACCTTTTTCAATGTAGAAGTTGTTGAATTCATGTGAGATGAATTCACCACCTCTATCTAACCTTAAGCATTTTAGTCTTTTTCTTGTTTCTTTTTCTACTCTTTCCAAATACCATTTGAATTTCTCAAATGCTTCTGATTTATTCCTTAGATACATGACAGTCATCATTCTTGAGCAGTCATCAACGAAAAGAATGAAAAAATTCTCTCCAGTATAGCTTTCTATTCCAATGGGTCCACATAAATTAGTATTCATAATTTCTAATATATCTTTAGACTGATAGTTCTTACTTTTAAAACTAGTCTTTCCCATTTTACCAATCTGACAATTCTTGCATAGACCAACCTCAGGTTTCTTAATGTTAGGAATGCCTCTTACTTTCTTGAATTTGCTTATTTTTACCAGGTTATTAAAATTGACATGACACAACCTTTTATGCCATAACCAACTTTCTTCAATTTGAGCAATAAAACATGAGCATTCACCAAGTTCTAGATAAAAGAAGTTACCTTTAGTTTGGGTGCCAGATCCTATCAGCTTTCCTTGCTCATTCAATAGTCTTGCCTTTCCATGCATGAATTCCACCTTGAATCCAGTATTGAGTAACTGTGCCACACTTAGCAAATTATGTTTAAGACCTTCAACCCAATAGGCATTATTACATACAAGTTCTTTGGTTAGACAGATTCTTCCTCTTCCTTTTATGAAACAAGGTTCATTATTACCAAACCTTACACTGCCACCATCATAGTCTTCAAACTAATCAAACTTAGTTTTATCACTAGTCATATGATGTGAGCAACCACTGTCTATAATCCATGTATCATTCTTACTTATATGAGAAACAAGTGCCATTTTATCTTCCTCATCACTGTCAGAATCATCTTTAATGACAATATAAACAATTTCATCCTCACTATTATCAGAATCTTTAGAATTTTCAGCCATGAAGCATGATTTCTTACCTTTGTTCTTGGATTATTTGAAGTCTTTCTTGCCATTCCATTTTTAATCTTTCTTTTCATTATTGTTTTGCTTTTTTGGACACCTTGCTACAATATGACCAATTTTTTCACAAGGAAAACAGATTAGAGGAACTTTACCTTTGTATTTTCCTCTACCTCTAGAATATTTCTTTGCTAGTAGAGCTTCAATCACTTCAAGGTCACTGTCTGAACTTAGGCTTGATTCATTTTCACTTTCTGACTGATATTCCTTCTCCTTTTTGTTTTTCTCCTTAAGTGAGAGCTTGGCTTGAAATGCTGATTCAATGTTCTTGGAGGCTGGAACATAGTTGTCAAAGTTATCTAGTTCAAATGTAGTTAGTCTTCCAGCTATGGCCTCAAGATTTATCTGATGATTTGCTTCACATCTTCTTTCCTGTATTGCAGAAACTCTGATTGCATAAATGAGAAGCAGGGTTTTGAGGACTTTGCTTATAACTGTTTCTCCTTTGATATCACCTCCAGATGCTCTGATTGCACTCACACATTCTTTAACTCTTTCAACATACTTTGCAATGTTTTCATCCTCTCTCATCCTCATTTGATCAAATTGTCCTCTTAGACTTTCTGCTTTTGCTCTTCTCACATTATCATCTCCTCCATAGATCTCTTTTAGCTTGTTCCACATCTCAAAGGCAGTTTTGCAGTCCTTAATGTCATCATATTCTTCATAACTAAGAGCGGATGCTATGTCTATCATCATATTGTTGTGAGTCTTCTTTTCAGCACTGTCATTGACAGACAATGTGCCAGAAGGTTCTTCATATTTTTCTTCAAGGTATTTTAGTCCAGTATCACCACCAGTAACCAGATGAAGTCTCATCAATCTTTGCCATGCAGAGAAGTTATCTCTATTGAGTTTTAGAATTTCTCTTTTGTAAGACATCATGATCTTTGGCTTAGATCCTTGAAATCTTTTCTTGCAAGCACCAAAAGCTCTGATACCAATTGTTGGAAATGAGAAAAGAGTAACTGAGAGGGGGAGGGGGTGAATCAGTTACTACAAAACTTTCCATAGTCCCTAAGATGTCTAAATATACCCTTGATCTGATTAATATAAAATGTTGAAACTTGATAATGCAGCAAATGATAAATAATAAGAACTGATATGTTATCATGCACAAAGCAATTCAGCAAATAGGAGACACCAATTTTAACATGGAAATCCAATATGGAAAAAACCACCAATGTAACTAGATACTCTTTTACACTCTTCTGAAGTGAGCCCTATTAGGAGCCAACCCTATTAAAGGTTACAAAAACACATTGTTAGCTGTGACCCTGTTAAAGGATTTAATCACCCTGTTAGGAGTGGCCTTGCTGGAGGTCTTTAGAACAATTCAATTGAACTGTCACCTTGTTAGAGGATTTATTGAATGGCTATTAAACCAACTCTATTAAGAGATTTTGAATTCATTATTATAATGGTTAGAAAGAAACAATGAAGTGACCTAATATAATGTGCAACTTATCTTTGTTGATTGAAAATCTCTGTTATGCTTGATTGGATCCTTACTGATCAAATACAACTTTATAGCTCCTTCAACACGTCTGATCCTTCATCAGACTTTGCTCATCATTCACCTTTTCATACTATAATTCGCATTCATAACATCTTTTTCATAATCACACACACCTTTTAATTCATAACTTGAATGACCATATATACCTTTCAGATTATCTTAGCCAGCTCAAATCACTGACTAAACAAACAATTACAACAGTTGGCTAGAAGTAATTAATTAGCAAATCCCTATACTAGCTGACCCTGCATGGTGAAATTTATTCAAAAAATAATTCCTGTGTTAACCGATTGAGCTCGGCTAATATAGCGAACTTCGTGACAATCCTTCAATCGGCAGGAGAACTCGGTAAGTACTAAGTTTCCTGAGATATCCGAGTGAGCTTGGTGGAAACTACCCTTTGGAGACTGAGTGAAGCTTGGTTAACACTGACTTCTCCATGATTCCTTTGATGATCGAGTGAGCTCGGTGGAAACTATCGTTTGGAGATCGAGTGAAGATTGGTTAACACTGACTTCCACATTTCCTTCATTGACCGAGTGAGCTCGATGAACACTGTCTTTCACCTTTCCTTTGTTGACTGAGTTAGCTCAATTAACATTGTCTTCCACATTTCCTTTGATGATTGAGTAAGCTCGGTTGGCACCGTAGATTGCATTGCAGACTGTCTGAGCTCAATGAACTTGAGACTAATGACTGATATGACATTTGGGTGACATCAAGGACAACATTATCCAACAGAAACCCTCCTCAAAGAGTCTGCTGAGTTTTAAAAATTGCCTTTCAAAAAATACCCACAACCAAAACCAAAAAATAAAACCTTCTATAGTCCACCATACAAGACTAGCATTTGGCATTACATGCAGGCTATACTTTTATTTTGGTGTACTTGTTGTATTAATAGTGCCACGTTTGAAATGCATGTTCACTTTATGTTTTATGTGAATTTATTACCTTGCCAATTTTCCCACCACAAAGGTCAATCTTATGTACAACCTTTTTAATATTCTTTTGAACACATTTTGCCAACTTTTTAACATCAACATGGTCAACAATTTCTCCCATTTTTTGAGGCAAAATTTTTCACTATCTTATATATACAAGTTGAATTTTAAAAATACGTTTAACTTATATATACAAGATAATGAACAAAAAAAAATTGATTATTCTATGATATGATATGCTGAACTACAAACAACCATGAATCAACAATCATAAGGAACCAAATCGGAATATACAAGATAATGAACTAGATCAACCAAATTTGAACCAACTAAATCTAAACCAAAACCAAATCAAATCTGATAATTTTGATTATGCTAAACCAAATCCAAATCAAATCCTAACCAATCAAATCTGATAATGCTGAACAATAATTTTATGTCAGCATTGATTGGGAGAAAACTCCCAATCAAGTTCTTAACTATTCAAATAGTTCTTTAGGTAGTGCTTTTGTAAAAATGTCTACCACATGTCCTCAAGTAGGCACATAAACCAATTTTATCTCATTATTAAAAACATTATCTCTCAAGAAATGAAGTTTAATGACCACATGTTTTGTGCATGAGTGCATTACTAGATTTTTGTTCAATTGGATAGCACTCATGATATCACACATTATAGAAATAGGTTTTGAAACTTGAATGCCCAAATCTAATAATTGATAATCCATCTAAATGAACTAAGTATAGCACGTTGTAGCAGCAACATATTTAGATTCACAAGTAGATAAAGTGACATAGTCTTGTTTCTTACTATGCCAAGAAACCAAATACTCACCAAGAAAGAAGGCCGCACCACTGGTGTTCTTTTTATCATTAGATCCACCCCAATCTGCATTAGTATAACCAAATAGTGTAAAATCATTCCTGTGAGGATACCATAAACCATAATCAAGTGTGCCTTGAATGTATTTTAGTATTCTATGCATTTCATTTAGATGGGATTGTTTTGGATCAGATTGAAATATAGAAACCATACATACTACTTGCATTATATCAGGTCTAGATGTAGTTAGATATAATAAACTTCCAATCATGGACCTATAAATAGTCTAATTGATAGAAGGTGAGTCATCATTCTTTATTAGTTTGCAGCATGTCTCCATAGGAGTACTTATAGGTTTGCATTCAACCATATTAAACTTTCTCAACATTTCTTTGGCATATTTAGCTTGAGAAAGAAATAAGTCCATTTTCTAGTTGTGAGACTTGCAAACCAAGGAAAAATGTGAGTAAACCTAACAATGACATTTCAAATTTAGATTCCATGATTTTTTATTTTTTTAAATTCTGATTCACCATTAGTAGACCCAAAAACAATATCATCCACATAAATTTCTACAGCCAAAATGTCATCATTTATAACTTTGATATACAAAGTGTTGTCTATTTTTCCATGAGAAAATCCATTTGAAATTAAATGTTTATCCAACTTGGAATACCAAGCTCTAGGAGCTTGTTTTAAGCAATACAAATCCTTTTTTAGTTGGTAAACATAATTAGGTTTGTCAGAAGATTCTAAACCTTCTGGTTGTTCCATATAAACTTCCTACTTAAGGTACTCATTTAAGAAAGCAGTTTTAACATCCATCTGGTAAATAGTGATTTTTTTATAACTGGCATGTACAAGAAAGATTTTGATTGATTCCATCCTTGCAACCAGTGCAAAGGTTTAACCAAAATTAATTCCTTCTTGCTGAGCATAGCCTTTGCATACAAATCTAGCTTTATTTCTAATCACTTTTCCATCTTCATTCAGTTTCTTATGGAATATCCATTTTCCACCTATAACATTTTTGTCACTAGGTCTAGGAACAAGTTCCGAAGTCTTAGTTTTCTCTATTTGATTTATTTCCTCCTGCATAGCATTTTGCCAACATGAATCTCATAAAGCCTCAACAACACTCTTTGGTTAAAAATCTGATATCAAGCAAAAATGTTTAGAAATATTCACTTGTTCACCTATTTTGGCTTTTCTTCTAGTTAAAATTCTCTTTTCTACATCTCCAATAACTTGGGACTCAGTATGTCTCTTAGCTATTATTCTAGAAGAAGTTTTTATTCTTGAACCAACACTTGTTATTTTGGGACTTGAACAATTCTTTGGTTCAATTTCATCAGCAAGTTCATTTTCATCAACAAGTTCAATTTTATCATTTTTAGGATGTTCATCATGTAAAGTTTCTAATTTATGGAAAGATGAATCTTCATGATCTTCTTTGTCATTATTGCACATAGAATTTTCATCAAATATTACATTTATGGCTTCTACAATTTTGTTTAGTCTTTTGTTATAGCATTTATAAGCTTTTCTATATGTGGAGTGCCCAAGAAAAATCCTTTCATCAAATCCTGAGTTTAAATTTTCTAGACAATCATCATTCTTTCTGAGAAAACATTTACAACCAAAAATCTTGAAATTTTTGACATTCCCTTTTTCAATTCCATAATTCATACGGAGTATAAACTATTCTGGCTCTGATATGTGCTCTGTTTAAGATGTAGATAGTTGTATGAATAGATTCTTTCTAGAATTTATTAGGCAATTTTGCCTCATTCACCATGGTCCAGGCCATTTCTTTTACAGTTCTATTTTTCATTTCTACAACACCATTTTGTTGTAGTGTTCTAGCAACATAGTATTTTCTTTTATGCCATGTTTTTCACAATACTCAATGAATTCTTGAGAGGTGAATTCTCCTCCCCTATCTGATCTTAAACATTTCAATTTCAAATCAGTCTCTCTTTCTATGATTTTTCTAAAAATTCTGAAGTGTTCAAAGGCTTCTAATTTATGTTTCAAAAATGTTACCCAAACCATCCTTGAATAATCATCTATGAACAACATGAAATATTTTTCACCATTTAATGAAGTAGTTTAGGTTGGATCATAGAGATTAGTATGCACTAATTCAAGTGGTCTATTTCATGAGTATTGTTTTTTTTTTTTAAGGATACTCTCATTTGTTTTCCCTTAACACATTCTTCACAAATATTTGTTGGTTTGGTTATTTGTGGTAGTCCTCTAACCTTTTTGTTCTGGCTAATTCTAGCAAGATTATCAAAGTTTAGATGTCCCAGTCTTTTGTGCCATAGCCAATTTTCTTCTGCTTGATTCATAAGACAAGTATTAACCAATGAAGTTTCTTGAACAACTAAATCTATTAGGTTGTAAATATTTCCACATGTTCTTAACCTGCTAGCAATGACTCTATCTCTTCTATTTTTAATATAGCATCCCTTTTCATTAAAGGAAATAGAGTACCCACTGCCACATATCTAACTGACACTCATAAGGTTATGTTTTAAACCTTGAACAAAGTATACATCATGAATTGGTGTATCCTTGGTCAAAATTATTGAGCCTCTTCCTATTAAATAGTCCCTTGAATTATCACCAAATTGTACAAACCCTCCATCAAAATCTTCCAAGGTTTTGAATTTTCTTTTACACCTAGTCATATGGTGTGAGTAGCCACTATCCAAAACCCACATTGCAGATTTTTGAGCAAATAGGGATGTTTCAACAATTAAAGATTTTTCAATTGTCTTTACTTGCTTCTAGATCTATTTAGGTCTAAAATTCAATTTGAATTCATTTGCATAATGGCCATAGTGGAAACATTTAAAGCACCTAATAATTCTTCTTTTGTCTTGATTAATGTTGCTTTCACAAAAACTAGCCTTGTGCCCAAAGATATTATAGTTGAAACAATAAACTTTGAAAAAGAATTTCATTTCCTAACTAGTAGACTCTTCAAATGAACTTTGTAAAGCATTCAGTTTCTTATCCTTTTCTTCAAGTAAGAATTTTTGATTTTCTATAATCAAGTTTTCTTCTTTTAACTCTTCTTGAAGTTTTTGATTTTCAATTTCATGATTTGAAATTAACTTCTTTAATCTTTTGAGTTCTTGCAAAGATTTTAAAAGTTCTTCTTTGAGATCTACTTCTTCATTTGAATCAAATAAAGATTCAAATTCACTAGTTTTAGGTTTAGGGTAATGGACAATTTCAGCCAAGAACATTCATTCCCCTTCTTCATCAATATCACTAGAATCTTCATTTGAGTCTTCTTTAGATAGAAGACTTTTCTTTTTGAAGACCTTGAATCTTTTGTTTTGATTCCAAGGTTTCTTTTTAGAAAAATTTTCAATTTTCTCATCACAATCTTCCACATTAACATTTTGACATTTTACAGCAAAATGTCCTAACTAATCATAGCTGAAACATTTAGGGTTTCCTTTGTATTGTTTTCTCGTTCTTCTATCCTGTAATGCTTCTAAAGCGTCTGTTAGGTTTGAATCATTTCATCATGTTTTTCAGCCTTAAAGGATGTTTCTTTTGATAAGGAACTAGCTTGACTACTAATCCTCATTTCATATATAGTTAGACTTCCTCATAATTGATGCAAGGTCATTTTTGAAAAACTTTTCTTTTCTTCTAATGTAGATATTTTAGTTTCAAATTTAGTTAATAATGACCTAATGACTTTTGAAACTATATCTTGTTCTCCTATCTATTCACCTAGACCCTTTCTAGCATTCACTAATTCATCAATTCTTAAGAAGTACGTTGCAATGGTTCCATCTTCATTCATTTTCAAATTATCAAACTGTGATTTAAGAGTTAGTAGTTTGGATTCTTTTACTTTTTCATCTCCCTAATAGATTGTTTCAAGTTTGAATCAAATTTCATTTCCTAACTTGTAACAGACAGCTTTAGCAAAATCATCTTTTGTGAGACCACAAAGAAGGGTATATCTTTCCTTCTTATCCAATTCAAATGTCAATTTATCATTTGCATCAGTAGGGACTATTGGTGGGATAGAATATGGTTTAATAAAAACACCTCACATTCTTACATGTAAAGAGTGTATAAAGGCCTCCATCACAACTTTCTAGAAAACATAATCATTTCCATTAAATAATGGAGCCCTATTAAGGGAAGCTCCTTTAGCTTGTGCCATAACTTCCAAATAATATCCCTAGGACAATTTCCAAATGGAATTCTATGCTGTGATACCACTTGTTGGAAGTGTTAGAGTTCTAGGAGGGCTGAATCTGAACTATATAAATTTAATTCAAAATAGTGATTTCAAACCTTTAACCATTCATAGAAAAATAAAAAAGTGCTAGAAATTAAAAGCATTCACCATGAACTGAAAGAAAATACCAACTCACAAAGTATAGAGACATAGGTTTTTTTGAGTGGGAAACTATCAAAATTCCTCAAATGGGATTCATCATAGGGAGAAAAACCACTCCATGAAGCTGGAATCTTTATTGCTTCAATTTCTTTACAATCAACAGTGAGAACATCTCAATGTGTTCAACCCTTTCTATCTCTTTCTATTCTTACAATCTCATATACACATACACATGTATATGTTGCTTATGTACATGTATACAAGCTTATAATATAGCTTTTAAATACAACTTCTTTTTAGAACTTTTACAAATGTATATGTGTCTCTTTCAATGCCTTTTTCACACACATCCATTTTGAGATTTACAAATGATCTCTATAAATAGAGATAAAATTCAAATTTGATTAGTTACATGGAACCAACTGAACTAGTTAGGGTTGTTTAAAAACCCCTTTTGAAATGTTGTTTTAAAAACCAACTTCAAAATAGTTAAGTTTCAAATTTTTCCATGTCTGAAAAATTGAAGACCATATAAGTTTCCAAACTGTGCAAGAAATATTCCAAATTTAAAATCCTCAAGTGACTTCAAAAACAAAACCTTAAAGAATGCCATTTTTACGATCAAAATCCTTTTAAACATTGAAGGAACTATAACAGTGAGTTTATAAATCTATCTTTGAAAAATAATTGTGTCCCTTTTTATGTTTCTTTATTTTCCCAATGCCATTTGAATTAAATTCTTCGAAGATTTCTTCATCCTGTCATCTAGCTTTTCATACTTTATTTCGAGAATATTGACCATTGCTGAAGTAAAGAAATAAGATCATTTTTTTGAAAAGAAACTTCCATGTTCTATTGAAGGAAAAATTTGAAACCCCTTTCTTTTTCTCTTTAACCAAAAATAGTGAAGAAAGAAAAAAATTATCTTCTACCAAAAACTAACTGTGTTTTCTTTTCAACAATCATCAAGGGTTTTCCATTAAAAATTTATTTCAAACTTGTTCACCATACTGAGGCTAAAGAACTTCTTTATAAAAGAATGACACTAGATTTGAAAAAGAAATTTCAATTGAAGATATTTATAGTTTTCACTTCTTTTAAACTCCTTACTTCCTTTTTTAAAAAATAATTGAATAATTTGCAAGGGAATACCTGTAGGTGAAAGAACCAATAAATCTTTTAAATTTTACCTCCAGTATTCTTAAAGCCCACATCTATTTGAAGACCATCTTTTGTTTAAAGGAAGAAACTCCATTTTGCCACAATCATTCCATGGATACACACAAAAACATGTAGATAAGTGAGGTTTTTAACGAAACATCATACATCATTATATATCACTCATTGTCAAAGAGACTTTCCAAACAATTTCAAAACCTTTTCATGCAGCTAGTGATCATTTTGCCTTTACTAAAAATAGATCTTCAAGTTTGCATACAGAGACCGAACAATTATTTTGATCAACAAAGATATTACAAAATTTGCAAAAAAAATATTTTATCAAGAAACCCTCCCCAAAGAGTCCACTAAGTTTTAAAAATTGCCTTTCAAAAAACACCCACAACCAAAACCAAAAAATAAAACCTTCTAAAGCCTGCCATACAAGAATGACATTCAAAATTACATGCAAGCTATACTTTTATTTTGGTGTACTTGTTGTATTAATAGTGCCAAGTTTGAAATTCCTATTCACTTTATGTTTTATGTCAATTTTTTACCTTGTCATTTTTATTTGTATATGCCACATAATATGTCATGTACACCCACCACATCAGCCAATCTTATTTACCACCTTTTTAATATTCTTTTGAAAACATTTTTCCAACTTTCAAATATCAACATGGTCAACAATCTCCTCCATTTTTTGAGGAAATTTTTTTCACTATCTCATATATACAAGGTGAATTTGAAAAATATGTTCAACATATATATACAAGATAATGAACAAAAAAATTTGATTATTCTATGATATGATATGCTGAACCAAAATGAGCCAAGAATCATCAATCATCAGGAACAAAATTTGAATATGCAAGATAATGAACCAAATCAACCAAATCTACACCAACTAAATCTGAACAAAAACCAAATCAAATATAATAATTTTGATTATGATGAACCAAATCCAAATCATATTTGATAATGTTGATTACTCCCCCAAAAATTTTGCATCAAAAAAATTGACCATCTACTTTTTCATGACATTTTTTTGTGAGAGGAGCAAAAACCTAACATAGAATGGTTATTAGCAAGAATTTTATGCTAGCATTGATTGGGAGAAAATTCTCAATTGAGTACTTAACTATTCAAATAGTTCTCTACGTAGTGCTTTTGTAAAAATATATGCCACTTGTCCTTGAGTAGGCACATAAACCAATTTGAACTCATTATTAAGAACTTTACTTCTCAAGAAATGAAGTTTAATGACCACATGTTTTGTGCATGAGTGCATTACTAGATTTTTGTTCAATTGGATAACACTCATGATATCACACATTATAGAAATATGTTTTGAAACTTGAATGCCCAAATTAGATAACTGATAATCCATTCAAATTAATAGAGTATAACATGTTATAGCAGCAACACATTCAAATTCACAAGTAGATAAAGTGACACAATCATGTTTCTTACTACGCCAAGCAACCAAACATTCACCAAGAAAGAAGGTCATACCATTGGTGCCCTTTTTATCATCAAATCCACCCCAATCTACATCAGTATAACTAGAAAGTGTAAAATTGTTGCTATGAGGATACCATAAACCATAATCAAGTGTGCCTTGAATGTATTGTAGTATTCTATGCACTGCATTTAGATGAGACTGTTTTGGATTGGATTGAAATCTTGACACCATGCATACTACTTGCATTATATAGATCTAGATGTAGTTAGATATAATAAACTTCCAATCATGGACCTATAAAGAGTCTAATTGATAGAAGGTGAGTAATCATTCTTTATTAGTTTCCAACCTATCTCTATAGGAGTACTTAGAGGTTTGTATTCATCCATATTAAACTTTCTTAGCATTTCTTTGGCATATTTAGTTCGAGAAATAAATAATCCATGTTCCAACTATGTGACTTATAAACCAAGGAAAAATGTGAGTACACCTAATAGTGACATTTCAAACTCAGATTCCATGATTTTTGAAAAACAAATTCATAATTAGTAGACCCAAAAATAATATCATCCACATAAATTTCTATAGCCAAAATATCATCATTTATAACTTTGATATACAAAAGCTTCAGTAACACTCTTTGTTTCAAAATCTGATATCAAGCAAAAATGTTCATCAATATTCACTTGTTCACCTATTTTGGCTTTTCTTCTAGTTAAAATTCCCTATTCTACATCTCCATTAACTTGGGACTCATGATCTCTATTAGCTATTATTCTAGAAGTTTCTATTCTTGAACCAACACTTGTTATTTTGGGACTTGAACAGTTTGCTAGTTCAATTTCATCAACAAGTTCATTTTCATCAACAAGTTTAGTTTTATCATTTTTAGGATGTTCATCATGTAAAGTTTCTAATTAATGGAAAGATGAATCTTCATGATCTTCCTTGTCATTACCGCACAAAAAAATTTCATCAAATATTACATTTATGGCTTCTACAATTAAGTTTAGTCTTTTGTTATAGTATTTATAAGCTTTGTTATGCGTAGAGTACCCAAGAAAAATCACTTCATCAGATCTTGAGTTTAAATTCTCTAGAAAATGATCAATCTTTTTTATAAAACATTTATAGCCAAAAATTTTGAAATTTCTAACTTTCATTTCTTTTCCATTCCATAGTTCATATGGAGTATAAGTAGTTCTGACTTTGATTTGTGCTCTATTTAGGATGTAAATAGTTGTATGAATAGCTTATTTCTAGAATTTATTAAGTACTTTTGCTTCATTCAACATGGTCTTGGCCATTTCTTTTATGGTTCTATTTTTCCTTTCTACAACATCATTTTTCTGTGGTGTTCTAGCAACAGAGTATCATCTTTTTATGCCATGTTTTTCGCAATACTCAATAAATTCTTGAGATGTGAATTCTCCTCCCCTATCTGATCTTAAACATTTTAGTTTTAAATCAGTCTCTCTTTCTACCATTTTTCTAAAAATTCTAAAGTTTTCAAAGGCTTCTAATTTATGTTTCAGAAATGTTACCCAAACCATCCTTGAATAATCATCTATGAACAGCATGAAATATTTTTCACCATTTAATGAAGTAGTTTAGGTTGGATCATAGAGATCAATATGCACTAATTCAAGTGGTCTATTTGATAAGTATTGTTTTATTTTAAAGGATACTCTTGTTTGTTTTCCCTTAACAGATTCTTCACAAACATTTGCTAGTTTGGTTATTTGTGGTAGTCCTTTGACCTTTTTGTTCTTGCTGATTCTAGCAAGATTATCAAAGTTTAGATGTCCCAATCTTTTATGCCATAGCCAATTTTCTTCTACTTGACTCATAAGACAAGTATTAACTAATGAAGTTTCTTGAATAGTTGAATCTATTAGGTTATAAAGATTTCCACCTATTCTTAACTTGCTAGCAATGACTCTATCTCTTCCATTTTTAATATCACATCCTTTTGCATTAAAGGAAATAGAGTAACCACTATCACATATCTGACTAACACTCAAAAGGTTATGTTTTAAACCTTCAACAAAGTATACATCATGAATTGGTGTATCCTTGTTCAAAATTATTGAGCCTCTTCCTATTATATAGGGTCTTGTATTATCACCAAATCATACAAACCCTCCATCAAAATCTTCTAGGGTTTTGAATTTTCTTTTACACTTAGTCATATGGTGTGAGAAACCACTATCCAAAACCCACATTGCAATTTTTAGAGCAAATAGGGTTGTTTCAACAATTAAAGATTTTTCAATTATCTTTACTTTCTTCCAGATATGTTTAGGTCTCAAATACAATTTGCATTGATTTGCATAATGACCATAGTAGAAACATTTAAAGCACTTGATAATTCTTCTTTTGCCTTGATTGGTGCTGCTTTCACAAAAACTAGCCTTGTGCCTAAAGGTATTACAGTTGAAATAGTAACCTTTGAAAAAGAATTTCATTTCTAGACTAGTAGACTCTTTAGATGAACTTTGTAAAGCATTTAATTTCTTATCCTTCAAGTAAGAATTTTTTAGTTTCTATAATTAGATTTTCTTCTTTTAACTCTTCTTGAAGTTTTTGATTTTCAATTTCATGATTTGAAATTAACTTCTTTAATCTTTTGAGTTCTTCTAAAGATTTTAAAAGATCTTCTTCAAGATCTACTTCTTCATCTGAATCAGATAAAGATTCAAATTAACTAGTTTCTAGTTTAGGGTCATGTACAATTTCAAGCATTAACATTCTTTCCCCTTCTTCATCTATACCACTAGAATCTTTATTTTTATCTTCTTTAGACAGAAGACTTTTCTTTTTGAAATCCCTGAATCTTTTTTTTTTTATTCCAAGGTTTCTTTTTAGAAATTTTTTCAGTTTTGTCATCACAATCTTCTAGTTCAACATTTGGACATTTTGCAGCAAAATGTCCTAACTAACCATAGCTGAGACATTTAGGCTGTCTTCTATATTTTTTTCTCAATCTTCTGAGAAGCAATTCTTCTAAAGCATCTATTAGGTCTAAATCACTCTCATCATGTTTTTCAACATTAAAGGGTATTTATTTTGATTAGAAACTAGCTTGATTGCTAATCTGCATTTAATATGCAGTTAGAGTTCCTTGTAATTGATGCAGGGTCATTTTTTAAAATCCTTTCTTTTCTTCTAATGTAGATATTTTAGTTTCAAATTTAGGTAATAGTGACCTAATGACTTTTAAAACTATATGTCGTTCATCTATCTATTCACCTAGACCCTTTCTAGCATTCACTACTTCATCAATTCTTAAGAAGTATGCCACAATGGTTTCATTTTCATTTATTTTTAGATTATCAAACTATGCTTTGAGAGTTAGCAGTTTGGATTCTTTTACTTTCTCATCTCCTTGATAATTTATTTCAATTTTGACCCAAATGTCATTTTCTGACTTGCAATAGAAAACACTAGCAAAAATATCTTTTGTGAGACCACAATGAAGGGCATTTCTTGCCTTCTTATCCAATTGAAATGTTAGTTTATCATTTTCATTAGTAGAGACTGTGGGTGGGATAGAATACAGTTTAATAACAACATCCCACATTCTTACATCTAAAGACTGTATAAAAGCCTCCATCATAACTTTCTAGAAAACATAATCATTTCCATCAAATAGCGGAGCCCTATTAAGGGAATCTCCTTCAGCTTGTGCCATAACTTCCAAATAATATCCCTGGAACAATTCCTAAAGGGAGTCCTATGCTCTGAAACCACTTGTTGGAAGTTTAGAGTTCTGAGAGGGAGGGTGAATTAGGACTATATAAATTTAATTCAAAATACTAATTTCAATCCTTTAACCATTCATAGTAGAATAAAAGAGTGCTAGAAATTAAGAGCCTTCACCATGAACAAAATGAAAATACCAACTCACAAAGTATGGAGACAAAGAATTTACTAAGTGGGAAACCCTCAAAATTCCTAAAATGGGATTCATCATAGGGAGAAAAACCATTCATGAAGGTGCCATCTTTATTGCTTCAATTCCTTTATAATCAGTAGCGAGAACTACTCAGGTTGTTCAACCCTTTCTATCTCTTGCTATTCTTACATTCTCATATAGACATACACATGTATATGTTGCATCTGTACATGTATACAAACTTATAATATAGCTTTTAAATACAGCTTCTTTTCAGGTCTTTTACAATTGTATATGTGTCTCTTTCAATGCCTTTTTACACACAGCCATTTTGAGATTTACAAATGATCTCTATAAATAGAGATGAAATTTGAATTTGATCAGTTACATGGAACCAACTAAGCCAGTTAGAGTCATTTAAAAACCCCTTTTGAAATGTTTTTTTTAAAAACCAACTTCAAAATAGTTAAGTTTTGAATTTGTCCATGTCTTACAAATTGATGGCCATATAAGCTTCGAAACTATGCAAGAAATATTCTAGATTTGAAATCCTCAAGTGACTTTAAAAACAAAACCTTAAAGAATGCCATTATTAGGATCAAAATCCTTTCAAACCTTGAAGAAACTAAAATAGTGAGTTTATAAATCTGTCTTTGAAAAAAAATTGTGCCCATTTTTATGTTTCTTTATTTTTCCAATGTCATTTGAATTAAATTCTTTAAAGATTTCTTCATCCTATCATCTAGCTTTTCATACTTTATTTCAAAAATGTGTGACATTGCTGAACTGAAGAAATAACACTAGTTTTCTAAAAAGAAACTTTCATATTCTTTTGAAGTAAAAATTTGAAACCCCTTTCTGTTTCTTTTTAACCCAAAATAGTGAAGAAAGAAAAAAATTATGTTCTACCAAAAATTGATTGTGTTTTCTTTTCAACAATCATCAAGGGCCTTCCATTAAAAATTTATTTCAAACTTGTACACCATACTAAGGCTAAAGAACTTCTTTACAAAATAATGACACTAGGTTTGAAAGAGAAATTTCAATTGAAGATGATTACAATCTTCACTTCTTTGAAACTCCTTACTTCCCTTTTAAAAAAATAATTGAATAAATTGCAAGGGCATACCTATAGCTGAAAGAACCAATAAATCTTTTTAATTTACCTCCAATATGCTAAAAACCCACATCTATTTGAAGACTATATTTTGTTTAAAGGAACAAACTCCATTTTTCCACAATCGTTCCATGGATACACAAAAAACCATGTAGATAAGTGAGTTTTTTAATGAAACAACATTCATCATTATATATTACACACTGTCAAAGAAACTTTTCAAAAAAGTTCAAAACCTTTTCATGTAGCCAGTGATCATTTTGCCTTTACTGAAAATAGATTTTCAAGTTCGCACATAGAGACCAAACAATTATTTTGATCAAAAAAGATATTACAAACTTTGCAAAAAAAAAAAGTTATCAATAAATTCTCCTCAAAGAGTCCACTAAGTTTTAAAAATTTCCTTTCAAAAAACACCCACAACCAAAACCAAAAAATAAAACCTTCTGAAGTCTGCCATACAAGACTAACATTTGGCATTACATGCAGGCTATACTTTTAGTTTGGCTTACTTGTTGTATTAATAGTACCATGTTTGAAATGCCTGTTCACTTTATGTTTTATGTTAATTTATTGCCTTGCCAATTTTATTTGTATGTGCAACATAATATGTTGCATACACCCACCACATTTATCAATCTTATTTACCACCTTTTTAATATTCTTTTGAATGCATTCTACTAACTTTAAACTTTCAACATGGTCAACAGGTTCACTAGAATGCTTAGATCAGGAAAACATTTGGAATGATGTAGAGGAGAAAGACTTCAAGGGGAATAAGTATTGCCAGCCTTTTGGAATCATTTGAGAGCTTCTAGTTTCATATGCAGTAGCCCATATTTATTAATGAAATATTCTATGAGAAATTTCATGTGTAATACTCTTGATGACATTTGTCTTAGAATCTATCAATTAAATATGTATGATCACCAGAGATATATGTGGTAAAGTTTAGGTATCTAAAAATTTTGTTAGAAATCATAAAATTATTAAGATGATATGATTTTCTATTTGTCATGAAATAATGTGTGGAGCTATAGACAAAAGAAAGGATAATTATGATTTTGAAGATTTAGTTATTATAACTAATGAATATCATCAAAGTGAGAGGAGGTAATATAAATATGTCAGAAACAACAAGGAAACAGGATCTAGTGGTTCCAATTTTGTTCCAATTTTTGCCAGGGAAGACTACCTTTTTCCTCTAGGAGGGGGAGTATTTTTTGTTCTTTTTTGTTCTATTTTAATGCAAGTGAAGGGAATTTTTTTTCTAGATAGTGATTAATGTATAGAAACAATAGAATATAGATTATTTTGTGGTGTATAAAGGGGATAAACAACATTGTATTAAAAATTTGAGTTTAAATACATGTGTTTTGATCAATATTTAACTTAGAGTGGTATTGATTTTCTCTGAACATGTATCTGTTGCATTTGATCATCATCATGATTATACTTTGGACTTGGTGCTATCATTTTTCATGTATTTGGGATAAATAGTTTGTCTTTTATTTGTACATGATTTTCATGATGTAATTCGTGAATAAATGGACTTTATGTCATTTATTTTCTATTTCCTTTAGCCAGTTTTTCCACATCTATATCATATTTATGTATAGATTTTTGCAAATCTTTCTTTCTTTTAGGTTAAAAGCATTGTCAATCATAGTGTAGTTGATTTTTTGTAAATCTTGCATAGCAAGCTATCTAGATAAATTCAAAGGGAACTTATGCTTTTCAATAGAAAAGTGACCCAACTATTAGTGCATATTCAGGCTTCCTCTTTGGGCTTTTCGGGGTTAATTTGTATGTATGTCCTTGGAGGATGATCTATTCACTAACACATATGAAAAAGGGGTGAGGACAACATTTTCATACATTGTACACCATTTCTTGATGAGGTTTCTACTTTTCATTTTTTTCAGCTTGAAGTGAAACTTGGCTGGATGCATGTTGAAGATAGGTTCTTGGGTGAAAAAGAGTCCTATGATGAGTTATGGCTTTTTGGGAAGAAATATTTGGTCAGCATATTCATATGTACTTTCAACTCAAGGTTTGGCATTGAATATATCATTAGTAAGCAATATTTTGGAGTATCTCCGTTGAGATGTGTTTTGAAGTGGCAGAAAGGGTCCTACTTCTCCAAGTCAGCAAATAGATTCACATGATTATTTTTCTTTCTTCTAGTTCTCATGGTAGGTTTGCATCCTACCTTTATAAATATTATAAATATTCTTTTGGTGTTTGTAGTATTAGTTTCAATAATGTGAAAGCTTCACAGTTATTGGTAGTTTAGGTTGGTTGGTTTTTCCCTGCTCCCCTCTTCCCTCTTTGCAAGAAACTCCCAATTTTCTCTTCTTGGTGGTTCTATCACCCAATGGATAAGGAACTTGTCTTTTTCCTTAGATTGCCAATGTTATCTATTTTTGAGTCAAAACTAGTCCTATAATTAGAGACCCTATTGGCACCCATATGGACCTCGTATTTAAACTTTCAATGTGAATTGGTTCAATTTTCTCATGCAGGTTAAAATGGTTTATTCTGAGAGGTTCACATGTTCAATTCAGTACCTTGGGTTCAGCGATTCATTTCTAATTCAAAAATTTAGTTTGTGAATTCACAAATTTGAAGGCTCAGTAATACAAGGTTCATGTGTAAGTATGTTATATATCTGTGCTAGGGGAAGTAATTCCACTTAGTGTTAATATGGAAAGTGGTTTAACTTTGGCAATGGTATTAATTGCATACCCAACTACTAAAAAACTTGATTGGTCAAATATATACGCCTTCATTTTGATTCAAAGTAGTCAAGTCATCAAGAGTATATTTATATGTTTAGGATGATGATCAAACCATAGGCAACAAGGATCATTACATGATAGAAGAAATGGATAATGAAAGGTGACTATGCATATTGGTCAGACAGTTAAGCCATGAAATTGACAATTGATTTTTGAGGGAGGCCATAGGTTTAAAATTTTGAATGAGTATGAGTTAGGTATAATGAAATTCATGTAGGTTGTTTATAAATACGCCATACACACTAATAGACAATTCAAAGGGCCTCCAGTATGCCTAGGAACATGAGATTCCCATAAATGTAGTGTGTAGTTTACTCAACACAATTTAGTTGAGACTCATTCATGAGAGCTAGAACTTGTTCACTATATGCAAGAATTCAGTAGTTTTCTAATTGTTGGCACTCAAAATTGTAGCCCAAATTTTGAGCACTGTTGAGAAAATCAATACCCTAAAGTGTTTTTAAATGCCTATGTACTTGGTTGTAGATTTGAGTCCCATGAGGTGTTTAATGTTTCTAACACTTTCTATTCAGTGCAACTAAGTGTTCTATGAAGTTAAATTGTCATTCTGAGTCATTCCGTGAAGTCCCATTTTGAGCAAATTCCAAATCTGCATTTTCACCCAAGTGTCAAACAACGACAGGAAGTTGTGTTTGCCATTGAATATCTTACAGACAAAATTTTTTTGTGATTCATTGCTTTGGGAGTATCTAGTGTCCATACCCAAGAACCAATTTTTCAGAATTTGAGTCATTTCAAGTTTGTTTGTCTAGCTTTTGAATCCCTCAAAGTTGTTTAGTTATAATTTTGTGCATTTTTGTAAATGCTTAGAATTCTAGGAAGCCCTATTTGACATGCTATAACTTCATCTTCCCATTCATCATTTGACATAGATCCCTGATTCTTGGCTTTACCTTCCAATGAAATCCATAAATCCTTCTGATAAAGATAGTCTTCCATTTGTATCTTCCATAACTAGAAGTTCTAC
This sequence comes from Cupressus sempervirens, assembly GCA_028749045.1. NCBI lineage: Eukaryota > Viridiplantae > Streptophyta > Pinopsida > Cupressales > Cupressaceae > Cupressus > Cupressus sempervirens. Next base: position 133,957,410 of record CM053793.1, on the reverse strand, counting down.
CCATTAAACCTATCAACCCTCAGCTTACCCTCATCTGCCATTGCTCCCACTCAACCGTGAGACTCCCACTTAACCATGAGACTTTCCTATAGAGGATAACTAAAAGACAACCTCATGTTGATACCACTTGTTAGGATAAAACCATAGATCAATTTTCAACTGGTTATATTTAAGTTTGTGAAGTGTATTTGAAGTGTTCATTTGGTAGAAAATTGTGTAGATCTGCTGCAAATTACAAATCAGAATTATGGGTGAATGAGGTTCAATTTTTTTTTAAGGATGCCAAGATTCATTTCACATAATATGCAGTCACTTAGTGAAGTTTCTAGACCTATTTCTACCAAGAGGTATATGCCATTATGTTTTGATGGTATTCATGGTTTCTCGAATGTCATTCCTACTGATGTTGGAAAATGTTTGCCTAAGTTTAGTGGGAACCATCTTGTTCCAACGAGTCATCATGTTGAATTGTTTAGTGATTTGATGGGTGACTATGAGATTGCTCATGAAGATGTTCACATGAAGTTATTTGTTCAAACTTTGGAAGGTGATGCTAGAGACTAGTTTTCCTTTTTACTAGGACATTCTATTTCATCATGGGGTGAATTGCATTCAGCCTTCACAGAGCAATTTGGACAACGGGTAAGCATATTTGATTCTTATGATAAGTTCTTGAAGATTCAGATTGAGGATGATGAATTGGTTCCTCAATTTAATATCAAATTTTCAAAGGTTCTAAATGAAATCCCTAAGAGTTATAGACCTGATGATGAAATGTGTTTAGTTGTGTATTTTGATGCATTTGACAAGAAAATATATTATCTACTAAGGGATAAAGAACCATAGACATTATATTAGGATTTTGTGACCACTAGGGATATTGAGAATAATATGAAATATGGATTGATTAGAGGTCATTTTTCTATGAATTATTGCTGGTATAATGGTCATGAAAGAAAATTTGAACATGGTATTGATGCTTTAGTTCCAAATAAGCTTATCAATACCCCTGCTATAAGCTTTAATTAGATTGAAATTTCAAATCAAAATGTGTGTATAAGGAATGTTAATCTAGTTACAAATGAAGACACAAATGTTTTTGATGCTACAATAGGAAGAAATTTTTTAGACTTTGATAGGGTTGAGCATTGTGTTGATTTTGCTAATCATGGTTTAGTTGCAATAGAGAGTTCATGTAATGCTGATTATGTGCATGATGATGTTGCTAGTATTTATAGACATGGAGTTGCTACACCTAAATCTCAGTCTTATGTAAGAAAGAAGGTTGGAAGTTATCTCTCTAATCACAAACTTGATTTTGTTGATCTGATATGTCATGGAGAGATAATATAGGATGAAACCTGTAAGTCACATTCATCTCAGCCACAACCAGAAGAACAAAGTGCATATATATCTAATGCTCCAGCAATAAATGGTAAGGTGTATTTTCCTGATCAGCAAGATAGGCAAGAAATAAATTATCTTATTGAGAGATTGCATTATGTTGAGAATAATATAAAGGTTGAAGAGGAAAGATAATGTGGATACAAAAAAGTTGAAAGTCATCTTCCAAGTGATGACAATGAAGTTACTAATATGATGTATAATCAAGAAGCATCATATGAAGGAGATGATGAGAGTGGTTACTCGAATCATAGTGAGGAAAATGACACAATATGTTCACCTTCATATGAGTCTGATGTTTATTGGGAAGAAGAAAGCAATGATGGCAGTGAACATTCATTCAAAGGTGAAGGTATGACTTCTTTTTCTGAATCTGAAAAGGAAAGTGCATCTCAATTTTTATGTCATACAAATTAGTTAGCCAATAAAGAATTTAAGAGTGATTTTTCCTCAAGGTATGAAGATAAATAAATGTTGAGTCCAGTTAATGTTAATGATTTTGAAGACTTCAGTAAAGGGTTGTCAAGTGATTTTACATTAGACAATCAAATTCCAGCATATAGTGAGGGGTCTAGGAATGATTCAAAGTCTATTCGTAATGGTTTTCCTAAACAAGATGATAAAGAGAGCGTTATTATGGACACTATATGTTTGGTAGAAGAAATAGAAAGGGAGTCTTCATATAGTTATGACTTTTCTTCATACGTTGAATGTTTCCAAGAGGATAAAGTGGGTAGTGAATTAAAGTATATGATAACACTTTATATGATGAAGGTTGTGATGATGAGCAACCCATGTTTTGTCCCAATGTTCAAAAAGGATCATTGCGTGAAGTCATTAACCCATTGTTTGAAGAGGACATGGAGGTTTTAGTTTTAGCAGGATTAGATGCAAATGGAGATATACTATCATACTATTGTAATAAATCAGAATATTGTTCTTCCATTTTTGACATTGAATCTTCTAATGATGCTGCATTTTGCGAGTTTGAAGATGAAGTGTTAAATGGAGTTGTATTTGAAGAGAAACCAACACTTCATAGTAAGTTTTATGATGATTCAAATGAGCCAGCAACATGTGAGGAAATGCAAAGTCAAGGTATGAGTGACATATATAATTCATTTCATGAAGTTGAGTATAAGGCTTTTGTATTTCCATTTGATGATGTTCATGAGTCAATTTATAGAGATCAATTTTAGTTTGATGTTGAGATTCATGAGCATGCTAATGTTCTTTTTCATAGTGAGCAAGAGGTTAAAGTTATGCCAATTTTTTACATGCACTATGGAAGTAAGGGTGATGACTTTGTTTTGCCAAGTGATTCATTTCATAATGATAATATGATTGATGAAACTGATAGGAGAAGTGATTTTAGTTTACCTCATGAGGAAATGAATGAAAATTGACTATATGACAGAGGTAAACAATTTTGCTAAAGTTTGGTTGCCCAAGGTCATTATATGTACAATGTAGTGGTTTCCTTGTTTTCAATAAAGTTGTTCAGGAGAGTTTTTGAAGTTCAGGTGTGTGGTCTTCTTCTTCCAGTTATCTAAAATCTTGACATGCATGCAAGGGACATGCATCCCTAGATAGAGCCACTATTGGTGCTCAAAATTGTACTCAAATTTTGAGCACTATTGAGAAAATCAATGCCCTAAAGTGTTTTTAAATGCCTATGTACCCAACTATACCTTTGAGCCCCATGAGGTGTTTAATGTTTCTAAAACTTTCTATTTAGGGAATCTAAGTGTTCTATGAAGTTAAATTTTCATTTTGAGTCATTCTGTGAAGTCCCATTTTGAGCAAATTCCAAATCTGTATTTTCACCCGTGTCAAACAGTGACAGGAAGTTGTGTTTGCCATTGAATATCTTGTAGCCAAAAATGTTTTGTGATTCACTACTTTGGGAGTATCTAGTGTCCATACCCAAGAACCAATGTTTCAAATTTTGAGTCATTTTGAGTCCGTTTGACTAGCTTTCCAATCCCTCAAAGTTGGTCAGTTACTATTTTGTGCATGTGTAAATGCTCAAAATTTTGGGAAGCCCTGTTTGATGTACTATAACTTTGACCTTGTTGACCCAAATGTTGAAATTCCTATTGCATTGCATTGTAGGCATCAAAGACTTGTTATTTTTCAAGTTTGAGCTTATGAGAAATCCATTTGATCAAATTTCAAATGCGATTCCAAATGCAATTTATAACCTTTTGCTGGTGTTAACATTTGCAAATTGATTGGAACCCCTGTTCGTGATGTTATATCTTGAAATCCATGATAAGTGAATCAAATGGATCGTACCACTATGTTTTCCTCTAAAAATAATTTAAGTGTGTCATTTTGTAATTCATGACGAATCCATTTGCACGCTTTTCCAAGTCAATTCCATTTGCAAAAACACACTTTCTGCTATTTGTTTCAATCTGCAAAATCCAAGTAGCCTACTTTAACCAATTTCCATTTGCGCCCAATTATTCGTCATGATCCCAAATCCTAGATTCAGGTTGTCCTCATGACAGTGAACTAACGTCCCAGTTTTTGTCTTCCCAAGTGTCCATTCGTCCAATTTTCAAAGCCAAATCCAAACCCAATTTATTGTTTTCTGACATTTTTTCTTGCAGGAAGTTCTGAAAGGTCAACTTTGACAGTGAATATATTTTGACCTTGAATTCATCATGAGATGAGATTTGACATCATGCAAGTGTGCAGAACAAAGAATCAATGTGCTAATTTTTAGAGCTTGGTCAAGTGTTTGGATCAGTCTTCAAGGCCAGTCAACGGACCTTCTGGTGCAAAAGTGACATGTTGCAAAAAAGGATAAAATGAGTTTTTAATGATAGATTATTGATTGAGTTTGAATCTAATTAGTTTAGAATGATCATATATCAATTTGAAAAGTCAGTCACCTGAAAACAAAACTTTTTTTTTAGCCGAACCCACTTTGGGGCCCGACTAATCCTGTCAGATTAATAAGGTGATAAAAAGAAGGTGGAGAGTTTTAACATATTAAAGGATAATAGGATGTAGGATAAAAATGCTTTCATAACTCCAAGTTAGGTCAATGCATGAGGGATTATTAGGGCATTGTCACACGTTATGTGGAACTTAAGGTTTTGTAAGAAATGCATAAAAAACCAAGGACAATCAATCAGGACAATCAAAAGGAAATGAAAAGGCTCAGAATACTAAAGGTGGAGGGCAATGAACCCCAAGGCCTGGGGACAAATTTGTTGAAAAGATTGACATATGATTTAGGAGTTTTAAAAAATCTCTTCACGTAGAGCAATCTTCATAGGAGTTTTTTTTCATTCAATTTTCATGGTAAAAGGAAATACAATACTTGCTTTCATGGCTATGGTAGCTATTATTGGCACTGCTTGCATTGGTATAGAGTCAAATGATTGTACTACTGACATACCCTTATGGATCCATGCCTACCCTTACTTGAATGCTATGATGAATACCCTTCAGCATTGTAAAGTGTTTGAATTTCTAGTGGGAGCAAATTTTGACTCAGACTTTAAAATGATATAGGAGAATCCGCCAAGCCACTGATAGAAAGAAGAAAACCCACATTAGCAGCTCAAGGGCATGTGGTGATAAAGAGAAAAATGGATTCTTCATGCCAAACAAGGAAGAATAGAGCAGGGATGGCATGATGAAAGCTCGCAACAAACAAAGAAAAAGAACTATCAAAGCCATTCAACAGAGCATTCCAAGACAATACATTAAGGCCCTAAAAGCAAAATCTACCAAGAGTTTTCAAACCCACATAGGGAAACACCAGTCAACGATGTAAAAGCAAGGTGAAAGGGAGCATTGGTCTTAAGTGTCTGGTGCAGATGATGCCTACATCGCCAAATGCATTGAACTATTGAGGACTACGTGAGAAGACCTGCTGCAATCATAGGCAGCATGTTTAAAAAGGAGTCTCGACATTAGTTTAGAGACAAAGCACCCATGCTAGACCCATACATCAGTTTGGAAGTCTGCAACAATCAAGGAGGGAATCCATTTCAACAAAGATCATGCTAATGATGAAGACCACCGCCATTAACAAAGAAGATCCACATAAATTAAAAAATGGAGCTTCTAGCATTGAGTGGAGGGAATCCATGCTAAAAATACAGAGCCTGTGTGAGAGCTTAAAGAAAAAAGGATTCACGTTGTTGAAAGGAAAGAGCTGATAGCTTAGTAGGCCCTGCAATATCCCACATTGCCTATGGCGAAAATATTTTATTCTTTAAATAGCATTGCACTCATAAGCAATATGTCTAACAAGTGAACACTTTTTGGAAGTTATGTACAGTGCAGGGGTCCCACCAATGGTGTCAATCATGTCAACCAAGAACAAACTTTTAAAAAATATACAGATGCGTTGAGGTGGCGACGGAACTCGAGATCACACCACATGGCTAGATCATGGGGATAGCGCATGCCCACAAGAAAGAGGTTCATGAGGTTTTAAAAATGCAAGAATGCAAGACGTCGCCATGTGGCAGTGGGTCTCACATGTGGTGAGGTGTCATTATAGAGCAAGTTCAAGTGATAATCGACCATATCATGACATGTGTCATGATTCAATGATGGGTGCATGCAGGCAAAACCAAGATGCCCAGGAGTTAAGCGAAGCAGGTATGTGGGCATGTGACACGTGGCATCAAGCCAGCCCAGTGATGATGTGGCACTACATTTGAGAAGTTGAGTAATCAATAAATGACACGTGGTAGAAAAGTTTGATCAAATTGAGTTTGACCCCGAGTTTGAAGGCTAGTGTGAAATTTTGAAGAATATTAGAAATAATAGTTTATTATTTTTCAAATGGTTATACATGCAAGTTTTTTTTTAAAAAAAATCAAAAGCAGCATTTATTCTAAAGTTCAAACTTTAGATATTTTAAATTTTTGAAATTTAAAATTTAAAAGAAGTGCAGACAAGGTTTTATAACAAGGGACTATTTTTCAAACTGATATTCTGAAGGCTCTTAGTATCCAAACATAGCAGTATTATATTTCGTCGAAATCAAGAGAAGACAAAATTTTTGATTCTGAGGTTAGTTTTCACACAAGAAGTAGTCTGTTAAGGTAATGACCTGAATGTGGGTCAAATATAGTGAAAATGTAGTTGGGGTCATTTCTAAGTTAGGTAAATGGAGTTTTATCAGCATTCTTGATGCATATCAGATATTTTGGTAATCAAAGGATTTCATCATTCAGCAACAGATAATTTGGAAATTAAAGGACTTCATGATTAAGCAAGAGATATTTTACAAATCAGTTACAAGTAATGATGAAAAAAAAAATAGATTAGATGGTAGAAAGAAGACAGATGTTATTCAGTTACAAGGGATGAAATTCCAAGAGGACACATGTCACCTCGAAATCAAGTCTGAGAATTCTTTCTTTGCTATATCATTCTTTCTCTCTTTCATTTTTGGTGGTTGGTAGTTTACTCTAGGTAATACCAGTAGGGTTCCAGTTCTACTGTTGAAACTAGGGTTGTTGATGGTTTTTCTTCCTATCTATTGAGGTGAGCTCTAGTAGTGAAGGCCACACACCTGTTTATGTGCAAATTTTCATTTCATATCATGTATTGTCATTCTAAGATATTGGAAATTGATGCTAGATTATGTGAAGTATCTTGAGTTTCATTTAGTTTTACCAGTCTAATGTATTCAGTCTTTCCAAGGATAAATATAAAAGGGGATTTACATGAATTATTTGAGTTCTCTTATTCCGTCTTCTGATTCTTCATATATCATTAACTTTGTGATTAAATGGATAAGTTTCATTTGACTTAAGGAAAATTGGATGAGTTGTATGTCAGATCTATCATTGCTTTTTACTTAAGGAGTTAAGTAAATGCTTTAGTGTTTTGATAGGGTTTCTAGGTGTATGAAGGAGATATTGCATAAGAATGGGATTTGGGGATTTCAATTGATAAACTTGATTGTAATGCAAACAAGTTAGGTCATCCTAATAGTAATGACTCTATGTTTCAATGGATAAGGCACTGATCACTAAATCAGATGCAAGTTGATATGAATGTCATTTGCACAAAATCTTTTATTCAAAATAAATTTAGTTTTTAATGTCTTGTAGTGGGCTGAAAGGAATTAACCCTCACTCATCTTATGAATGTCATAGATTTTCTTTTAGCTACTATAGATCTATGTCATTTCATGAGTAATTAGGAGATATAAGGGGTTTCATCTATAGTACATAGATTTAGGGATATGTTTTGCACTGGTATGATATCAATTGAATTTGAGGTCTACCCACCAAGGTCTTACAGAGCCTAAAGTAGAAGAAGGGTCAAGCCCTATAGTTGGCCCAATGTTTGAAATGATGTGTTGAAAATGGGATTTAGTGGCCCCTAGATGTGTCATCTTCTCATTGGGGTAATTGGAGACCCTTTAGTGTTTTCAAATACCAACACTAATATTGAAAATGTTAGTGAATAAAGGCCAAGAATAGAAGTAAGAATGCACTCAGTGCACTTGGGGTTGGTTTCAAGTTTGGTATGGAAACTCCAAACGTAGTTTTTTCTTGTGTCCTAGATACATAAATTCATGGAGAAGAGAGTTACAGATCTAAATGAGATGACACTAGCTACAATGCTAGAAAGGTTGATTATCTCTAAGAGGATGATGAACATCTTTGCCAAATCCAAAATTGTCCATTCTCATAATGTTGTTGGGTGTATTGAAAGGAGGATGTATGAAAAGTACTTGACAAAATGGAAAAATTGTAGGATAATCCATTGTTTTGATGGTGATCTACATCAACTCCCCTACATAGATTATCTCAAACCCAAGAATCTGCATTAAGAGCATATTGTGCTAGCAAACTATTTAACATGATTCCTTGACTAGTAAATACCTAATGCCAAGGGTGAATGTTGGAAGGCTTTGATTTAAAAAGTATGGGATCAATAGTTTGAATTTGAACATTGCACAATTCCTAGTTTTTCAGGAAGTTGACACCTTGATGATGGTCACATCATACAAGGGATACATATCATGATTGGGTGGCTTCAAGTTATGTTTTTTTTTTTTTGAATTAATGTTCCCAATCATGATGCAAAGGAAAGGAGCTCAAATAGGGTAATGGAAGTCTCCAACAAATTATTTAATAGAATGCCAGGCTCGACATGAATAGACATGTTTAAAGTTAGCCATGATCAAAGGTGGATTGCATGCTGAATATGTAGATCATTCCCACACATGATCAATAAGCATCAGACATTCAAGGAATCTTAAGGATTCATCATAAACATTTGTTAATAATTTGAATGTACATGAGATTTCATGTGATCTATTCTAGAGACAGAATGATCAAATTCTTGAAACAAGGGGCCCACATTCATCAAAATCAATTCTTATGCCACTGCCAACTATGGAGAATATATACTAAAGGTTCACCATAATTCTTGAACTGGGAAAACATGTGGAGTGATCTAGAGGACAAATATTTTGAGGGGGATAAGTATGTCTAGCCTTTTGGAATCATTTAGGAGTTTCTAGATTCATATGCGATAACCCATATTAGTTAACAAAATACTCTATGAGCAATTTTGTATCTAATACTCCTAATGAATTTTTTTTTATAGTCTATCAATTAAACATGTATGACCACTAAAATTATATGGGTAAAGTTTAGATACCTAAACATTTGGTTAGAAATAATAAAATTATTAAAATGATTTGATTTTTTGTTTGCGGTGAAATAATGTGCAGAGACAAAAGAAAGGATAATTATGATTTCCAATATTTAGTTATTGCATCTGATACATATCATCAAAGAAAGAGGACATAATATAAATATGTGAGAAACACAAGGAAAGGGATTTTGGTGGTTCCATTTTTATTATAGTTTTGGCCAGGGAAGACTGCCACTTTTTTGCAAAGATTTTTCTTCTAAGACAGGGAGTTTTTTTGTTCTTTTCTATTTTGTTGTAATTTAAGGAAATGGAATTTTTATTACCAAATAGTGATTATTTTATAGAAACAACATAATATAGATTATTTTGTGGTGTTTAGAGGGAATAAACAATGGTATATTCAAACTTTGAGTTTAAATACATGTTTTCTTATCAATATTTAACTTGGAGTGGTATTGATTTTATCTAAACATGTATCTCTTGCATTTGATCATCATCATTATTATACTTTGGACTTGGTGCTATCAATTTTATGTATTTGGAATGAATAGTTTGTCTTTTCTTTGCATTATTTTCATAATGTAATGGACTCGATGTCATTTATTTTTTATTTCCTTTAGTTACTTCATTTTTCTACATCTATATCATATTTATAGATAGATTTTTGTATTTCTTTCTTTTTTTAGGTTAAAAGGATTGACAATCATAGTGTAGTTGATTCATTATAAATATTGCATTTGGAGCTGTACCCAGATAAATTTAGAGGGCACTTATGCTTTTTAATAGAAAAGTGACCCAGTTGTTCGTGCATATTTATTCTTCCTCTCTAGGCTTTTTGGGGTTAATCTATATGTATTTATTTGGAGGATAATCTTTCACTAACACATACAAAATTTCAAATGGGTCTTTCTAATGCTCCTATTAATAGAGTCATTATAAGCACACTCTATCCACCCTATGATGTGATCCCATGATTGACCATGCTATTTATTCAAACATATTAATAAATTACCTAAAGATATGTTCAACACCTTTGTCTTCCCATCAGATCAAGGTTGATAGGCTGAAGAAAAAGAAAAAATTAGTGCCTAACATCTTCCAAAGGGTCCTCCAAAAGTATCTTATAAATTTAGTGTCCTTATCACTCACTATGTTGAGTGGCAAACCATGGATTCTCACTATGTCCCTAAAAGATGAACCTATTATATGTGAAGCATCATTTTTTTTCTTGCATGGAATGAAGTGATTCATCTTTCTAAAATGGTCTACAACCACAAATACATTATATGCCCTCTAGGTGTCTTAGGGATCCCTAAAATGAATTCCATACTCAAGAACTCCCATGGCCTTTGTGGTATGGTGAGTGGTTACTATAATCTTGCATTGTGAATATGTCCTTTAGCCCTTTGACATACATGAAATTGTTCCACAAGCCCTCTTACATCAATCTATAATTTAGGCTAGTCACAGTACTTAGAAACGTGTTCAAGTGTCTTAGCTACCCTAAAATGTCCCCCCAATTTGGCTTGAATCTTTTATTTTATGATGTTATCCCTCATGGAACATTGGGAAATGCACAATAGGTGCCCCTTGAATACTAAACCTTTTTGGAGTATATAGTCAATAAAGTCTACTTTAAAAGCTTGCTTGAAGTTATCACATACCTCATATTCTTACTTGAAGTCCTTATCCTCCTTGTAGACATGTGTTAGATCCTCCATCCACACACTCTAAAAATGAATCTCTTGGATGGTTAAGACTCTCCTACTAAGAGAATCAACAACCTTGTTTCTTACACCTTTCTTGTGCTTGATCACAAAGGTGAATGCCTATAGATACTCCACCCATCTGAGGTGTCTCTCATTGAGTTTCTCCAACCCATTCAAGAAACAAAGGGCATGGTTATCTATATAAACCACAAACTCTTTTGGAAGGAGGTAGTGCCTCCACTTCTTCAAAGCTTGGACCATTACATATAACTCAAGGTCATTGTAGATGCCCAAAAATTGGAAAAGACTTAAATCATGTAATTCTAATCAATCAATGCAAATTAAAGAGGAAAGCAGAAGAAACACAATAGACCTTCAAATCAAAAATCACATCAGGTTATTAATTATCTATCAAATTCACAAAACCTAAATCAACTTTAAAAGATGAGAAAAACAATTCAAATTCATAAAATGAAATTCAAAAAGGGAGGAAGAAAAAGACAAAGTGTTGAAAATAAATAAGACATTTATTAAATCAATATAGTCATTTATCCTCTCAAAAATGAAAATCTCCCTTTTTTCCATTTAAAAGAATTAAAAATATCTTTATTTATCCTCAAAACCAATTATGGTGGACTCTTTGTCCTAGTCTCTTATGAGATATTTTTAGTTTCACTTTCACCCACTAGTCAAAGCTGAAAATATTGATGCTTACCCCAACACCTTCTAAAATCCTATAAATAGGACAGAAATCCAAGAGCCAAGGGACCCAAGTTTTAGGCATCTTCGCTATAGGCACATTCTGATTCATCATTTTAGCATTATCATTATAGCAAGTTCATAGCATTTTAGCATTATTTTTATGTTAGTTAGCATTATTCATTACTTGTTTAACTCATTGCATGTCCATTTTGATAGCATTCTAGGAGTTGTTTTCTACATATAATCTGCATTTTAGTCATAGATCTTGCATGCATCCTTGTAGATCCACATTTTAAGCATACTCTCATTCTAGAACTATCACTAAGATGCTGGTCTAAGAGCTTTCCTAGCAATTGTAGTTAGGGAAACATGAGACACTTGTAGAGTTTACATTTTGCCAATGATATCTTGTGTTTAGTCTAGTTCATTGCCAATCTATTTGCATTCTACATTAAAGTTTCTTGAATACACAATTACACTGTGTACAAATTGGCACCCACCATGGGGCTTGAGCTAAAAGCCTCTCTATTTTCAAATATTTCATTCAAATATTTCATTTTTAGTATTGATCTATGTTTCTTGTTATTTTCTTGTATAAATTTGATCGATTACAGATTCTACAACATTCTGAGGCTTCATATTAGCGATCTAGTAAGGTCCCAAAGACTTCCCTAAACCCACTAGGAATAGATCTAAATCTTCTTATTGGAATGTCTTAATGGGAAGAGTGCTTCTGAGAGGGGGGGTTAATCAGAAGTACTAGCCTTTTTAACTACTTTTAAACCCTTAATAACATATAACTAAAATTAATATGATGCATCAAAACATTAAACAATCATGAGAAAAAAACATGCATCACCACATAACACTTGAGAATTTGGTGACCCAGGGTAAAAGCATAGATCTGTGTCACCATTTGTGATACAAAAACCTGTTTTGGTCAAATCTCATTTCTCTATCAAAACTCAATTTTAGAAAAAAACTAAAAATACCCTTTTATAGATTTCAGATTCAATATCATCATTATATAAATTTTTTAGTGTTTTGATTAGTTATAATATGTTATAATCTAAAAATATTATAAGTCGATATTTCAACATTTCAGAAGATTCTCTCTCAAAAAATGAAAAAAAATAGTAAATCATATAAAAAAATAAAAAAAAAATATTTATCACTAGAGGAGAGAATCCTCTTCATGAATATGTAATTTTTTTTCAAGAAGGTATAGATTTGATAGGGAAGTTTTGACGGGAGGAAAAACCTATTGGATTCTGACAAGGTCGAACTTGAGTACTTATAACAAAGAAAATATACATCAAAAATAATTATTTCTTTTTTCGTGCACTAGCTATACATGTCATCTATAAAATATTTTCAAATCATAACAAAAAAAGATGATTTGCACATACTTGTTTGACGGGAACTACATCCTATATTTTTTACAGTTAAAAAAGGGACTTCAAAATAAAATAAAATGAATAAATTCTTAGTCAAAAAAAAAAAAATTATAGGCATAAAATTCATACAATTCTACACATTTCATCAATTTACATCATCTTCATATTTTAAACGAAAATACCATTTTTTTTGTCATTAATGTTGAACTGTCACATTCTGATATCACTTTTCTTTATAAAAGGTGACACAAGTTTGTGCTTTTACCCCCTAGAAACCCTCTAGGAATAAGAAGGTAAAATTGGGGTGGGGGTGATACCCACAAAATTACTACAGCAATTGATTTCAACCACTTTTGATGGTTTTCCCTGTTAAAGGCTTGCCCTATTAAAGGGTACAACACACTATTAAATATAACCCTATTAAAGGATTTCAACACTCTATTAGGAGTGTGCCTTGTTAGAGGACTTAAGAACATTCAACTTAGAATGTCACCCTATTAAAGGATGTACATAGAGCTATTAAACCCACCTAACTCAATAGGATTTCCAAATTCCTAATGCAATTGTAAGAGAGTATTAGAATAATAAAGTTTATCTAATGCACTCTCTAATGTTGATCTCAAGCTCTTGATCTACTCTTCTATAACTAATCTCTTCTAGATCTTATCTATTGATTGTGTTCCTTGTTCTGTTATGATCAACTAGATGTGTAAATGTTGTCCTTTCCACTTAAGCTTTGACACAAAATGTTCTGCAATGACCTTAATAATAGGCTCTACTTTTCCTTCTTCTTTTTGCACTTCTCACTTCTTGGTTCAATGGCATCAAGACTCCCTTATAAATATTATTGGTTCATTATGCATCCTTGGATAAAATGTTCTTGCTCAAATCCTAAAAATTCACCCATTGGCTGCATGCAATCTCCAATTTTCTAATTGGCTGCATGAGGATTGCATAGGTGGTTGTGAGGATTTGATCTTATCCTTTTGTCCTATCATGAGTCATGCATAACCATTTCACATCATGGTTTGTATTGGCACAAACTCTTATGCTAATCCAGTGTTTCTCAACACATGAAGTAATATTGATGCTTGACATCATGTATTCTGGATTGCTCGGCATCTACTATGTTTCTACATTACTCGGCTCCTGTAGAATTATTGTATCACTTGACACCTGTTAGTTTTCTTCATTGCTTGGCACCTATTGGATCCTGAGTTACTCAACACATATTGGTCTCATCTGCTTGGCACCTACTTGACTTGCTCGGCACATACTGTCTTCTGGTCTACTCGGCACTATCTGTAACTTGGCATGTGTAGTGAAAATGGTTAAGTGTGTTGACACTTAATTTCAATCTTACTTATTTGATCAACACTTCTAATGCTTTTGAAGCCTATTTTAGTGCTTCTAAGAAATATTCTAACACTTCCAAACTTTATTTTAATGCATTTAATCTTTCAAAAGTGCTTTTAAGTAGTTTTGTAATGCATTTAAATCTTTCTACAATTCTTTTGAATAGTTTTGTAATGTATCTGATCATTTCTAAAGTGCATCTAAAGAATTTTATAGAAAATTTTCTTTTACTATAGTGCATTTACTAGATCAAATAGCACATATAAATCTTTCAGTAATACATATGAGTATTCCTATAACACTTTTAGTAAAAAATATAGTTTCCTGAACCTAACTTCTAGATCTGAATATTGTTTGCTTACAGGTCCCTTCTGAGTTAATGAAAGCTCCCAAATTGTAGATAGTGTGTGACAAGAATGAAGACCCTCATAAATGTGTCTATCCTTTGCTAGCTCTAAATCAGGTAAGTGGACCTTGGCTCTTGTTGATTTAAAGCATGGCATTTCTAAGTTACAAACATAGCTTAATAGAAACATTCAATCTTGTTGATCTAAAATAGAAGTTGGCCTATGCTCTGAACTCCTTTGAGTTGATTAGAATTCCTGAACTTCTGTAAGATTAGTCACAATTTAACAAGGAATGAATCCACACATAGGCTAACTAGGAAACCCCTTGTCTTAAGTAGTATAAGGGTTGGTGATTAAAACTTTGTGTTTGTTGTCTTTAGCAAGTCAAGACAGTAGGGATATGCTCTCATTCTCCTCAAATGATCAAACTCCAAAACCTGTTTATGATTTCCCTTTCCAACTTTCCACTAGGTAGGATTATCTCGCCATAGAAAGGCTACCTCTTGAGTTGCCTTAGTAGGCCAATGAGAGGGATTTCCTCCCAATCTTGCATTCCCAATCAAATGAAAGCCATTTGTGTTCAAAATATAGTCTTCCTCTAGTTTTTCCATAAGGGATTGTACAAAAACTCCTTAGCATTGGTGAGAAGCTCTCTCTCACAAGAGAGGTAAATCTGAACATAGTTGGTTAAACACTAAAATTGGCTAGTCACTAGCTTTACATAACCTTCTTAGGAAGATCTTTCCTTTCATTTCCTAGGTCTATGAAGTTTTATGTTTTACTTTTGTTTTTATGTTGTTTTGCTTGGATGTGTTTTAAAACTTAATAAGAAACACCAGTGCATATCATTGTCCTTATGAAAGATGCAACTTCAAACTACCAGGCAAAAAGCAAGTCTGAAATGAGAACATTGTTGAAAAACTGTGAAGTAGTGCAGATACTACATAAAAAAATGCTTTTTAAAATTCTTATAATGCTCTTGATCACTATTATAACACATATTATGTAAAACAATGCATTAGAGCTTTTAAAAAGTGCATTTGAGCAACCAAATAACACATCTGACCTTTTAAATAGCGCATTTGAGTAGCCAAATAACACATCTAAATCATTAAACAACACATATGAAAATTAGAATAGTGCATCTAAGGATTTAAAAAGTGCATATGATCAGTCAAATAGAAAATTTGATCACTCTTGTGATGCATCTGAGAAAAAACATAAAATAGAGGCCATTTGCATATGTGATAATTGTGAGCAAATGACAAATTTGGATACCCTTTTCCTCATTGGTATTTTACAAGTTTGAGAAATTCCATATTTGATTGAAAGCATCTTTTTGAGACAAGAAAAGCTACAAACATCATTATCAACCCAACAGTTATCATTGCTTCATTTCACACATCAAGCTAGAGATGTTTAGAGACATACACATCTATCCTTTACCTAACTTTGTGAAAGTGAAACTCATCCTATCAACATTGGCAAACAACTTGTCTAACCTATCTTTTTACTACAAATAAATCACAGTCAATAGAAACCCTCACATTTCAAAAATGCCTAAGAACTAAAGGAATCCAACTCACATTTTATGCCACCACATAAAAATAGTATAGCTACCAAACTAAAATAATCGCCTATACAAGTGAGAGCTAGAATATCTAGAAAAACCATCAAACACATAAAACCTCTAAATCTTCTTGAACCTACTACAACAATAGATTGCTCATAGAACATAGTTATTCACAAGTCACCCTTGTCCAATCAAAATTCAAAATCCTTAGCCACAATCGGTTCATCTAACATATGGGATGATAGGAGTATTCAATGTCAAATTAAAGATTCTAACCAAAATCCTCAACTTGTTAATATCATGGATAAGATACTCAAGAAATATAAGGAATGTTATATACTAAAATTAGCACAACAAGATGCAAAATTGTCATCTTATTTTGATGTGACCAACTTAAAAAGAGATGAAGAAGAGTCACCCCTAGATGTTGTGACACAAAACCTACAAGACCTACAAATGGAAATGGAAAGAATGAATAGAGGAAAAACACAACCCACAAAATCTAACCTCAAAAAGGTGTGTCCTCTCCCCTTTGATAAGAACATTACCTTCACATCTTTCCCACAAAATGTACAAATACCAAAATATAATAAATATTTTGGCACATTAGATCCACAAGATCACCTCAAACAATTCTATACCCTAAGTATGGAATTTTCCCATGAAATTATGTACCTAATACATTTAGTTTCCAAGAGCCTCATAGGGCAAGCCATGGAGTTGTTCTCCAAGCTACCCTCCAATATCAAAACCTTTGACCAACTAGCTTTTGTATTCATCTCCTAATATTCCTACAATATTGAAAGGGAAGTCACAATGATTTACTTATACAACACAAAATAACTTCCTTGTGAGTCACTCAAGACCTCACTACAATGGTGGAGACACATGTTAGCCAAGTGTCATAGAGACATACCAGACAAAGAGAAGACTGACATCTTCATTAATATTCTCTCTAAACTGATGAAATACTGGATCCAACTCCAAGGGCCTAAAGACTTCAAAACTACCTTAGATAATGTCACTAAGGTAGAAGAGACCTTACTACATAATGACATTATCAAACTATCAAAATATGGTAAGGACTTTTCAAACAATACCAAACAAACTCATAATTTCTTTGATCGGGCCATTGATAAACAAAAGTCATGGTGGAGAAATAATAAAAAGAACACTATTAACAATTGAATGGTTGAAGCCAACCATGTTAAACCTCAAATCCAATCCCATCTAAACCAATTGTATCCCATTGTCAATAACATCAGCCCAAATACATGTCAAAAAAATAATGACCATATGTTCTATTGACATAATGTGACAACTACCTCGATATCCAATCAACAAATTGTTACAATCAAGCTCCTCCTCCCCACATATATCAATCTTCTAATATAGCCAAGAATTATGGGTGTCTTACGAAAGCACCTTGCAAACCCTCTTGACTGATGAACTCATTGTACTTCTTGAGGCCAAACCATATGAACCCCAAGTCAAACTAAAATGTGGAATGAAAAGCACATTTATGCCTACTATCTAAATAGGGGGCATTTAAAAAATAATTTTTTTCCCCCTAAGGGGGAAATCCAAAAGTTAATAAATGATGGGACCATCGAAGTAAATAACGTTAGCAGTAATAAAGACTATATGGCCTTCAAGAACCCCTTCATAAGTCATGAAAAGAGTGAATCGTGCAAAGCCAATCAAAATGCACGCCCTAACACTAAGATTAATTATGCACATCATTACAATAATATCATCAACATGATTTCTGACTTTGATGACACCATAAATGTCATCATAGTTAAAGATAAAAATGAAAAAAAATCATCAAACATCATTACTTGAGGCCAATCCTCTAAAGTTATCTTACCAAGACCTGTGACAAATCTTGATCATGCAATTGCAAGTTCCTTCTTCCCCAAGTACAACCAACTAATTACTTAAGAATCTAGCCCATATCTCCATTTTTTAACTATTATAGATTTTCCCAAAGCATAAAGAAATACTCACCAAAGCCTTAGTGCCAAATGACCTAGATGTGAGTAGATTTTAGAACATGGTTATAAATCTTGTTGCCCCTCACTGTGTATCCTTCTCAGTCCAAGATGACATGTCCATCGTCCAACCACAAAACTCTCTTTTGCATATTGAAGTCTTTATCCATAGAAATAGAGTTAAGAGAGCATTGGTGAATGGTGGAGCAGGTCTCAATATTTACACACTCAATCACCATCAAAGCTTATGATGACAAGGAGAGGTCCTCCAAAGGCATGGTTATTCTACCAATCAGGGTAGGACTAGTTGTAAAAGAAATTGTTTTTCAAGTCTTAAACCTATAATTAACTTATAACATCTTGTTGGGAAGACCATGGATTCATGATATGTAGACCATTCCCTCCAGTTATCAATGTATTAAATTTTCTTACATGGGTCAAGAGGTGACCATACCTGAAGGTCAACATTTTTTCCAATATTGTAACTCCCTTGTCCCTCATAATAGGGAAGAAACTAGTGATGGGGACACAACCCAAGAACATAATAACTTCTTGATGGGGACACAACCCAAGAAAAGAATAACTTGATGGGGACAGAACCCAAGAACAGAATGGACACAACAGAAAAGGGGAAATCATATTAACTAAGAAAATAAGCTAGTACAAACAGTACAAAGAAAATCAACTTCAAAACATGCCCTAAGGGCTTACAATAGCATAAATCTGGAGATAATTTCTCCTTTCAGTACCTCCTCTCAAACTCCACTCTGAACTGCCTTTTACAATGCCAAAAATCTCCTTAAATAGACCTCGAAGGGTTAAGGACTAGGAGTAAATTCTAGAAAGTGCTAGTAGCCATCCATCGACCAAATAGAAGGTTCCAAAAGCTGCGTTAGAAGTCGGTGCAAATCTAGAAGAATCCAGAAATGGTAATCGAACTTTCGGGAGGCATAACTTTTGAACCATAGCTCCGATTGACGAATCGTTTACATTTTTAGAAAGCGCTCTATAGCCCTATGGACAAGCTTTGCTTGTCCCCCATTGTTCGGCCCTTTTCGAGGTCATTTAGTGCCCCTAACCTAACTTTGAAGCATTCTTAGGAGGTCTCCAGAACTTGAAAAATTGCAATAACTTTCAAACCGTGGGGCCTTTTGACCTGATTCTTTTTTTGGAACGCTCTAAATCACAATCACATTCATCTGGCCAATTCACACCTTCTAGGTCACCAAAATGATGGCCAAATTACATGCTCCTATTTTTTTTAGGATTTTCTAGCTCATTGATAGTAGAACTGTGAGAGTTGGAACCTTTATTTGGCCCAATTGGGTATCCAAAAATGAAAACACATGAAACAAAAACTAATTCTAAGTACATTTTTTTGGGTTACACAGGATTGCCCTTATACCTTTGGATGCTCCTACATCAACTAGTATAGTGACAAATGAAATCAGCCATTTCACATCTACACACACTTTATGCTCTACTGGTCAAAATGACAATAACTCATCAATGTAAACTAAGGGTAAAGAGAAAGTTAGTGTTTTGGGACCTTCCCTTCCTTCACCATCATCATCTAAAGACCCCAAACAATCGCACTTTGAAGAAATGAATAGATTGATGAAAGAATTTGATAGAAAGTGTAAATTACAATGGAAAGGGATGTGCAAGTACTTAGTCTCCTTATTTGACCCCCCACTTTCTCTGAGATCTCTTAGAAATCCATCATCCACCACTAAGCTTTATTAGGCACATTTTATCAAAGCATGTGGAGCACCTCCAAGTTTAGTAGAATAAATCATTCAAAAAATCATTGATATATCCCCCCACCTACATGGAAAAGGTTTTGATCTAATGAAAAATATGGGATATATAGGAGATGGTCCCTTAGGAAAAGGGATAGGCATCGTCAAACCTCTAGTAGCATAATTCAAGTTCAACAAGTCTAGAATAAGGGTGGGGTATGATAAACAAGAAAAGATAAAAACCTCTTAGGAGGCTCATCCTAAGCATAGAAATTCCTCCTCTTCCACCTTGTTGTGGGTACATAAACTAAGGGATGGTAATAGCTAGAAAAAATTGACATCACAAATCTAAATCTATCCTTCTCAAGTTCACATCCCACAAAAGAACCATGCATAAATACCTCTAATAATGAAGACAATGAGGATTCTACTAAATGTGAATTTGAATCATTATCAAAGGAGTCTCTTCATGAAAAAGAATGTGATGTTGTTTACATACCCACATCTGATAGTTTGGCTATAGAAGGAACAACCTCTAGTCTAGGACCCACTTCATCAAGAATCAAGGTACAATAGAGCAACTTAGAATATGATGAACATGTTGATGGGTTTTGGTTTCAAACCTTATTTCCAAACTTCTTTATAATAGAAGTTGAAGATGACTACTATGAGCCTCTCACAAGCTCTACTTTTCCTAATATTCTAGAAGAAGCTCATGTCATAGATCTAACAGATACAATATATGAGCCATCCAATGAACTCATGTCTTTGAACCTCTCTAAACCCTTTCCATATTATGAATCACTCTCCCTAGTCCATCCCAAACTCATCAAATAGGATACAACTAAGCCTCGCCACATTCCTCATTTTGATACTAACCATGAATTCTTCATCTACTTTAACGCAGTTGAACCATCTCATCAACAAAGAACAAAAAAAAAGCATGAAGTTGGGTCTAATAATAATTACCTTAGTCACACTAGAACAAGTCAAGCATTCCACAACCTTAATGATCACTACCAAGTTGTAGTAGATCTCAAGAAAAAAATAGAAACAAATAGAAGTGACGCATCCCAAGGTGAAAGCCCAACTGTGGCACCCATGGATGGGGTTATTGAAACCTTAACTGAACACTCTGAGGAAAGATCTTCTATCTTGATTGAATCAACATAACCAATCAATGTTGGCATAGAGAAAGAACCAAAGGTTATTTATTTGGCACAGTCCTTAAGCAGAGAGCAAAGAAAAGCTTTCATTCACTTCTTTGAAGAAAGACAAATAAAATTTGCATGGTCTTATCCAGACATTCCTAGCATAGACCCAACTTTAATCCTCCATCATCCCAATATTTCACCAGAGGTCAAGCCAGTAACAAAAATCTTATAAAGATGCATCCCCATATAGCTCTACTAGTCAAAGCAGAGTTAGAGAAGTTGATTAGCACCAATTTCATCCTACCCTTGTTGTATGCATCATGGATATCCAGCATTGTTCTTATATCAAAAAAAGAATGGTAGCATATGCATCTATATTGATTTTTGGGATTTAAACAAAGAATGTCCCAAAGAAGATTTCCATCTTCCCAACATTGACACCATTGTAGACCTAACAATAGCTCATTCCATGTTTTCATTCATGGATGGGTTTTCAGGGTATAATCAGATGAAGATAGCACTAGAATATCAAGAGAAAACAACATTTACTTGTGTGTGGGGCACATTTTGTTGGAATGTAATGCCCTTTGGGTTAAAGAATGTTAGGGCTATCTTTTAATGAGCCATGACCACTATCTTTCATGATATGATGTACACATTTATGGAAGATTATGTAGATGACATCCTTACCAAATCTCATAGTCAAGAAGAACATCTCCCCATATTGGCCAAGATATTCACCCACCTAGAAGCATTCAAAATTAGTCTCAATCCCAAGAAGTGGGCATTTGGAATCAAATTAGGAAAGCTTCTAGGATACATTATCTCAATCTAAGGGATAGAAGTTGACCCTAAAAAGGTACAAGCCATAATTAGTATGCAACCTTTGAAGAACCTAAGTTAGTTACTTTGTATTCAAGGTAGGCTTCAATTAGTTTGTTGGTTCATTTCTCAGTTGGCAGAAAAGTGTGTACCTTTCACCCACCTACTACACAAAGATATAATTTTTAAGGGGGATGATCAATGTTAGAAATCTTTTGACTTTCTCAAAACCTACTTGATGAATCATCCCATGTTGATGCCTACAGTACCACACAAACCTTTGTTATTTTACATTTATCTATTGGATAAATTAATCGGAGCCCTCCCACAAGAAAATGACCAAGGAAAAGAATGGGTCATCTATTACATCAGTTGTACCTTGGTCAACTATGATCTCAATTACTCTTTTATTCAAAAAGATTGTCTAGCCATAGTTTTCCTTCCAAAAAGCTATGTCATTATCTTCTAACACACAAGGTCAAATATCTTCTTAGGAAAACATATTAACAACTAGATAGGCCAAGTGGGTGGTGATCCTAAGTGAGTTTGACATTAAGTATATTGATAGGAAGTAAATAAAAGGATAAGACATTGATGATCAATTGGTAGATGCACCTATACAGACTTAAAATCCTATCCTAACTAATTTCCTAGATACACACATTCTTTAGACAGAGCCAAGAAAGTGGAAATTCTATTTGATGGTTTCTACACATGCCACTAAGTCTTACAAATTGCTTTTCCCCTACACTAACAACATGGGAGAATATGAAGCTTTTTTCTTGGGTCTCAAACTAGCTTTAGAGTGGAAACTAATAGAATTAGTGGTTTATGGAGACTCCCAGTTGATCATCAATCAAGTGATTGACACTTATCAGACCAAAGATGAAATTTTATTGCCTTACAAACATATGGTTGACAAACTGTAGGCATGTTTTGTTCATATTACTTTGGAAC
This sequence comes from Cupressus sempervirens, assembly GCA_028749045.1. NCBI lineage: Eukaryota > Viridiplantae > Streptophyta > Pinopsida > Cupressales > Cupressaceae > Cupressus > Cupressus sempervirens. The sequence continues at coordinate 133,934,594 of CM053793.1, read as the reverse complement.
AAATTCCTAGAGATAAGAATAGTGCAACATAGCCACCTTGGCTTCCTTACTCCACTTACTAGAGTAGCATGCATGATATGAGTTCATAGTAGAATAGGTTGTTCAACCTACATTTACTCAACATGATTCCCTTATCTTTTTCCACTTAGACACTCTTGATTCCCTCTAGTATAACCCCATCATCACTTACCTCCATGATAAGACCATTCCTACTAACCTCTCACATAACCAAAATTGAAATTTCATTCAACAAATGTCACGTTAAAATTTTGTGGCTGATACATTGTATAAGAAGGGTCTTGACAGTACTTTGTTTAGATGTCTTGAAAAAGATGAGTTTAGATTCACTCTGTAGGAATTCCATGCAGGGATTTCTAAGTCACACTCTAGTGGATTCATACTATCAAAGAAGATTCTTTGGATGGACTATTTTTGGCTAACCATGGAAAAGGATTCTATTGACTATGTCAAAACTTGCAAAAAATGTCAAATCCATGGTAACCTTGTGCATGCACAAGCCCAAGAGATCAACCCTTTGGTCACACCATGGCCTTTTTATCAGTAGGGCTTGTATTTAATTGTAGCCATCCATCCACCTTCCTTCAATGGACATAAATGGATTATCACCACAACATAATACTTCACCAAGTGGTTCAAAGTGGCACCAGTTGCCGACTCTACTAGAAAACAAATCTCTCAATTCTAAACTATATCATTTTTCAATTAGACATACCCCATGCCATTCTCATGAACAATGCCCTAAACTTTAAAAATCAAATAATTTGTGAATTGTGTGAAAAAAATCACATTATGCACCACTCCTTATCAATTTATTATCCCCAAGGCAATGGCCAAGTAGAGGCTACCAACAAAAAAATTATCAACATGCTTAAAAGAATTGTAAATGATATTGATATAGATTTCCATTTATAGTTGAAACCTACCCTCTGGGCCTATAGGAAAAGTGTTAGAACACCTATAAGTGTGACACCATTCTCCTTGGTTTCTGGATGTGAAGCTATTCTTCCTTTAGAGGTTGAGATCCCATCCTTGAGAGTTACTCTTCAGGATGTCCTATTAGATGATGATTATAGAGTAGCCCATCTAGAGTGGCTAGAGTTGTTAGAAGAACATCAACATGTAGCACATGAACACCTCAAATTGTATCATAATAGTTTATCAAGACATTACAACAAAAAGGTCAAACCCCATGTTTTTTAGATTGGTGACCTAATGCTCTAAGAAAACCCTAAAAACCAAGTGGCTATGGAAAAGAAGGGAAAATGGGAAGCCAATTGGATTGACCCTTACATTATCATAGAGACCTTTGGGACTAGTACTTATAGACTTTTAGATTGTGATGGCATAGACCTAGCAAAACCCATCAATAGTATCCATCTCAAATGGTTCTACATCTAGAGCTTTGAGAAATACATCAAAAATAACCAAAAACGCTAAAAAGAAAAACATTTTTTGGTATAATGCCACCTTTGGTTTGAAAAGGAGTGAGGAACAACACCTTTAAACTTCCCTAAACAACACAAGTCCTTCAATGCTGAAAAATAGCCAAGACAGCCATCAAGATGCATCCTTTGCGATTTTTTTTCTTATTTAAGGCTTGTCTAGCATAGTCAAGTTGATTTCACACATACTCAATTGAGAAACACTTGTGGATTATAGTTTTGTGCTACTTTGGCATCAGATGTAGTTCATAGTAGTGGAGATAGTATTATAGCAATAAAGGGAAGAACAACAAACTAAGAGAAATAGAGAGTCAAATTATGTACTGAGATACCATAGACATGAATTTTATGAAAATCAATGCACATCTTAGCTATGCACCTTGACAAATGATCACCGATGTTTATTTTAGCCCTCATTTGACCCATTTGATGTCCCAAACTCCTTTCATTGCCTTTGGAGTCCCAAATATAGCTATCCATGCTCACTTTTCACCTTCTTGCTCACTCTTGGTCTCCTTGATTCTTTAGGTGCCTCACATGGTCTTGGTTACCCTTGTATTCCAATAAATACAACTCACATCCTTATTCCACTCCCCAAAAAAAGGTTCAAAAATTGCCAAAAATTATCAAAAAAATTCAAAAATTGGCAAAAATATTAAAAAAATTATAATTTTTCAAAAAATCACCATAAACCAATTTAGAAATTGTCCAAAATTGTTTAAAATTTTCCAAAAGCATTCAAAAGGGGGTAATAACTACCCAACATAGCTACAAAAGCTTAAAAAATTAACAACACCCCAAAATTCCTGTCAAATGTGGCTCACTTCAGCTCAAATATGCTATATAACATATGAAGTGCCTCAATGGTATTAAGAAGTAGCATAGTTATCTCCTAAAACATCTTGTTGGGCTTTGGAAAATCTGGCACAATGTAAATAGCACAAGAGGTGTTGATAGAGGCCCCTCTTTCCTCCTATTGTAGAGAACAACAATTCCCAATGGATTATTAGTCTTATTGATGTGCAATGGCCATGATTGGTCTGACCCCCTTCAACAAATATATTAGTGCTATCCCAAAAGTCCAAATATTTTTTAGACTCTTTCATCTTCACCTAACTGAGGGCATAGAATAAGTAAGCATAAGTGTGAGAGATTGGCCACCCCTTCGATGCCTTTTTAGGCCCAAGCACATTTTTCAGGTCCCTCTAATGCCTTTTTAGGCCCAAGCAACTTGTTTCAAGCTCCTCCAATGCCTTTTCTAGCCCAAGTGCCTTTTTAGGCCCAAAACACCTTTTTCAAGCCCCTCAAGTGCCTTCTCAGGCCCAAACACCTTTTTCAGGACCCTCAAGCATCTTTTTAGGCCCAAACACCTTTTTCAAACTCCTCAAGAACCTTTTCAATCTCAAATACCTTTTCTAAGACCGAGTTCCACCTTTTTCAAGGCCAAGGCATTGTTTTTGTACCACCAAATTGCCTTTTTGGGTTAAAGCACCTTTTTCAAGGCCTCATTTTGCCTTTTTCAAGGCCCAAGTGTCCTTTTTTGGGGCCCCAAATGCTTGTTCAGCCAAAGCACCTTTTTAAAATCCCTAGTTTGCCTTTTACAAGGCCCAAGTGCCCCTTTTGGTCCCCCAAACACCTTTTCATAGGCCTCGAGAGTGGTTGTCTATGCACACACCTAGAGAAATATCCCAACATTGGCCTTATAAGCATTTGTAATGGCTATTACTATACATAGAATTATGCCTTACACATTACGACTCCCTAGATATTACATAACTCTATACTCATCTTTCATTAAGAGCCCACATAGAAATTCCATCCCCTCGTATACTAGTAAAGGTTTACCTTACTCCATGGATCATATTGTTCCCACTTTTACAGAGATTGAAACCTTTCCAACATTTGTCAAAAATCACAAAATATTCAAATATCTACCAAAAATCCCAAAAATATTCACATAGTCCTTAAAATGCTAAAAACATCCAAATATATTGCAATAAAATTGGAAAACAAACATGAAAATGCATTACAATCAACATCTATTGTCCCTTTGTTTTCCACAAAAAAAAGCACAAACTTTTATTCTACTATGATGACAACAACAACATTACATTTGAACAATGTCTGGTGGTTTATTTATTTTGGCTTCCCTGGGGGAGGTGGCAAGATAGGGTGTCCAACCAATGGTGTTTCTTCTAACCCAGCTCTAGAAGAGGAAGCCCCTAGTGTTAGCCTCCTATGTACCCACACTACATCCATCGGAATTGGAAACCTTCCATTGCATAATTATGCATTCAATAGATGTGTAAATTCCCTATCTATGAACTACATCTCTTGCTGGTCCTCATTTGTGAATTTTTGATAAGAACATACCATATAATAAGTGACTTCTCAATGTACCTTCACCATCCAGTGCATTTTGATCAACACAGTATCCACCAACTTGTTTACTCCCAATGCATTGATCGCTCATTGGGCCACATCTTTCTCTTGTTGCATTTGATCAATCACCATTCGTTAGTACTCCACATCAACTTTTTCCTCACCCAAACATTGCAACAACCATCTCACCTTCCCCTCACTTAATGCTAACCACTCCTACAACTTCAATGAGAGGGAGTTTTCTTTTGCAATCATCTCCTTAAATGACTTGGGCTATGAATGCAACAACACCAAATCATTCTACACACTCTCTAAACCCACTTGCACCATCTTTAGAGATTCATGCAACCTCTGAGCTTGTGACCATTCCACCCACATTCTTGCATCATTTCCCTCCACCTATGATTTTTCCACACATAGTTCCACTTCTAGTGATTGCACTCATGCCTGCTCTACATCCACCACTACTTGCAGCTATCTTACCTCTATTTGCACTCTATCTTCTCATGCCTTCTCCATCAATCCCAAAAAAAATTGACTTCCTATTTAGCATTCTCTTCTTGGACTCTCTCTATGGCTAACATTCTTCATAATTCCTCCATGTCCCTTGATGATTGATCTCTTCCTTCGGCCTCTAGCCATGACATGTCCACATTTATATCACTCTCTTCCCCTTCTATTGACCCTTGTCTTGGTATCCTGAGGCTAACAACCAACATGTACCACTCATTACCTCACCCCCACTAATGCCCCTCACATCCTTTAGAGCTTCTCACATGGAACTTTTAGGAAATTTTATCTCCTGTACCTCCTCCTCTGCTCCTAACATACTTTTCATCATCCAAGGTGGACTATTCTCCACCAACATCATCAGCTCATCATCCAATACCACCTGCAATGCCTATTATATTGTAGAGCCTAACAACATCATTAACACTGACAAAGGAATTTCTTCTTTGCTAATCCCCACTTCTTCAAGGTCCACTGACCCTTGTCCCACATGACTTGCTTCATTTGGCTCTAGAATTAACATTTGTAGTTTTTAATGATCCACCAGCTCCTCAAAGGTTCACTGAATGTGCTTTGCTCTCGACATTTGCCTCATCCACCTTCCTTGGCTAGCATGACCCTCATGCTATAAGTGATCTAGTCAGCCAACCATACTTTCACTTTTGTACTTCCTACAAATTCTCAATATATCCAATAGCCATGTTCCACTCTTCACCTCACATTGTTCCATTCTCATGCTATCCACTTGTAGCCATCACTCACCTCAGACTTGTTCTTTACTTGTTGTACTATGTATCCACTCTCTGCATCTCACCACATGAGTACTTGGTAGACTTAAACCCTTGCTTCAACACTCAACCACCCTAATTACCACTGATGTACATCACCTAATAAAATCTATTGCTAAATCATAGACGATGCATCCCATTCTTTTCATTTGACTAATACAATAGTTGTTCCTAGGAAGAACTAAAAAAACTTGACACTATTACACACAACTGGTAGCACACCTGGTTTGCAAATAATGGTTTTCTTCAATATTATGTACTTCTAGTGCCTCGATGATGTGCTCAACTAGAGGTACTGGGACAAAGTCATAATATTTTATTGGTTTCTTACAATTTAACTCCAATGATCCTTTTATTTTGCACATTATTAGTGTCCACTTGTAGGTGCTTCCTCTAATTTGGAAAGCCATGTGTACCTTGACCAATTTTGTGCACTATCTTAGGTGAGGTCTCTTATCTGACATGTGACTATTTGAATGCTTTCTTTTATTCTTTTGTGGCTATAGCTTCTATTTTCTAGTAGTTGTCATATTTTCATGTAAATTGTTTGTCTTTGTTGGTACTTCTTGGCATGACATAGTATTCATATCACTATAGTTGATCTAGTGGTGGTTATACTTTGTCATTTTTTATCACACACTCTATGATGACAATTAATTTGCATCTCTTTAAAAAAGTGATAGTTAGTTGCATTCATTTAGTTTGCATTTTTATCTTGGGTTCCTTAAAAATGAATGGTCGGCACATAAGTCAAGACTACACTAGATGACGTTCACAACAACATTTAGTAAATTCACAACTGGTTATCCAATAATAGACAACAACATCAACATCAAGGCAAGCTTTTAGCACTCAACTATCATGGACGTTATCTCTTCACAACATCACCACTAGCATCACACTTCATTGTTTCATATTTTCATTCCACTTATTGCATTATGTGGCTTTTATATCTCAAATAATTTTAGTCACTATAAAATTTCACCACATCATCTATTGCATTGCATGGCTTTTGAATCTCAAACAATCTCATTTCACCACGTTTCATCTCATCTTTCATCCTAATTCACTACATCACCTTTTATCACACCTAATCTCGCTTCATTCCACCACATTATATGTTGCATCACATGGCTTTTTCATTTATCACAAATTCATTGCATTTCATGTCATCACATCCCATCTCATTCCCTCACATATCCTAGTTCATTTTATTGTATTATAGTCTACTTTCCCTATTTCACTCCATTTGTGACTTGCATTCCATCTTTCTTCATCACATTAATTTCTTTCATGCATGTCATCCATTCACTTTGTGGCTTTTGAATCTCAAAATTTGACATCCCATATCATAGCTTTCAAATCTCAAACAATTTCATTTCCTTCCATTTTTCACTTTCACTCACATTTCATTTATCATTTCATATCATTACATTGCATCTTCACCTTTTTTGTTTTATCATGTTCCATTCCATGACACTTAGTCACACATTCATTCATTTACATTTACATATTCATTTCATTTCACATCACATCACATCACAACACAGTTCATTTCATTACATATCATTGCAAATAATTATGTTGTATTACATTAAATTTCAGTCCATTATGTTCAATCCTATTTCATCATATTGTATATCATATTTCCTCTCATCACGTCATATTAATTCTATTTTCTTTCCATTTCATCACATTTTGTTCTTTCTATGTCATTTTATTATTTTCATTCCATTCTATAACATTATCACAAAATTCATTCCATTACAATTCATTTATCACAATCCATTTTTCATAGTTCATTACATCACATTACATCTCATATTGTTACATCATGTTACATTACACCAAATGTCATTTCATTATATTCCATTTTATTACATTACATTACATCTAATTTCATTCAATCCAATTTCATTTTACCATAATTTTTCATTACACTCATATTATCACATCACCTTTTCATTACATCATTATTGCCATGTCATTTATTTTAATCATTATCCATATGTCATGATACATTAATCATTCACATATATACATCAACATCTACTACTATCATATCCATAAAAAAAAAAAATCATCACATGCATACATGAGTCCATGATATAAGGAGTACACACATCTGAACATCAATAAGCTCAAATATTTAATAAAGCAAAAAAGCATATCAGACAATACATCCAAAGGCCAAAACCCACATGAATATAAGATAGATTGCATCGACAATAACATCCAATAAATAAAATAACATGCACATCAATAAATTAAAATGTCTATCCACATGAACATCCAAATATCAACTAAGTACATTAGAAGGAATATCAAATGAACATCAAAAGAATAGTCATACATAATGTACACTCATCCATGTGTAGGTGCCTGACATGAAGGTCCCTACTCATTGGTGGCACTTGTATTCTCTAAGGGCACCTACTTTGTCACATCTATCATCAGTGCTTGTCTGACCACAACTATCTAACTCATCAACACCCCATCTCTCCTCGGTGGCAGTGGTGTTGGCGATGGCCTCAACATCATTACAACTATAAATTCCTATAGGGTACTAATCAACTCACCCACCTAAGCCTCCATAGCACTCATTTGGGCCACCAAATTAGTAGATCTCCCTGGCCTCTCTAGTGGTGTATATGCATCTAGTGGCACATGTGGCTATGCATCTAGCCCCTATTGCCATCCTTATGGCTATGCATCTGGTGAATCTTTGATCAGAGTCTATACCTCCAGCCTTTGTCACACAATAAACTAAACATCCTCACATAGCCTAGACCTCACCTGCTCTACCCTACCCTAGTCTACATCTCTGTCCACCTATCTAACTCCCACACCACCAACCATCCCTCCTCTCACTATTACACCACCCCAACCTTGAATCCCTCCAACCCTCCTTGAACCCATTGGTCCTTGGACTAGATGTCATGCTACACCCCTCTACAATAGTACCATGACTACTCAACCTCACCTACCTCATGCTCTAACCAAACCTCTCACCTTAACTCTAGCCTGCCATCTCCCTCTACCTCTCCCTAGACCACCCTCATCATCCTCATCCTCTCCCCTACTTGATGGCTCGTCAATCCCTAGAATCAACTCTATTGGATCTATATATCTTAGAAAGAGATGCTCTTGAAACCATCTTGTATATTCCCCCTCCATCTCTACATCTACCACTCCATCCCACAATGCCCATGGATCTTATGTGTCTATCATCTATAGAGAGGCCTCTAGGAAAGCCTCATACTCCAAAGTTTGGCCCCACACTACTCTCTCTAACTATACTCACGCATAATGTGTTGACCCCTATGGCATGCCCTAATATCAACCAAACTATCTAACCACCCACCTAAATCAAACCTCTCTATTGCTATAGGTACCTGACTAAGGAAATACCTCAAACTAAAGAAATATAACATCTCATCATCTTCCTCAACCCATGGCTCTATAAACCTATAAGGTCTCCACACAACCTCATCAATGTCATCCAATACTCTATCTTGCCCAAATGGGGTTGCATGATGATACTAGAATAAGTATACATGTATGACATACCCTAAAACTACTATCTCTCTCTCTCTCTCTCTCTCTCTCTCTCTCTCTCTCTCTCTCTCTCTCTCTCTCTCTCTCTCTCTCTCTCTCTCACACACACACACACACACACACACGACGAATAACTAGAAAATGCTCCCATGTCCATAGCTATAAAAAATCACCCATACTAATAGTGATGAGGCTCTAAAAATACACAACCTGATGTAAATCATGATATAAATGGGCCAAAATGCAACTACCCTATGCAAATCTCCATGGCTAATCAATCATATCCTGTATCAATCAGCCCCATCTAATAGTACATCCTCTCTCTTGATGTTTTTGAAATAAAAATCCTCCAATCAACCTTGTCAAAATTGCTAGAAATGCCTCATACTATAGCCTTTGAAACTATGATACACTATCATCACAAATGATGTCATCCCCAAAAAAATCTCACAAAGTAGTACCATCAATGATCTAATCATAGTACACCAAATCCCCTACTACTAGGATCCAAAATATCTATTATACATCCCCAAGAGTCACTATCATCTCCCCCATTGGCAAATGAAAGGTGTTGTGGTCTGAGTGCCACCACTTAGTGACAATTGTCTATAGCCCCCTATTCACTCAAAACTAGTGCATCTGTAGAAAATATGTAAACACACATCTACCAATCAGCTACCACTCCTTGACTAACAATCTACCTGCTGCCTCTAGGGGCCATGCATATAACCCCTATACCATAAGCTTTCACCCACATACCTAATTTTCATCAAATAAACAATAACATCAGTTTTCATCCCAAGTAATCATCATACATTAGTCTACTATCTATACCTAGCTACTCAGCTACTACTTCTATCTTGAACCTATCACTCATCCTTCTCTATTCTGAGTTAGACCTTTTTTTTTTCCATACTTTGTATCCTAAGCTAGGGCATCACTCTTTACCTATCTATCATCAAACTGATCCTACAACATCACCTCATGAATACCTAATTCCTATTGTTTACTCATCATGATGGTCACTAGTTGACAAACCTAGAATCTAGCCTTTTGCATTATCTTATGCTCAACTAAGGCCCTACACTTAGTTTTCACTCTTCAATAATCATTTGTGCTATTTCGTAGGACATACGCACTACCAAATCAATCAAATGTGTTAAAATAAGAAGATGTGCTACTCTAACTTTCAAAAGTGCTATTTCATCCATCGAATGTACTTAAACATGGCTAAGTGCTATTGTACTACCTATATGTGCTATTCTATGGGGCAAAAGAGCTATTAAAAACAAATGCGTTGAAATATTACACATATGCACTATAAGACTAATTGGATGCACTAAATCATGCAAATGCACTACTAAAACCACTAAATGTGCTATATTTTACCTATGTACGTTGATTTTCCTACAAATTAGGTTTTAAAAAAATACTATTCCACCCCACGCATGTCCTATAGGATTATTTCCATGCGCTAAAAGAAATCAAAAGTGCTACAAGAAAATCTAAATGCACTAAAACATCCAAAAAGCCAATTTACCACAAAAATTTGCACACAATTCACAAAAAAATCTAGGTACAAATGTAAAAATCTTAAAGTGGAGGATCTTGATGACTTATTGAGGCACCATAGTCCACTAGATTCTTGTACAAGATATTGCACTAAATCATTGTTTCATCTTTATCTGATAATTATTCAACATTTTAGAAATAAAATTGTAACTTCCTTAATTTTTGCACTTTCATTTTTTCCACTTTCATTTTTGAGGGGGCAATATATCCATGTCAAACCAAGGCATCCAAACTAGGGCATCAAGAATTTCTAAAAAATAAAAAATGTTCTACCCCAACCAAAATTTCAAACATCAAATTAACCAAAATTAGGGTATCTAAGTAAAAACATCGCAACATCAACCAAAAAAATCAATTACAATTAAGACATAAAATCATCAAAGATTAGACATCAAACATCCAACAACCAGACACCATGACAACTACAAAATGTCAAGACATCATTCAATCATTAAAATTTGACACAAAATCAAAAAAAGCAAGAGAGTCTTTGAACTAATATGCTTCACATATTAGCTCAAAGAGGGGAATTTTTAGATGCCCAAAAATTGGCAAAGACTTAAATCATGAAACTTTGATCAATTAATGTAAATTAAAGATTTATCTTCAAAACCAAGTCTGCTAGGCTCTTCCTCCTAGGCTCTTATGTGATATTTTTAGTTTCACATTCACCCACCAGTGAAAAGTGAAAATACTAATTCTTACCCCAACCCCTTCTAAAATCCTATAAATAGGAGGGAGATCCAAGAGCCAAGGAACCCAAATTTTAGGCATCTACACTATAGGCACATTATGGTTCATCTTTTTTGCATTATCATTTTAGTAAGTTAATAGTATTTTAGCATTTTTTTATGTTATTTAACATCATTCATTTCTTGTTTGGGAATCATTCATTTCTTGTTTAACTCATTTCATGTCCATTTTAATAGCATTCTAAGAGTTGTTTTCTACATATAATTTGCATTTTAGTCATAGATCTTGCATGCATCCTTGTAGATCTGCATTTTAAGCATACTCCCATTTTAGAATTGTCACTAAGATGTTGGTCTAAGAGCTTTCTTAGTATTTTTAGTTAGAAAAACATGAGATGCTCATAGAGTTTATATTTTGACAATGTTATCTTGTGTATAGTGTAGTTAATTGTCAGCCTATCTACATTCTACATTAATGTTTCATGAATACACAATTACACAATGTATAGTCATAAGTAGAGTACCTTTGTCTTGCAAAATTTAATTTTTTAGAGAAAAATTCCATAGGGTGTCCTTCTTGACTTATTACTATTGGACAATTGCTAGATTACTAGTATCAAACTCTACACTAAAGAGTTGATTGAAGTCTAGAAACCTTAAGGTAGGTAGGGATACAATCCTTCTTTTCAAAATCTCAAATCATTTACCTATTTCTTCTATCCATTTAAATTGACATCCAATCCCTCCCTTAATGGTGTTGAGAATAGGTGCACATATATGATTGTATCCTCTCAAAAATTTCCTATAGTAAGATGGTAGACCATGAAACTCCTAAGATCTCCTATACATTTAGGTGTTTGCCACTTTAATATGGACTTAACCTTATAAGAATTTATTTTAATACATCCATTAGAAACAAAAAACCCAAGATGTACCAATTCAGATTTTAGCAACTTGCACTTCTCTTGATTAATCATTAGCTTCTCTTGATTAATCACCAGCTTCTCTTGATGTAGGATCCTCAAGACCATCTCCAAGTTCTTCATATTCTCCTCTTTGGACCTACTAAAGATTACAATTTTATACAAATACACAATAGAAAACTTACCTAATAAATCTACTAGCACCTCATTCTTTAGTCTCATGAAGGTACTTGGGGCATTTGTCAAGCCAAAAGGCATTAATAGTCACTCATTCAATCCTTCATTTTTTTTGAAAGCTATCTTGCACTCATCACTAGGCTTCACTCTAATTTGATGATACCATAACTTTAAGTCCACTTTGGAAAAGTAGCAAGAGCCTCCCAAATTATCTAACAAATCTTTAATTCTTTGCATAGGGAACCTATATCTAATGGTGATCTTATTGATTTCCCTACAGTCCTCCATTTACCATCCTTCTTAGGTGAAAGGATAGTTGGTATGGAACAAGGGATCAAACTCTTTCTTATTAAGTCTTTTTCCAAAAAATCTTGTATTTTCTTGGAAATCTTAGTATTGGTTAGGTAGATTTTCCCTTAGTGTCAGATCTATCTGATTGCCTACTTCCCTCATAGGTGGCAATGCATTAGGTAGCCCATTCCCTACTACTTCATTATACCTTTCCAATAATTTTTACACTTCTTGAGGTACTTGAATCTTCTCTTTTGTCTCTTCTCCAGGCCTTACCACTGCTACACAATGCACTCCTTTTTCCTTTTTCATAGACTTTAGGAACTTCTTTCCACTTAACATCACACTTGGACCCACATGTTTCTCCTCTTTAGGCTCAATCAAAGGGTCCATCTAAATTTGTTTTCCTTGTTTGATTATCACATAGCTATTCTTCTCTCTATCATCTATGGCCTTCACATCATACTACCATGGATGCCCTAACAAAAGGTGACAAGCATCCATAGGCATTATGTCACATAACACCTTATCTTTATATTTTCATTCTAAAAGTCCAAAAATCTCTTCTCATCCACTACTATTTTTTGGTCTTTGTTCAACCAAGACACCTTGTAGGGAGTGGTGTGAGGTATTCTCTTGAGGTTCAACTTATCTACAATCTTAGTGGATACTATGTTCTCAGTGGAGCCAGAGTCCACTATCACTCTAAAAATCTTCCCATGTTATCTACAAGTGGTCTTAACTAGGCTCTTTCTCTATGGTGGTTCAACCACATTAGATACCTTTAGCAAGGTTCTCCTTAGCATCAGATTCTTACCATCTACTATTGGTCTTTCCTTGGAAATAGGTGATGTAACGCTCTAAGTGTTGTCTTTTTGCACTAACTATGTTCTCCTTTCTCCCATGGATAAAGAGGAAACCTTTCCAAGACATCTACCAATAGTGTGGCCCACTTAGTTATAGTTGTAATATCTACTAGTAAATACAATAGTGCCTCTACCTCATGACTAGAATCTACCCCTATGTGGTCCCCTTGCTCTGTAGCCCCCTCTTTGGAATGTGTAAGGAAACTTGCAACAAAGAATCGAACCATTTCCACATAACCCACAATAGATCTAAAATAAATATGTAATTAAAATCCATGTGCAAGAGAATAGACAACATACCCACAAAAGTGTGACACAAGTTATCCTTTGGAAACCCTCATTGAGGGAAAAGAAAACACATTCTCCAAAAGCATCCATCACTATGTATTATTCAGCAAAAATAGCATTGCAATACAACCATGGAAGCCTTTAATGCCATAGCCATAACCGAGCTATCCATGTGAATAAGAATGAAACCACACATCCCATGCCATGCTTCCAACCTTCACAAGTGTTCTCTTGGCTAACCTATCAAGCATTTTCCCTCTCAACTCTTTCCCTTTTTTTCCTTCTTCTTCTCACTCTCATACAACAACTACTCTTGTGGTTACTTGTATAGTATAAAGTCCCACAAAATCACCAAGTGGTATTACATAAACCATGTGCTAAAACTATGTGCTACATAACCTCTTGACACCACATTTAATATTGAAATTTTAATTACTTTTCCCAATATTAAACAATTACATGAAATATTATCACAATGTTACAATACAACTCATCAAGTATATCCCATTGGTATCTTTACATGTTTTACGTCCATCTAGGTGCAACATTACATAATAAAATAAAATAATAAAATATAACAATATTATGCAATGTGTGCAACACCCATTATCTCAACAATCTCCCACTTTTTTCATAAATTGCATAGGGTCAATTTGTAGCCACATAAATAAACAAGGGAATAATCCCTCCTAGAACACCCACCATCAATGATCAAAGTACACAAAGTGCTTCCTCCTGGAACCCACAACAAAATCAAAGTATCTTCATCCCAAACATGAATAATCTCACGTCCTATAATGTCATTGCCATGAAACATATATAGAAGCTATATAAAGAGAAAGCCACCCAACCTATTGCATTAGAAGGTCATAAAATCTTGTACCAACTAAAATGCCAAGCCCGAAAACCTGATCCAAAGGTAATCACATGTACCCATAGTTGCCAAAACATTTGAAGCTAAAACAACACCCATAACAACTGCTAAACCCATCCAACTTTCCATACCTCCAAAGGTATACCGAGTGAATCTCAAATCATCAACATATCCAATCTGTAACCTACAATCACAAGACTCAAGAATAATACCTACCACATATATACCAAGAAGCTCCCACTACAAAAGATAATGTCAAATATATAACCAATCCAATGAAAATATCTCAAATAAGTGAATCCATGTAGTCTTAAGGACATCCATAACACATAAACCAATAACTTGTAAGAAAAAATATCATAAAAATTATCCAACACTCTCCCAAATTCTCCAAAACCAACAAAAGAAAGAGCTAAAGGAATAACTATGTCATCTCTTACATGACATACATGAGCACAAACTAGTGATCACAATCTCTTATCAATCTCAAATCCAATGTAAGAAAAATCAAACATCTAAGAAGATAACCAAGACCAAAAATAAACCATGCAAATAATAACTTGCATCATGTCCTTCTACAAACACCTCTAGATGTAAACCATGCAAGTATGATCTCCTCCATAAAACCCCAACTAAGAAGCCTCAACAACACCCAAACCATACCATATAACTAATCATGGATGTAAGCCTCTCAAAAGAAGATCAAACTCATAAACCATTTCTAATCCAAAGAATATGCCCAATATAAAACCATCTCCCAAACTCAACTAGCATAACAACATATGAAAATGGAGATAACATATGCTAAACCATCTCTCAAATGAACCCTCCAGAACTAACTCATGTACCATAGCTCAAGATTCATATCCATGGAGGACAAGCATAAATATAATGCACCTAAGAGAAATAATGGGCTATACCTCTCAAGTAGAAAACCACCAAATAGACCAAGAGTGGGGAATAAGAATACTCATCATGATATCCAAGTCTCTAACCAAGATTTATCTAAGAAAAATATCCTCTCAAGTCCATATCAAGTGAATGCCCCTCAGACTTCTCTACTGAAACCATCGACTATCCCACAAATACTTCTCTAATCCAAGAGAAATCAACATCACCACTATCTCTAAGTATCCATGAGCACCTGTAACCAATCAATCCATGCCAACTCCAAATACGACATAGCAATATCATGAAATATCCAACTTATGGTCAATGTACTCAATACCAAGAAACTAAAGCAAGATCATTATCAAAGTTCCAACCATGGCATTAGGAACATAAACATGACAACATGACTTAACCATCTCAACTAAAGAGATAACATCCTTCATATGAACATAATATAATATGTCAAAAATCTAAATGCATATCAAGAGTATACCATGATATAAAATTGAAAGCATCCTCACACCAAGGATAACATTTCAAATGAAAGTACAAACCACACCTTTACCAAGAACCCTGTGAGTCCTCAAGATGCAGCCATCTCCACACACTATGAAGATAAAAAGTGCACCATGAAAATGTCAAAGATGCTTCTATAGCAATTTGATCTAAAACAAATCTCCAACATCTGCAAGAACTCAATAAATATATCAATGCCAATAACTCCCACTAAACCATGGTATCGAGTAACCTGTGGCATCATAAAATCTATCTCCTACATGAAGATCCTCCAGGTCTACACTCACACAACCAAAGTGTCAATACCAAGTAAAACCAAGATATCCAAACAAAGGAGAGACAAATCAAACCAATAACTAATCATGTACTATCACCTCATCACTATAACAAGCTCTCACTAAACTATGTATCCAAGCTACCCATGACAACATGATGAAAAACTATCCTCTAACCATGAGAATCAACCAAGGCATCAAACCATCAAAGAACTCAAAGTACACATATTGAGCTACTTAAAAGAAACCAAATAACCATGATCTTCAACCAAAAAGATATACCATCATAACCAAATTATAAATCCAAACCAATGAACATCAAGGATGCACCTATATATCCAAACATGTCATGCCAAAAATTCATACCACCATGATTCCATCCATGAACTGAGAATCTAACTCTCAATATGTCCAACCTATCAGCATAAAATAGTCAACCACAATCCTCCACCATGATTTTACCTAGTGAAAACATCTCAATGGGTAGAGACAACTCATATCCAATCTATAAATGCAACCTATAGGTATAGACCACTTACAACATTGGACAACTGGTAGACCCAACAAGTCATCAGATGAATACATATCCAAATCAAACATTAATAACCATATCATTATGAGACCAATCTGAAATATGAACTGAGTATACAATGACATCAAATACAAATCTCCAAAATATGGAATACCATAAACTCACAATGTTACCATAGTTAATATATACCATAAATTTTTCACATTTATATATCACCAAATAGATCATTCCAACCTACACAAAATCTAAGTGAATGTGTAGAGCTCTCCAAGAGCTTTCTGTTGACTACTCAAAGTCCAAAATCTAACTCTGTATGCTCAAGTTATGTCGTACTCTATGCTCAAAATAAATAGCATCTAACTTTATGGCTCTTAAAACTTGACAAAATTTCAAAACTATATAACTAAAACTAGACTTAATTTTAGTTCTCTGAATTAGCTTTTCAATGCTTATAAGAAGGCTGAAATATAATATCCTAAGAGAAAGTTATGGCCATTTTACTAAGACAACCTTTTTACCATTTTCCCTATGATTCTTTTTTTGTGATGAAAATTCTAATGGGATTAAATTTGATGGCCATCATAGGTTGAAACTAACAATCTCTTTCATTTCCTCTAAACATGGCCAAACTAGGGCATATTATATATCAAAATTAATGGAGACATCAACCTGGACCCAATGGTGAGGTCTTTTTTTACCCCAGAGGTCATTTCTACAAGCTCCCCCTAAAAACCCTCATTTAAATGATACATCCAAAAGAATCCATTTGACTAACAATTTCACATGCCCCAAATCTACCAGTATCCCATAATAAAAGCAAACCCAAAACCCTCAAATCTATAATAAACAACTCATATATATTTCCCTTTCTTATATCCTCTCATGCATTCTCATAGATTCAATCTAAGGTTACAAAAATAAAACTATAGCTTTGATACGACTTGTAAGAAAACTCGCAACAAAGAATCTAACCATTTCCACATAACCCACAATATATCTAAAATCAATATGCAATTAAAATCCACATGGAAGAGAATAGACAACATACCCACAAAAGTGTTACATAAGGTATAACCCAGAAAACCCTCATAGAGAAGGAAAAAAAAAAAAAAAAAAAACCTCCAAAAGCATCCATCACTATGTATTATTCAGCAAAAATATCACTGCAATACAACCATGGAATCCTTCAATGTCATAGCCACAACCAAGAATTTCATGTCAGCAAGCATGAATCCAAACATCCCATTCCATGCTTCCAACCTTCAAAAATGTTCCCTTGGCTAACCTGTCAAGCCTTGTCCCTCTCAACTCTTTCCCTTTTTTGCCTTCTTCTTCTCACTCTCATACAACAACTACCCTTGTGGCTACTTATTTATTAGCACATCCCACAAAGCCACAAAGTGGTATTACATGAACCATGTGCTAAAATCATGTGTTACCTAACCCCTTTACCCCACATTTAATATTGAAATTTTAATTCTTTCCCCCAATATTAAATAATCACATGAAATATTATCACAATGTTATAATATAACTCATCAAGTATATCCCACGGGAATCTTTATATGTGGCACTTCTAACTAGGTGCAAAATTACATAATAAAATAAAATAATACAATATAACAATATTATGCAATGTATCCAACACCCATTATCTCAACAAAATGTGTTGGGATTCTAGTTCCCTCCATAGTTATCATTTTCTTGGGTTTCTTCTGGCCTACTTGGTCCTAGTTCTCTACCAAAGTTTATCCTACCTATGAAACCTATGTTACCTTTGTCTCTTTGTTATGAATTGCATCTCCTTCTTTTCTTCTCTTTGACACTTAGGCTAACTAGAAACACTTGTGCATACTATCAGGAGACAACATGCCGATCTCATCTTGAAGCCTTGTCTTATCCCATTAAACTACCTTGCCATTCTTTCCACTTCTTCTTCTTGTCTTCTTTCTCTTAGGCTTAACTTATTGAACTCTTTAGTATAAGCACTCACTATGAGGTCTCTCTACCTTCGGTTCTAAAACCATTGATAGCTCTAAATTTCATAGTCTGTGGGTAGAAATTGGGCCCTCAACCTAATCTTCATCCTATCCCAAGACAAATCTTCTTATTCCCTTCTACTACTTTTTCATCTTGCATAATTATGAACCATACTTGTGCTAATCCCTTGAGCATAGCCTTAGCATAGCTGACTCTCTTCTCTTATTGTACTTGCTTGTATTCAAACTAGTTGTCTATGGCTTCCAACCAATCTAACAATTCCTCCCCATTCAAACTACCATTATACTAAGGGATGTGTTTCATACTATCTTTATTAACTGAATAAAAGGCATCCAAAAGAACCTATTTATCCTAAACTACCTCAATATCCTTACTATCAGATATCTCTCCTATGAGGATTCCATCTTCCTCCTCACTCTCATCTCCCCATTCTATGATTATTTTCTTACTTTTTGGGTCTACTAGGTTGGCTTTAGCCATTAGATCCTTGGCAAAATCCACTATGAAACTCTTTCTCATTACCTTGGGTGGCATATTGTCAGCCTCTTGGTCTTCCACTTCTGACATACACCAAACTAAACATAGGCTCTGATAACACTGATGTAGAGGACCTAGGGTTCTATCCAATAACCCCTCTTAACAAAGGTTCTAACTTTGAATCATCCAATGATTCTTTCTCTTTGTCCTATAAACCAATCCAAAACTACAAGACACTTTTCCCAACTTTCCTCCTAGATGTAGTTGGTCTAGTGTGACCTTAATCTCCTTTCCTAGGCACTAGTCCTACTAGTCCTTCTTTCCCCTATAACCCTAACCCTCACTTAGGATATTGTACTTTCACTTCCTTGGAGTTTGCTAACATTGTATAATTCTTCCATAACCTTCCTTACCTCATCCAACACTTTTGGTCAAATTAACAACTTAAGAAAACTCAATTTCTTCACATAGGCTAATTAGGCCTAATGGGTATGTGTAGGATCATGGTGTGCCAAAAAGTGGCAATGTGAAAAAAATAGAGTTTGAAGACATCTAAAAGTGCTTCAAAATTTGCTCTGAATTTTTTTCACCTATCCAAGTACTAAACCTGGAAGGTAAGGCTGAGCCTTATCAGATATTCGATCACATATTGGATATTTGACAATCAACGTAATCATATTATAACAATGTAATTATTATAATTATTATTCTATAATATAATATTATTGTTATTATATTATAATAATATAAAAATATTATGTTATAATAGTATAATATATTATTTAATATTATATAATATAATATAATTATAATTATAATTATTATATTATAATATAATATTGTTATTATTATATTATAATAGTATAATATTATACTATAATAATAATATTATAATGTATTATATTATAATAATAATAAAGTAATATATTATAATATAACATATAATAAAAAAGTATAATATATTATAAATTATAATAATATAATAATATAATATAATATAAAATATAATATAATGTAATATATGATATATAAAATATAATATAATAATAAAAATGTAAGATATTATATGTTATAATTAATATATAATATTGCGGGCATATCGTATATCTGATATTGTATCGGATATCCAATACCTGTGCATAACATAAAAGAAAAACACAGACCCACGGGCCCTCTTATTTTGTTAATTTGGGGCCAGTATTACCCGAGCGATCGGATATATGATTTAAGATTGGATATCAAATATTAAGTCATGTTTTATTTTTCCAACTCATTTTTTACCTAAATTCAATAGATTTTAGGATGATTTTGTTTGTTTTAGTTGAATCTAGGGTTTTTTTTGAAAAAAATGGTTAAAATTAAGGTTTTTTTAATATATATTACATTTTTTAATTCAATAGGAATGGCTGATCAGAATGATGACACTGAGGCAGGGAATAATATTCCTCATAACCCGCCACCAAATGATCTAGTACCCCCATAAAATCATCCACCAAATGATCCTCTACCCCCTCAAAACCCTCCTCGAATTGAGGATTTGATAAATAAAAATTTCACCGAGTTGAGAGGTTTGCATAGAATATATAATAATGTACCCGCATTGTCTCCTATGTTGTCCATGTTAAACACCATAGTTGATAACATTGAAACCCTTACGAACCAATAGAATGCTGCTCTTCATTAGCGTGATGAAATGCATGAGATGTTTGATGATGGTTTGGATTATGATGAGCTTGTAGCCCTCAACATAGCCAAACACGATTTGGCTAGCCTTTTTGCAAACTTAAAAATGGGTTTACCAGTCGATCCAAAAAAATCAAAACTATCGATTAAATGGTGTACAAATAATGCCATACATGCAAACTTTTGGGATCATTGGTAGATGGTCTTTGATATCCCTCCACATGGAAATTTAGACATACCATTTTATTTCCTTAGAAAATTATATGTAGAATTTGTGTTGAAACTTAAACTAAACTATTGGAGCATGAAGCCCAACATGGGCTTAGGACTAGGAGCTCCTCATGATAGACCCTCTTCCCAATAGAAGAAAGTTGGCACTTTTCTCCCCCCCATCCTTGAGTGCAGCATCTAGATATTATGACAGAGGCTAGCTCTCAGACCATCAGAGCCATTCATAGGCTGAGTAGACTAATGATATCTCAGGCTAGGTCAGTCCTACCTCCTTGTGTTGATGATGTTGGTGCCAATTCATCATCAACTATCTCATCACATGTTTGTGTGCCTCACACTTGCATTACATGCAAGAATATTTTCTTGGATCCCATAGGTGATCTTCTTGAGTATCATTTTGTATTAGAAAAGGATACACCAGACACACACTTAGAGGCTATAGACCCTGATGCAAGAGAGAAGGGGAATGCAGAGGCATGGACTCCTTTGGTGTTAGTACATGTATATATTTTTTGGTTATGAAATACAATTTAAAGTTAATTTTTATAATAGACTAATTTTAATTTTTAATCCATATTGACTTTTATATGCATGTGATCTTCATTCATGTTTAAGGAGGAGCTCAGACAGATTGATGATGCCACACACTCAGCCACTTCATTTGGCCTTGAGATATCTACGGTACATTACGTTGAGTTCGCATTTTTTTTTCTATTTCATATTGTAGCATAAATGGTTGCTAATATTTCTTTTATCTTACAAGTACCACTTGTCCTAGGGGGACAAAATGTGGGGGGTGAGCCAGCACACATTCACAAAGAAAAGGTAATTAGGTGCTTTCTATTTGATTAAATATCGATGCATTCTTGTAAAATGTTTGTGGTGATCCCTTTTAATTACATTCTTTATTTTATATAGGGTGTGGCTATTGGTGATGAGCTTGTACAGATTTCGTGTCGTAGGCCATCAGGGATTTCTATTTGCACTGAGAGCCCCATTGTATGTATAAGTATCATTTATTTTTTATTATACTTATCTTCATAAATAAATTCAAAATTAATTTCTATGATATTAACAACTATCATTTTGTATCTCATAGGAGACTCCTAGTGCACATGAGGTCCAATGGGAGAGTTATGTAGATTCAATGATGCGACCACTCTCTGCTGAGAGGAGCCTATAATAGTAAGTTGTAGTTTGAATTCATGATTAAATATGTTATAAATTTATCATGCTATGAATTATAATGTTATAGTTTAAATTGTAGATTCATTTGACAAACGTATTTGAACATATATAGCCCATAATCAAAGAGGTACAAACATTGTCAAGGGCATACAAGAGGACTCTTGATCAGTGCAGAAGGTCAAAGAGAGAGGTATTTATTATGAAATTTTGATAGTATAAATCTTCATTACAAAAAAGATCATTATGCATTTGAGCAATTCAATGTTAGATACAAAGAATCATATAAATTTAGTAGTCTAACTTTGTGTTTTCCTTTTTTGTTTATGTAGGAGGCATCTGATCCACCTAGTGTAGTGAAGAGGCTACATTTTGATCATCCACTAGCACCCTAGGATAATATAGTTGTCATAGGATGCATCATGAGACATTTTGAGATGGAATATGCCACATTGTATACAAAAACATTGATATTATAGACATTCTGATGGCATGATCAGCCACATTTTGTATATGGATTTATGTATTTTGATATATATTTAAGTACTTTGTCTATGGATACATGTAATTTGATATATATTTTTTTCATTTATGTGCACAATGATATACATATTAATTTAGTATCTAGTATTGTTCAATTTATCGTGGATCATGTGTATTGTTCATGTTTATGGAATATTATTAATTTTGATTATGTTTATTATATTTGATTCAAATAAAATAATTTTTGAATAACATTTTAACAATCTTTATTATAAAATTTGGATGCAGTGTATAATTTGAAGTGATATCATGACATAAAAACACTTGTTAACCTCCTACACAAGGTTCAAATCATAACCCCAAATCTGATTTTAAACTCCACATTCAACTTTGAAACTAACTCTTGGCTTCAAATATAATCTCAACACAGTTAAGGACTCCACTCCTCAACCATGCATTCTATTCCCAACCACCAAGTCATTCATAGATTCATAATCTTTGATAACTAGCACTTCACTTTGTTACTATCCTCATACTACAATATTTCAATTTCAACATAACTTCAAAATATCTCAATTTAAGAGACTTGATTGGATAGTTCATTGATAGCCCTCACAAGCTTTGAGTTATTTTAGGCCTCAAAATCACTGTCTTGTAGCATTCAATAGTTCATCAATAGGCCTCACGAGCTCCGAGTTATGACTCTCAAAAGATCGACCTCGAAATGCACTTAGAGCACCTTGGAGACTCCTTGGTACAGGGTGGCTATGGATGATGGATTGTGTCTGTGGCCTAAGAAAGAGTGTGAATAGGGTTCACTTGCCCACTTGGAGCTAATGGCACTGACAATTTGATGCCAAGATCAGCGGTTTCAAAGTTATGTTGTGGTGCACCTATGAATTGAAGCACACTATGAGTTTTGGCATCGAGCGAGATCGCTGTGTTGAATCCAAATGAAATGTGATGTCTCAAAAATGAGATAGGTTATTTTAGGCCTTAGCATCACCATCCTATATCATTTGACAGTTCATCAATAGCCCTCATGAACTCTGAGTTATGACCCTTAAAAGATCAACCTCGAAATGCACTTAATGCACATTGGAGACTCCTCGATATAGTGTAGCTGCAGACGATGGATGGTCTCTATGTTCTAAACAAGGATGTGACTAGGGTTCACCCACCCACATAGAGCTAATGACACTGATGATTTGATGCCAAGATTAGTGGTTTCAAATTTATGTTGTGGTGCACCTATGAACTCAGGCACACTGTGAGTTTTGGCATCAAGCGAGATCATTATGTCGAATCCAAAAAAAATGTGATCTCTAATAAATGTGATAGGTTATTTTAGATCTCAGCATCACCATCTTGTAGCATTTGATAGCTCATCAATAGCCCTCATAAGCTCCGAGTTATGACCCTCAAAAGATCAACCTCAAAATGCACTTAGGGCACCTTGGAGACTCCTCAGTATGGGGTTGCTACAAATGATGGATGGTCTTTGTGGCCAAAAAAAGGGTGTGACTAGGGTTCACCTACCCACCCGAAGCTAATGGTGCTAATGATTTGATGCAAAGATCAACAGTTTCAAAGTTACGTTGTGGTGCACCTATGAACTGAGGCACACTGTGAGTTTTGGCATCAAGTAAGATCATTGTGCTAAATCCAAATAGAATGTGATCTCTCAAAAATGATCCCTGATGAGCTCTGAGTTATGACCCTCAGACGATCGACCTTGAAATGCACTTAAAGCACCTTGGAGAGTCCTTGATATAGGGTGGCCACAAATGATGGATGGTCTTTGTGGCTAGAAAAAGAGTCTCAGTAGGCTTCAACTACCAACTTGGAGCTAATGGTACTAATGATTCGATGCCAAGATTAGTAGTTTCAAAGTTACATTGTGGTGCACCTATGAACTGAGGCACACTGTGAGTTTTAGCATCAAGCAAGATCATTGTGTCGAATCCAAATAGAATGTGATCACTCAAAAATGAGATAATTTATTTTAGGTCTCAACATCACCATTCTATATCATTTTATAGTTCATTGATAGCCCTCATGAGCTCCGAGTTATGACCCTAGGAAGATCGACCTCAAAATGCACTTAGAGAACCTTGGAGACTCCTTGGTATAGGGTGGCCACGGATGACGGATGGTCTCTATGACTTGAAAAAGGGTGTGACTAGGGTTCACTCACCCACCCATAGCTAATGGAACTAATGATTCAATGCCAAGATCAGAAGTTGCACTATGGTGCACCTATGAATTTAGGCAGACTATGAGTTTTGGCATCGAGCAAGATCGCTATGCCGAATCCAAACAGAATGTGATCTCTCAAAAATGAGATAGGTTATTTTAGGTCTCAGAATAACTATTGTGTGACATTCAATAGTTCATCAATAGCTCTCATGAGCTCAGAGTTATGATCCTTAGAAGATCGACCTCAAAACACACTTAGAGCACCTTGGAGACTCCTTGGTACAGGGTGGCTGCAGATGATGGATGGTCTCTATGGATGGAACAAGGATGTCACTAGAGTTCACCCACTCACTTAGAGCTAATGATATTGAAAATTCAAATAGTTCTAGCCATTAGGAGTTAGATTTTGAAAAGTTGTCAAGAAAATTGTAAAAGTTGTGAAGCAACTTTTTGCAATTTTTGCAATTTTTGGGCTAAGAAAAGTTTTATTGCAAATTTGTTTGTAAATGGACTCTAAAAACTCCTAGAGACACTAATAATGTTCTAAACATCTATAATTTCCTTTAAAAAAATGATATTTACCAAAAATCCACTTTATTGGACCAATTGATAGCCAAGGCTTATAGTTGCACCATGGGGTCTTGTGTCCATTAGAAGTGTGGATGGTCACAAGGAGATCATTAGATCTATCCCTAGACCTTATTACATCAAGAAAAGAAAAATGATTAGGTGCTTTACACTAGTGTTCCATGTATTGATGTGACAAAAAAAGTGCATAGAATGGTTAGTTATTGTGCATACCTCATGTATGTGTTACTTGATTTATTTATTTTTGATGAGATGTGGTTGGTATGTGATTGATTAACAAGATTTCTTAGCATGAGAATTGTTGGGTAACCAATCCACTTTTTTACTAATTCAAATGGTTATGCTTAAGGGCTCAACATGTTTGGGTGATATTGAATCCACACGAAAATCACTTGCTCTTCTAGAGATGCTAAAGGGTGCATGCAAAGGTAATAGCATCCTTTAACATTATAGAATTTCATTTTTGTGCATTTTTATGGATATGCATCTAGAAACATGTCATGCATTCTTGAAAATTCTTTTTATTAGATGTAATAGGTATGTGGATAATCAACAACCCTATATTTCACTAATGTTATTGGACTAAGAACCAATTTTCCTCTCAATTGGAAGGGTGGGCCTAAGGGTTCAACACTAATGGGTGATATTGAACCACCTTGGTAATGACTAGTTCATTTGGGGAGGCTTGAGACTGCATGCAAAGGGATTCTTGTCAATTTTACTCTTGTTTCAAGGGGTGGGCCTAAGAGCTCAACATGTTTTGGTGATGTTAAATCACCATATTAATGAATAGCTCATTTGCAGATGGTAGCTAACCAAAGATTAGAAGATTATTTTTATAGTATTTGAAAAGTTCTTTGTGAGAACCTTGCTACTAAAAATTCAGAGTATATGCAATTTCCTAATGATTCTAAGAATGGTAACCAATGGAGGAAGAGTTGGCATGGTTGTAATAATGCATGGTAACCATGATGAACCAACAAAAAGGAGAAACACTATGAACCATGATGGACTTCAACATGAGGATGATTATGGAGAGGATCAAATGCAACATGTTGCTTCAGTCCCAAATGTTAACAATATACAAGGGTTTGACTTTGACAATATACAAGATCACATTATTAGAATAAAATAATAAGTAAAATATACAATGGAAACCTCACAACATAAAAAATAATGAAATACATTGATAGGACTTGTAGTAAAAGGATTACACAATATTATCATCATAAAATCACTTTTTGTTTCAATGCCTCATTGCGAATGAGTATTCAAACTTATTGACACCTTCCCCAAATTGTTTTTTAAGAAATCAAGTACTCTAATTGTTCATCTATACTTCCTAGATTTTTATTATTTGATTAGTTTGATAGAAATAGTTTTAATAATCATAATCTTAGCTCTATTTCAAATAAGAAAAAAGCCAAATAGTTATAAATGCTCTTAAAATTGTCCTTACAGCCTTGTATCACATGCAAATATGATTTGCAAGAACTTGTTCAATATCTTCCTCTTATAATTCCTTATAAAGAACCTACCAAAATACAAATTAGAATGTGCAACTAATTTAACCTATTTTTTTCATTATTAAAAAAACCATATAGAAAAAAGTTCACATTTTACATCATAAATCTTAGGAATTCTCCCCAACACCACTGCCCCCCCCTCCCCCCTCCCCAACTCTTCATGATGTACCTACATTCCAATATCATAAAAAAATTAGTAACTTATTGTATTAAATAAGATAATCATCAGTTCATTCAATCATTATGAAGAAAATAACATAAGAAGTAAATATACCTAGTCGAGTGTTCTAGTAGGGTCCTCTCTTTGTTTTAGGGTCTCCAATAGGGCTTCATGATCAGCATTAGCAATAGTAAAAAGTTGTTTTACTTTTGGTCTTCATTGATGCTTCAACAAATTTACATTTGTTGCTATAATAAGATGCGAATAAATGAGATCTATTTTGTGCTTCTGATAGTCTTCACATGCAGCAATTCCATTCCTTCTAAGCATGTATGTCTCCAGCCATGTTCCAACAACAACCACTGAACTAGTAGAATATGTGAATCCATCATCATCTGTGATCACTTTTGCAAGTTTTTGTTTACCTCTTACACAACATGCTAACCAATAATTAAATTTCTCATCATTCCCCTATGGTGCAACCAATACAAAGACATGTCCTAGCTGAAGTAGATCTAATAGATGGTTATGCTCAACTGAACTTTTCATTTCATCATTTTTGATAGAAGGTATGATAGAAAATGGAGAAAGATAATGTGGAGCCCATGTGTCCACCTACTCACTTGACTCACAGTGATCCCAATCACACTAAAAACAACTAGGACAAAAGCAAGCTAGCTGTCGTGTCCAAATGGTCCATATACTAGAATTAGAGCTTTGAATTTTATGAGTCCCTCACTGTAGCACAATATGATATATCATCTATGGACCCATCCTCAACCAACCAAAAGAACCTACATACCACTGAATCAAGAGTCCCCCCTTATTAAAAAGCTAAACTACACCAATCAACAATGCTACGAGGATCAAGAAGCTCTACTGCTGAAATCTTCAGTTGCTCCTTAACTAGAGCTCTTTTCACACATGCCCCTGCTCCATCATGTTCCCCTTTTCCATGGCTAGACTCAAAAAAACTCCAAATATTTCACTATTTCATATACCCTTTTTTTTCACTATTGTCTTTCCAAGATCTTATTCACATGCCTCATGGAAACATTTCTATAAAAGAAACAACCATCAACTCTACGACATAAAAGTTGATCTCGCAAGTATCTTGATGATTTTGGAAGCCCACTAGCACCACAATCCTGAAACATTTCTTTACTATGAAAATTAGAACGGATGGAGTGTAATAGTTCATGGTGCATAGAAAACTCAACATTATATTTGCAACAACATGTATTTCAAATTTTGAGTGGCACATAATAAAATGGCTTCAAAGATTCAAAAGCCCATTGTGATATATGATGACTTGGATGACTCTTTCTAAATTGTATGAAAAACATAGTTTGACTTACCTCCAAATAGTGTTTAGGATGTGGCATGTGGTCTCTGATGCCAATTCTCAACTTTAACACATCTTTAGCACTGGGTGATACTTGTGAGCTAGAGTGCCAAAATTGTGTAATTTCTTCCTTCACATCATCGAATAGCTTCTTATCAAAACATGTAAGTCTCCCACCAAATGCTCATGTTTCATTTTGAAGAGGATCATCAATTTTATTTTGTCGACTAAGTGCTCTTCTCAAAGTAGTATGATTTGGATTCAAATCAATACAATTTTATCTCATATATCTAGCCTTTCTCAAATGATGACTTATCAAAGAGGTTGTAATAACCCTTCAAGCAACTTTTTTATCCTTCTCCCTACTATTTTTCCTAATGCTATTGAGAGCATTGAAAAGATTCTTCACAATAATGGCATTTCTTTAATACTTTTCATTAATGCAAATCTTCAATTTAGAAAGCATAGGTCTCATCTTTTGCATCTTTAATAAGTGCATGAAAAGATGACATTGCTCTACCATTGTCTTGTTGCTGAAAAAACATCTTATATAGTCTTGAAGCCCATAACCGAATGGTTTTTTTTTAATTTTTTCCCTTCCAAATTGGTAATAATCATTTCACCAATTTCAATTATCTATTTTGGTGTTTTAGAACCTTCATGTTGATTATAATTACGAGATATGTAAGGTTCTTGTGCATTGTCATGTTCGACATGGTCAATTATGTAATTTGCATTATGACCTGGTAGCATTTCATCATCAAAATTTTCATTTTTTAAATTTTCAATTCTGGCATTATCATTTTCAAGAGGTACATTTTCATTCCCCAATTGTAAATATTCATTATTTGACTCTATGATTTCACTTTCAATTAATTTATCATCAACTTGAATGATATTTAACATACCTTGTCTTTTTCTTCGATTTCCCATTTTGTCTCTTTCCCTATATTCTACAATGTCTTCATTGGATACCTTGCTTTTGCATTTAGCCTTTCGACGACTACTGCTCCCCATTTAGATGACAATATCAGACACCTACGGTTATATTTTCAAACTTATTTTGATTAGTTAGGTCCCAAAATGTGACTTCTTGTAAAATTCGTGAAAAAAATATCAAAAAGTGATGTTGTCAGATTTGCAGAGATAGGCAATATGTTGGAAAATGATACCAGTAACATCAGATATCCAATTTGAAATTGGATATCTGATATCGAATCAGATATCCAATTTTAAATATGATATCCGATATTCTCAAAAAAAAAAATTGGAGGGAACCTCGAATATGTGAGTTATAGTTTGTGACATTTCAATTATTTGAGTTATATTACCATGTAAAGATATATTATAATATATTATATATATATATAATAAAGTAACGTAAAGATATAACATATAATCCATTAATTTATAATAATATATTATGTTATTCTTATTATAATCTATAAATATAATATATATTATAATATTATATTATTATTATTTTTCCTATATTTTTATTAAATATAATAATGTAATATATTATATATATGTTATTAATATATCATAATATATTATGTTATTAGTATTATAATCTATAAATATAACATGTGTGTGTGTGTGTGTGTGTGTGTCGAAGGGGGTAATGGTGTGACCTATGACCCCCTTCGACCCATTACTTGACGACATATGTTTCCAGGGGTCCTAGGACCCCTAGAGACATAATAGAATGTTTCTTATGGGTCGAAGTGAAACTATGACCCCCTTCAACCCATTACATGAGGACATATGTCCCTAGGGGTCCCAAGACCCCTAGAGACATATTACAATCCTTCCTAGAGGTCGAAGGGGGTCGTAGGTTGACCTATGAACCCCTTCGACCCATTACATGATGACATATCTCCCTAGGGGTCTCAGGACCCCTAGCGACATATTAGAATCCTTCCTATGGGTCGAAGGGGGTCATAGGTTGACCTATAACTGCCTTCGACCCATTACATGATGACATATGTTAGAATCATTCCTCTGGGTCAAAGGGGGTCATAGGTTGACCTAGGACACCCTTCGACCCATTACATGATGACATATGTCCCTAGGGGTCCTAAGACCCCTAAGGACATGTTAGAATCATTCATATTGGTTCAAGGGGGTCATAGAGTGACCTCTGACCCCCTTCGACCCATTATATGATGAAATATGTCCCTAGGGGTCCTAGGACCCCTAGGGACATATTAGAATACTTCATATGAGTTGAAGGGGGTCATAGCATGACATATGAACCGCTTCGACCCATCAGAGGACAATATATGTCCCTAGAGGTCCTAGGACCCCTAGCGACATATTAGAAACCTTTGTATGGGTCGAAGGGGGTCCTAGGGTTACCTATGACCTCCTTTGACCCATTACATGATGACATATAAGAATGCTTCCTATGGGTCAAACCTATGAACAACTTTGACCCATTCCATGATGACATGTGTCCCTAGGACCCCTAAGGACATGTTAGAATCCTTCATATGGGCCGAAGGGGGTCACGGGGTGAATGATGACCCACTTTGAACAATTACATGATGGCATATGTCCTTAGCGATCTAACGACCCCTAGGGACATATTAGAATGCTTCTTATGGGTTGAAGGGGGTCATAGGGTGACCTATGACCCCCTTCAACCCATTACATGAGGAGATATGTTCCTAGGGGTCCTAGGACCCCTAGGGACATATTAGAATCTTTCATAAGGGTCGAAGGAGATCCTAGGTCGACCTATGACCCCCTTCGACCCTTTACATAAAAACATTTCTCTAGAGAACCTAGGACCCCTAGGGGCTTATTAGAATCCTTCCTATGGGTCTAAGGGGGTTGTAGGTTGACCTATGACCCCATTGGACCCATTACATGACAACACATGTTAGAATCTTTCCTATGGGTCAAAGGGGGTCATAGGTTGACCTATGATGCCCTTCAACCCATTATATGATGACATGTGTCCTTATGGGTCCTAGGACCCTTAGGGACATGTTAGAATTCTTCATATGGATTGAAGGGGGTCATGGGGTGACCGATGATCTTCTTCAACCCATTACATGATGACATATGTCCCTAGGGGTCCTAGGACCCCTAAGGACATATTAGAGTTCTTCATATGGGTCAAAGGGGGTTATTCGATGACCTAAGACCCCCTTTGACCCATTACATGATGACATATGTCCCTAGGGGTCCTAAGACCCCTAGGGACATATTAAAATGCTTCTTATGGGTTGAACGGGGTCATAGGGTGACCTATGACCTCCTTCGACCCATTACATGATGACATATGTCCCTAGGGGTCTTAGGACCCCTTAGGACATGGTGGAATCCTTCATATGGGTCGAAGGGAGTCATGGGGAGACCTATGATATCTTTCAACCCATTATATGATAACATATGTCCCTAAGAGTCCTAGGACCCATAGGGACATATAAGAATGCTATGAATTGGTCGAAGTGGGTCATAAGGTGACCTATGATCCCCTTTGACCCATTACATGAGGACATATGTGCCTAGGGTTCCTAGGACCTCTAGGGACATATTAGAATCTTTCCAAGGGGTCGAAGGGAGTTATAGGTTGACCTATGACCTCTTTCAACCCATTTCATGATGACATATGTCCCTAGGGGTCCTAGGACCTGTAGTGACATGATAGAATCCTTCATATGGGTCAAAGGGGGTCATGGGGTGATCGATGAACCCCTTTGATCCATTTTATGATGAAAAATGTCTATAGGGGTCCTAGGACACCTAGGGACATGTTAGAATAGTTCATATGGATCAAAGGGGGTCATCAGGGGACCGATGACCCCTTTTGACTCATTACATGATGACATATGTCCATGGGGGTCCTAGGACCCCTAGGGACATGTTATAATCATTCATATGGGGTCAAAGGGGGTCATGGGGTGACCTATGACCCCCTTCAACCCATTACATGATGATATATTTCTCTAGTGGTCACAAGACCCCTAGGGACATGTTAGAATTCTTCATATAGGTCAAAGGGGGTCATACGTCAACCTATAACTCCCTTGACCCATTACATGATGACATATGTCACTAGGGGTCCTAGGAATCCTAGGGACATATTAGAATGCTTCTTACAGGTCGAAGGGCATCATAGGATGACTTATGACCCCTTTTCATCGACTATATGAGGACATATGTCCCCAAGTGTCCTAGAAGCCCTAGAGACATATTAGAATCCTTCTTAAGGGTCGAAGGGGGTCATAGGTTGACCTATGACCCCTGTCAACCCATTAGATGATGACATATGTCCGTAGGGGTTCTAATACCCTTAGGGACATATTACAATCCTTCTTATGGGTCGAAGGGATTCATAGGTTGATGTACGACCCCCTTTGACCCATTACATGATGACATATGTCCCTAAGGGTCCTAGGACCCATAGAGACATGTTAGAGTCCTTCATATGGGTCAAAGGGGGTCATGGGGTGACCAATGACCCCCTTCGACTCATTACATGACAACATATGTCCTTAAGGTTCCTACGATGCCTAGGGACATATTGGAATGCTTCATATGGGTCAAACGGGGTCATAGGGTGACCTATGACCCCCTTTGACCCATCACATGATGACATATGTCCCTAGGGCTCCTAGGACCCCTACGAACACATTAGAATGCTTCCTATGGGTTGAAAGGGGTCATAGGTCACCTATGACCCCCTTCAACTAATTACATGACAACATATGTCCCTAGGGGTGCTAGGACCCCTAGTGACATATTAGAATGCTTCTTATTGGTCAAATGGTGTCATAGGGTGACCTATGACACCCTTCGACCCATTAGATATTGACCTATTTTCTTAGGAGTCTTAGGACCCCTAGGGACATATTAGGATGCTTCCTATTGCTCAAAGGGGGTCATAGATTGACCTATGACCCATTTTGACCCATTACATGATAAAATATGTCCCTAGGGGTCCTAGGACCCCTAGGGACATATTAGAATGCTTCATATGGGTCGAAGCGATTCATAGGTTCACCTATGATCCCCTTCGGTCCATTACATGAAGACAGATGTCCCTAGGGTTCTTAGGACCCCTAGGGACATATTAGAATGCTTCATATGGGTCCCAATGACCCACTTTGACCTATTAAATGATGACATATGTTCCTACGAGTCCTAGTACCCGTACTGACATGTTTGAATCCTTCATATGGGTCGAAGGGGGTCATGGGGTGACTGATAACCCCCTTTGACCCATTACATGATGACATATGTCCCTCTAGGTCCTAGGACCCCTAAGGACATATTAGAATCCTTCTTGTGGGTTGAAGGGGGTCATAGGTTGACCTATGACTCCCTTCAACCTATTAGATGATGAAATATGTCCGTAGGGGTCCTAAGACCCCTAGGGACATATTAGAATGCTTCCTATGGGTCAAAGGGAGTCATATGTTGACCTATGACCCTGTTCAACCCATTACATGATGAAATATGTCCCTAGGGGTCCTAGGGACATATTAGAATGCTTCTTATGGGTCGAAGGAGGTCGCAGGGTGACCTACGACCCCCTTCAAGCCATTACATGAGGACATATGTCCCTAAGGGTCCTAGGACTCCTAAGTACATATTAGAATCCTTCCTAGGGGTTGAACGGGGTCATAGGTTGACCTATGACCCCCTTCAACCCATTACATGATGACATATGTCCCTAGGAGTCCTAGGACCCCGAAGGACATATTAGAATCCTTCCTATCAGTCGAAGGGAGTCATAAGTTAACCTATGACCCCCTTTGACCCATTAGATGATGACATATTTTAAAATGTTTCATATGGATCAAAGGGGGTCATAGGTTGACCTATGACCCCTTTCGACCCATTACATGATGATATATGTCCGTAAGGGTCCTAGAACCCATAGGGACATGTTAGAATCCTTCATATGGGTCAAAGGGGGTCATCAGTTGACCGATGACCCACTTCAACCCATTAAATGATGACATATGTCCCTAGGGGTCTTGGGAGCCATAAGGACATGTTAGAATCCTTCATATGCATAGAAGGGGGTCACTAGGTGACCTATGACCCCCTTTGACCCATTACATGACAACATATGTCCCTAGGGGTCCTAGGACCCCTAGGGACATATTAGAATGCTTCCTATGGGTTGAAAGGGGTCATAGGGTGACCTATGATCTCCTTCAACCCATTACATGATGACATATGTCCCTAGGGGTCCTAGGACCCCTAGGGACATATTAGAATCCTTCGTATGGGTTTCAACCTATGACCCCCTTTGACCCATTACATGACAACATATGTCCCTAGGGGTCCTAGAACCCCTAGAGACACATTAGAATCCCTTGTATGGGTCAAAGGGACAATATTGTATTTAATAATTATATTATATTGTATATTTTCATATAATAATAATATATTATTAGATTATATAACAGTAATAATCATATATGTTACTCGATTGTAGATTTAATAATAATAACAATATATATTAGTATATAGAAAAAAGATTATATAATACTACTATTTATATTTAATAATAATATATATCATATATATCACTATATTATATTTAGAACTATATTATATTTAATAATAATAATATATATTACCATATAATAATAATAATTATAATATTAATGTTCACACATTCACGAAATATATTTTCTTGTAAAATTGCCTAAAGTTATTATCTTAAGTTTATTTCCCTTTAAATTTGTCTCCCTCCAAATTTAAAATTAAAAAAAACTTTCCTTTTGAAATTTCCCTCCAAAAATGGGTTGGAACTTACCAAGCCATATCGGATATCCGATTTCAAATGGGATATCCTATTTAAAATCTAATATCTGATTAGGCGTGGTATTTACCAAGCCTACCCAGTTATCCCAAAAAACGTGTTTGAGAAGGGTTTCAGTGACACTCAGACTTCGGGTAGCTATCTAACAATGTTATTTTGATCGAATTGAATGAAATGAAAAGGGTTTTTTAATATCACTCTCAAGATTTCATCGATATAATTGATGTCAAATTTTGAGTTCGATAAGTATTTAATAGTTAATTTTCAATGAAGATTATTGTAAAGTGTTGATTAACATACTAATTGAAAAATAGCTATAACTTTCAAATGGTATAACATATTTTAAATCTAAAAGTTACCTCACATTCTATGCTTCGAATAGTATAAGAAAAAATATATATTTAAATTTGGTAAAATTTTCTATTAGTTAAGGTGGTCAGACACGAGATTTTTTTTCCAAAAAAGTTTTGGTTGAAAATTCATATTTAATTATTTATTTGGAATAAAAATATTGAAAAATATGTGTCACCTATGGGCATGAGTCTAATTTTTATATCTATAATTATATTAAAAGAATATTATCATTTTATTTTGATTAAGGTGGTCAGACATACACCTACTTTTTATTTTTGCCTTGAAATTTTTGTAATACTGCATTAAAATCCAAACTTTTGACCAATAATTTTTTTTTTCTCCTGATAAGTCCTAGTACTTTAGAAACTACATTCAATTTTCTATAGATTATTTTCTTACAACTTTTCGATATAAATTCCATAATCACTTTAAAATTATGTGTCAAGTTGACATAACCTGGATTTGCTAATTTTTCACTGCGACTTAAGGCCATAGTTTGGTACACCATGATCCTACACATACCCTAATGATTTCTAGGTCTAGTGGCCCTATTTTTCTCCCACACTTCAAATTCTTCCAAAAAACCCCTAGAAAAACCTTAATAATCTAAAAGCTATCCCCTAGCACCCCAAGATTCCAAATTCACAGAACTTGAAAAACACCCACAAACCTACTTAATCATAAGCCCTAGTTCATAGAATTTGTTTTAGGCCTCTAGTCTAGTTAGTAATCAAAAAGCTCTCAATCTCTTCAAAACTCCAACCATCCTTCCATTCCACTTTCAAATTCAAGATGTCCTCTTAAGAATTCTAGGAATGCCATTGGATTGATCCAACATGATCAATGGTATCCTTTGCAACACCTTTTCCAAAACTATTAAGTCTCACGTACTCCTAACAGTTAGCCTAGGGCATCAATCCATGGCTTAAAAACCCATCATAAAAGTGAAAAACAAAATAAAAATGATATATACACTATCTAAATTATCACCGCACCTAGTTTCATTCATTTTCAACCATGGGTGATAAGATTGGGACAATACTGGTACAAATAGCCATGTGAAGAAATACTCAGGCCAATGAGCAATCAAAATGCTATAGCTTGAAAATTTTAAGACTTTAACAAATGTATGAGTATGAAAAAGAACCAAGGAATACTAATCTACAAGAAAGATCAACTTCATCTCATGTTCCAATCAGTACGCAGTTGTACTACACCATTAAACAAAGGAGAAAACTTAAATCTTTCTATACAAAAGATCCACATGTGCATAAAACTTATGGTAAACATTCCAACCTTCCAAAAATGATCTTCCATGCTCATATAACCAAGAATGGTAGTTACAACCTCCAAAATAACCATTTGCAATTTCTTAGAAAAAATGTCAAGAGTTGCTCAAGCAACTTTTGAGCAAATTTTGCTCCTTAGGGATTTTTGGTCAAAAGGGTCTATGCAGGAGCATTCTAGGACCCTAGATAAGATACCTAGGACCTACTTAGGTAATCAAAGACCTTAATTACCCATCCTTAATCATATTTGACCTATGAAATAACTTTTTCCTCAATAAGCAACTTCTAGCACCCTAGGACCTAGTGAAAAACTTGGCTCTTGCAATTGGATTACTTGCATTCCAAGGATGCTTGGAACTTATTAAAAATGCGCACACCTAAATAAACTCTAAAAAAACTAAAAGTCAAAATTATGGAGGTTCTATTCACTAATTTTGTTGGAGATTTCATTGTCATTTCCTTTTGAACGATATATTTCATTGTTATGCCCTTACGATCTCTAAATCATTGTCACACCCTTGGTGGAGATCAATGGAGATCTACCATTTTGTTGTTATGACCTTGTGAACTCTGAATTTCATTGTCCTGACCTTGTGATCTACGCATTTCATTATCATACCCTTGTAGTCTCAATGCCCTTTCTCTGCAATTTTGTTTTCATGTCATGCCCTTGTGTTCTCTATGCCCTTTGCACTACAATATTTTGTGTCAAATTGTGATGACAATTTGTGATAACAGTTTAATATGTGGTGATTTTCATATATAACTTTTTTAAATCTATGAAAATGGTGTAATTTATGGTATAATTTGAGCCAAAATGTAGTAGTGCTTGCTCTACAATTTTCTTCAAGGGTAGAAGAGGTACCTATGTAAATGTTCTTTTATTTTACTTCTAAAGATGTATCTCTTTAAATTTCCCCTAGCACGTGATTATAGAAGCTTCTCTTTATGTATGTGCATGTGTATACATACATACATACACACATATTTGTGTGTCTATGTATATGTATGTATATATAGAGAAGCTTCTCTTT
This sequence comes from Cupressus sempervirens, assembly GCA_028749045.1. NCBI lineage: Eukaryota > Viridiplantae > Streptophyta > Pinopsida > Cupressales > Cupressaceae > Cupressus > Cupressus sempervirens. The sequence continues at coordinate 133,896,648 of CM053793.1, read as the reverse complement.
ATGTATAATAATGTGTAGATATACATATATATACACACACACATATATGTGAGTGTCTATGTATATATATATATATATATATATATATATATATATATAAAGATCTAAGCTTCTCTTTATGTATATCTATGTATATATATACATACATACACACGTGTGTGTGTGTGTGTCTATGTGTGCATGTATGTGTATATACAAAGATCTCTATATTTATATACATACATACATAGACACACATATGTATGTGTGTACATATATATACATACATATATGTATGTATATACATACACACATATGTACATACATACATAGATTCATACATAGATAGATACATACATACATATACATATGCAATTTTATCACCTTGAAAAATTGTATTTGATCTTTACTCAATCACCAAGAGATAATATAATCTACAAGTATAGATTTCTACATACTTAGTTTGCTATGATTTGAATTCATTTGAGGAGAGTGAGCCTACTCATTATGATAATGGCTCCATTTTTTGGGTCTTTAGAGGAGAGAGACTTACAAAATATTAGACTTTTTTATAGATATGGGATGATTTGTTTGTGATGCCAATATCTCCTCCATATTGAATTTCTATATCATAAAATCGCTAGATACAAATCACTGGACTTGATCTTCTGAAATGACATGGGCTACTTCAAATTTTCAAATTTGAACCATTGAACTATACATTCAGATTGATGAACCAACACTTTGAATCACTAGTTTCATGTTCAGAACCTTTGACCTTTAAAATGTGAACTTTGATTTTCATTTGTGGTGCATGGACTATTATAAACCAAAACGCACCTAAATATTCTTGGAGACATCTAAAATAATTTGTACAAATTGATATGAACCATTCAATCTAAATTACAAAGACTTGAATCTTAGTACTCAGATCCAAGCCAAGAGCCTTCTAAACATTGAAACCATTAAACTACCTAGGACACTTAACTTATCAAACATATGAACCTCCTTGAACCAATGGAACCATTTTAAAATAGGTTCAATGGGGTTCAAAACTTGAGAGGGACTAAGATATAAACCTCAAACAAGGGTTGTGTTCGATGGTGGGGTACAAGGAAGATGGTTGTATGAATGGTTGATTAGGTAAGTTGCACAAAATCAGGATGTCAGTTGCAATTAATTTCATTAATTTGATAAGAGAATAAGCTTTGAAAGTGAGATGATCAAAATTGGCATGTCCATCCTTATGATAGATGTCTCTATCTCATAATAGAAAATTACATCAAACGACAAATGAATTTGTTTTAAATATGTGGAAAATCAGAAGAACACTCAACTATAATATTTTTGAGGGAAAAAATATAATAAAAATATAATTTGGTGGAAAAATCCATGAGCTATGTGGCTCCACATTGTGGCTATTCCACTTTCTAGTAGTGGAAACTCTTCACGTTAAATATGAAGATCTTAAAATTAAAAAAGATAACTATTAGAGTTCTATATTTGTGTTTTAGTGATATAACAAATATACAGTCTAATTTTAAGAAAAATATTAGTCTTAAATATATATGATTAAATAGAATAAACAAGAGTACTAGCTCTAGCTATATAAGTCTAGTATTATTGATTAAGAACTAAACAAAATGTTCAATAAAAAAGTATGAAGTAACATAAATGGATCATTTTCTTGATCCTATTATGACTTAATTTGAATGCATTTGATCATTACCTAGACAATATTATGCAAGAAATCTTTACTTAATCACCAAGGGATAATATAATCTATAAGTATAGATTTTTGCATAGGTATTTTGGTATGAATAGATTCAATTAAATGCAAGCATAATTGCTCATATGAATTCAAGACATGAATTATTAATTTAATTTAGCACAAGTACTATGCAAGTGCATATGTATGCATGTAAAGAATTTGACATAGTGAATGGATATACATACATACATGCACATATACATATAATCATCATAATCAGTTATCCTTGAATCTGACCAAAGCTATTATATATGAACAAGAGATATATGTTTAGAAGGGGAAAAAAATAAAAAATTACATAGTTACCTCTTCTCCCCTTGAAGAAAATCATAGAGCAAGGGCATAAAGATCACAAGGGCATGACATGGAAACAAAATACAGTGATCACAAAGGAACATCAATAAAATCCTAGATCTCCACTTATCTCCACCAACATTTAGAGCTCTCCATCCTCGTTTGGAGCTCTCCACCCTCTTTCACATGCAACTCTCCATAGCTAATCAAAGAAAATGGAAAATTATTAATGTCACTTTCTTTTTTAATAATCCAGAATCTAGAATCCACAAGATCTCTCTCTATATATGCATACATACATAGACACACAGATATGTGTGTATGTATGTATGTATACATGTATATATCCACATACATACATACATATACATGTGTGTGTGTGTGTGTGTGTGTATACATACATTCATATATATACACACACACACACAAATACATACATGAAAACAACAATGCACTTTCTAAGAGTTTACAATTGTTCAACAAAACTAATGTTTTACAAGAAAATTTACCTAAAGAACTATAACCTTAGAAGAAAGAACATGGTGTTCAAATAGTACATAAAGTTCTTGACATGAGAGGTTTGCAATTGAGAGTGTTGCCAATCATGAAAACTTGAATTTTGAAATAAAAGCTATCAATGATCAAAAACCTATGCTAGACTTATAACACAATGTGAATTATTGTTTTTTTATAAGGTAGAGGCAGACATTTAAAAGTTTGATAATCAAAATGTATGGCACAATACTAAAGGAGGAGCAGCTTTAGAAAGAGAAGGAGCAAGAGTGGCTTTAAAAAGAGACTATACAATAGAAACAATAACTAGGTAACATAGAGGATATTATGGGAGCCTTTGGATAGAATCTAGGAAAGTGTTATGGTAGATACTATGACATTAGAATCACTTGAAAGTGTCTTTGAGAATTTAAAGTTCAAATATAAAATTCTTATAAGAGTGTTTCAAGTATTCACACAATCTCCCTGTGATGATCCCAAGTATCAAATGTGTATCATAGTGTTTTAAGGTTGGGAACCACTTCAACATCCTTTACATTGTCTAAAGATAATGTCATTTTGGTAGAGTTTTTTGCAAGGGAATGAGCCTCATGATTATGGAATTTACACAAAAATAAAACTTGTTTCTTCAACTCCTTACATTCAACTCTTCACCGAAGTTATTCTTCAATTCCTTGCATATGCAATTTTATCAACTTGGAAAACTGTATTTGATCCTACTAGCTGGGAACAACTAATTGTTCATTTTTTTGTACCTAATATGATGATAGTCCTACAAAAATTTGTAATCAACCTAGATAATTATAAACTAGACCCATTTAATTAGGGTATGGCTAGTTTCTATATAAAAATATTTTTATGATATGTTTTTGTAAAAATTCTTGTTAACTCTCCCCATTTTTCCTAGTTTGCATTATTTTTGTGGAGAATCTTGAGGTAAGTCACTTAGCACAAGTTGAGTGAGTTTTATTATTTGGATTCTAGAATATGTATGTAGCTTGATCAATTTTTCTATTTTGCTAAGATGTAATAAGTACCTCAAAAAAGATCTCTAAATATACATGATTAGAAGGAAATATAAAGAGATACCTATTTAGAAGGGGAAAAAATAAATGAATATTTGGTATGTGTAGGATCATGGTGTGCCAAAAAGTGGTGATGTGAAAAAAGTGGATATTGAAAATGTCTAAAAGCATTTAAAAATCAGCTCTGACATTTTCCACCCACCCTAATACCAAGGCTAAAAAGTTAGGACCAAGCCTTTTAAAGTATCTGATCGGTAATCAGGTATCGAATTTCATATCAGATACCTAATATTATATTGGGTATCCGATATGAAATCAGATACCCAAAACATGTAACATAGATTTTAAAAAAAAAAAAAAAAAACTTGAGAGCACTTTTTACGTTGCATTTTTTTGGTTTGAGTGTGGAGCTCCATTCAGGTATCAGAGTTCAGAATGGGTATCAGATAAGGTAAGTTTTTTATTATTTATTATTATGTTTTGAATGAATATTATTATAAATTAGTTATTTTAAATTGAATTTGTTAGAAATTATTTTTTTTTAACAAAAATTATTGAAATTTAGGTTTTTTTTAATAGAAATTATGTTTGGCAAATTAATAGGTATGATTGACCCAAATGATGATACTGAGATAGGAAATAATGTTCCTCATAATGCTCCACCAAATGATCTAGCACCCCCTCAAAACCATCCACCAAACCATCCCCTACCCCCTTAAAGCCCTCCTTAAATTGAAGATTTGATATTTGAAAATCTCACCAAACTGAGGGTTTTGCGAACCACATATAACACTATAACCATATTGGCTCCTATGTTATCCATGTTAAACTCCATAGCGGATAATATTATAACACTTACCAATGAACAAAATGTTTCTCTTCATTGGTGTGACCAAATGCATTCCATGTTTGATGATGGGTTGGTCTATGATGAAGTTGTGGCCCTAAATATAACAACAAATGATATAGTTAGCCTTTTTGTGGACCCAAAAACTAATAAAGAAGTAGAATGCACAAAGCCCAAACTATCAATTAAATGGTACACAAATGAGGCTATGCGTGTGAACTTTTGGGATCATTGGTAGATGATTTTTGACATCCCTCCACATAGAAATTTAGAGATGCCATTTTATATCATTAAAAAATTGTATGCCAAATTTGTGTTGCACCTCAAGGTGAACTATTGGACCATGAGGCCCAACATGGGTGTAGGAGGAGCTCTCTAGAATAGGCCATTTTCCCAGTGGAAGAAAGCTATCACTTTTGTCCCCCCTACTGATGTCTCCACCCTCCTCTAGTACAATATCTTGATATCATTACAAAGGCTACCTCTCAGACTATTAGAGCCATCCATAGATTGAGTAGCCTATTGATATCCCAAGCTAGGTCAGTGTTGCCTCCCTAGGTTGATGATGCTAATGCAAGTTCATCATCAGTGAGATCATCACATATTTTTGTACCCCATACTTGCATAACATGCAAGAATATTTGTTTGGGTCCCATAGGTGATCTTTCTGAGTATCATTTTATATTTGAGGAGGATACACCAGATGAATGTACACAAGCTACACACTCTAATGTGAGAGAGGATGGACATGTACAGGCATGGAATCCTTCAATGTTGGAACATGTTTTTTTTTTCCCTTATGACATATGTGATTTACAGTTAATCTTTATAATAGAGTAATTTTAATTTTTAACCCATATTGACTTATACATGTATGTGATCTTCATTCATATTTAGTTGATGACTGAGGAGGAGCTAAGATAGGTTGATAATGTCATGCTCTCAACTAATTATAATGGCCTTGGGACATCTATGCAATATTATATTTTGTTCTCATTTTTTTTGTATTTGATATTGGACAATATATGGTTTCTAATATTTCTTTTCTCTTGCATGTATCAATTGTCAATGGGGGCATAATGTGAAGGATAAGCCACAATCCATTGACAAGGGAAAGGTAATTAGGTTCTTTTAAAGTGATTAAATATTGATGCATTATTGTAAAATGTCTATGGTAATGAAATTTAATTACATTCTTTATTGTATAAGGTGTGCCTACTGGTGATGAGTCTAGGAAGATTCCACGACATAGACCCTCTAGTGTTTTCATTCACAGTGAGAGCACCATCATATGTATAAGTATCATTTATTTTTTATTTTCCTTATTTTCATAAAGAAATTTAAAATTGATTTATGTGATATTTTTAACTAGTATTTTGTACCCAGTGCATAGGAGGTTAGATGCCAAATGTTTGTATCTTTGTTGACACAACCACTATATCTAGAGGAAGAGCCAACACAGGTAAGTTGTAGTTTTAATTATTGATTATATGTTATAAATTTAGCATGCTATGAATTATACTATTATAGTTTAAGTTGTATATTCATCTGACAAACATACTTGAACATACATAGGCCACAATCAAAGAGGTTCAAGCATTTTCAAGGACATATGAGAGGACTCTTGACTAGTGCAAGAGGTCAATGAGAGAGGTATTTATTATGATATTTTAATACTATAAATCTTTATTAAAAAAAATATCATTATGCATTTGAGTAATTCAATGTTATATACATAGAATTATATAAATTTAGTAGTCTAACTTTTGGTTTTCCTTTTTTTATGTATGAGGCATCCGATCCACCTAGTGTAGTGAAGATACTACATTTTGATCATCCACCAGCAGCATAGGATAGTATAGTTTTCATAGGATGCATCATGAGACATTTTGAAATGGCCTATGCCACATTATATACAAAAACATTAATACCATACACATTCTGATGGCATGATCAGCTACATTTTGTATATGGATCTTTGTATCTTTTTATATATTTGTGTAATTTGTCTATGGATACATGTATTTTTATATGTACTTTTGTCATTTATGTGCACAATGATGTACATATTAATTTAGTATGGTATTGTTCAATTTATCATGGATCATGTGTATTGTTCATGTTTATCAAATATCATTCATGTTGATCATGTTTGTTATATTAGATAAAAATGTAATAATTTGTGAATAACATTTTAACAACCTTTATTATCAAATCTTGATGCAATGTTTAATTTGAAATGTTCTCATATATGTTTAATTTGAAATAAACACTCCAATCCCTTAAGATGGCACTATGGTTCACCTGCCCAAATGCACTTAGAGAACCTTAGAAATGAGACAAGTTATTGTAGGCCTCAACATGGCCATCCTATATCATTTGACATTTGATTAATAGCACTCATGAGCTCTAAGTTACGACCCTTAGAAGATCAACCTCAAAAATCACTTAGAGCACCTTGGAGATTCTTTGATACGAGGTGGTTGCAAATGATGGAGGCTCTCCATGGCCAGAAAAAGGTTTCATTAGGGTTCATATAACCATCTAGAGCTAATGGTTCTGATGATTCGATGCCAAGATCTATGGTTTCAATGTTACACTATAATGCACCTATGAACTAAGGAAAACTATGAGTCTTGGCATCGAGCGAGATCATTGTGTCGAATCCAAACAGAATGTGATCTCTCAAAAATGAGATAGGTTATTTTACATCTCAACATGACCATCCTATAGAATTTAATGTTTCATCAATATCCCTCATGAGCTCCAAGTTACTACCCTCAAAAGATTAACCTCGAAACACATTTAGAGAACCTTGGAGACTCTTTGGTATGGGTAGTCACGAATGATGGAGGCTCTCCATGGCTAGAACAAGGATGTCACTAGGTTTTTTTTCTCATCTAGAGCTAATGGTATTGACAATTCAATGCCAAGATCAATGGTTTCAAAGTTATGTTGTGATGCACCTATGGTCTAAGTCACACTTCAAATTTTGGCATCGAGTGAGATCGTTGTGCCGAATCTAAATAGAATGTGATCTCTCAAAAATAAGATAGGTTATTTTAGGCCTCACCATGAAAATATTGTATCATTTGACATTTTATAGATAGCCCTCATGAGCTCGAAGCTATGACCCTCAGAATATAGACCTCAAAATGCACTTAGAGAACCTTCGAGACTCCTTGGTATAGGGTGGCCATGAACAATGGAGGCTCTTGATAGCTAGAAAAAGGGTGTCTCTATGGTTCATCCATCCATCTAGACCTAATTACATTGATGATTCAATGCCAAGATTAGTAGTTTTAAAGTTACATTGTGATGCACCTATGAACTGAGGCACATTGAGAGTTTTGGTATTGAGAAACATCAGTGTACTAAATCCAAACACAATGTGATCTCTCAAAAGTGAGATAGGTTATTTGAGGCCTTGACATGACCATCCTATAGCACTTTTTTCATTGATAGCCCTCACAAGCTCCAAGTTATGACCCTTAGAAGATCAACCTCAAAACGCACTTAGAGTACCTTTGAGACTCTTTGGTATGGGATGGTTTGGAATGGTGGAGACTCTCTATGGCTGAAAAAAGGGTGTCACTAGGGTTCACCCACCCATCCAAACCTAATGGTGCTCAAAATTTGAAGATCAGTAGTTTCAAAGTTACATTGTGATGCATGTTAGGAATAAGGTGTCTCAACCTTGTATAATTCATATTCTTATTATTTTTTTTGTAAAATTTATTTCTTGCAAATAATGTTAATATGTCGACATCTTGAATTGTGTGTAAGGAGATCATGACTAAAATGGTTATGACGGATTCCTATGACACGTAAGAGCTATGTTAGGAAGATTCAATGATAGGAGAAGACATGTGGAAACTAAGATATTTGAGTACTGTACACTCTACCCTAATACTATTTACCTTTGGGAGTAGCCCTAAAGTGAAGCGCATGTTATAAGCATTTTTAGGGTTGCGAAGAGCAGCAATGCGAAATAGGTGTATTTTTGGTACTGCGAGTAGCTATTGGAGTCTTCTGTTGTTGATGTTGAACTTGCATTGCAAGTTTATTGTAACCTTGTGTTGAAGATAATACATTGTGCATGTTTTGAAGGGGTGGGGTTGTTTTATCGAAAGGTTTTTCCCCACCGACAAATCCTTGTGTTATGTGTTCCTTTCTCTATCTATTTTCTATATGCATGGTTGGCTGCAATATTGTTTTCTACATGATATTGAATCTATAAGTGTAGAAGATTTTAATAGGATTTGCATCATACTTTCCTTATGAGATTAGTGTAGGAAGTTGTTTCTGCACTTGAGTTTCCTTACAAGTGGTATCAGAGCTTGATCAACTTTTGATCCTAGTTGTTGGGTAGGGTTTTTTGAGCTAATCTCAAGTTGAGTGGGAGTCTTGTGCAGAGCATCCTAATTCTTATCTACAGATTGAGATGGTGAGTTCATCATATGGAAGAATGGAGGTGGAGAAATTTAATGGCACTAATTTTGAGTTGTGGAAACTCAAGATGGAAGACATGTTGGAAGATCATGACCTATGGGAAGTGACTACAAGTGCTACAAGACCAGAAACTATAGCTCAAGTAGATTGGGATATCAAAGACCATAAAGCTAAGGGTCTTATAAGACTCTATATAACCGATGCAGTCCTTCTAAATGTTCTAGATGAGAAAACCGCATATAGTTTGTGGGAGAGACTTGGGGCCGTGTATCAGGCCAAATATTTGGTGAAAAAGTTATTCCTGAGGAAGAAGTTGTATTCTCTGTGAATGGAGGAAGGTGGATCCTTAACGGATCATTTAAATGCACTTAATTTGCTAGCTACACAGTTGACATTAGTTGGTGTCAAGTTAGAGGAGGAGGATCATTTCTACACACTTTTGTGTTCTTTACTAGATTCATGGGACCATCTTGTGATGGCTCTCAGAAGCACATTAGTCACTTTCAAAACGGATGATGTGGTGTCTTCATTGCTATCAAAGGAGATGCGGAGAAAGGCTTCCTATTGGAAAAAGAAGCCCTTGCTATTCGTGGGAGATCCACAGAAAGAGGAAAGAAAAATGACAATAAGTCTGACAATAAGGGTAGATCCAAATCTCGTGGAAAGTCAAAGACTTCCAATAAGTCCAAGGCAAAATGTTGGAACTATGATAAGACTGGGAGCTTCCATAAAGATTGTAAAGAGCCTAAGAAGAAGAAGAAAGCCTCAGATTCTGGTTTTGAAAAATCTCAAGAAGATGGCAATGCATTCATCATAGCTTTGGCAGCCCATGCATCTAATGATGTGTGGTTTGTTGACTTGGGTGCATCTTTTCACATGACCTCTCATCGAAACTAGTTCTCAAAATATGAAGAGTTCGATGGTGGAAAGGTGTACTTGGGTGATGATTCTCACCTAAAGATAGTTGGACGTGGAAGGGTCCCTATCAAATTTCCTAATGGACGAGTAAAGGGAATCAATGGAGTTATGCACATTCCAGGTTTGGCACAAAACCTATTATTTGTAAGTATGTTGAATGATGTATGTGTGCAAGTTGTTTTTTCTAAAGATGGATGTAAGATGATGAGAGGAGCTATGGTGCTTGCTAAGGGTACTAGGAGAGGTACTTTGTTTCAGCTTGATGCACACATTTCTCAGTGCAATAGTTCTTCTATTTCAAAGAAGAGAGTAGCTATCACTTCATCCCCACCATCTAAACAAGTAGTAAAGAAGACTGTGGTTAGTGGTTCTAATGGTAGTGTAACAAGTGTACCTAAGGGTGCAAACACTTTGGAAGGAAAGCTTCCTGTAGAAAAGACAATGTTGTGGCATATGAGATTCGGCCACATTGGTGAGAAGGGTCTCAGAACCCTGAAAAAAAAAATCTCATTGAGGGGTTAAATGATTGCAATCTTGAGTTTGACTTCTGTGAACACTATGTATATGGTAAACAAAATTGTATTCAGTTTTACTCAAGTTCTCACAAATCTTCTGATGTTTTGGATCTTATTCATTCTGATGTATTTGGTCATGTAAAAGTTCCTTCAATCTCCAAGTCTGTATTTTTTGTATCTTTCATAGATGATTACAATAGAAGCACATGGATTTATTTTCTTAAAAGTAAGACACAATTCTTTAGTTGATTCAAGGAATTTAAAGCCCTTGTAGAGAATCAGACTAGTAAGAAGATTAAGTGTGTGAGAACTGACAATGGTGGTGAGTTTTAGAGAGAATGAATAGGACACTGATGGAGAAGGCTAGGAGTATGCTTATTGGAGCTGGTTTAGAACAAAGGTTTTGGGCCGAAGCTGTGGCCACTGCTTGTTATCTGGTTAATAGATCTCCTACATAAGCCCTTCTTGGTAAGACACCCATGGAGGTGTGGTTTGGTAAGAAGCCTTCAGTTATACATCTTCATGTTTTTGGTTGTGAAGCTTATGCACATGTTCCAAAGGAGAAAAGATCTAAGTTGGAAAACAAAGCTGTTAAATGTATTTTCATCGAGTACAGTGCTGGTGTGAAAGGATACAAGCTTTGGGATCCTGTGACTAGTAAGATGTTGTATAGTATAAATGTTATTTTTAGAGAGCTAACATCTTCTCTTATTGTGCTACAACCAGATGAAAAAGAAAAGGAAAAAGATGTTGTTCAGTTGCCTCCTACCCCTGAGAAGACTGAATAGAGAGACCATGTTGGGTCTAATGATGAGGAGAGCTCTTACAGCTCTAATAGTTTAGAAGAAGAGGAAGAAAAACCTCAACCTCAGTCCTTGAGGAGATCCACGAGAGAAAGAAAGCAACCAGAAAGGTTTGGTTATTCTATGTTAGATTCCAGTTGTGCTTTTGCTTTGATTACTAACACTGATGAGCCTAGATCTGTGAAAGAGGCTTTGGGCATGGAAGATGTAGGTTCTTGGATTGAGGCTATGGATGATGAGATTGCTTCATTAGAGAAAAAAAAAACATGGGACCTTGTACCTTTTCCTAAAGGGAGAAAATTTGTTGACTGTAAATGGGTTTTCAAGAAGAAATTCTGTGCAGATGGCAGTGTTGAAAGGTACAAAGCTAGATTGGTTGCAAAGGGGTATTCACAGGTAGAGGGAATAGATTATGGTTAAATATTCTCTCCTGTTGCAAAGTTGACATCCATTAGATTTCTGTTATCTCTTGCTAAATCATATGATTTAGAGATAGAACAGATGGATGTGAAGACATCTTTCCTTCATGGTGATTTGGAGGAAGAAATTTATCTGTCATAGCCCGAGCACTACATTGTTAAAGGTAAAGAATCCTTAGCTTGCAGATTAAAGAAATCTCTATATGGTTTGAAGCAATCTCATAGGATGTGGTACCTTAAGTTTGATGTCTTTGTGTTTTCAATTTGATTTGTAAGATCGAAATCAGATCATTGTGTTTATTTTAGAATTGAAAATGATCACCTTCTTATTGTTGCATTATATGTCAATGATATTTTACTGTTTGGGGAGGGTAAGGGTATGATTTCTGATTTTAAATCTCAGTTGTCAACACAATTTGAGATGAAAGATCTTGGGGCAGCTAGGTACATCTTGGGTATGGAAATCAATAGAGACAGGTCTAACAAAAAACTTTGGTTGAGTCAGAGTAAGTATGTGAAGTCTGTGTTGGACAGGTTTAGCATGGCAAATTTAAGACCACTATGTGTTCCTATTCCTGTGGGAAAAAAGTTATCTGTAGATGATTGTCCAAAATCTCCTAGTGAGGTGGAGGACATGAGTAGAGTAGCTTATGCTAGTGCAGTTGCCAGTCTTATGTATGCTATGGTCTGTACTAGACTAGACATTGCCCAAGCAGTGGGAGTCTTGAGTCAATTTATGGCTAATCCTGGACGGATACATTGGGATGCAGTTAAGAAAGTATTCAGATATTTGAGGGGTATATTAGATTACTCCATATGTTATCATGGTAACTCTTCTGGATCTCAGCATTTAGTTTGTATTTATGGGTTTGTGGATTCAGATTGGGCAAGTGATATTGACTATAGGAGATTCACCAGTGCTTATGTGTTCACTATGTTTGGTGGCGCCATCAGTTGGATGAGCAAGCAACAACCTGTGGTTGCTTTTTCCACTACAGAAGCTGAGTACATGGCTGTTACTCATGCTTGTAAGGAAGCCATTTGGCTTAAGAGATTATGTTCTGATGTTGGTGTTGATGTAGAATAGATTACTATTTGGTGTGACAGTCAGAGTGTTATTTTCCTTGCAAAGAATCCAACTTTCCATGCCAGAACAAAGCACATTGATGTGCAGTATCACTTTGTGAGAGATATGGTGGAAGATGGAAAGGTAAATTTGGAAAAGGTAGATACTGTGAAGAATGTTGTAGATGCATTAATGAAACCAATGGCCCACATTGAGAAGTTCAGATGGTGTTTGGAGTCTATGGGCCTTTTGGCCTATAGCGGTTAGTTCCTGTTATGTTCCTATTTCTCTTACAAGGTTATCGACAAGTGGGAGAATGTTAGGAATAAGGTGTCTCAACCTTGTATAATTCCTATTCTTATTTTTTTTTTGTGAAATGTCTTTCTTGCAAATAATGTTGATGTGTCAACATCTTTAATTGTGTGTAAGGAGATCATGACTAAAACGGTTATGACAGATTCCTATGACACGTAAGAGCTATGTTAGGAAGATTCAATGATAGGTGAAGACATGTGGCAACTAAGATATTTGAGTACAATACACTCTACCCCAATAGTGGGGTTCCTATTTTCTCGGAGAATGGTAAAACCCTAATACGGTTTACCTTTGGGAGTATCCCTAAAGTGAAGTGCATGTTATAATCATTTTTAGGATTGCGAAGAGAAGTGATGCAAAATAGGTGTATTTTTGGTACTGCGAGTAGCCATTGGAGTCTTCTATTGTTGATATTGAACTTTCATTGCAAGTGTATTGTAACCTTGTGTTGAAGATAATACATTGTTCAGGTTCTGAAGGGGTGGGGTTGTTTTACCGAAAGGTTTTTCCCCACTAGCAAATCCTTTTGTTATGTGTTCCTTTCTCTATCTATTTTCTGTATGCATGGATGGTTGCAATATTGTTCTCTACATGATATTGAATCTATAAGTGTAGAAGATTTTAATATGATTTGCATCATACTTTCCTTATGAGATTAGTGTAAGAAGTTGTTTCTGCACCTGAGTTTCTTTACAATGCACCTATGAACTGAGGCACACTTTGAGTTTTGGCATCAAGTGAGATCATTGTGCCAAATCCAAATTGAATGTGATATCTCAAAAATGAGATAGGTTATTTTAGGCCTCAGCATGATTGTACTATAGCATTCAACATTTCATCAATAGCCCTCACAAGCTTTGAGTTACAACCCTCAAAATATTGATCTCTAAATGCACTTAGAACACCTTAGGGACTGTTCCAGTATAGGGTGGCTGCGAATGATGGAGGCTCTCCATGGATGGAACAAGGGTTCACCTAGCCATCCAAAGCCAATGGCACTGGTGATTCAATGCCAATATTAGTGGTTTCAAAGTTATGCTGTGATATACCTATGAACTAAAGCACATTGCAAGTTTTGGCATTGAGAATGACCGATGTGCCGAATCCAAAAGGAATGTGATCTCTTGAAAATGACATAGGTTATTTTAGGCCTCAGCGTGATCATCCTTTAGCATTTAATGTTTCATCAACATCCCTCATGAGCTTTGAGTTATGACCCTCGGAAGATCAACCTTAAAACACACTTAAAGAACCTTGGAGACTCTTTGGTATGGGGTGTTTTTGAATGATGGAATCTCTAAAAAGGGTGTCACTAGGGTTAGTATTAACTAAAAAGATTATTTTTTTACCTTTCTCAAGTTTTTGGCATTGGGCACAGTGCAAGTTTGGTGTTACTATGTATTAAAATCATCATTTTTTAGGTCCCTTCCCATAAACTATATTAAGTAAAATCATCTTTATTTCTTACATTAAATCAACAAGTTTACATTCACAATATCTCAAGTTTTTCATCACTATTACATCAATACATAACTATCAAAAATCATAGTGTCAAGAAAAGTAGTGTCAAAAATTGTAGTGTCAAAAATAGATTATATTTTTCTTCATTCTACTCCTTATTTAGTTTTTTATCTTCATGCATGGCTACTATTCATGATGTATTTACATTCCAATATCATAAAAAATATTAGTAACTTATTGTATTAAAAAATATAATCATTGGTTCACCAAATCATTATGAACAAAATAACATAAGAAGTAAATATACCTAGTCGAGTGTTCTAGTAGGGTCCTCTCTTTGTTTTAGGATCTCGAATAGGGCTTCATGATCAATATTATTAATAATGAAAGTTGTTTTACTTTTGGTCTTCCTTGATTGTTTAATAACTTCAAACTTTTGGATATAATAAGATGTGAATAGATGAGAATTGTTTTGTTCTTTTCATAGTCTTCAAATACAAGAATTCCATTCCTTCTAAGCATGTACTTCTATAGCCACATTTAAGCAACAACCACTAAAATAGTAGGATATGTTAATCCATCATCATATGTGATCAGTTGTGCATGCTTTTATTTACCTCTTACACAATAGGCTAACTAATAATATGATTTATCATTATTTCCCTATGGTGCAACCATTGCAAAGACATTTCCTCGCTAAAGAAGATCTAATAAATGGTTATGCTCAAGTGAACTTTCTTTGTCATAATTTTTGAGAGAGAGTCTGATAGACAATAGAATAAGATAATATGGAGCCCATGTGTCCACCCACTCACTTGACTCATCGTAATCCCAATCACACTAAAAACAACTAGGACAAAAGCAAGCTAGTTGTCATGTCTGAATGGTCCATGTACTAAAATCAAAGCTCCATAATGAATGTATTTTTGATGAGTCTCAAACTGTAGCACAATCTAATCTATCACCTATGGACCCTTCCTCAACTAACCAAAAGAACTTGGGTGCTACTGAATCAAGAGTCTCCCCTATGCTAATGTTGATCTACACCAATAAAAAATGATACCAACATCAAGAAGCTCTGCTCTTGAAATTTTCAATAGCTCCTTATTAGAGCTTTTTTCACACATGTCCCTAATCCATCATGTTCCCCTTTCCCATGGTTGAACTCAAAAAAACTCCAAATATGAGGCACTCTCCTCTCTACATGCATCCTATATGTGGACACCCAAAAATTGGCAAAGACATAAATCATGCAATTCTAATCAATTAGTGCAAATTAAACAAAAACTCATCTACCGAATTAATAAGACCTAAATCAACTTGAAAAGAGGAGAGAAGCAATTCAAAATCATAAAATGAAATTCAAAAAAAAAGACAGGGAAAAGAATTTTTTTTGAGAATAAATAGAACTTTTATTAAATCAATAAATCCATTTATTCTCACAAAATGAAATCCTCCTTTTATATAAAGAATTAAAAGAAATCCAAATTTAGCCATAAATCATGACTTTTTTGGCTCCTCCTTTTGTCTCTCATGAGACATTTTTGTTGAAAATAAAAGTCATATTTAGCCACAAACCATGACTTTTGGGATCCTCGTTTTGTCTCTCATGAGACATTTTTGTTGAAAATAAAAGTCATATTTAGCCACACATTTTGTTGATCATGAGACATTTTTATTGAAAATAAAAGTCATATTTAGGCACAAATCATGACTTTTGGGCTCCTCCTTTTGTTGATCATGAGACATTTTTATTGAAAATAAAAGTCATATTTTAACCACAAACCATGACTTTTGGGCTCCATCTCTTGTCTCTCATGAGACATTTTTTGTTGAAAATAAAAGTCATATACTTTTTTGAAAATAAAAGTCATATTTAGCTAGAAATCATGACTTTTTGGCTCCTTCTCTTGTCTTTCATGAGACATTTTTGTTGAAATAAAGTCTTATCTAGCCACAAATCATGACTTTTGAGATCCTTCTTGTCTCTTATGAGACATTTTTTTTTGACATAAAAATCACATGGAGCCTCCAATCAAGACTTTTGAGCTCCTTTTCAATTTCACTTTCACCCACCAAGTGTAAAGGTAAAACTCAAATTCTTACCCCAACCCCTTCTAAAATTCTATAAATAGAAGGAGAATTCAAGAGCAAAAAGACCCAAGTCTTGGGCATTTGCACTTGATTCATCATTTAGCATTCTTATTGTAGCATTTTAGCATTATTTTGTGTTATTTAGCATCATTTATCACTTGTTAGTTCATTGCATATTCATTTTTTACCATTCTCCCATTTTAGAACTATCACTAAGATGCTGGTCTGAGAGCTATTTTAGCAATTGTAGTTAGGGAAACATGAGATGATCGTAGAGATTATATTTTGATGACTATATCTTGGGCTTAGTTTAGTTCATCATCTTTCCACTTGCATTCTACACTAAGGTTTCATGAATATGCCTAGCCCTTGCTAGCCTCGAATCGAGTAGGTGGACCATGGCTCTTGTCAATTAAAAGTCTGGCATTTTTCAAAATTTCAAACATAGTTTAATAAGAATGTTCAATCTCTCTGATTTGATAAAGAATTAGGCCTATGCTCTCTACTCTTTGGAGTTGATCAGAATGCCCAACCTTCTATAAAGATCGATTACAGTTGAACAAGGAAAAGAACCCACACATAGTCTAATTAGGAGCCCCCTTGTTTTTAGTAGTATAAGGGCTAGTAATTAATCCTTTGTGTCTATCATGTTTGGGGAACCAAAATAGTCAGGATATGCTTCACTCTTCTTGAGTGATCAGATTCCTAGACCTATTTGTGACTTCCATTTCTTGCTTTTCACTAGATGGGATTATCTATCCATAGAAGGGCTACCTCCCGAGTTGCCTTAGTAGGGCTAGTGAGAGGGATTGCCCCCAATCTTGTATTTCTAATCAAATGCAAGCCACCTATGTTCAAAAAATAGCCTTCCTCTAGTAGTCCCATAAAGGACTACACCAAACCTCCCTGGCATTGGTGGGAAGCTCTCTATCAAAAGAGAGGTAAATTCGAACATAGTTGGAACACTAAGACCCACTACTCACCAACCTTTAGATAACCTTATCAGGAAGCCATTTTCTTCCATTTTCTAGGTGTGTGTGGTTTTTACATCTTGCATTGGTTCTACTGCTATTGTGCTTGGAAGTGTTGTAAAACTTAATAACAAACACCAATGCAGATCATAAACCTTTGAGAAGGACAAACCTCAAACTGGTATCGAGAAACCAAGTTCAAAACCAAGACATTGCTGAACTTATATTGCATAAAATAGTTCTTTTGAAAATTCCTATAATTCTTTTGATCTCTATCATGATGCATATGCTCGTAGAACAACACATTTGAGCCTTGAAACAATGCATCTTACCATCCCTATGATGCATCTAAGTAATGAAATAATGCATTTGATCACTGAAATTTTGCATCTAACCATTCTTGCAATGCATCTAAGAAAAAAGATGAAACAAAGCCTATCTACAAACATGACACTTGTGAACAAAACAATAAATTTGGACACCCTTTTCCATGCTGGTATTTTACAAAGTCTAAATTTTTTTGTGTCTGACCGAAAACATCTTTTGAAAAAAAGCGAAGCTACATCATCATCAACCCAATAGTTACCATTACCTCACTTTTCTCATCAAGCTAGGAACATTTGGAAACACACATCCATACTTGACTTTGTAAAAATGAACCCTATTTGATCAACATTGGTAAACACCTTATCCAATTTAGCTTGTTGCTACAAGCAAATCATGGTCAACAAAAACTTTCACCTTTTGAAGAATGCCTAGGTACTAAAAGAATCCAATTTACCTTTCATGCCACCATGCAAAATAAGTTTCCCAACAAAACAAAAATGGTCGCCCATACAAGTGAGTGCTAGGATAGCAAGTAGAAGCATCAAACACATAGAACCTCTAAACCTCCTCAAATCTACTACAGCAACATATTGCTTATCGGACACGGTTACTTATGAGTCACCCTTGTTTGATCAAAATTTGGAATTCTTACTCACAATGGGTTCATCTAATGCATGGGATGAAAGAAGTATCAAAACTAAAATTGAAGATTTTTAGCAAAATCCTAAACTCATAGATATCAGGGACAAGATTCTAGAAAAATACAAAGAATGATACATACTCACATTAGCACAACAAGGTGTAAAATTGCCATCCAATTTTGATGCGACCAACCTAAAACAAGATGAAGAAGAGTCACCTTTAGACATAATTAAACAAAAATTGCAAGACTTACAACTAGAAATGGAAAAGATGAAAACAGGAAAAACACAACCCACAGACTTTAGCCTCGAAATGTTGTGTCCCCTACCATTCGATAAAAACATTACCTTCACACCTTTTCCTCCAAATGTGTAGATACCAAAGTATGAAAAATATTTTTTCACAACGGATCCACAAGATCACTTGAGGCAATTATATATGCTAAGCATGGAGTTTTTCTGTGACACACCATACTTAATGCGTCTATTTCCTAGGAGCCTTGGACGACAAGCCATGGAGTGGTTCTCCAAACTACGCTCCAATATCAGAAGCTTTGATCAATTGGCCTCCATTTTTATCACCCAATATTCTTACAACATTGAAAGAGAGGTTACAATGATTGATCTATGTAACATGAAACAACTCCTAGGTGAATCATTCAAGACCTTGTTACAATGGTGGAGGCACATGTTTGGTAAATATCATAGAGACATACCAGATAAGGAGAAGACGGATATCTTCATCAATAGTCTCTCAAAACTAATGAATTATTGGCTCCAACTCCAAGGGCCTAAATATTTTTAAACCACCTTAGAAAATGTGGCTAAAGTGGAAGAAACCTTGGTGAACAATGGCATAATTAAATTATCTAAAGATGGTAAAGGTTTCTTCAACAATTCTGTACAAACACACAATTCCTCTGATCGGTCCACTGATAAGAAGAAATTTTGGTGGAGAAATAATAATAAAAACATCACAAATGATGGGGTAGTTGAAGCCAATCATGTCAAAACTCAAAATCAACCCCCTTTAAATCAACCAAGTCCTAGTCTCACACCTCAACTAAATAATTGGCTACCTATTTTACCAACATAACACAAAGACTCCCTCTATGTCTAACCAACAAGTGGCTTACAATTAGGCTCCTCCACCATGAAGATATTAGTCTTTTGATATACCTAAGGAGTTTTCACCCATAGGGGTGTCCTATGAGAGTGCTTTACAAACACTCTTGGCTGATGACCTCATCATGTTACTGGAGGCTAGACCATATCAACCCTAAGTCAAATCAAAATTGTGGAATGAAAAACACATTTGTGCCTATCATTGCAATTGGGGGCATTCACCAAACAATTTTTTTTCCCTTAAGGGGGTCATCCAAAAATTGATAAATTATGGAACCATTGAGGTAAACAATCTTAGTAATAATGAAGACCATATGGCCTTCAAGAACCCCTTCATGAGTCATGAGAAGGGAGAGTCCTCCAAGACCAATCAAAATGCACCTCCACAAACTAAGGTTAATTATGCGCACCACTACAATAATACCATTGGGATGATCTCTGGATTTGATGACACTATAAATGTCATCATAATTAAAGATAAAAATAAAAAATAATTCTCAAATGCTATCACTCGGGGCCAAGCATCCAAAATTGTCCTACTAGGACCAGTGACGAATCATGAACAAGCAACTCCAAGTTCCTCCATGCCCAAGTATAACCTAGTTAACCAATTACTCAAGACTCCGACCCACATCTCCATTTTTGAACTATTATAAATCTCCTTGAAGCATAAAGGGATACTCACCAAAGCTTTAGTGCCAAATGATTTAGATGTGAATAGATTCCAAAATATGGTCAGCAACTTAGTTGCTCCTCATTGCGTGTCTTTTTCTATCCAAGATGACATGTCTATCATACAGCCAAAAAATTCTCCTTTGCACATAGAAGTATTCATCCATAGGAACTGAGTTAAGAGAGCATTGGTCGATGGTGGGGCCAGTCTTAATATTTTTATTCTCAGTTTAGTGAAAGCCTTGGGGTACGTAGAGGATGCTATTGAGCTAAGAAAAAAGATTACCATCAAGGCTTATGATGATGAAGAAAGATCCTCCAAAGGCATGGTCATATTACCAATTAGAGTAGGGTCGATCATGAAAGAAACTCTTCTGTTTCTCTTCTCTTGCATGCATCTAGATGATGGATCATGGAGTGTGATCCGAAACATTGATGTAAAAAATCTATTCACACAATCAAATCTAGAAATCAAATGCACAACACTGATGGATTGTGGAAATCTGATAGCTCTAATGAAAGAAACTGTCTGTCAGGTCTTAGACCTACAATTAACTTACAACATTCTGTTGGGAAGACCATGGATTCATGACATGAAAGTCATTCCCTCCACCTACCACCAGTGCCTCAAATTTTCATACATGGGTCAAGAGATAACCATACCCAGAGATCAACACTTTGCCCAGTATTGTAACTCACTTGTCCCTCATAATAGAGAGGAAGCTGATACACTGATAGATGCTAGTGGACAATCCATAGTTGCAGGCACTTCACACTCCACTAACCAAATGAGTAGCCACATATCAACATCAACTAAGGGTAAAGAGAAAGTCGTTTTTTTGGGTCCTTCCACTCCTCCACCACCATCATCATCAAAAGATCATAAACAGCTACACTATGAAGAAATGGATAAACTAATGAAAGAATTTGATAGAAAGTGTATGTTGCACTATAAAGGGGTAGATGAGTACTCAATCTCCCTATTTGATCCCCCACTTTCTTCGAGGTCTCATGGAAAACCAACATCCACCAAACTATATCATGCACATTTTATCAAAGAAAATGGCACACCTCCAAACCCAGTGGAAGATATCAGTCAACAAAACATCGACATCTCCTCCCACCTACATGGTAAAGGCTTTGACTTAATGAAAAAAATGGGATACATAGGAGATGGTCCCTTAGGGAAAGGGAAAGGAATCATCGAACCTTTGATGGCACAATTTAGGTCAAACAAATCTAAAGTAGGGGTAGGGTATGATGGACAAGACAATGTGCAAACCTCTTCCAAAGCTCACCCAAATCATAATGATTCTTCCTCTTCTACCTTGGTGTGGGTACCCAAGCAAAAGGATAGTTATACCTCAGCAAAAACTAATCCCCTAAAAAAAAAAATTGTCCCTCTCAAGTTCACATTCCATGGGGAAACTACCCATAAATGCCTCCAATAATGAAGACAATGATGATTCTATTAAATGGGAATTTGAGTCACTATCTAAAGAATATCTCCATGACAAAGAATGTGATGCTGTCCACATCACCAAGAAATAGAATACATCATAGTGCCTTAGAAGAAGGTGAACACATTGAAGGGTTTTAATTTCAAACCTTATTCCATGACTTCTTCCCAGTACAAGTTGAAGATGATTACTACGAGCCCCTCACGAGCTCCACTTTCCTAGACACTCTAGAAGAATTCCATGTCATAGATCTGATGAATATAGTGTATGAGCCATCTAATGAAGTTATGTCTTTAAGCCCCATTGAACCTTTCCCATACTATGAATTTCTTTCCCTAGTCCATCCTGAACTCATTAACAAATATACAATTGAGCCTCATCACCTCCCTCATTTTGACACAGACCATGAATTTTTCATCTACCTTAATGCAGTTAAACCATCTCATTAATGAAGAACGGAAGAAGAGAATATAGTCGGGTTAGGTATTGATCACCTTAGTCACACTAGAGCAAGGAAAGAATTGCACAACCTTATTGACCACTACCAAGTTGTGGCTAATCTTGATAAGAAAAAATAGAAACAAATAGAAGTGATGTATCCCAAAATAAAAACCCAACTATGGCACCTACAGAAGGGGTAATTGATACCTTACCTGAACATTTTGAGGAGTGTTCTTCTATTTTGATTGAACCAATAGAATTGATCAACCTCGGTATAGAACAAGTACCAAAGGTCATTTATTTGGTACAATCCTTGAGCCTAGAAGAAAGGAAGGCATTTATCAATTTTTTCAAAGAAAGAAAAATAAACTTTGCATGGTCTTATACAGACATGCCAAGCTTAGACCCAATCTTTATCCTCCACCATCTTAATATCTCTCAAGAGGTCAAGCCAGTGAAACAAAAACTCAAAAAGATGCATCCTCATATAGCCCTATTAGTAAAAGAAAAATTGAAAAAATTAGTTAGTACCAATTTCATTGGGCCTCTAGCGTATGCATCATGGATCTCCAACATTTTACCTATATCAAAGAAGAATGGAAACATATGCATCTGTATTAACTTTTGGGATTTAAACAAAGCATGTCCTAAAGATGACTTTCCCCTCCCTAACATCGGCACCATTATTGATCTCACTGCATGTTATTCCATGTTTTCACTCATGGATGGGTTTACTGGTTACAATCAAATCAAAATAGCACCAGAAGATCAAGAGAAAACAACTTTTACTTGTGCACGGAGCACATTTTGTTGGAATGTAATGCCTTTTGGGTTAAAGAATGATGGGGCTACCTATCAATGGGCCATGACCACTATATTTCATGATATGATGCATATCTTCATGGAAGATTATGTGGATAACATTCTTGCCAAATCCCATAGTTGAGAAGAACATCTTCCCATATTGGCCAAAATATTCACTCGTCTAGAGGCATTCAAGGTCAGGCTTAATCCCAAGAAATGTGCTTTTGGCATCAAATTAGGCAAGCTCCTAGGATACATTATCTTGGCCAAAGGTATGCAACCTCCAAAGAACCTAAATTAGTTATGCTCTCTTCAAGGCAGGATTCAATTAGTTCACTAGTTCATTTCTCAGTTGGTGGAAAAGTGTATACCTTTCACACACTTGCTACATAAAGACATACATTTTAAGTGGGATGATCAATTTTAGAAGGCTTTTGACATACTTAAAACCTATTTGATGAATCTGGCTATGTTGGTACCTTTGGTATCACACAAACCATTACTATTGTATATTTTTGTAATGGATAAGTTAGTTGGAGCCCTCTTGGCACAAGAAAATGACCAAAGAAAAGAATGAGCCATTTACTACATTAGTCGCACCTTCGTCAACTATGAACTTAATTACTCTTTCATTGAAAAGGCTTCCCTAGCCATAGTTTTTGCTTCCCAAAAACTACATCATTATCTTCTAACACACAAAGTCAAGCTCATCTCCAACATTGATCCTCTCAAATACCTTCTTATCAAGACAAAATTAATGAGTAGACTGGCGAAATGGGCGATGATCGTAAGTGAATTTGATATTGAGTATGTAGATAGGAAGGCAATAAAAGGATAGGCCATTGCTAATCAATTAGCAAATGCACCTATAGAAAGTTCCAATCCTATCTTAGTTGACTTCCTTGATATACACATCCTTCAGACAGAGCTAGTAATATGGAAATTTTATTTTGATGGTTCCTACACACACCATGGGTTAGGTGCTGGTATTTTGTTCATCACGCCACTTGGTGTTACTATCCTTAAATCTTACAAATTGCTCTTCCCTTGCTCCAACAACATGGCCGAATATACAGCTTTGGTCTTGGGTTTCAAGTTGGCTTTGGAATAGAAACTAATAGCCCTAGAATTTTATGGAGACTCCCAGTTGATCATCAATCAAGTTACTGATACTTATCTGACAAAAGATGAAAAATTGTTGCCTTATAAACATATAGTTGATACACTCAAGGCATGTTTTGTTCACATTAATTTCAAAAAAATTCCCAGAGAAAGGAATAGAGTAGCATATGCTATGGCCACCTTGGTCTCCTTACTTTAGCTCCCAGAATAGCATGAGTGGTATGAGTTCCTAGTGGAAGAGGTGGGTCGACCTGTATTTACTCAATCTAATTCCCTTATTGTTTTCCATCTAAACACCCCTGATTCCCTTTGGTATAGTCTCGTTATCACTTACCTCCATGATAACATCATTCCATCTGACCTCTCACGTAACCAAAAATGAAATTTCATTCACCAAGCCTCCCACTACACCTTGGTGGTTGATACATTGTATAGGAAAGGTCTTGAGGGTACTTTATTTAAGTGTCTTGAAAAGTATGAGTCTAGAGTCACTCTGCAAGAAGTCCATGCAGGGATTTGTGGGTCACACTCTAGTGGTTTCATGTTAGCAAAGAAGATTCTTAGAATGGGTTATTTTTGGCCAACCATGGAAAAGGATTCTATTGATTTTGTCAAAACCTGCAAAAAATGTCAAATCCATGGTAACCTTGTTCACACACTGGACCAAGAGCTAAATCCTTTGGCCACACCATGGCCCTTTTACCAGTGGGGTTTTGATTCGATTGGAGCCATCCATCCACCCTCCTCTAGTTGGCACAAATGGATTATCACTACAACTGAATACTTCACCAAGTGGGTTGAAGCAGTGCCACTTACCAACTCTATGGGAAAATAGATCTCCTCTTTTATTCTCAACCATATCATTTTTCGGTTTGGCATACCTCATGCAATTCTCAGAAATAATGCCTTGTATTTCAAAAATCAAATAATTGATGAATTATGTGAAAATTTTCACATTATACACCATTCTTCATCCATTTATTATCCCCAAAGGCAATGGCCAAGTAGAGGCTACTAACAAAACCATCATCAACATCCTCAGAAGAAATATCAATGATACTGGTAGGGATTGGCATTTACAGTTGAACCCCACTCTTTGGGCCTATAGGATGAGTGTTAGGATGCCTACAGGTGCAACACCCTTCTCTTTGGTTTATGGTTGTGAAGCTATTCTTCCTTTGGAGGTTGAGATCCCATCCTTGAGAGTTACTCTTCAAGACATCCTATGAGATAAAGATTACAGAGTGGCCCATCTAGAATAGCTAGAGTTGTTGGAAGAACATCAGCGTATAGTGCATGAACATCTTAAAGTGTATCAAAATAGATTATCAAGGCATTGTAACAAAAAGGTCAAACCTCATGTCTTTTAGATTGGTGACCTCGTTCTCAAAGAAAATCCTAAGAACCAAGTAGCAAGGGAAAGGAAAGGAAAATGGGAGGCCAATTGCATAGGTCCTTACCTTATCACGGAATCTTTTGGGACTAGTACTTATCGAATTTTAGATTGTGATGGTACAAAATTAGTAGAACCTATCAATAACATCCATCTCAAAAGGTTTTATGTCTAAAAGCTTTCAGAAAAATACAAAAAAAAAATTTAAAAAAAAAAAC
This sequence comes from Cupressus sempervirens, assembly GCA_028749045.1. Taxonomy (NCBI): domain Eukaryota; kingdom Viridiplantae; phylum Streptophyta; class Pinopsida; order Cupressales; family Cupressaceae; genus Cupressus; species Cupressus sempervirens. The sequence goes on along the minus strand of CM053793.1, from coordinate 133,871,002 downwards.
AAAAAACAAAAAAAAAATTTAAAAAAAAGGTACAAAAGAAGTGAGAACGTCACTTTTAGTTTGAAAAGGGGCGAGACATAGCACTTTTGAACTTCACTAGACAACACAAAGCCTTCAGTACTAAAAAAGGGGCTACAGTTGAATGGTTGATTCTTCGTCTCTGAGACAAATTTTGGCTCTTTGAGGCTTTCCATTGCAATTAACAAAAGATAGGAATACAAGAAAGAGATGGCATTTACAGTTGAATTATGTGGAGGTATTTGGAAGTACATTATTTGTTTGTCTAGGATTAAAAAACTTATAGCCTATGCTGGAGTAGTCTCTCAAGCTGGTATTCGATCTAGAATTAATTTCATAGATACCCAATTGAGAAACATTTGTGGGTTATAGTTCTAGAGTCTTTTGGCATCAAATGTGGATTCATAGCAACAAAAATGCCAAGTATGGCAGAAATAGTAAATCAAGAGAAATCAAGCTTGTAACGGCAATAATAATAACAATAACAAGAGAAAATAAAAGCTCTTTTCCTTGATGGAATGCACACAGTAGTGGAAATAGCTAGCATGGTAGCAACAACAAGGAGCAAACAAATTCAGCAACACATTGAGTCTGATTATGCATTGAGATACCATAAACATGAATTGCAAGAAAATTAATGCACATCTGTGCCATTCACCTTGCCCAATAATCTCCAACATTCATTTTAGCCGTTAATAAACCCATTTGGTATCATAAACTCCTTCATTGCCTCTTTAGGTACCTCACATGCTCCTGGTTACCCTCGTATTCCACCAAATCTCACTCATATCCTCTATTTCACCCCCCAAGCTCAAAACTCATTTAAACAATATCGAAAAAATTCAAAAATCATCCAAAAATATCAAAAAAAAAATTCAAAAATTCAAAAATCATCCAAAAATAGAAAAAAAGTGTACCACTCACCCAAAGCATTCAAAACGGGGGCAATTTCTATCAACAGCCACCCAAAATTCTTGTCAATTTCTCAATTTGATTATATAATAGGACATCAGAAATTTGAACCCCACGTGCCTCATTGATATTAAGAAGTAGTGTAGTAATGTCTTGAAACATCTCGTAGGACTTTGAAAAATTTGGCACAACTTGGATAGTGCAAGAGGTGCTCTATTTCCCTCCTCTTGTCAAGAACAACAATTCTCCACGAATCATTAGTCTTATTTAAGTTATAGTGGCCACCATTAGTCTCACCTCGTTCAACAAATATGTCAATGCTATCTTGAAAGCCCAGATATCTGTCAAACTCTTTCATCTTCATATAGCTGGGGGCATAGAATAAGTAGGCATAAGTGTAAGAGCTTGGCTCCCCATTTTAGCGCCTTTTTAGGCCTTAAATACTTTTTGAAGGCCCTAGTGTCCTTTTTAGGCACCTCAAGTGCCTTTTTAGGCCAAATCACCTTTTTAGGCCCCTCAAATACCTTTTCCAAGGTACAAGCACCTTTTTAGGCCCATATAGCACATTTTTCAAGGCCCAAAGCATCTTTTTGGACCCCAAAGCACCTTTTTAGGCCCAAAGCACCTTTTTTAGGCCCCTCTAGCACCCTTTTAGGCCCACCATGCCTTTTTAGGCCCCTCAAATGCCTTTTTCAAGGCCCAAAGCGTCCTTTTTGGACCCCTCTAGCACCTTTTTAGTCCCACAGTACATTTTTAGGCCCCTCAAATGCCTTTTTCAAGGTTCAAAGTGTCCTTTTAGAACCCAAAGTGCCTTTTTAGGCCCCTCAAATGCCTTTTTCAAGGCCCAAAGTGTCCTTTTGGACCCCAAAGTGCCTTTTTAGGTCCAAAATGCCTTTTTTGGCCCCTCAAATGACTTTTTTAGCCCAAACACCTTTTTCATAAGCCTCGAGAATGTCCACTTCGTCACACACTTAGAAAAACATCCCCACATTGGCTTTATTGTTATCTATAATCGTTCTTGATATGCACAGGCATTCTAGCCTACCAATCACAGTTATCCTCACTCTATGGATTATATTGTTCCCACCCTTACAAGAGCCAAGCCATTCCAATATTTATCACAAAAACAAAAAAATATTCAAATATCTGCCAAAAACCCCAAAAACATTTAAATATTTGATAAAACCACAAAAATATTCAAATATCTACCAAAAATCCTAAAAACATTTAAATATTTGATAAAATCACAAAAACATTCAAATATCTGCCAAAAATTCCAAAAATATTTAAATATTCAATAAAACCACAAAAACATCCAAATATATTTCAAAAATACCAAAAATACACATGATAATGCATTACAATCAACATTAGTTGCTCCTTGGCAGAACTAAACAAACTCGATACCATATCACACAACTGGAAGCACGCCTGGTCTGCAAATAATGATTTCTCAGCTATCATGTGCTTTGAGTACCTCAATGAAGTACTTGACTAGAGGTACTAGGATAAAGTCATGATCTTTTTTTTGGTTTTCACTCTTTAGCTTCAGTGATTCTTTGGTCTCACACATTGTTGGTGTCCACTTATAAGTGCCTCCTCTCATATGGAATGTCATGTGTACCTCGACCAATTTTTTGAGATATCTTAGGTGAGATCTTTTAACTAACAAGTGACTGTTTGCATGCCTATTTTTATTATTCAGTGGCTATAGTTTCTAGTTCTTAATGATTGCCATGTTTCCTTGTATATTGTCCATCTTTACTAGTACTTCTCGGTGTGACATAGTATTCTTATCATTATAGCTGAGCTAGTGGTGGTTGTACTTTGTCATTTTTGTTTTATTACATGCTCTATGATGACAATTAGTTTGCATCTCTTTAAATAAAAAAGTGACAATTAGTTGCATTCATTTAGTCTACATATTCACCTTGGGTTCCTTTGTACACAAATGGTTGGCACATAAATCATGATATGATTCACAAATGTTAGTTCATAGCTTCACGACTAGTTATCAAAAAGTGGACAACAACATCAACATCCACATCATGGAAAGCTCCTAGCACTTTTCTCTACTAGACTTTGTCTCTTCACAATATCCACACTAGCATGACACTTCATGCATTCACCTTCTCATTTCACTCATTGTATTATATGGCCTTCGCACCTCCAACAATTCTAGTCATTATCAAATTTCCCAACATCACCTATTGCCTTGTGCAACTTTCGTATCTCCAATAATCTTCTTTTAGGTCACATTCCATCTCCTCTGCTTCGCTACATCATCTTTTCCCATTCTCCATCTCCTTTCATTTTCACATTCTATCTTACCACATTTCACGTCATGTCATATTACCAACTCACATTTTCATTACATCATCAGTAACATACCATCTATTCTACCTCATGGTCCATCTACATTAATCATTCACATATATATACATATCTACATCCACTACTACCATAATCATCATATCAGACCATCACATGCATACATAAGTCCATGATATCTCAAGTGCACAAGTTCAAACATCAAAAAAGCTCAAATGTCTCATATATCTAAAAGATTGAATCATCAACATCAAAAGGTCTCACCACAAAAGGGCCCTCATCATAAATGACATACATGATAGCCAATAAAATGAAGCTCCACAAATCAACCCTATGTCACACCACCTACATCATTTATTTGTGACTAATCTGAAGATCCCTTGTCACTAGAGAGCACTCACCTCATCTTGAATGATCGAACACCAAAAAATGACATCAATTTTTCATCACAAGTGATCATCCTACATCAATCAAATCTCAACATCTAGCTATTCAGCTAATGGTTCTATCTTGAACCAGTTATTTGTTCTACTCTTTATCCTAAGATGGACATGTTAGTTTTTCCTACTCTGTATCCTGAGGGGGGCACTTTTTCTATGTATCAACATTACATGATTGATTCTACCCATCACTTTGTGAGTCGACATTCCCTACCAATGGTTCTCATCAACATTTTTAGAAATAAAATTGGAATGTCCCTATGTTGTACATACATTTTTTTCCAATTTCATTTTTGAGGGGGTAGTATATCCACATCACACTAGGGAAACCAAGCTAGGGCATCAAAAATTTTTGAAACATCAAAAACGTCCTACCCCAACCAAAAAATTTCAAACATCAAGCCTACCAAAAAAAAGGCATCCAAACAAAACTATTACAACACCAAATCAACATCAAAATCAAATCATCAAATCAATGACAATCAAATCATCAAATCAACGACAATCCAATCAGCAAATCAATGGCAATCAAAACATCAAGTTAGCAACAATCAAATCATCAAATTTTCAACAATCAGAGATCAATGAATAGACATCCAATCATCAGAATTTGACCTGAAATTAGAAAATCAAGATAGTATTTGAACTAATATGCTTCATATATTAGCTCAAAGAGGGGAATTTGTAGAGAACCAAAAATTGGTGAAGACATAAATCACATAATTATAATCAATCAATGCAAACTAAACAAAAAATCATCTATCAAATTAATAAGACCTGAATCAACTTCAAAAGAGGAGAGAAGTAATTCAAAATCATAAAATGAAATTCAAAAAAAAAGAGAGGGAAAAGAGAAATTTTCGAGAATAAATGGAACTTTTATTAAATCAATAAATCCATTTATTCTCACAAAATGAAATTCTCCTTTTATATAAAGAATTAAAAGAAATCCAAATTTAGCCATAAATCATGACTTTTTGGGCTCCTCCTTTTGTCTCTCATGAGACATTTTTGTTGAAAATAAAAGTCGTATTTAACCACAAACCATGACTTTTGGGCTCCTCCTTTTGTCTCTCATGGGACATCTTTGTTGAAAATAAAAGTCATATTTAGCCACAAACCATGACTTTTGGGATCCTCCTTTTGTTGATCATGAGACATTTATATTTAAAATAAAAGTCATAATTAGCCACAAACCATGACTTTTGTGCTCCTCCTTTTGTTGATCATGAGACATTTTTATTGAAAATAAAAGTCATATTTAGCCACAAACCATGACTTTTGGGCTCCTTCTCTTGTCTCTCATGAGACATTTTTTGTTGAAAACAAAAGTCATATACTTTGTTGAAAATAAAAGTCATATTTAGCGACAAATCATGACTTTTGCGCTCCTTCTCTTGTCTCTCATGAGACATTTTTGTTCAAATAAAGCCTTATCTAGCCACAAATCATGAGTTTTGAGATCCTTCTTGTCTCTCATCAGACATTTTTGTTGACATAAAAATACATGGAGCCTCCAATCAACACTTTTGAGCTCCTTTTCATCATTTAGCATTTTTATTGTAGCATTTTTCATAGCATTTTAGCATTATTTTTTGTTATTTAGCATCATTTATCACTTGTTAGTTCATTGCATATTCATTTTTCAGCATTCTCTCATTCTAGAACTATCACTAAGATGTTCGTCTGAGAGCTATTTTAGCAGTTATAGTTAGGGAAACATGAGGTGCTCATAGAGATTACATTTTGATGATGATATCTTGGGTTTAGTTTAGTTCATCATCAATCCACTTGCATTCTCCACTAAAGTTTCATGAATACGCGTTCACACCGTGTACACTATACAACCAATAAAATATGCAAGCATTCTTCAATTGACCTATGCAATTATTCGACCAAATAATTTTGCTATTTATAGCAATGTCATGCTCCTATAAGAAATCAAAATAATTCTCAAAAAAATGTTGTAGAAATTCGTGAGAGTGAGATCTATCATCACTTATATAAAAATGGTACTCTCTAATATTATTCTAATTACATTATGCATTATCAGGGGCATGTCTATATGTTATGTGGACAAAAATAAAAATTTGAATGGATTTGTAATACTGATATTGTGTCTAATTTTTAGGCTACAATATGTAGTTCATAGAAAAGTCAACAATTGATATAAAAGTGCCAATGTGAAAAGTCTCCTTACACATTCTAAATTGTTGATCTAACCACTGAGACCTATAACTACGTCTTCCATACTTGTAGAAAAGATTTGTCTTGAAATCTAAAATAAAACTAGCCACACTAATTTCTTTTGCATCCAATTCACATCTAGAGCCCTCACCCCCACTCTTCAATGTGTATTTCACCATTTCATATACTATTTTTTTTACTATTGTCATCCCAAGATCTTGTTTGCACCCGTCATGGAAACATGTGTCAAACTTTGATAAGACACCACATTATGTACACTTCTAATTTAAGCAAACATTTATATAAAAGAAACAACCATAACTCTATGACATAAAAATTGATCTAGCAAGTCTCTTGATGATTTTGGAGGCCCACTAGCACCATAATTCTCCAAACATTTCTTTACTATGAAAAGTAGAAGAGATGGAGCATAATGGTTCATGGTACATAGAAAATTTTACATGAAATTTGCAACATGCATTTCAAATTTTAAGTGGCACACAATAAAATGGCTTCAAAGATTCAAAAGCCCTTTGTGATATATGCAATCTTGGATGACTCTCTCTAAGTTCTTTAAACAATATAGTTTGACTTACCTCCAAATAATGTTTACGATGGGGTGAGAAGTCTTTGATGCCGATTCTCAACTTTAACACATATTTAGTATTAGGTGATACTCTTGAGCTAGAGTGTCAAAATTGTGTAAATTCTTCCTTCACATCATCAAATAGCTTCTTATCAAAGCATAGAAGTCTCCCACCAAAAGTCCATGTTCCATTTTGATGATGATCATCAATTCTCTCTCATCTACTAATTGTTTTTCTCAAAGTAGTATGATTTAAGTTCAAGTCAATACAAGTTTGTCTCATATATCTACCATTTCTCAAATGATGACATACCGAAGAGTTTGTAATAACCCTTTGAGTAGCTCTTATATCCTTCTCCTTGCTATTTTTTCCAATACTATTGAGAGCATAGAAAAGATTCTTTACAATAATGGCATTTCATTCCAATTTTTTACTAACACCAATCTTCAATTTGGAAAGCATAGGTCTCATATTTTGCATCTCTAATAAGTGCATAAAATGTTGACATTGCTACACTACTGCTCCCCATTTAGAAAACAATATCGAACATCTAATCATACATTACAAAACCATTTTCAATCTTATGGGCCCCAAGAAATAATTTTTTCTCCAAATCTATGAAAATGGCCCCCAAAAAACATGATTGTTAGGTCTGTAGTGACAGAGTATGCCATTATTTTGGTTACCCATTCCCATATTGGGTACCCCATCCCATATCACATATCTAATACCAAATTGGATACCTGATATGATATTAGGTACCTGAAATGGATGCCCAAATTTTGGAGGGAAGTCAAAATTTGGAAAGTGTGGGAAATGTGAACAAATTTGTACAAATGTTATTATTATTATTATGATTATTATGATTATTAATACTATTATTATTATGATTTTATCTATTATTATTATTATTCAATATAATATAGAAATATATATTATTATTATTATTATGACCTATAAATACAATATCAATATATATGATTATTATTAGGATATTCAAAAGGATATTATATATGGTCAATATATATGAGTATTATATTATATTATTATGATTTTTACTATTATTATTAAATATAATACAGTAATATATATTATTATTGTTATTATTATTAATATTATTATTATTATAACACACACACACACACACACACACACACACACACACACACACACACACACACACACACACACACATATATATGATTATTATTACTATATATAATAGGATATTATTATATTTGGTGGTTTTGAATGCGTCGAAAGGTGTCATAGGTATAACATATGTCCCTAGGGGACTTAGGAACATATGTTGTCATGAAATGTCTTGAAAGGGGTCATAGGTAACCCTAGGGACCTATTTGGTTGTTTCAAATATGTCAAAAGGGGTCATAGTTAAACTATGATCCCTTTCGAAACATTTCATGACAACATATGTCCTCAGGACCCTAGGACCCCTAGAGAAGTATTTGGTTGGGTCGAATACATCACAAGTTAACCTATGACCCCTTTCAACACATTTTATAACAACATATGTCCCTAGGGGCCCTAAGACACATAGGGACCCATTTGGTTGGTTTGAATGAATTGCAAGGGGTCACATGTTAATCTATGAGTCCTATCGACACATTTAATAACAACATATGTACTTAGGGGCCCTAGGTGTTGAGATAATGGGTGTTGCACACATTGCATAATATTGTTATTTTATTATTTTATTTTATTATGTAATGTTGTACCTAGATGGACGTGCAACATGTAAAGATTCCCATGGAATATACTTGATGAGTTGTATTGTAACATTGTGAAAATATTTCATGTAATTATTTAATATTGGGGAAAAGAACTAAATGCCCAATATTAAATGTGGGGTCAGTGGGTTAGGTAGCACATGGTTTTAGCACATGGTTTATGTAATACCACTTAGTGGTTTTGTGGGACTTGCTACTATATAAGAAACCACAAGGGTAGTTGTTGTAGAGAGAGTAAGAGAGTGACAAGGAGAAGACAAAAGGCAAGAGTCGAGCAGGACAAGGCTTGACAGGTTAGCCAAGGGAGCATTTGTGAAGGTTGGAAGCATGGCATGGGATGTGTGGATTCATGCTTGTTCACATAGTTTGCTCGGTTGTGGCTATGGCCATGAAGGCTTCCATGGTTTTATGGCAATGGTACTTTTTTGCTGAATAATACATGGTGATGGATGCTTTTGGAGGCTGGGTTTTTTCCCTCAATGAGGGTTTCCCAGGGTATATCTTGTGTCACAATTTTGTGGGTATGTTGTCTATTCTCTTGCATGTGGATTTTAATTTCGTATTTATTTTAGATCTATTATGGGTTATGTGGAAATGGTTATATTCTTTATTGCCAAGTTTCCTTACACTAGGGCCCCTAGGGACCCATTTGTTTGGTTCTAATGTGTCAAAAGGGGTCATAGGTTAACCAATGACCCCTTTCAATACATTTCATGACAACATATGTCCTTAGGGCCCTTTGGACCCCTAGGGAACCATTTCATTGCTTTGAATGTATCGAAAAGGGTCATGGGTTAACCTATGAACCCTTTTAATGAATTTCATTACAACATATGTCCCTAGGGGCCCTAGGACTATTTGGTTGTTTCAAATGTGTCAAAAGGTGTCATAGGTTAACTTATGACCCCTTTCAATCCATTTCATGACAACATACATCCTTAGGCACCCTAGGACCTCTAGGGACCCATTTGATTGGTTTGAATGCATTGAATGGGGTCATAGGTTATGACCCCTTTCGATGCATTTCATGACAATTTTGTCCCAAGGGGCCCTAGGATCCCTACAAAATTATTTTGTTGTTTTGAATGTGTTGAAAGGGTTCATACATTAACCTACTAACCTATAACCCATTTCAACATAATGTATGACAACATATGTCCCTAGGGGTGCTAGGACCCCTAGGGACCCATTTGGTTGGTTCCAATGCATTGAAAGGGGTCATATGTTAACCTAGATCTCTTTCGATGCATTTCATGATAGCATATGTCCCTATGGGAAATATTTGGTTGGTTCCAATATGTCACAAGAGTTAGAGGTTGACCTATGACCTCTTTTAATGCATTCCCTAACAACATACGTCCCTAGGGGCCCTAGGACTACTAGGGACCCATTTGGTTGGTTCCAATATGTCGCAAGAGTCATAGGTTAACCTATGACCTCTTCCAATGCATTTCATGACAACATATGTCCCTAGGGGCCCTAGGATCCCTAAGGACCCATTTAGTTGGTTCCAATGCATCCATGAAAACATATGTCCCATGGGGCCCTATGACCCTTAAATACCCATTTAGTTGGTTCTAATGCGTCGAATGGGATCATATTTTAAATGATGACCCCTTTCGATGCATTACATGACGACATATATCTCTAAGGGTCCTAGGACCCCTAAGGACATATTTGGTTGGTTTGAATAGGTTGAAAGAGGTCATAGGTTAACCTATGACCCCTTTCAACCCATTTCACGACAACATATGTCCCTAGGCACCCTAGGACCACTAGCGACCCATTTGATTGGTTTGAATGTGTCGAAAGGGGTCATAAGTTAACCTATGACCTCTTGTGGTGCATTTCATGACAACATATGTCCCAAGGGGCCCTAGGACCCCTAGGGAATTATTTTGTTATTTTGAATAAATCAAAAGGGGTCATACATTAACCTACTAACCTGTAACCCCTTTCAATGCATTTCATGACAACGTATATCTCTAGGGGTGCTAGGACCCCTAGGGACTCATTTGGTTAGTTCCAATGCATCGAAAGTGGTCATACATTAACCTATGATTCATTTCAATGTATTTCATGATAGCATATGTCCCTATGGAACCTATGACACCTAGGGACCCATTTGGTTGATTCCAATGTGTTGAAAGGGGTCATAGGTTACCTATGACCCCTTTTAATGCATTTCATCACAAAATATGTCCCTAGGTACCCTAGGACCCCAAGGGACCCATTTGGTTGGTTCTAAAGAATCCATGACAACGTATGTCCCAAGGGGCCCTAGGACCCCTACGAACCCATTTGGTTGGTTCCAATGCATCAAAAGGGGTCATATTTTAACCTATGACCCCTTTTAATGCATTTCATGATAAAATATTTTCTCAGAGGTCATAGGACATCTAGGGACCTATTTGGTTGGTTTGAATGCATCGAAAGAGATCATAGGTTGACCTATGACCCCTTTTGACACATTTCATAAAAACATATGTTCCTACAAGGCCTAAGACCCCTAGGGACCCTTTTTTTTTTGTTCAAATGCATCAAAACTAGTCATAGGTTTAACTTATGACCCTTTTCAACCTATTTCATGACAACATATGTCCATAGGGGCTCTAGGACATCTAGGGACCTATGTGGTTGTTTTGAATGCATCGAAAGAGGTCATAGGTTAACCTATGATGTCTTTCAATACATTTCATGAAAACATATGTCCTTAGGAGCCCAAGGACCTCTAAGGATCCATTTGGTTGGTTTGAACTAGTCAAAAGGGGTCATACATTAAACTATAACCCTTTTGATGCATATAATGGTAGCATATGTCCCTATGGTCCCTAGGACCTCTAGGGACCCATTTGGTTGGTTTTAATGCATTGAAAGGGATCATAGGTTAACCTATGACACTTATAATGCATTGCATGAGAACATATGTCCCTAGGGGCCCTAGGAACCCTAGGGACTCATTTGGTTGGTTCAAATATGTCTATAGGGGTCATATGATAATCTACGACCCCTTTCAACACATTTCATGACAACATATGTCCCTTAGGGCCCTAGGACACTTAGGGACCAATGTGGTTGGTTTGAATGTGTTGAAAGAGGTCATACGATAACTTATGACCCTTTTTGATGCATTTAATGACAACATATGTCCATAGGGGCCCTAAGACCCCTAGGGACCAATTTAGTTTTTTCAAATGTGTCGAAAGGGGTGATAAGATAACCTATGTCCTCTTTTGATGCATTTCACAACAACATATGAACCTAGTGGTCCTAGGACCCCTAGGGACCCATTTGGTTGGTTCTATTATATTCAAAGGGGTCATAAGTTAACCTATTACCCCTTTTAATGCATTCAAAGTGGGTCTAGGTGAGTAATAAGTACTTGAAGGATATGATTATAGTGTGCCATCTTCTTTATCACTCTAAAAGAAAGGATCGAGGGGAAAAGAAAATGGTGAAGGAATTCGAATTAGATTTGAATGGACTTGGCATGACAATTCTTTTTCTAAAATGCATTGAAAGGGGACATAAATTTACATATGACCCCTTTCAATGCATTTCATGACAACACATGTCCTTCGGGGCCCTAGGACCCCTAGGGACCCATTTGGTTGGTCCAAATGTGTCAAAAGAGATCATAGTCTAGCCTATGACCCATTTTGATGCATTTCATGACAACATATGTGCTCAAGTGCCCAAGCAACCCTAGGGACCCATTTGGTTTGTTCGAATGCAATGAAAGGGGTCAAATATTAACCTATGACCACTTTCAATGCATTCAAACAAACTAAATGGGTTCCTAAATAGTCATATGTTAACCTATGACCATTTCGATACATTTAATGACAACATATGGCAGTAGGGGCCATAGGACTCTTAGAGATCCATTTGATTGTTTCCAATGCATCAAAAAGGGGCATACATTAACCTATGACCCCTTTCAATGCATTTTATGACAACACATGTCCTTAGGGGCCCTAGGTCCCTTTGGGACATATTTGGTTTATTTGAATGCATCGAAAGGGGTCATAGGTTTACCTATGGCCCCTTTCAATGCTTTCATAACAACGTATGTCTGTAGGACCCATAGAAAACTATTTATTTGGTTTGAATGAATCAAAAAGGGTCATAGGTTCACCAATGACCCATTTTGATGAATTTCACGACAATGTATGTCTCTAGTGGCCCTAGGACCCATTTGGTTGGTTTGAATGCGTCGAACTCCTTTCAATGCATTTCATGATAATATATTTCCCTATGGGACTAAGGGCCCTTAAGAACCTATTTGGTTGTTTCAAATGCATCAAACGTTTGACCTCTTTTGATGCATTTCATGAAAACATATGTCCCGACCCATTTGGTTGGTTCAAATGCATCAAAAAGGGTCATACATTAATCTATGACCCCTTTTAATGTATTTAATGACAACATATGTCCCTAATGGCCCTAGGACCCCTAGGCACCTATTTGGTTTGCTTGACCGCATCAAAAGGAGTCATATGTTAACCTATGACCCCTTTCAATGTATTTAATGACAACATATGTCACTAGGGGCCCTAGAACCCCTAGGGACACTTTTTTTTTGTTTAAATCCATCAAAAGGGGTCATACATTAACACATGACCCCTTTTGATCCATTTCATGAGAAAATATGTCCCTATAGGCCCTAAGGCCCCTAGAAACCCATTTGGTTGGTTGGAATGCATCGAAAGGGATCATAGGTTAACCTATGATGCTTTTCGATGCGTTTCATGACAACATATGTTCCTAGTGTCCTTAGGACCAATAGTGACCCATTTGATTGGTTTGAATTCATTAAAAGGGGTCATACAATATGTATGACCACTTTCGATGCATTTCATCATAACATATGTACCTAGTGGGCCTAGGACCCCTAGGGACCTAATTGGTTGGTTTGAATGCCTCAATAGGGTCATATGATAACCTATGACCCATTTTGATGCATTTCATGACAACATATGTCCTTAGGACCCTTAGAGACCCATCTAGTTGGTTCAAATACATCAAAAGCAGTCATACTTTACCCTATGACCCCTTTCGATGCATTTCATGACAATATATGTCCCTAGGGGCCCTAAGACCTCCAAGGACCCATTTGGTTAGTTCCAACATGTTAGAATAGGTTATATGTTAACCTATGACCCCTTTCAACACATTTAATAACAACATATATCCCTAAGAACCCTAGAACCCCTAGGGACCCATTTGGTTGGTTCCAATGCATTGAAAGCGGTCATAAAATAACCTATTCACCCTTTTGACATATTTCATGATAGCATATGTCCCTAGGGGCCCTAGGAACCCTAGGGCCCTATTTGGTTGCTTTGAATGTGCCAAAGGTGTTCATAGGTTAACCTACAACCCCTTTCACTTCATTTTATCACAACATATGTCCCTAGGGGCCCTAAGACCTATAGGGACCCATTTGATCAGTTCAAATATGTTGAAAGAGGTCACAAGTTAACCTTTGACTTCTTTCAACACATTTCTTGACAACATATGTCCCTAGGGGCCCTAAGACCATAGGGACCTATTTGGTTATTTTGAATGTATCAAAAGGGGTCATAGGTTAACCTATGACCTCTTTCTATGTATTTCATGACAACATATGTCCCTAGAGGCCTTAGGACCCCTAGGGACACATTTTTCTAGTTCAAATGAATTGAAAGGTGTCATACATTAATCGATGACCCCTTTCAATGCATTTAATGACAATGTAGGTCCCTAGTGGCCTTAGGACCCCTAGGGACCCGTTTGGTTGGTTCAAATGCATTGAAAGGGGTTATGCATTAAGCTATGATCCCTTTTAATGAATTCAGTGACAACATATGTTGCTAGGAGCCCATGGACCCATTTTGGTTGTTTGAATGCATCAAAAGTGGCCATACGTTAACCTACAATGACCCTTGGGGTCCTAGGACCCTTAGGACCCCATTTAGTTGGTTTGAATGCATCAAAAGGGGTCATAGGTTAACCTCTAACCCCTTTTAATGCATTTCATGATAACATATGTCCCTAGGGACCCTAAGACCTATAGGGACCCATTTGGTTAGTTTGAATGCATTGAAAGGGTTAATACATTAATCTATGACCCCTTTCGATGCATTTCATAAAAATATATGTCCCTAGGGCCTTAGACCCCTAGGAAAACATTTGGTTGGTTTGAATGTTTCGAAAGGAATCATAGGTTAACCTATGAGGCCTTTCGATGCATTTCATGACAACATGTCCCTATAGGCACTAGGACCTCTAGTGACCCATTGGTTCAGTTTGAATGCATCAAAAGGGACCATACGATATGTATGACCCCTTTTTATGCATTTCATGACAACGTATGTACCTAAGGTTCCTAGGACCTCTAAGGACCCATTTGGTTGGTTCAAATGAATCGAAAGGGTTCATACAATAACCTATGACCCCTTTTAATCCTTTTCATGATAACATGTGCCCCTATGGGCCCTAGGATGACAAGAGACCCATTTTGTTGGTTTGAATATGTCAAAAGAGGTAATATGTTAACCTATGACCCCTTTTTATGCATTTCATGACAAAATATGTCCCTAGGGGCCCTAGGACCTCTAGATACTCATCTAATTGGTTCTAATGTGTCAAAAGGGGTTAAATGTTAATCTATGACCCATTTCAATGCATCTAATGACAACATATGTCCCTCGGGACCCTAGGACCCCTAGGGACCCATTTGATTGGATCCAATACATCGAAAGGAGTCATATGTTAAACTATGACCCCTTTTGACATATTTCATGATAACATATGTTCTCTAGGGGACCTAGGACCACTAGGACTTATTTGGTTGGTTTGAATGCATTAAAAGTTATCATAGGTTAACCTATGATCCCCTTCAAGGCATTTCATGACAAAATATATCCCTAGGGGGTATAAGATCCCTAAGGGCCCATTTGGCTGATTCAAATGAGTTGAAAGAGATCAAAGGTTAATCTCTGACCACTTTTGACACATTTCCTGACAGCGTATGTCCCTAGGGACCCTAGGACCCTAGGGACCTATTTGGTTGTTTCGAATGCATTCAAAGGGGACATAGGTTAACCTATAACCCCTTTTGATGCATTATTACAACATATGTCCCTAGGGGACCTTAGAAACCTAGGAACCCATTTGGTTGGTTTGAATGCATCAAAAGGGGTCACACATTAATCTATGACCCCATTTGACATATTTAATGAAAATGGATGTCCCTAGGGGCCCTAGGACCCCTAGGGATCCATTTGGTTGGTTCAAATGCATCAAAAGGGGTCATGTGTTAACCTATGACCCATTTCAATGCATTTAATAACAACATATGTCCCTAGGGGCCCTAGGTCCCCTAGGGACCCATTTGGTCGGTTCAAATAAATTGAAAGTGATCATAGATTTACCTATGACTACTTTTGACACATTTCTTGACAACATATGTCCCTAAGGGTTGTAGGACCCCTAGGGACCCATTTGGTTGGTTTGAATGTGTCGAAAGGGACCATATGATAACCTATGACCCCTTTCGATATATTTCATGGAAACATATGTCCCTAGGGTTGCTACAACTCCTAGGGACCAATTTAGTCAGTTTGAATGCATCAAAAGATGTCATACGATAACCTATGACCTTTTTCAATGAATTTCATGATAACATATGTGATGTAGAGCCACACCTTGGAAAACTCAGGAGGAATCAGTCACTCAACTGAGTTGCTTCAAGGGGCATCTACAACCTCAAGGATCACACACTAAAATCAGATTCAATAAACAAAACTTTGAAAATAAAATCCCCCAAAATATCTTCTTGCTGCCTTCAGATAGACCCACACTCAGACATAAATAACTTTCAAACCAGAAAAGATTTACTCAATCTAACCATTGATATTTGGCGCAACTAGGTTTCAAACAACATATAAAAATTTGAGAGAAATCCAATGGTTCAAACCTGAGATATTGACCCCGCATCAGAGTAAATTTTTTCTGAAAATGAATTCCCTAAAATATCTTCTTGCTACCTTTAGATAGACCCGCACTCAGACATGTTAGAAATGGAAAAAGAAATCTGTAAATAAGAAATACCAGGAAAGAATCTAAGTGAGTAAATGCATGAAAAGATATTACCATAAAATAGGAGAGAGAAAGCTTCAAGCTCCAACACCATGAGACAAGATATTTGGAAAGGGGAAAGAAAAGAAAACCCCTTGTGACATTATGAATGAGGCATGGAAAGCCTAAGAAGAGAGAGAGAGAGAGAGAGAGAGAGAGAGAGAGAGAGAGAGAGAGAGCAATGCTCATACAATAATTGAGAAGAGGTAGAAACCTCATTGTGAAATGAGAGAAGAGGGTCATCTCTTAAATAGAGATGAGAGAGAGGAGTTAGAATGTAACTCCCATGTCTATGAATGCCACCATTCATAAGTGTGTGAGGCCAAGTGTGAGATTCCTCTTAAGGAGGAATAATCTAAAATTAGAAATTACAATAAATATTTGTCCTCACATATTCCACTAGATGACAAAATAAGATGTAGTGGAAAAAGGACAAAAAAGAAATAGATTAGGATACCTTGACTTATATCCTAATATATTACAACAATAAAGAAAGGAGTTCTAACCTTGGTTTATAAATACACCAAGGAAAGATTACAACTTCTAACACCCCCCTTTAATCTTTACTTGGGGTAATTACATCAAAGGGTATTAAACCCATAATTTACAAAAATATGCAACTTAATCTTCAATATGAAGTAATTTGATTGTCTTCAAGCCA
The DNA here is from genome assembly GCA_028749045.1 of Cupressus sempervirens. Lineage (NCBI taxonomy): Eukaryota > Viridiplantae > Streptophyta > Pinopsida > Cupressales > Cupressaceae > Cupressus > Cupressus sempervirens. Next base: position 133,853,994 of record CM053793.1, on the reverse strand, counting down.
TATGGAACATTTGTAGATCCAAGAGAAGTACATGAGTCCTTTGAATGTGATCAAGTGGAAGCATAGACACCTCTTCATATGTGGAAAACCAAGAAGGTTCCTTGATGGATCACCTGAAAAAAAGGAGAAAAACAAGACAAATATCCACAAGTAGAATGCCATCATATATGCAAATTTGAAATCCTTTTGAATAAGGATAATAAAACTCTCATAGAGAAACAATGAGTAAAACATGTTACCACAAAAAAATGGAGATAACCTGATATCAAGATAAATTATATGCTAAAAAATTGTCAACAAGGACAAATTGAGTAAAAAGCTTGATCAATGCTCTCATGGAAAGTATATGATACTAATGCACAAATGACCACAGACAAGGCCAACTAATGAAACGTGCATCAACATTGCATCAATCATGTGGATATAGATAGTCCACTTAATGAATCATCCCACTGCAAGTTAATGGGGGCGTCCCTCCATAACGTGCATGACTCATGATCTAAGCAATAATGTATGTAGATCATTATCACATTAATATAGGAAAATAACATAAAGGAGAGACATGTTGATCAAAGTAGAATTATCATGATTTTTGTTAGGATAATCAAAAGAATGGATTATGAGGATATAACAACATATTGCCTTCAAATTGGATCAAATCATCTGAATTTGGAGAGAAAACTCCAATAATAACATCCTCTTCATTGAGGAGCAAAAATGGAACAACATGGAGGGAAACTCCATAAAAATATTATACTATCAAAATGGAACAGATAGGATCAAATGGAGGGAAACTCCATATAAAATGAGTGCATACCAATATAGGATGGAGGGATACTCCATGGGCTAGATAAGGAAACTATGTATCAGTTATACTAAGGGGACCTACATAGTTATCCTTGAAAAAATTGGCTCCCTATGCAACTCAAAAAAAAAAATCATATAAATCATGTATATCAATGGTATAAAACCATAAAGTGCCAACATGGGCATAGAACAATGCTATAAAAGCATAAAAGTGCAACTATGGGCACATCAAAATATCAAAATGAAGGAAATTGTGTAAGATTACTCATAATCCAATCATGTAAAATGATTTAAGGAAGATCAACTAAATATAGATATCAGGTATAAAACTCCATTGAAGGTAAACATGAGTACTTAATTCATTTTTTTGAAGGTATAAATCAAATTCTGAATTATTATAGTCATAAAATTATATATTTATCTAGGTATATATGTGTGCACCCATATATACTTAAATAAATATACAATAAGTCACAATATTTACCTTTAACATTGAGAAGATACTTCTATAAAAAAGATCAAGAAGAATGAATATGATGAATAAAGACAAGGTGTCTTGAATAGTAATTCAGTCATATCATTTTTACACCACAATTTTGATGGCAAAAGAAAAGAATAAAAAAGAATTAAAAGAAGATGTTACATAAAAGAAATATTAATATAAGCAAAATGGAACACTGTTCATTTAACCACTTAATTTATCATTAATTAAAAGAACACTATTCAACCACTTAGCCCCAAAAACACCATTAATATTGTTGCTTGGATTATCTACTCTAACAGCAAGGCTTCTACTGAGGGTATGCTTGAAATAGGGCTCCGCAATTTAAAATAAAGAATCAAACAAATTTTTTTAAAATAGTTACTGTCAGAACAGCTGTTATAAACTACAGAGTGGGAATATTGAAACTTCATAATGAAGCCCAGAGATATTCAAAATCTCTGTCATTTCTCACAGATAAATATAGCAAAGTGGCAGATAAACTTAACAGTAGAAAGAAACCAACAGGCCCAAAAACTAAACTTCACCTATGAAAAAAGAACAAGCGACAGTTAAATGAGGAAAGGGCAGCCAAATGGACTCACTTGAAGCCATGCCAGGCCACGAGTAAATGAGGCGGCCACTGATTAAATCCAGAGTGGTATTTCAAACTGTGCTCAATTGGTCTCCTATTTAGACATTTTTTCAATATTGTGGGAGTGTTATCTGCAAAGAGAATCTGGATTTCTTTCTTCACTAATTACACCCCATAAATTAAATTGTTGTTAATCATCCCAATTTCAATTGGGTAGCTACTAAAATTTATATTACAATTTGGGGTTTTTTATATCAATTGTGATGGAATTAGCTAGCTTTAGAACGTGTTGTAGAACTTGTATTGGAAAATCCTATCCTCTTTGCACTTTGAAGAACTCAATAACAAGGAGACAATCAGATATAAATCTTAGAAGACAGAACTATGCACAAGAATTGCGTACCGCGACAGCTTCATTTCATTGGAGAGCGCCCACATTTTTATTTAAATGCTCGTAGGAAGACGCAGTTTTTAAAGTTGATGAATCTTGGAATGAGGATGAGGAGACCTTATTTCTCAAGAGAAACAGAAGAGTGATTGCTTCTAACTTGAAGGGAACATGCCTGTTCATTGTTGGAATGACATCTAGTATAAAATTAGCTGTGGGAAAGAAAATATCTAAAGTTCTAGGGTATTACTTCTTTGACAGTGAGAAGTTGGTAGAGCAGGCATCGGGTGAATCATCTGCTGCTTGGGAAATTAAAGAAAAAGATGAGGAAGGATTTAGAGATTCTGAGGCTTTAGAAAGGTTCACTGAGCTTTTGGAGGAGAGAAAAGGAGGTTATGCCACTGCAGATGTAAAAGTATCATTGCAAATAATTGTAGATGAATCTGGTGACAAGGATATCTTTTCATTGACTCCAACTATTATTGCAAATGATGTAATTCTTTATATTTTTATCTGCATTTTCACAGGATAGGTTTACTATTATTGCCTTGTACCACAGAGAAAACAATAAGAACTGTTACTACAAAGTTACAGTAGTAACACCATATTCAATTGAATCAAAGATAAATATTTTAGAAGGACCCAAGTGCCCTGTAGGAGAAGCACTATGAAGTTTAACAGTTTCAATGCATGCTGAGAAGTTTAATTGTAGGGGGCGCATCTCAGCTCTCCCATGAAGAGAACCCACTTCATTACTTCTCACAAAAAGTACAGAAGCCTACTGCAAACAAGTGAAATTTCTAAAATTTCAACTGAAACAACCTCTGATTTTCATTGATATTCACAAAACCCATTCACGTAAGCTACTGAAAAGGACCTCAAATCAAGCCTCTAGCTCAACACTCTCAGAAATATAAAGCACACATCTCTCCTAAATAAGAGCCAGTGGTACACAGAATTTACAGGAATCGATGGATACAGGAATGAAGCTGGAAAAATTCATACGGACCCACAATCTTTAGAGATGTTTTCAGGGAAGGACGAAGCAGGGTTGAGGCAAGGGTGAAACTAGAATGGAGAACACTAAAAAATGGCAGCCAGAGAACCTCGACAGACAGCAACACAACTTGAATAACAAGAAAGGATGAAAAATCTTCAATATACCATCAAAGAGGCTGTCCGATAAGACTGAATCATTCTTAAGATAATTTAAAAAAAAAAAAAAATTAATCACAATTTTTAATAAACATTGATATCAAGATAGGAAAACCCTTTGGCGGCAAGCCTTCCAAAGGGGGATAGATGAAAAATAATAGAAAATAAGAAGTAACCTGCACAAATTAGAGCAAACAGAAGTTGATCGAGTTTGGCGGTAAACTAGCCAAACTCAAAAAAAATTCAATTTCTTCCATCTTAAGAAGATTAAAGAAGAAATTAGTGAAATATCTCTCAAGAGTCTCCTTCGAATTGTACCTTCATGCAAACACTCAAAAAAAAGATTAAACTGCTCTGATACCATGTTAGAAATGGAAAAAGAAATCTGTAAATAAGCAATACCAGGAAAGAATCTAAGTGAGTAAATGCATGAAAAGATATTACCATAAAATAGGAGAGAGAAAGTTTCAAGCTCCAACACCATGAGACAAGATATTTGGAAAGGGGAAAGCAAAGAAAACCCCTTGTGACATTATGAATGAGGCATGGAAAGCCTAAGAAGAGAGAGAGAGAGAGAGAGAGATAGAGAGCAATGCTCATACAATAATTGAGAAGAGGAAGAAACCTCATTATGAAATGAGAGAAGAGGGTCATCTCTTAAATAGAGATGAGAGAGAGGAGTTAGAATGTAACTCCCATGTCTATGAATGCCACCATTCATAAGTGTGTGAGGCCAAGTGTGAGATTCCTCTTAAGGAGGAATAATCTAAAATTAGAAATTACAATAAATATTTGTCCTCACATATTCCACTAGATGACAAAATAAGATGTAGTGGAAAAAGGACAAAAAAGAAATATATTAGGATACCTTGGCTTATATCCTAATATATTACAACAATAAAGAAAGGAGTTCTAACCTTGGTTTATAAATACACCAAGGAAAGATTACAACTTCTAACAAGACATGAATAACTTTTGAACCAGAAAAGATTTACTCAATCCAACTGTTGATATTTGGCATAACTAGGTTTCAAACAACATATAAAATTTTTAGAGAAATCCAACGGTTCAAACCTGAGATATTGACCTCACATCAAAGTACATTTTTCTGCAATTGTTATTCCCTAAACTGATGCCATGAGAAATATATGAAGAATAACAGTAGAACCATAATCTTGAAAAAGAAAACATAGGAGACCAAAGGAGACATAAGACTTCCCATTCCTCCCCAAGCTCGAATTGTTTTTTTACATAAAAGATTGGGTTTTTAATAACCAAAGTCTGACTGGCCTTGTTGTACAGTAGTAATAAAAACTTTTTCTTTTCCATCTAAGAATAGGAATCTGAAAGACATTTTACCATGAATACCATGCAAAAATCATGGATATTCTTGTAACTGCTAAGAATAGGAATCATCAATACCATGCAGCAATCATGGATATTCTTGTAACTTCTAAGAATAGGATTGGCTTTTTAAAGAAAACCGACTTTCCTCCAAATAGAAGGAATATGAAACGGTTTCTTTTATTCCATAGCCATTTTTTCATCATTATGAACACTCTTAAAATTGCCACCAACTTTTTGATGAGATTCTTTTAATTATTTACCACATGGCATTTCTATTACTAATTTTATCCTTTCTAAAACTGACACTAACATCATTAACCCTTTCCTCTAACTCTCTAACATATCCGACTAAAAACTATAACATTTATTTAATAAAACACCTAATTCTATCCACTAAGACATAATCCTAAATTATTAAAATTGACCATTTAAAATATATGGAGAATCTTGGACCTTTGAAATGATTTAGTAATGAGATGCACTTGCATCATACTCCCGAGGACAGAAAAATTTAAGTCCCATTGAATTGCTGCAATCTATTTTCGGAGTTTCCAATTGTATGTAAGCAATAATCTCACCATAAGAATGATGAAATTGATGCCGCTTGCCAGAACATTCTAATTCCAAACTGTAGAATGAATACCTTCCATGGTACTTGTGTCAAATCTTGGAACAAATATATTTAACAACCTCGTATCACCTACATAAAAATACCAAATTATCATACCAACATCTGCTTCTCGTTTGTATATCTCTAGAGCATCATAATGATCAACAAATACTTCATTCTTGTCATCAATAGTCTTCTCTTCAGCATCTGATCTTTGCACTACATCTTTTCCTTTCTGATCATTTGTGTCAACATCTCCATCATCTGGGCAAATATTGTCTGCAACCACACCTGTCACCAACTCTTCTTCATCTGCAATAACCTTTTCCTCACAAGGTTCAACAACAACCTCCTGTTGTTCACTCTTAGTCTCTACACCAATATTCACTTGCTGTCTATGCCCTTCTAATGGATTGTTTTCCTCTTCTTGATCTAACTCTTCATCCTCTACCTGTGTGCTTTGAATCACTTCTTCCTTCTTATCCTCAGCCTCTAAAATATTTTTCATAAGAGTACCTTCCAGCATTGTACTCTTCTCTATTTGCAAAGGACATGTTACTATTCCAACCACAGATTGTTTGCATTCAAATCCAATAGGGCTTGTCTTGTTACTGCTCTCATCAAGAGATACTTGCTGCACTTCTTGTTGCTACACTTTGTGTTCTTTCTGCACTTCTTTCAACTTAGCTTTATTCTCTTTCAACTTAGCGTCATTTTCCTCAAGTCTCCTTCTCAAATTGTTTATCTCCTCTTCTATCTTACTTAGCTCTTCTCTTTGCTTTCTCCTTTCTTCTTTCTCTCTTTTCTTCTTTTCCTCTATCTCCTTCTGTTTAGAATCCTTTCTCTGTCGATACCTTCTAAAAAGATACAATAAAGCTTCTTCTTCTTGTCCCATTATTCCTCAGCTAGGTTATTTTCTTCTTATCTAGTCTCCTAGACTTCTTCTTAGATTATTTCTCTCAATCTTTCACAATCACACAAACATATACACAACTACTTTTTCCCAAACCTTTTGCTGGGCTTTGATACCAAAAATGATGTAGAGCCACACCTTTGAAAAGTCAAGAGGAATTAGTCACTCAACTGAGTTTCTTCAAGGGGCATCTACAACCTTTAGGGTCACACACTAAAATCAGATTTAATAAACAAAACTTTGAAAATAAAATCCCCCAAAATATCTTCTTGCTGCCTTCGGATAGACCCGCACTCAGACATGAATAACTTTCAAACCAGAAAAGATTTACTCAATCCAACCGTTGATATTTGGCGCAACTAGGTTTCAAACAACATATAAAAATTTGAGAGAAATCCAACAGTTCAAACCCGAGATATTGACCCCGCATCAGAGTACATTGTTTTTGAAAATAAATCCCCCAAAATATCTTCTTGCTGCCTTTGGATAGACCCGCACTCAGACATGAATAACTTTCAAACCAAAAAATATTTACTCAATCCAACCATTGATATTTGGCATAACTAGGTTTCAAACAACATATAAAAATTTGAGAGAAATCCAACAGTTCGAACCCGAGATATTGACCCCGCATTAGAGTACATTTTTCTGCAATTGTTATTCCCTAAACTGATTGCCATGAGCAATATATGAAGCATAATAGTAGAACCATAATCTTGAAAAAGAAAACATAGGAGACCAAAGGAGACATAAAACTTTCCATTCCTCCCCAAGCTTGAATCATTTTTTTACATAAAATATTGGCTTTTTAATAATCAAAGTCTGACTGGCCTTGCTGTCCAGTAGTAATAAAAACGTTTTCTTTTCCATCTAAGAATAGGAATCTAAAAGATGTTTTACCATCAATACCATGCAGAAATCATGGATATTCTTGTAACTGCTAAGAATAGGAATCATCAATACCATGCAACAATCATGGATATTCTTGTAACTGCTAAAAATAGGATTGGCTTTTTAAAGAAAACTAACTTTCCTCCAAATAGAAGGAATATGAAATGGTTTCTTTTATTCCATAGCCATTTTTTCATCATTATGAACACTCTTAAAATTGCCACCAACTTTCTGATGAGATTCTTTTAATTATTGACCACATGGAATTTCTATTACTAATTTTACCCTTTCTAAATCCGACACTAACATCATTAACCCTTTCCTCTAACTCTCTAACATATTTGACTAAAAACTATAACATTTATTTAATAAAACACCTAATTCTATCCACTAAGACATAATCCTAAATTATTAAAAATGACCATTTAAAATATATGGAGAATCTTGGACCTTTGAAATGATTTAGTAATGAGATGCGCCTAAATCAATATGTCCCAAGGGGCAATAGGACTGATAGGGACCAATTTGGTTGTTTCAAATTCATAAGGTAATCTATGACCCCTTTCGACGCATTTCATGACAACATATATTCCTAGGACCCTTAGGGAGCCGTTTGGTTGCTTGTAATGTGTTGAAAGCGGTGATAGGTTAACTTATGACCCCTTTTGATGCATTTCATGAAAATATATGTCCCTAGGCACCCTAGGACCCCTAGTGACCTATTTGGTTAGTTTGAATGCATTGAAAGGGGTCATGGGTTAACCTATGACCCCTTTCAACACATTTCATGACAACATATTTCCCTAGGGGCCCTAGGGCCCCTATGGACCCATTTGGTTGGTCTGAATGTATCGAAAGGGGTCATAGGTTTGATGCATTTTATGAAAACATAAATCTCTAAGAGGCCTAGGACATGTAGGGACCCATTTGGTTGGTCTGGATGCATCGAAAGGGGTCATACATTAACTTATGACCCATTTTGTTACATTTCATGACAACATGTCTTTGGCTGCCCTAAGACCCCTAGGAACCCATTTGGTTGGTTTGAATGCATCTAAAGTGCCCTACGACCCCTTGGGACCAATTTGGTTGTGTGTGAATCAAAAGGGGTCATATGATAACCTATGATTGATGCATTTCATGACAATATTATGTTTAATACTAATATAATATTATACATTTTAATATAATAATAATAATATATTACTAGATTATATAACAATAATAATCATATATTACTATATTATATTTAATAATAATAATAATCATATATATTACTATATTATTTCTAGTTATAATAATAATCATATTTATTACTATATTATATTTAATAATAATAATCATAATAATGAGTGTGTGTAGGATCATGGCCAACCAAACTATGGCCTTAAGTGGTAGTGAAAGACCAGCAAATCAAGATTATGTCAACTTGACACATAATTTTATTGTTGTTTTGGACTTTATATCAAATAGTTGTAAGAAAAGAATCTGTAGAAAATTGAATGTAGTTTCTAATCTACTAGGCCTTATCTAGAGAAAAAATTATTTGATTAGTCAAAATTTTTGATTTTAATGCAGTACTACAAAAATTTCAAGACAAAAAAAAAAAGTAGGTGTATGTTTGACCACCTTAATCAAAATCAACTGATAATATATTTGAATATAATTATAGATATAAAAAGTAGACTCATGTTTGGATGTGACACATATTTTTGAGTATTTTAATTCCAAATAAATTATTAAATATGAATTTTATACTACAACTTTTCCATAGTAAAAAAAATCCCGTGTCTGACCACCTTAACTAATTGAAAAATTTACCAAATTAATATGTTTTTCCCTTATACTAGGTGAAGCATAGAATGTGACACAACTTTTGGATTTGAAAAATGTTATACCATTTGAAAATTATAGTTGTTTTTCAATCAATATGTCAATCAACACTTTATAGATATCTTCACTAAAAATTAAATAATAATCACTTATCGAACTCAAAATTGGACATCAATTATATCGATGGAATCTTCAAACTGTTATAAAAGAATTCTTTTCATTTGAATGAATCTCGATGAAAATAATAATATCAAATGACTACTTGAAATATGAATGTCTATGAAACCTTTTCCAAACACATTTTTTGAGTTAACTACACAAGTTTGGTAAATACCAACCCTAATCGAGTACCCAATTTCATATCAGGTATCCAAAAATTAGTGGTATTGAAAATTATAACTTTGGAGGGAAACCACCAAATTATGAAGGCAAATCAAAATTTGGGTGGAGTGGCCTTTATTATTAACTATTATTATTATATATGATTATGATTATTGTTATAATTAAACATAAATAGTAATATATACCCTTATTATCATTATTAAATATATATAGTAATATTAAATATAGTAATATAAATATGATTATTATTATTAACTATAGTATTGTAATATATATGATTATTATTGTTATATAATCTAGTAATATATCATTATTATATTAAAATACATAGTATTATATTATTATTATTAAATATAATATTGCCATGAAATGGATCAAAAGGGGTCATAGGTTAACCTCTAACCCCTTTCGATGCATTCGAACCAAACAAATTGGTCCCTAGGGGTCCAAGGGTCCCTAAGGACATATGTTGTCATGACATGCATCAAAGTGGTCATAGGTTAACCCATAACCCCTTTTGATGCATTCAAACCAACCAAATAGGTCCATAGAGGTTCTAGGGCCCGTAGCGACATATGTTGTCATGAAATGCATCAAAAGGAGTCATATGTTAACATTTGACCCCTTTCAATGCTTTTGAACTGACCAAACTAGTCCCTAGGGGTCCTAGGGCTCTTAGGGACATATATTGTCACAAAATACATCAAAAGGGATCATAGGATAACCTATAACCCCTTCCGACACATTCAAACTAGCCAAATGGACATATGTTGTCACAAAATGCATCACAAAGAGTCATAGGTTTAACATCCATGACCCCTTTCGATGCATTAGAACCAACCAAATGGGTCCCTAGTGGTCCTAGGGCCCTTAAGGACATATTTTGTCATGAAATGCATTGAAAAGGATCATACATTAACCTCTAACCCTTTTCAATAGAATTGAACAAACCAAATGCATCCCTTCAAGAAATGTGTCAACATTTGAACCAACCAAATTGGTACCTAGGGGTCTTGGAGCCCCTAGGGACATATGTTATCATGAAACACATCGATTTTTTTTTGACACATTTGATCCAACCAAATGGGTCATAAGGGGTCCTAGAGTCCCTAGGGGCATATATTATAATGAAATGCATCAAAAGGGGTCATAGGTTAACCTATTACCCCTTTCAATGCTTTCAAACTAGCCAAATGGTTCCCTAGGGATTGTAGGGACCCTAGGGACATATGTTGTCAAGAAATGTGTTAAAAGGGGTCATAGATTAACCTTTGACACCTTTCAACACATTAGAACCAACCAAATGGGTAGCGACATATGTTGTCACAAAATGTGTCAAAAGGGGTCATAGGTTAACCTATGACCTCTTTCAATGTATTTGAACTAGCCAAATTGGTTCATAGGGGTCTTAGGGCCCCTACAAACATATGTTGTGATGAAATGTGTATTGAACCAACCAAATGGGTCCTTAGGGGTCCTAAGGCCCCTAGGGACATATGTTGTCACAAAATGCATCGAAAGGCATATGACCCTTTTCAATGCATTCAAATCAACCAAATGGGTCCCTAGGGGTCCTAGGGCCCCTAAGGACCTATGTTGTCATAAAATGCATTAGAATTTTGACACATTTAAACCAACCAAATGTGTCCCTAGGTTACCTACAGCCCCTAGGGACATATGTTGTCATGAAATTCATCAAAAGGGTTCATAGGTTAACCTATGACCCCTTTTGATCTTTTCAAACCAACCAAATGGGTACATTTGGGTCTTAGGGCCCCTTACGATAAATATTGTCATGAAATGCATTCAAAGGGTTCATACATTAACGTATGACCCCTTTTAATGCATTTGAACCAACCAAATGGGTCCCTAGTGGTCCTAGGGCCCCTTGGGACATATGTTGTTTCAAAATGTGTTGAAAGGGGACATAAGTTAATGTAAGACCCCTTTCGATGCATTCGTACAAACCAAATCTTTCCCTAGAGGTCCTAGGGCCCCTAGGGACATATGTTGTCATGAAATGAGTCAAAAGGGGTCATAGGTTAACTTATGACCCCTTTTGATACATTTGAACCAACCAAATGGGTTCCTTGGGGTCCTAGGGCCCTGAGGGATATATGTTGACACAAAATGCATCAAAAAGGGTCATAGGCTAACCTCTAACCCATTTTGCTGCATTTGAACCAACCAAATGAGTCCCTAGGGGTCCTAAGTCCCCTAGGGACATATGTTGTCATGAAATGCATCAAAAGGGGTCTAGGTTAACCTATGGCCCCTTTTGATGCATTCGTACCAACCAAATTGGTCCCTATGGGTCCTAGGGCCCCTATGGACATTTGTTGTCATGAATACATTGAAAGGGGTCATATGTTAACCTAGAACCGCTTTCAACACATTTGAACCAACCAAATTGGTCCCTAGGGGTTGTATGGCCCCTAGGGACATTTGTTGTCATGAAATGCATTGAAAGGGGTCATAGGTTAACCTTTGGCCCCTTTTGACATATTCAAACCGACCAAATTGGTCCCTAGGGGTCCTAGGGACATGTGTTGTTATGAAATGAATCAAAAGTTGTCATAGTCTAACCTATAACCCTTTTCGATGAATTTAAACCAACGAAATGGTTCCCTATTGCCCTAGGGCCCCTAGGGACATATACTATCACAAAATGCATCGAGATTGGTCATAGGTTAATGTATGATCCCTTTTTATGCATTCAAATCAACCAAATTAGTCCTTGGGGGTCCTAGGGCCCCTACGGACATATGTTGTCATGAAATCCATCAAAATAGGTTATAGGTTAACCTATGACCCCTTTTGATGCAATCAAACCAACCTAATTAGTCCCTAGGGTCATAGAGCCCATAAGGACATATGTTGTAATGAAATGCCTCAAAAGGGTTCATAGGTTAACCTATGACCCCTTTTGACGCATTCAAACCAACCAAATATAATAATATCCTATCAAAAATTATAATAATAAGAACAATAATATATATTGCTATATAATATTTAATAATAATAGTAAAAATTGTAATAATATAATTTATTAATCATTTATATAATAGTAATAATCATATATAGTATAATAATTATATATAATATCCTATTAAATATAGTAATAATCATATATATTAATATATTATATTTATAGGTCATAATAATAATAATAATAATCATCATAATAATAATATCAACAATAATATAAATAATAATAGTAAAAATCATAATAATAATAATAATATAATAATAATAATCATAACAACAATAGTAAAATTTCTACAAATTTGTTCACATTGCCCACACTTTCCAAATTTTGGTTTCCCTCCAAAATTTGGGCATCTATTTTGGGTACCCAATCCCATATCAGGTATTCAATTGGGGGTCAGATACCCGATATGGGATTGGGTACTTGAAATACTGGTATACTTTTTTCAAAATATTTTCTGTCACTACAGACCCAACAATCACACTTTTTGGGGTTGATTTTCATAGATTTAGAGAAAAAATGATTTCTTTGAGGCCATACGATCAAAAAAGGTTTTATAATGTATGATTAGGTGTCCAATATTATTTTTTGAATGGGAGCAATAGTTATCAAAAGGCTAAACGCAAAAGGAAGGTATCGAATGATGAAATTGTAACATATATGGAAAGGAATAAGGTAAATCATCGAAGGAAAAGACAAGGTATGTTAAATGTGAGTCAAGTTGATGATATATTGATTGAAGGTGAAATCATAGAGTCAGATAATGAATATGTATACTTGGAAACTGAAAATGTATCAATTGATAATGATAATGCTAGGATTGAAAATTTAGAGAATGAAAATTTGGAGAATAAAAATTTACCAGTTCATAATGAAAATTGCATGCTTCACCATTTCAAAAATAAAAATGCATAGGAACATTACTAATCTCCTAATTATAATCAACATGAAGGTTCTAGAACACCAAAATGGACAATTGAAATTGATGAAATGATTTGTTACCAATTTGGTAGGGAAAAAATCACAAAGAACCATTTGATTATGGGCTTCAAGACTATATAAGATGTTTTTTGACAACAAGATAGTGGTGGAGAAATGTCAACTTTTTATGCACTTATTAAAGATGCAAAAGATGATACATATGCTTTCCAAATTGAAGATTTGTGTCAATAAAAAATTGAAAAGAAAATCTATTATTGTGATGAATCTTTTCAGTGCTCTCAATAGCATTGTGAAAAATAGTAGGGAGAAGGATAAGAGTGATGCTTAAAGGGTTATTACAACCTCTTTGGTAAGTCAAAACTTGAGAAAGGGTAGATATATTAGACAAACTTGTATTGACTTAAACCTAAATCATACTAATTTGAGAAGACCACTTAGTAGACGAGCGAGAATTGATGATCCTCTTCAAAATGAAGCATGGTCTTTTGGTGGGAGACTTCCACATTTTGATACGAAGCTATCTGATGATGTGAAAGAAGAAATTACACAGTTTTGGTACTCTAGCTCAAGAGTATCACCCAATGCTAAAGACATGTTAAAATTGAGAATTGGCATCAGAGACCACACACTGCATCCTAAAAATTATTTGGAGGTAAGTCAAACTATATTATTCAAACAATTTAGAGAGAGTCATCCAAGATTGCATTTACCACAAAGGGCTTTTGAATCTTTGAAGTCATTTTATTATATGCCACCTAAAATTTGAAATACATGTTGTTACAAATATCATGTTGAGTTTTCTATCCCCCATGAACTATTACATTCCATTTGTTCTACTTTGCATAGTGAAGAAATTTTGGAGAATTGTGGTGCTAGTGGGCTTCCAAAATCATCAAGAGACTTTGAGACTTTCTAGATCAATTTTTATGTCATAGAGTTGATGGTTGTTTTTTTTTATAATAAAAATGCTTGCTTAAATGAGAAGTGTTCAGAATGTGGTGGCTTATCAAAGTTTGACACTTATTTCCATCAGGGGTGTGAACAAGATCCTAGGAAGACAATAGTAAAAAATATGGTATATGAAATAGTGAAATACACATTGAAGAGTAGAGGTAAGGGATGTAGATATGATTAGGTTGCAAAAGAAATCAGTGTGGCTAGTTTTATTTTAGATTCTAAGACAAATATTTTCTACAAGTATGCAAGACATAGACATCGGTCTCAATGGTTGGATCAAAAATTTAGAATGTGTAAGGAGACTTTTCCCATTGGCACTATTATATAAATTTTTGACTTTTCTAAGAAATACGCATTGCAGCCTCAAAATGAGATAGAATCTTAGTATTACCACTCCATTCAAATTGTCATTTTTTTCCACATAACATATAAACATGCCCTTGATAATGTAGAAGATAATCATAATATTATTAGAGTGTACCATTTTATATGAGTGATGATAGATCTCACTCTCACGAGTTTGTGCAACATTATTTCAAGAACTATTTTGATTTCTTATAGGAGCATGACATTGCTATGAATAGACATATCATTTGGTTAGATGATTGCATAGGTCAATTCAAGAATGCTTGCATATTTTATTGGTTGTGTAAGATGCACATAGAGAAGGGGATGCCTCATATTCGGAGTTTTTAAGTCCAACCATAGAAAAGGGGAACATGATGGAGCAGGGGCATGTGTGAAGAGAGCTCTATTAAGGAGCAATTGAAGATTTCAAGAGGAGAGCTTCTTGATTCTCATAGCATTGTTGATTTTTGTAGTTTAGTATTATCACAAGGGGACTCTTGATTCAATAGTACATAGGTTCTTTTGGTTGGTTGAGGAAGGATACATAGGTGATAGATTAGATTATTCTATAGTGAGACATTCATCAAAACTACATTCATTTTGGAGCTCTGATTCTAGTACATGGACCATTCACACATGACAACTAGCTTACTTTTTTCCTAGTTATTTTCAGTGTGATTGGGATTGTTGTGAGTCGAGTGAGTAGGTGGACACATGGGCTCCACACTATCTTATTTCATTGTATATCATAACCTCTATCAAAAATGATGATATGAAATGTTCACTTGAGCATAACCATCTATCAGATCTTCTTCAGCCAAGACATATCTTTGTATTAGTTGCATCATAGGGGAATGATGAGAACTCAGATTATTTCCTAGCACATTGTGTAAGAGGTAAACAAAAGCTTGCACAACCAATCATAGATGATGATGAATTCAAAAATCCTACTAGTTCAATGGTTGTTGTTGGAACATGGCTGCAGACATACTTGCTTGGAAGGAATGGAATTCCTACATTCAAAGACTATCAAAAGCACAAAACAATTCTCATATATTTATATCTTATTATAGCAACAAATGTGAAATTATTGAAGCATCAAGGAAGACCAAAAGTAAAATAAATTTTTACTATTACTAATATTGATCATGAGTCCCTTGTTAAAATCTAATTGAAAAGATGATCCTTGAGAAAGAGAGGTTGTTGCAGAAGAATGTTTTTTATCATTGTCTTGTCACTGATGTCAAATCTACTATTTGCTAGAAAGATAATTTCTTATAAGATTCAAGTACTATCACCTAGTTGATTAATGAGGAGGATTTAATCAATAAGATCTAACAACAACACCTAAGGGAAATGTTGAGTTACAATTATGTAATAAAGTACCAGGATTATTTAATACAATGGTGAAATAATGTATTGATAAGATAATTGAAGACACAAAGGTTAGCTAAAATTAGAAACTTTAGAAGAACATGTTACACTAAGACTTACTACAAAGCTTGACAAAAGTTGATACTGGGTGTTGAGAAAAGTTAGTTTATGCTGAGCAGAATATCAGTTAGTGCTGAGTAAAAGTGAACTCTAGTGTGTGTTGAGTAACATAGTTAGTGTCGAGAAAAATGCAATAAGTGTCAAGCATCAGCAAAATGTAGTTGATGTTCAGCAAAAATGTAATAGATGTCAAGCAATAAAGTATGTGCCAAGCATTAGAAGGCTAATAGTATTGAGTTTCCACATTATTTGAAAAGTCAAAGAGTTTCCAAATCTGAACTGACAAGTTTGTTATCTTGAATTTTTTTAACCAGGTGGAAGATAAAGATGATGAGTTGGTCATACAGAATTTGAGGTTAACAATTTTTAGGTGATTGCAAGTGGATTCTACATGAAGTTTATAGAAGAAATAAGTTAAGGGGTAGATACATTATATCCTACCTAATCCATTCAAACCCTAATTTAGACAAGGGAAAATAGAGTGGAAAAAGTATTCTAAATTCCTACTTAAGGAGTTATAGGTCAATAAGAAAAGTAGTTGGCTAGAGTGTGTCCTATCAAGGAGAAAGCATTGAGAATGAAGAAAAGAGCATAGAGACTCTACTTTGTCAAGTGACCACAAGAGTGGCTATATTGGCACAACAAGCAAGAAGACTTAAGGAGATAGAAGCTTGAAGGGAGAAAAAGATGTTAGAGCTATAGAGACTAAAAGCCAAGTAGAGTTGAGAATTGAATTGAGATCTAAAATCTGTAAGATACGTTGTAAGTTGTATCAGATCAAAAACCCTTATTGTTACTCTCTAGTAATTGTATCAGTTAGGGAAAAATCCTTTGGAGTAAGGTTGGCTTAACAAATATTAGAAAATCCTTTAATAGGGTGGCATTTCAAGTGAATGACCTAAAGTCCTTTAACCAGACTCACTTCTAATAGGGTGATTGAAATCCCTTAACTAAGTCACACTTAATAGTGTGTGTTGTAACTTTTAACAGGGTTGGCCTTTCATAGGGCATCACTTTAGAAGAGTGGGAAAGAGGTAGCATGTTACTGGTGGGTTTTCCCAAATTGGGTTTCCATGTAAATCACTATGTTATGTGTTGATCTTTCATGTCTTATTGTTGCATGTTGATTTATTAGTAACTTGCTAGTTAGAATGTTTAGCTTGGATGCATGCATAAGTTAAATGGGTTTACTAGGTTTAGTGAAAAGTTTTATTGGGACATCTAGACCTTGAATAACTAATTCAAAACCCCACCTCCCAATTATTCTAAAGAATTTCTAACAATTGGTGGCAGACTCATTTTCTGATTGAACTATTTTGAAGGTACTAGAAGCATAAAGATCATGATGTCTAAGAGAGAAGTTCCAAAGCTCAACATAGATAACTACCCTACATGGAAAAGTCTAATGAGATTGCATCTTGGAGGAATAGGTGACCATGCATAGTCTTCAATTATAGTGGAACATGTTGATCCAGTTGGTGTGCCTACTACTGAAGATATGAAGAAAAAGAAGGAGCATAATCAGACAATGTTGGAAATTACCTCTACTCTCAACTATGCTAAATTTGATGACATAGGGGGATGAAAAATTGCTTACAAGATGTAGGAAAACCTATAGATCATCTATCAAGGAGATAAGAATGTACAAAGAGCCAAGTCAGAGAGCCTCAAAGGAAAGTTTGATGACATGAAAATGGAGGAAGGTGAGAACATTGCTCAATATGTTGCTAGAATAAAAGAAGTTGTGAGTGCTATAAAAGGTGCAACTAGTCATATTGAAGATGACACTATTTTGAGAAAAGTCTTAAGAACATTATTACCTATCTATGCCATTAGAGTATCTACTATACAAGAATTGAGATGCATTATAGGGAACAATTGAACCCTTGAAGGACTAGTTGGAAGACTCACTACATTTGAGCTATCCAATTTTGACAACTAGAAGCTAGAAATCATGAATCTACTTTCAAGGACAAGTTGATGCTCAAAGATTCTGATGATAAGAAGCAAAGGAAGAAGGGGAGGATAAAAAATGTGTCCAGTGGTAGTGACACTAATGAAGAAGATGTCAATAAAATAGAAGCACTGCTAGCAAGAAGATTCTGTAGAGGAAAGGGAAAATTTAAAGATAAGCTACCTATCGTCTATTTTAATTGCAATGAAGTTGGACATATTGCTACTAGGTGTCCAAAAAAGACAAATTACAAAGGAAATGACAAATACAAAGGTGGAAGAAATGAAGATAGAAAAGAATACAAAGACAAAGGCAAAAAGTGTTACATTGCAGAAGAAGATGATTTAGATGATAATGATGATGAGGTAGTCTATGTTGCAATGAAGAATGAGCCAGATGAAGACAAGGCAACAACATTGGTAACCTGTGTGAACAAGAATGACAAATGGATCACTGATAGTGGATGCCCACATCACATGACAGGAGACAAAAGTAAGTTTTCCACCTTCACTCAATATGATGGAAATAGTGTTAGATTTGGAAATGATGCTCCATGTCTAATAAAAGGCAAATGATCCATTAAGCTTACATAGAAGATTTCATGTCATAATGTATACTATGTTGAAGGATTGAATTACTATTTTTTGAGTGTTTCATAGTTAAGCAATGTAGGTTGTAAAGTAGAGTTTGGAAATAAAGCTTCCAATATATATGACACAAATAGAAATTTGATAGGAATAGGAGACCAAACTAGGAGCAATATGTTTTACCTAAATATTGAGGATGCAACTTGTATTATTTTTAAATTTGATGATGTGTGGCTATGGCAGAAAAGACTATGTCATGTCAACCTTGACAACCTGATTAGCATTAGAAATATGAAGAAAGTGAGAGGTTTCCCTAAACTAAAAAAAGCCTGACAATGTATTGTGCAAACAATGTTAGCTAGGCAAGATGATCAAATCAAGCTTCAAAAGTAAAACCTATACTTCTAAAGAAGTGTTAGAGATTGTTCATATTGACTTTTGTGGACCTATAGAAGTACAAAGTTACAAATGTTACAAATATATAATGTTTTCTATAGATGATTACTCTAGGATGTTGATTGACATGTTTTTAAAGAAAATTTTTGATGCTTTTCAAATGTTTAAATGGTATTTGGTGAGGGTCAAAAAAGAAATAGGAAAGAGTCTAAAATGCTTGACATTAGACAAAGGAGGAGCATTCACATCAAAATAATTTGAGATGTTCTATAATGACAAAAGAATCAAGAGATAGACATATGCACCAAAAACCCCTCCATAGAATCAAATTGCTGAAAGAAGAAATGGATCAGTGATGGATTGTGCCAAAACACTCATGATGGAGAATAATGTTGCTCTAAAGTATTGGAGAGAAGCTATAAGTACAACTATCTACACCCTAAATCGAGTGCAAATTAAGAAAGGTACAAATGCAACACCTTTTGAATTATGGTATGGCCACTAACCTAATGTCAAACATTTCAGAGTGTTTGGTAGAAAATTCTATATCCTTAAGGATACTAGAAATGGTAAATTTGATGCAAAAAGTGATGAAGGTATACTCCTTGGCTACTCTACAAGAAGTAAAGCATGTAAGTGTTTAAATACTAACACTAACAAAATTGTCAAAAGTGCAAATATAAATTTTGATGAGTACATAGAAGTTCATAATGATGAACCCATCAAAGGACTAGAAGAATACAAATCATTTGTATACTTGTATGAATGAATGCCTATTGAGGAAGAAGTTGCCAATCAAATGGAGATCTAGCAACAAGTTTTAGTAACTATGAAGTCACAACCAATGAAAGTTGAGTCACATTCAGATGTCGAGTTATAGAATGAAAAAAACACACATTTTGATTCTGAAGTCAATACACATGGAAGAGATGCTAAGTTACCTGAAAGAGATGTGCATAGTGACTCTAAAGCTGAAAGACCAAACATGGAAACAAGGACTAAACCAAGACTATCCAAGTCTATAAAAAAACATCACCTTACTAAACAAATCATTAGAAATAAGGATGCTAGACCAATGATAAGGAACAGACTAAGGAATGAATCATGTTTTTTGGGCTAGACAAAACCCAAAAGAGTGAGAGATGCACTAATATATGATGATTGGTGCAAAGCTATGGAGGAATAAATTGAGTAGATAGAAAAGAAAAAAACTTAGAGCATAGTTCCAAGACTAGTTGATAAAAATGTGATTGGTACGAAGTGGGTATTTAGGAATAAGCTAGAAGAAAATGGTGAGATCACAAGAAACAAAGCTAGGCTACTTTGTGTTCGTGTTTTGAAACTACCAAGCAACAAAATGCTCAATACCAAAATGACAGCACTCATACAATCTAAGGACTAGCCAATTCCTATTAACAATTATTTGTGCAAATCATTTGGACCCAACTTCAACAAAACCAAAAGTGGTTTTCTACTCTTTTGGCTCTACAAAACCAAGGTGGGTATACCCAAGGATGATTGAAGACTGGGAAACAATGTATGAGAATTATTTTAGTTTCATTTTGATTCTAATCTCACATCCTCAAATACATGCATAATTCTTGAAATTTTGATAAATACATCCCATATAACAGGTCTGGCCAAAAATCTTCTATAGATTTGCACAAATTCTCAACAATAGTGGCTAACTAAAGCTAAAACATTCCATGCAAAAAAGTATAGGCAAACTTTGAAAATCTTCAGGAAACAAAAGTAAAATTTATTATAATTCTGCATTTAAAAACCATTTATGACACATTTCTCTTCCAATTGAATCAATTTGAATAGTTCCTAATCCATTGGGATTTAGAGTCTACTACAAATCCTTAGATCTAATTTGTTTCCTTACAACAAATATTATCAGCAATTGTTATCAAAATTTTGTTAGGATAAACCACAGACAGAAATAAAAACTACATGCAAATATAACCAATCACAGAAAATAATAGAACACATAGAAATGAACACAAGGCACCAAGATTTAACGTGGTTCACCCAATCCTTGAGCTACGTCCACCAAATAGCAAGTCCGATCTTAATACAATCCAGTGATTACAATCTGATTATAATCTGTAATCCCTTATAGCTCAATACCACCACAAGAACCAATTTTGCATCACAACATAATGAAAATACCTAACCCTAAACCCTTTTATACAAGTATTTTATTCATTTTAGGGTTACAACATGTCGGCCATAATATGTCGGCCACCGTGTCAGCCACGTCCCAAAAAAATTTATGTCGACCATAGCTAGAACCCCACTAGTTATGAAGTATGTACAGTACTTTCTTGATCCATCACCATAATCTAACAAATTCATCATTCAAAAATCCTTTCCATTAGTACAAAAACCTTATCAAATTCATCAAAGCTTTTATTTAATCCATTGAACTAATAATAGTGAAACAATCACTAGACTAAGTGTATCACTTAGAAACAATAGAATTCAGACCCTTTCTCTAGCCCTAGAAACTCACTTATATAGTGTGAGATGCAACAAGCTTCAGGCTAAGAAAAATTGACAAGTGTCCTTCAAAAAGGTTTTACACACACCAATCACAACAAGACAAAATTGTGAATAATAGAAAGACTGGTACGTCAAACATTCCTTTGTGGGCCCACTTCTATTATTCCCTTTGGAAAGACAAATATTATGATCAGATTCCTTTAGCACTCTGGTTCCTTAGGATAGGTGGCCATCAAATCTGATAATGATGATTCATCTCCTACTACCTAAGGGTCCTCTTTCTCTTTATCATCTATGGGAGAGGTGTCTTCTACTTTTGTACCCTCTTCTTTATCATCATCCTCCACCACATCACCTCCTTTTGTCTATTCTGTAGACATAAGATCTTCCTTCCACTTATTATAGGTAGTGTCCTCTGGCCAGTCAAAATTTAGAACTTCTCTTTGTACAGTTATTAAAGAATATACAGTTGCCTCTATATCAACAAAATCTTTTATGATGGAGCAATAGAATATCTGCACTTTTACCAACTCCTCATTTGTCATTTCCCATAAAAAATGTTTAGTTTCATTTATAACTTTATTTATTCTTTCACAAAAAATCTCATCCAACTCCCTTTTCCATTCATCCTTTTCCTTTACTTTATCAACATTCTTTAATGCACAAGGGAATAAATCAACCTTTTTTTGCAATATACTTGAAAAAAAAAAATAGTTAGTCTTTTTTTAAAAGAATTTTTCTTATCATCAAATCCTTGCAATTTATTCAATAAGTCAAAGATTTTTTCTATTTGATGATAGGGTAGCTGGATGATAGATATACACATAGTAGTGATATCTTCATTTCTTTCTATCCACTTCTACACAAGGGGTCTGAATACAGTTTCATCTCTCTTCAATTCATCCTTGATGGATGCAATCTTTGCCAATAAATCAAATCATGTTGACCACTCAATTCTATCTGCTAAATACATTATACCCTACCTTATTTTCTCCTAAAACTAATTATTTGGTTCTACATGCAATGCATACAACTTATTCTTTTCTTCTTCAAAATCTTCTCCAATGTAGAACTATGGCCTTTTAGGGGTATTTGGCACCTCAATAATTGGAGTGGACTTGAAAGGTTCAATAGGTGGCCTAGGAGGGTATACAATCCTGGGTTTGCTAGATTCTCCTGCTTTTCTTTTACTAATGAGCTTCTCCATTTTAGATACTTTGTTTTCCAATGACTGTATCTACATACCCCTTTCCTCATATGCTTTCAAAACTTCTTCAAACCTAGCACTGAGTTGGGAAAATCTATCTTCTTCCTAGCCAGATACAACACTACCAAATTTTAACATTTCTAAGGCCATACCTATTATTTGCTTACTGTCTACCTCACCAGCCTTGAAAACTGTCAATGCACCAGTATGCTCTGTAGTGAAAATTTCCTACATTATGGTCTTGTCTCTTTATTCAATTGACCAAATAACAAGGGCTTTGTGGTCATCACTAAATTTGACTCCTCTATGAGCTTGTAATACCTCTTCTTCAATTTTAAATTGGATGTCCTTTTGCTTCCTAACTAAATCAAAAACCATGGCGTTCACTGTATCCCATTCTGGCAAAACAAGGACTCCTGACTGTTTAAATACTTGCCTACTGGCCTCAGGGCTAAATTGAGCAAAATATTTCAAAAATTTAGAATTACCTCCTCCTTAACTGAAGAATCTGATTTATTAGGTTGTTCTACCTTTATTTTTTCACAAGTCTTCTCAAATTTTCCTATATTTAGCCTCCATAAAATTTTTGCAAATGCTCTAGACTTCACAAAATTTTCATCATTAACAAACCTCTCAGAGGCTTGGGCAACTATAGGGTCAATTTCCTTACCTTGGTAATCAACAATAGTTAAATCCAAGGAAGGTGTAGGTGGTTCTTGAGGCTCTCCAATCTCCAAATTTGTGGAGGTAAAAATCACATCTCCCTCTCCACCAATTTTTCTAAGTTGTTCTCTCAGAGATGTTTCATCATCAATTGTGATTAGAGACTAGCTTGGGGAGTATTGTTCCACTTGGGAAGAAGACCCTTGCTCTAACTTTTTTCTTTTTGGAGCACTGGCTATAGATGGACTTCCTGGCCTTGCTCTCTACTAGGGGGGGCTATTGTACATTCTGGACCATTACATATCCTGCCCTTTTTTGCAAAGTGTACTGACTAGGAGACACCACATTTCTACTATTTATTCTTTTCTACACGTCGATAGCCTTGTCTAGATAAGCCTCGACATATGCATCATTCTTCTCATTCATGGCTTGTATTATCATAGAAAAATTATTCATTAGTGCCTGCATCTTGGCTCCCCAATATTTCTTTTCTCTCAATAGATGATAATGGAGGTCAAAAGCATTAATAAATTCTAAGGTTTTTCTATATACTATCTATTTCTCCTTTCTCAATTCTTGTTCTTGCAAAGTAAAAACATTTTTTATCACATCCTCCTAATGATATACATATTGCACCATGTGGGAAGCTTTTATTCTCTCTCTTAAGAGATCATAGAATCCTTTAGGGTTAGTAAACCTAGCATGAGACTCTGCCATGTTATATCTATCTAAGAACAAATTCAAATGCTTCTAGCCTTTTCTTACAAAAACAAAATCATGTGCCATAGTAACAATTGGAAAAAATGTACCCTTCTTAGGCAATTCCCTCTCATCTATAGTGCCTATTTTCCATAACAACTCAGCTATTCCTATCTTCAAAGGCACATGAAAAGGTAGCACATGAGGCTTTCCCAGGAAGCCATATACTCTTATCACTATTGAAACATTATAGGGAATGATATTCCCCCAATTATGACTAACTAGTAGCCCTTTTGCATGGTCCTTGGGTCTAACCAATTGTACTAGTGCTTGTGGAATTCTAGGATTGTCTCCTCTCAAAAGAAATCTAAGCTTTGATGCAAAATATCTGTCAAACCTCACATAACTAGCATTTGTGCGTTCTGAGGTCATATCCACACTCCACAACTGTACTAGATTCCTCTCTTCGTCCCTGGTAGTTTCTAGCTCCATACCCTTGGAGAAGAAGGTGAATCCCTTGTACAAGCATACATGTATAAGCAATGAATACCAAAAAAATGGTTTGTTCACTTTTCCCCTTGCTATTCCCACCAAACCATTGTGAATCTCCTTTGCAAGGAAAGTAACAAAATCTAGAATAGTACTCATTCCAAATTGAAGAGTTTGAGCCATTATGAGAACAATTGAGCCTGAGATCTTCTCAGCTTCATCCATCCCAAAATTTTTGCAAAGAGAAGTATACAATGCTTGAGCCCTAGGGTTAAAATGTCTTTTCAATAATGGCTTAGGTGTGTTAGTAGTAATCATTGACAAGGTTCCAACTTTAGTAGCATGCTCCTATAATGGCCCTGTCCTCAAGTATATTCTTTGTGCAACTTATCTCACTTGTAAATCATCCATATCAACGATTTCATGTACAACATGGTTAGGGTTAAGGTTGAAAACTTCACTGAATAGCTCAAGGAAAACCCTAAAAAGATTGACTCCAGAATAATTTTTTACCCATCCCATAATAGGATCATATTTCTTTGCCAAGTTAGTGAATAGATCACTATCAAAGAAGATTGAAGGAACTATTCATTTTCCAAATTCGAATTTCCAAAAATTGCTCATGTGGGCATCTAAATTCCATTCTAAGAACCATTTCTTGAACAATTGCAAACCCCTAATAGAGACTTGGGCATCTCTTACCCAGTTTGCCCTATCATAGAAACCCTCAGTCACAACTACCCTAGGGTTCTTAGGAATGAGTTCCCTCCCTTTAGTTATTTCATTTACTGATAAGGGAATTTTTTCTAGGAAATCATCATGCATAGCCCTTTTTAAATAATTAGTTTGCCCAGAAAATTCCTTTCATGGAGGCATTTTAAAATTTCACACTCTTGCAAAAGAAAATTCTTGATTTTTATAGGTTATAGATTACTTACCAGCTAAATTTTCCTTTCTTTCTCTATAATTTTCTTTAAAAATTCGCTAAAACCCTTGAGAAATTATGTGCCCTTGCTCTAAAAATCCTTTTTTCTCTGAGAAAATCTGCAATTGTATGCTTCAATAATGGTGATTTTTCATATTATACCAGTGCATTATGGTCACACGAAGGAAACTTTGAGTCATATTAATTCCTGCAACCATTAGTTTCATGTTATATTTCAAATTTGAATTTGACCCGTCGATCTCTCAAAGATTGGATGGCTTTATTTCAAAAGTAAAATGCCTTTTAAAAATTCAAGCCCTTTGCCACGTTTCAAAAGGGAACATGCCCACATTACTTAAAATTCTTGCAACTTCTTATTGCGGGCATGCGCTATCCATCGATCTTTCCCAGATCGATGGTGGGTCAAAATCCTTTTCTCTAACGGCCCACTTGGCTGACTTAACCAATCAAAGATCATCATTTTACAACATGCTCTGGTAGATTTGACTACAACATTTAAACTTGCAATGCCCATGACATCATTTCTTTCAACTTTGCATACCTATCACGTTCCACCAATGAGCACACTTTACTCCATCTGACCTTTCTAGCATGGCATGACTCATAATTCCCTTTAAGTCTTGGTACCACTATGCCCACTTGCTCGCATTATTTAAATGTCAAGCAAGTCCATATTGCGAGGAAGTGCTAACCCTAGATCTTATTCAAATTGATGATGATCACAAATCTTCTATGACTGTAACATCTAGTCAGCTAGTCAGACCAATGAGACTCTTTCTCTATACTCCAACTCATCTGACAAGTACCACACAAGAAAACTTGTTATTATCTTTTGAGCAAGGTGGGCCCATGATGTCATACTATGCCACACATCAAATTTATGCTTCCCTATATTACTTAAAATTCCTACACTTTAGAATTGCGGGGAAGCACCACTCGTTGATCAAGACAAGATCAACGATCAGATCAATTCACATTTGAACAAAGTCTATTCAGCTATACTAACCAATAGGAAACCTTTATATGAGTTTGCACCTTCTGACAATATTCCATGCCAGTGGTTCCCATATCTTCTTCTGAGCGAGCAAGTGCTTGATGTCATCTTTTCCACGTGTCTAAATGGCTCATTCCCACTTTGTTTAAACTTCACTCAAGTTCTTTATGCAGGAAAGTGCCCTTTGTTGATCAAGACAGGATCAATGGTGTGAAAAAAATCTTGCATTTTATGCTTGCATCATCCACTTGGGCCAATGGAATGACTACTTTCAATCCACATGCTCTAATTCACCTAACTATTGCATTAATTTATAAAACTTTTCATGCCCATGTCATAAGTGTTTCCAGGTAAGCACAAGTAGTAGACCACATGATGTGACCCAACATTCTTCTATAGTTTTGCCCCACTGTGACACACATCAAAAAGGTGTATACCTGCATTCCTTAAATCTCTAGCATCTTCGTAATGCCAGATTGCACTAACCCTCAATCTTTGAATGATCTATGGCTAATGAGGCTTCACTTCCATTTGGAAGAAAAAAAAATTTAGTGGCACATCTAGTAGTATAAGTCAGTGATCAATTTATAGGATGGCACACTGCATCATACAGTTAAAATTTCTCGACCCCACCTTGCCACATGTCCAAAAATTGCTTGCCTGCATTATTTAACATTCGTGCATTTTATTATTGTGGGCATGAGCTAGCCTTTGATTCTTTGCAAGATCAATGATCAGGAGCTCTAAGCTAAAATAACACCTTTATTAAAGAATGAGGCAATGATATTGTAGTGATTTCAAAACATGCACGGGGCACGCTGATAGTTTTGCAAAAGGTCTAACTAACTCTGACAGCTACAAACTTTTTTTTGGTGCACTGAAGTTGAAACATCAACAAGAGCTACATGTCAAGAAGGTGCTTCCCCACATTATTTAAAGACCTTGCATCTCTGAATTGTAGGAATGCAATGATCATTGATTTGACCAAGATCAATAGTCACACAAAGTTTTCTATTACATAGGACTCTTTCAAAATAAAATAATGCAGTTTAGGAAAACTTTATAGGGTTTATCAAAATATTAAAAATGTCACTTTTTTGTAAATAAATTTTTAGGATAAAAATGTCTTGCCAAATCTTATTTAAAAAGATGCTTCCTAAGGTTCTCACAGGCTAAGGCCAAACAAGGCAAGGCACAAAGTTATTTGGTGAATTTTTGCCTAGGGTTTATTTACCAAATTTCAAAATACTTGGAGTGCACATTTAGGGTTTTTCACTATTGAATACAACAAGACAAGGGTGGTGAAAAACTAGGCCAACACTTTGTCAATGGTATGCCCGAGAAGAAGGAATATATTATGCGGAAACTTTTTCCCTTGTTGCAAGGATGGAAGGAGTAAGAACATTACTTGCATATGTTGCCTAAAAAGGATATAAAGTCTACCAAATGGATGTCAAGCCTACATTTTTGAATGGTATATTACAAGAAGAAGTCTACATAGAATAGCCAAAAGGATTTGTAGATGACAACAACAAAGATATGGTATGTAAACTACATAAAGCACTTTATGTGTTGAAATAAGCGCCAAGATCATGGTATGAGAGGCTTCACAAGTATATTGTGAGGATTGGATTTGAGAGAACTGATGATAAAAAAAAAAATTATACATCAAAATAGAAAAGATAAGGACATACTATTTTTTGAAATCTTTGTTGATGACATAATATTTGGAGGAAAAGATGCTTTATGCAAGGATTTTTCTGATTAGATAAAGCATGAGTTTGAGATGTCAATGATTGGTGAAATCAAGTTCTTTGTTGGGCTTCAAGTTTATCAACTAAAGAATGGCATATTTGTTACCCAGTTAAAGTACATCAAGGAGATACTAAAAAATTTTGGACTAGAAGACTCAAAACCCATGAATACACCTATGATAACATGACATAAGTTATCAAAAAATGATGAATCAACTGAAGTGAATTAGAAACTATATAGGTCAATGATTGGTAAGTTACAATATGTTGTACACAAAATACATAATATTGTATTATCTATTGGAATAGTTGCAAGATTTTTTGCAAACCTAAGAGAAAATCATCTTATGGCAGTAAAGAGAATAATAAGGTACTTAAAAGGAACAGATGAATTTGGCTTAGTCTATAAGAGGAATGAAAACTTTGAATTAAGAACCTATACTGATGTTGATTGGGGGGGAAAATATAGATGAAAGAAAAAGCACCAATGGAGGAGCACTCTTTTTAGGCAGAAGACTAGTTACTTAGACTAGTAAAAAGTAAAGTTGTACCTCACAATCCATAGCTAAAGCTAAATATGTTTTTGGTTCCATAAATGGTACTAATATTGTATGGATAAAGAATCTACTAAAAGGTATGAAGGAGGAGATAACTAAACTTGTGATACTTTATTGTGATAAAACTAGTGCCATCAACATATCAAAGAATCTAGTGATGTGTGCCAAAACAAAGCACATTGCAATTAAGTATCATTATGTAAGGGAGCTAGTGGAAGACAAAGAGGTGAAAATGGAATATGTCAATTCAAAGGAAAAAATTGTTGACATCTTCACAAAACCATTACTTAAAGATGAATTTGAATATACAAGAGGTAAGTTAGGGGTGATACCCCTATCTAAGACTGTTTGAGATACAACAAAACTGCACTGCATCAAACAAGTTGATTGTTAAATGATATAAATTGATGTAGAGGATTTTTACTTTAGGTTCCACCTGAAGTAATCAAAGTTCTAAAATTCCAAATCAATCACAGGCAAGGTAACAGAGGGAGAAACTAGAGCTACTATAGATTCTATATCTGCATAATAAGATGTTGAGATGATATTTTTTTGGCATTGTTGTCAAAGAGGGAGAAATAGTAGAAATAGATCAAGTTTACTAGATCAAAAAGAGAGAGGAAGAAATAGAAAAAAAGAATAAAGGAAGAAATAATAGCTAAGAGGGAGAGACAACACAAATCAATTAGCATATCAAAGAGGGAGTAGAACAAAGAAAAGAGATAGTGTATCAGAAAAAGAGATGATCACCCTAATACTTTGAAAGAGGAAGATATTAGAACAATTCAGAGGGAGTTAGAAGAAGTTGGAAGATGCTAATAGAAGGAATAATTTTGAATATAAGATTTCTTTTTAGCATTTACCTTACTATTTTAACCTAGTCAGCCTTGATTATGTTAGGAATAGGTGTCTCAACCTTGGATAATTCCTATTCTTATTATTTGTTTTGTAAAATGTATTTCTTGCAAATAATGCTGATGTGTCGACATCTTGAATTGTGCATAAGGAGATCATAGCTAAAACAATTATGATAGATTTCTATGACACGTAAGAACTATGTTAGGAAGATTCAATGACATGTGAAGATATGTCACAACTGATAAATTTGAATACTGCACTCTCTACCCCAATAGTGGAGAATGGTAAAACCCTAATATGATTACTTTTGGGAGTAACCCTAAAAGTGAAGTGCATGTTATAAGCACTTTTAGGGTTGCAAAGAGGAGGATGCAAAAAAGTATATTGTTGGTACTATGGGTTGCTACTGGAGTCTTCTATTGTCACTATTGAACTTGCATTAAAAGTGTATTGTAACCTTGTGTTGAAGATAATACATTGTGTAGGTTCTGGAAGGGTGGGGTTGTTTTATTGAAAGGTTTTTTCCCACCAAAAAATCTTTGTGTTATGTGTTTATTTCTTTGTCTATTTTCTTTATGCTTGCTTGGCTGAAATATTATTGTTTACATGATATTGAATCTATAAGTGTAAAAGATTTTAATAGGATTTGCACCATACTTCTCTTAAGAGATTAGTGTAGGAAGCTATTTCTGCACCTGAGTTTTCTTACAGATTACACATAATGCAATAGGTGACTTGGTTGATCAGTTTAGTTTTCCATCAATGCCAAAGAGAGAGATTGTTGAAATCTGATTAAAAAGATCATTGTTGAGAAAGAGAGGTTTTTGAAGAAAAATATTTTTAGTCATTGTTTTGTCACTGATGTCAAACTTGCTATTTTTTGGGTAGACAATTTCTTATAAGATCCAAGTACTATCACTTAGTTGATTAATGAGGAGGATTTAATCAATAAGATGTAACAACACCTAAGGAAATGTTGAGTTATGATTATGTAATAAAGTACAAGGATCAGTTAAGACAATGGTGAAATAATATATTGATAATATACTTGAAGACACAAAGGTTGTCTACATTTAGAAACTTTAGAAGAATAAGTTATACTAAGATTGTCTACAAAGCTTGATGAAATTTGATAGTGGGTGTTGAGCCAAGTTAGTTCATGCCAAGTAAAAGTGAATTCTAGTGTGTGTCGAGTAAAATAGTTGGTGCTAAGAAAAATACAATAGGTGTCGAGCATCAGTAAAATGTATTTGACGTAGAGTGAAAAATGTAATAGGTGTCAAGCAACATAATGTGTGTTGAGCATTAGAAGACTAATAGTGCCAAGCTACTGCATTATTTGAAAAGTCAAAGATTTTCCAAATCTGAGCTGACAAGTTTTTTATATTGAATTTTGTGAACCAAGTGGAAGATAAGGATGATGAGTTGGTGGTAAAGAATTTGAGGTTAACCATTTTTGGGCAATTGCAAGTGTATTTTACATGAAGTTTCTAGAAGGAAAAGGATAAGGGGTAGATACATTGTATCCTACCTAATCCATTAAAACTCTAATTTTGATGAGGGAAAATAGAGTGGGAAAATTATTCTAAATTACTACTTAAGGAGTTATAGGTCAATAAGAAAAGTAGTTGGCTAAAGTGTGTGGTGTCAAGGAGAAGGCATTGGGAAGGAAGAACAAAGCGTAGAGACTACTTCATCAAGTGACCACAAAATTGACTGCATTGGCACACTAAGCAAGAAGAATTAAGGAGATAGAAGCTTGAAGTGGGAACAAGATATTAGAGCTATAGAGACTGAAAGCTAAGTAGAGTTGAGAATTGAATTGAGATCTAAAATATATAGGCTATTTTGTAAGTTGTATTAGAGAGATATAAAATTTACTTAATGCAACTTATGTGGAGAGACCTAAAAAATGATGATTTTAATACATACTAACACCAAACTTGCATTGTGCCCAATGCTAAAAACTTGAGAGATGTAAAAAATAATATTTTTACTTAATACTAACCCTAGTAACACCCTTTTTCCAGCCTCAAAGAGCCTCCATCATTCACGGCCACCCCATACCAAGGATTCCCAAAGGTGCTCTAAGTGCATTTCAAAGTCAATCTTGTGAGGATCATAACTTGGAGCTTGTGCGGGATATCGATGAAATATCAAATGCTATAGGAGGATCTTGTGAGGAATAAAATAACCTATCACATTTTTGGTAGATCACGTTCCATTTGGATTTGGCACAACAATCTCACTCAATGCCAAAACTCATAATGTGCCTCAATTCATAGGAGCATCACAACATAACTTTGAAACCATTGATTTTGACATTAAATCATCAGTGCCATTAGCTTTGAATGGGTGGATGAACCCTAGCGACACCCTTTTTCTATACATGGAGAGCCTCCATCATTCATGACCACCCCATATTGTAGAGTCCCAAAGGTGCTCTAAGTGCATTTCAATGTCAATATTTTGAGGGTCCTAACTCGAAGCTTGTGAGGGCTATCAATGAAATTTCAAATGTTACAAGATAGTTGTGCTAAGAAATAAAATAACCTATCTCATTTTTGAGAGATTGCATTCCATTTGGATTCAGCACAATGATCTCACTCGATGCCAAAACTCACAGTCTGCCTTACTTCATAGGTGCATCACAGTGTAACTTTGAAATTTTTAATCTTGGCATTGAATCATTAGTATCATTAGCTCTGGATCGAGGGTTGAATCCTAGTGACACCCTTTTTCTAGCCATAGAGAGCCTCCATCATTCATGACCACCCTATACTAAGGAGTCCCCAAGGTGCTCTAAGTGCATTTCAAGGTTGATATTACAAGGGTCATAACTCAAAGATTGTAAGGGCTATCAATGAATTTTAAAATTCTATAGGATGGTCATGTCAAGGAATAAAATAAACTATTTCATTTTCAAGAGATCACATTCTATTTGGATTTGGCACAGTGATCTCGTTCGATGCCAAAACTCATAGTGTACCTCAGTTCATAGGTGCATCACAACTTAACTTTGAAACCACTGATCTTGGAAGTGAATCTTCAATAATATTAGCTTTAGATGAGTGGGTGAACCCTAGTAACTCCCTTGTTTTAACTATGGATAACCACCATCATTCATGGCCACCCCATACTAAGGAGTCCCCAAGGTGCTCTAATTGCATTTTGAGGTTGATCTTCTAAGGGTTGTAACTTGGAGCTCGTGAGGGCTATCGATGAAATGTCAAATGTTATAGGATAGTCATTTCGAGGCCTAAAATATCTTATCTCATATTTGAGAGATCACATTCTATTTGGATTCAGCACAATGATATTACTCGATGCCAAAATTTGCATTGTGCCTCATTTCATAGGTCCATCACAGTATAACTTTGAAACTGCTGATCTTGGAATTTAATCATCAGCGCCATTAGCTCTAAATGGGTGGGTGAACCCTAGTGACACCCTTCTTCCAGTTGTAGAAGCCTCCATCATTCATGGCCACCAAATACTGAAGAGTCTCCAAGATTCTCTAAGTGAGTTTTGAGGTCGATCTTTTGAGGATCATGACTCAGAGCTTGTGAGGGCTATTGATGAAATGTTTAATGCTATAGGATGGTCATTCTAATGACTATAATAACCTATCTTATTTTCAAGGTGCTCTAAGTGCATTTGGCTGGGGTGAACCATAGTGACATCTTAAGGGATTGTAGAGATTATTTCAAATTAAACATATATGATAGCATTTCAAATTAAACATTGCACAAAAAGTTGATAATAAAGTTTGTTAAAATGTTATTCACAAACATGATCAAAATGAATGATATTCTAGTAAACATTAGCAATACTCATGATCCACAATAAATTGAACAATACTATACTAAATTAACGTGTATATCATTGTGCACATAAATGACAAAAATATATATCAAAATACATGTATCCAAAGACAAATTACGAAAATATATGTCAAAGTTCATGTATCCATTGACAAAGTATGCAAATATATATCAAAATAAAAATATCCATTTACAAAATTTAGCCGATCATGCCATCAAAATGTGTATGATATCAAGGTTTCTATACAAAATGTGGCATATGCCATCTCAGAATGTTTCATGATGCATCCTATGACAACTATACTATCCTATGCTACTATTGGATGATCAAAATGCAACATTTTTGCTGCACTAGGTAGATTGGATGCCTCCTACATAAATAAAAAAGGAAAACCCAAAGTTAGACTACTAAATTTATATGATTCTATGTATCTAAAATTGAGTTACTCAAATGCATAATGATCACTTTTTTAATAAAGATTTATAGTATTAAAATTTCATCATAAATACCTCTCTTATCAACCTCCTATGCTGGTCAAGAGTCCTCTCATATGTCTGCAACAATGCTTGAACCTCATTGATTGTGGTGTCCGTATGTCCAAATATGTTTGTCAAATGAATCTATGAATTAAACTATAACACATTATAATTCATAGAATGCTAAATTTATAACATAGAATCAAGAATTCAAACTACAACTTACTTGTGTTAACTCCTTCTCTAGATATAATGGTTGTGACTATGGCATCCAACCTCATGTGCACTAGGTGTTTCCTATGAGATACAAATTACTAGTTGTTAATAGCATGGAAATTAGTTTTGAATTTATTCATGAAAATATGGGAAATAAAAAAATTAATGATAATTATACATACAATGGGGCTCTCACTATGAATGGAAATGTCAGAGCATCTGCAATGTGGAATCAACCTTGACTATCACTAGTAGCCATGCCCTATACAACAAAGAATGTAATTAAATTTCATTACAACAAACATTTTACAAGAATGCATCGATCTTTAAAAGAACCTAATTACCTTTCCCTTGTCAATGGGTTATGCCTCATCCTTCGCACTCTACCCTCCACTGACAACTGATACCTACAAGAGAAAAGAAAGATTAAAAACCATATATGCTCCAATATCAAATAGAAAAAATAATGAGAACACAAAATAATATATTGTAGATGTCTCAAGGAAAAATGAAATAGTTGAGAGAGTGACATTATCAATTTGTCTAAGCTCCTCCTTAGACATTAATGAAACATAAATGAAGATCACATACATGAAGATTAAGTTTAAATTGCATATGTTGTAATAAAAAAATGTATACATGTACTGACATAGAAGGATTCCACACCTCTACATGGCCCTCCTCTCTCACATCAAGGTGTGTAGCCTTTGTATCCACATCTGGAATATCCTCCTCAAATACAAACTAGTACTTAGAAAGATCGCCTATGGGACCTAGACAAATATTCTTGTATGTTATGAAAGTATGGGGCACAAAAACATGTGATGAGCTTGTCGATGATGAACATTTTTTTCCATCATCAACACAAGGAGGCAACACTAACCTAGCCTATGATATCAATAGTCTACTCAATCTATGGATTGCTCTAATAGTATGAGAGATAGCCTCTACAATGATATCAGGATGTTGTACTAGAGGAGGGGGGGAGACATCAATAGGGGGGACAAATGTGCCAGCTTTCTTTCAATGGTCAAAGGGTCCATCCTAAGGAGCTCTTCCTCCTACACCCATGTTTGGCCTCATCCTCCAATAGTTCACCTTGAGGCCCAACACAAATTTTCCATACAAATTTCTAATGAAATAAAATGGCACCTCTAAATTGTTGTGTGGAGGGATGTCAAAAAAAATCCAGCTAC
The DNA here is from genome assembly GCA_028749045.1 of Cupressus sempervirens. Taxonomy (NCBI): domain Eukaryota; kingdom Viridiplantae; phylum Streptophyta; class Pinopsida; order Cupressales; family Cupressaceae; genus Cupressus; species Cupressus sempervirens. The sequence continues at coordinate 133,818,577 of CM053793.1, read as the reverse complement.
TATCCCAAAATTTTGCATGCATAGCCTCATGTGTGCACCATTCAAATGATAGTTTGGGCTTTGTGCATTCTACTTGTTTACTAGTTTTTGGGTCCACAAAATTTTGCATGCATAGCCTCATTTGTGCACCATTTAATTGATAGTTTGGGCTTTGTGCATTCTACTTGTTTACCTCATCATAGTCTAATCCATCATCAAACATGGCATGCATTTGGTCATGCTAGCAAAGAGAAGCATTTTTTTCATTGGTAAGTGTTTCAATATTATCCACTATGGTGTTTAACATGGATAACATAGGAGCCAATGCGAGTATAGTGTTATATGTGGTTCACAAAACCAACAGTTCGATGAGATTTTCAAATATCAAATCTTCAATTCAAGGAGGGTTTTGAGGGGGTAGGGCATTTTTTGGTGGATGGTTTTGATGGGATATTGGATCATTTGGTGGAGGGTTACAAGGAACATTGTTTCCTACCTTAGTATCATCATTTGGGTCAGCCATACCTATTAATTTGCAAAACATAATTTCTATCAAAAATAACCTAAATTTCAACTTCTATTAAAAATAACCTTATTTTTAAAAAATTCATAATTTATAATAATATTCATTCAAAACGTTAAAAAAAAAAAAAACAAAACTTTCCTTATTTGATACTTGTTCCAAAATTTGATACCCGAATTGACCTACATGCTCAAACCAAAAAAAAAGAAAATGTGAAAAGGCTCTCAGGTTTTTCTTTAAATCTATGCTATAGGTTCATGTATCTAATATGAAATCATATATTTTATTACCAATTGGATACCCAAACTTTTTAGTCTTGGTATCAGGATGGGTGGAAAAAAGTTAGACCGGATTTTGAAATGCTTTTAGACATTTTCAAAATCCACTCTTTTGACATCACGACTTTATGGCACACCATGATCCTACACATATCATAATCATAATTATAATATACTAATATATATAATAATAATCATAATCATAATCATATATAATAATAATAGTTAATAAAATAATGCCCACACCACCCAAATTTTGGTTTCCCTCCAAAATTAAGATTTCCAAAATTTGGCCACCACTTTTCAAATACCTGATTTCATATTGGGTATCCAACCTCGAATCAGATACCTGATATGAAATTAAGTACTTGATTAGGCTTGATATTTACCAAACTTATTTCGTCAACTCAAAAAATGTGCTTGGGAAAGGTTTCATTGACATTCAAACTTCAAGTAGCCATTTGAAAATATTATTTTCATTGATATTCAATGAAACAAAAAGAGTTTTTCTATAACACTCTCAAGATTCCATCGATATAATTGATGTCAAATTTTGAGTTCGATAAGTATTTATTAGTTATTTTTTAATGAAATTGTCTGTAAAGCGCTGATTGACATTCTGATTGAAAAATAGCTATAACTTTCAAACAATATAACATTTTTGAAATCCAAAAGTTGTGTCACATTCTATGCTTCGCTTAGTATATGGGAAAAATTTTTGGTAAAGTTTTTAGGCACAAGAGTTATTTTATTTTGGAAAATTTATAGTAGAAAATTCATATTTAATTATTTATTTGGAATAAAAAATCCAAAAATATGCACCACATCTGGGCATGAATCTACTTTTTATATCTATAATTATATTAAAAAATATTATCATTTGATTTTAATTAAGGTGGTCAGACATACACCTAGTTTATTTTTGCCCTAAATTTTTTGTAGTACTACATTCAAATCCAAAATTTTGACTAGTCAAATAATTGTTTTGTCCAGATAAGGCCTAGTGGTTTAGAAACTACATTCTATTTCATATAGATTATTTTACTACAACTTTTTGATATAAATTCCAGAACCACTTCAAAATTATGTGTCAACTTGACATAACCCTAATTTGCTAGTTGTCACTGCCACTTAAGGCCATAGTTTCATTGAACATGATCTTGCACATTCCCATCATGTGATTTTAAGGTAACATGTTACTTAATTTTGAGACTTCTTAAGATAAGGTAGTAATTGATTTGATATTCCTTGGTTATTTGATTGAATTATGAGTATATGATGTGCTAATATTTTGGTATTGTTCCTATAATGCAACAAAGGGAATGGCACATCATAAGAGAGGGGGAATATTGTTGGAGGGAGGTAGTCTAACCTTGTAAAACTATAGAGATGTAATGGAATTCACACACTCGCACATAGAAATGTCCTTCAAATGATTAGTTATACATATGCTTACATTAAATGTGTGTTATTTTCTCTAACTTATTACTTCAAATATATGTTAATACTATCATGAAAAGATAGTTCCATGAGAGTTGATTTGTTAATGAAATGTAGGTTTCATTTAAGGAAACATAATTTTAACTTTATTGAGCAACTAAAAGTCAATATTATTGACCATTTCAATATGGATGTTTGAAATTTTTGTGGATATGATTGTAAGCATATATGCATCGGGATGGTGTATTTTCTAAAGGGGAATATGTTACAACCCATTTCTCCTTATCCTAATAAATCAAAATTATTGTTGTTAGTTGTCTAGAATTTTATTTTTATAGCATTATTGAATTCAAACTAATCTTTATTGCAACCAATTAACATTATTTGGAGTGTTAGTTACAAAAGGATCTATTAATTAGGGATATTTACTACCATTATGACAATTAGAGATGGGGGGTTGATGACTGCTGAACTCCTTAGTTTTTCTCACTATCCCCTCCAATCATTATCTTAGTATCTATGTAAATTTTTCCCTTGCAAAACCAATGCCACATCAGCAATCCCCATAATATGCAGAAGTCAAGGAGAGTCAAAGTCATTTTCTATTACACACATACATGTGGTTTACTTAGCACATCTTGACATCTAGTAATTACTTTGTATCCACTTCTTTCCATACTTATACATACACATTCACAATACTTTTTACCTTAGTTTCATTTTCAATAGCTCAAGAAGAGAAGTATTATATTATAAATATCATGAACCAACGCTTTCATTTAAACTCATCTCTAATAACACCTTGATCATTAGTAACAAAAGAATCAACCATGTGTACCACCTAACATGTGTTGTTTACTAGGTGAGTAAGTTTCTACCTCAATAAGTTAGTGTTCAGAAAAAAAGATTACTTCATTACTGAATCTTTTCCTTTAGGTGATCCCATATCATGGGTCGATCGTCATTTGGCCAATAGTGCATGCAACGTAGGTCAACTACATCTCCAAATATTTATTAGGTTTGGGTCTAATGCCCATGGCAGTTGCCCATTAGTTATCACATGATTGGTCAAAAATATTGGTTCAATCACCAATGTAATATATAATAGGGATACATTTATTTTGAATATTTCGCCATCCTTTGCATGTTGTTTCTTATTGGCCCATGTTCTTTCACCATTACTACAACCAAATAATTTTTCCTTGGGTTGTGCATCGCCTATCATTTTCTTGATGTGTGTCAACCACCAGCCCCATTTAGCCAACTGTTACCTATTGTGATCTTGAATAGGAAGATGTGTTTCACCTATATTTGACATTCCCACTTGTTAATCTCACATAATTAACCAAACTAGATTGGACTATATGATATTATTATTATTCTATACAATTTTCTCTTTTCTAATCTAGAGACTAACATTTCTTATTGTTCCTTAAGTTTCAGAGTGCTGAGTGCATTGCCCATTGAGTCATGGACCATGATTTTTGTAAAGGGAAAGTTATTTTTAATTTATTTTTTATGTCGATAGTGGTATTCATTATTTTTTTAGTTTTATTGTCCAGTGTCAACTGGTGACTAGACATCTTGCATGTTAAGATAGGCTATAGGTTTGTGAATTATATTGGGTAGTACCGTAGACTGTAGTACTGTAGTAGTAGTACCCTTTTTTTGAAAATGAATCATATTATTTTTAATATGTGTAGTCTAAGTAGTCTACTACCACTGTTCATAGTATTTGGCTCATTACTATTTGAGTCTTTTGTTCAACAACTATGTTGATTTATTTTTTGCAGCCCTTATTTGTTTGCAATGTCAAACAGAAGGGTAACAAGGGTTTGGATATAACCCCTAAAAAAAAAGAGAGGCCACCATTACCAAAACACAAAACCATGTCAACATATTTTGGTGGTGGAAATGTTGGTAACCTAAAAGATTCACAAGGTATATCTCTAGTTCTTATTGAAAAAAGAGATTCATCACAAGTTCGAGAATCAGATCATATTGAAGAAGTTCAAGATGGTGAACCTGATATCTCAATTGAGGAAAAACTTGAACATGATTTGGAGGCACTTCCCCTAAGTAGGGAGTCACAAACTAATATTATAGAGTTGGAGTTAGTTCTAGACTAGTTAGGTGTGAAAACCAAAAGTAATTCCATAAATCATGTTCGTGCACAAAAAGGAAAAATAGAATTGGAATTAAAGAAAGATCAATCTTGCTAAAATCTATACAAAAGGAATTTTCAATAAGAATAAGTGGAAAAGTACTAGTTCATTGAACCAGTGGCCAATCCAATTGATGGTTAGCCTCCTATAGAATGCAGATGTAAGATTTGCACAAAGATAACAAAGAAAGAGAAGAGGTTGCAGCTTGAACTTGATACCATATAAAAGTATGTTGGTAAAATTTATAAAAAAGAAACTATAGATGGAGTTGAAAAATCTATGCTAACTTGTAAAACAAAGGACAGCTGTCTTCATATTAGGAATGCCAAAATATATGATTTACACTAGTAATTATGAGAGAAGCATTATGCAGTAAAAGGTTCCATTGAAGATTTCATTGGGAGAGCAATGGAAGTGGAAAATATGGGAAAAGTAGTTCAATTAAGTGTGGTCTTTTATATTTTGAGTAGAGGACATCCTATGATGGACTACCCTTCAATTACTACCTTATTGCACTTTCTCAAAGTTTGAAACTATCTTAATAGTCTTTGGTTAGTAAAAAATGGGTGGGAATGTGCTAGATGTCTTGCACAGGTTGAAAAAGAAGATATGAAGGAAAAAAATAAAACACTCAATTTTTTTGCACTATCTCTAGATGAAGTTACAACAATTGATAATACTTCGTAGGTGTGCATGCATGTCTATACTATAAATGATCTTTTTCATCAACCCTTTCTACTATATTTTGCTAAATCAAATTATAGTGCGACATCTAAAAATTTATATGATTTATTAAAGAATACTTTAATTGAATGTGGAAGTTTTGATAACATGCAGATAACAAAAAAGTTGGTGTGTGTTGGAGTAGATGGAGCTTTAGTTAATCAAGGTCATAAAGGCAGTCTTTGCAAAAAGATCAAGAATGATTTGGCACCCTATATTATTCTCATTCATTGCATGTCCCATCAAATGAATCTAGCTTTTGGAATTGTCAAAAATTTTGATTGTGTAAGTAAAGTGGAATCTCTAATTAAAGAGAGTTACAAACACTTTTGTCAAAGTCCAAAATGAGTATGAGAATTTCAACACTTTGCTCAAGGACTTACTGATGGGAGAAAGCTTCTTAAAGACAGTGATACCAGATGGATCTCTTTGGATGAACCAACACATCAAATAATCTCTGAATATCTATCATTTCTTGGACTAATCCACTATGTGTGATAAAAATTCCCTTGGCTATATTCAAGTCTAACTAATGTTAAGATACTCTACACTTTAGAAGCTATCCTCCCAATGCTATAGGACATGAGAAATATTATAAAAAAAGGTTCAACAAAGAGCTATGTACGTTATAGAATATAATAAGTTGCATAAAATGACATGTAATAGCTTGGATACTCTATATCGACTACTACCATTAGATGAATCAAAGTTTACAAAGTGGATAGAAATTACATATTTGAAAAATCTTGGGAACTTTCTACATATTGGTACAAAAAATAAGGTATGTGCCAAGGTATAGGGAGTTGACATACCAATGTAGTACTATGCTTGTGTCAACCGTGACTCCAACCCCAACAAAGCAAGAAGAAAAGTAGAATCAGAACCAGAGAAAGTTCTTTCATGTGTTACAAGTGAAGACTTCGAGAAGATTAAAGACTCTATGCTTAACTCTATCAAGCAAGTTTGCTACAATCTTTTGTCAGAAATTAGATTCAAATTCCCTCTAGAGGAACTGCTCGAAGCAATGTCAATTTTTTTCCTCAATATTGGTCTCTAAACTGTTTGACTAATTTTTGAATAAGGATGACAACTTTGATTTAGAATTTTTTCAAACCTAAAGAAATCAATGAAGTAACTGTAAATGGAATTTTAGATGAATCTCGACTAAGAGATCAATCATATTCTTTTGCAAACATAATGAGGGAACAATATGATCTTATGGAGAATCCAAACAAAGAGGGAGTGGTAAAAAGGCTTTGGAAAAACCTTGGTGAGAGCAATTAGTTGAGAGAGTCAATACTGGAATATTTCAAGCTTACCGATTTATGTTTGACAATGATATTGGGTTTTGTGGAGGATGAGAGAGTTTCCAATACATTGGGCTTTGTGAAGTCAAAGGTTAGAAATAAATTAGACAAAAATTTGGATAATTGTTTGAGGTTTTATAATTCTAGGTATGAGGTAGATAGCTTCTTTTATGTCAAGACTCTCAACATTTGGGAAGACAAATGTCAAAGAAGATGGATGGCCAACAATTCAAACCCAAGTGGTAGTGGCAATGGTGGTAGTGGTAGTGGTAGTGGCAGTGGTAGTGGTTCATGTCTTGATAGTGGAAGCAATAAAGATGATGTTGACTTTGGCATGCATACTGACACTAGTAGTGAATCTAAATAAAAAACAATGAACAATGAAATGTTATATGCAATCAGTGAGGAGGATTTTGATGATAGTGATGTTGAGATGGTTCAAGTAGAGTGGCAACTATAGTAGCTTCTCAACTTCAAGTTCTAACTTCTGTGTGAGTCAAGTAGTACATAGGCTAGTAGCTCTAATCTAATAATCTATCTAATAATTAATTATGTTTGTAGAAGTTAATTTATAGCCTCCATTCACTACCCTTTTATAGATGCTCAATTTTTTTTAAACATGTTGATGTTACAAACTTACATGTTGAGATTTTTATTGAAACTAGTGTTTATTTTTAGACTCTACAAATGTTGATTGTATTTTTTAAACATGTTGAGATTTTCATATTTTTAGTTTTAATACAATAATACATGTTGAACTTGAGATTTTCATTCATTCTAGATTTTAGACATTTTTACTTTTATACTTTCATTGATTCTAGTTTCATTAAGAAATTGTTAAATAATACATTTAAAAGAATAAACTCTATTTTAAAAATACTATATTATAATTTTTAATTATAAATCATCTAGTAATTAATACATTTAACAATTACAAATAATTATAACCCTTTGCAAATGACTCAATGTCAAATTGAAATGACCCTGAATTCCCTTTTGCAAATACAAGGGAGCAACAATAGCTATAGGTCAGTTTGTAATTGTATATATAATTAGATTATTACTAAATAATACATTATGTGTGCACAATTACATTGCCAATTTTCCACATTGTCAATTGTACAATTTTTTAAGGAGTAGGAAAAAATTTTCCATCTACTTTGTGTAGTAATAATATGCTAGTGCCTAGCTATCCAACTATCCTGATATGCTAGCTCTAGATTCTCGTAACAATTAATATTAAATAAAGTTGAAATTAAATTTGAAATTTGAAATTAAAGAGCAACAAGAAAAAAAATGATTATAGTACTATCACTTACTAGGTTATTACTTCTTAGTTCTATCAGCTATGACTACCACTGATAGCAATAGTAACATTTTGAGAAGATGACCTAGCTCTAATGAAGTTCTTTAGGGAACTTCATTTTGCATCATTTGGAAGTTCTATTTGTTTGAGGTTGTAGCTAAATAGTTGTAACCTCATCAATAATGAATACTTTATAGAGATAATTTTACATGAATCAAAGAATTTATCTATAACTACATTCATTGCTAATAGTGGTTTGATGCAACTTATAATTTCTTCTAGATTATTTTCCACAAGCAAGTTGCCTAAATTAGAATTCATGGTGTTCTGCAACTTTTTCATGTAATCGTCTTTACAAATTAATTTTTTATCTAAGTAAGCTAGATTTGGTAATCCAACATTTAGCAAGTTTAGTATGCTATGATTCATCCTCATCAAGTCTTCAAAAGCATATTTGAGAGCTTCATCTATTTCCATTAGTTGTTCACAATTGTGATACATAGAAAAGTTCAATACAAAGGCATCTAAGAAGATGTTTATTCCATGGTTTGTCAAATCTATATCATTGGATCTTTGTACTTTATTCAAAATTTGTTTAGCAAGATTTTTTGAGGAATTGTTGAAGATTCCTCTTTTACCGTCAACATCATTTTTTACATTTTGAAAGACAAGTTTGAGATTGCTATTTAAACCAAGCCATTCAAACAAACTATCACTATTCTTCATTATTTTGTCCCAATTTTCTTGTTTGATAAGCTTAACCTTGTTTATTATAGTATCCTTAACATGATGGTCTTTGGAAGATGTCTTTCTATTTTGTTCATTTCAGACATCTCTATTTCATTCTTTTTATGTATTTCCTCTAGTTTCCCTTGCCAATTAGTTGCTCTCTTCCTCTCATCCTCCAATTTCTTCTTCAAATCTTGAATTGTTTTTTCAGTAGTCACCTCTTTTATGTTCTCATCCTTGAGTTCCCTTTTCAAATCATGGATTGTCTTCACATTGGACTCTTCCTTTTTCTTCACATTGTCCAATTCCTTCTTCAAATTTGAGATTTTCTTTGGAACTGACTCCTCTTTTTTCTTTGTATTCTCCAATTCCTTCTTCTTATGGTAGATTGTGTTACTATTTGTAGTAGCACTAGATTCCATTTTTTTTGCATTCTCCAATTCCTTCTTCAGATCAAGGATTGTTTTTGCAATTGACTCCTCTTTTTTCTTCTCATTCCCCAACTCCTTCTACAAATTATCAATTATCCTTGCCTTAGACTCGTCTTTTTTCTTTTCATTTTCCAATTCAATCTTCAAATTATTATTTTCCTTGATAGCAAAGTCTAAGTCAGTTTTCAATTTATTATTGAACTGTGAGCTACTTCTATAGACTTGAACAACTATACAGTAGAGGCCTTTTCATGCTAAATTCTTATTGGCACTCATCCAATTTTTTAGTTAAATTTTTCACTTGTTCATTCATCTTTTCTTACTGGACAATTGCCTCTATAGGAGAAGAATTCTTTATCCTATTTTGCAATTCTTTGAACTTGTTGTTTGTTGCTTTCTCCTTGGCCTTCACATTATCAAGGTCTACATGTAATTTTTCTATTTTCTCTGTAAGCCTTTTTTTTTCCCTCTCCACTTTCAAAAGTATAGAGTAGACCATTTTGTTGTTCTCTTTTGATATATTGATTTTGTCAATATTTTTCAATTTTGAAAAATCTATTTGAAGACTAGTAACTTGTACATCGTTATAATTTATTATATTTTCTGGTGGATTATTATCTCTAGCAAGGGGCATAATAGCCATGAAGTTCATCATTTCATTGTTTGGATCATATGTTGGAAATATTCTATTAGTAGATTTCTGATATTCAGCAATTGCATCACTTTTAAAAGTCTCCATAATTTGCCTATTTCTTTCACTTGTTTGATCAAACTTTAATGCAAACTCGTTCAAACTAAAATCTGGGTTTGCTAACACAATTGAATGTTTTAAAGGTTAACTATAAGTTATATTTTTGTATGCTCCTCCAAATCTAATTAAACTTACTCCACCTACAATCATATTTTGAGGATTTCCAACATACTAAAGATGGCCCATTCCAAATCCTAACATTTTACGACCATTTTCAAGGTTTTCTAGAGAAGCTACTAGTGCATACTTTGATGAAGTAAATGCTAACATTGCTTGCAATTGTCATAACCTTTTTCTTTTTCACACAATGTTCATCCATGCTAGTGCTAGTGCTAGTGCTGGTGGGATCAACTACAACTAGATTTGAAGATTTAACAAATAATGTGTTGGGATGACCTTCATAAGTAGAAGTATAATGTTTTTTCCCTTTCTAGATGAATCATATTCAATCTCATTAGATATTTTAGTGATTGGTTTACTTCCTCTTTTGGGTGGGTCTAGTACTAGAACTGGATTCCAAATCCCTTCATCACTTGCCCTAATGGGCCCTATACCTACATAACCCGTTTTTCTTATCATAGTTTCCCCTTCACTATACATTTGTTTAATAGAATCACTCATTTGAAGATTAACAATATGTCTACCCTTGGTTGACCCAAAATCCTAAATACCTTGAATATTGGCATCAGACTTGAGGTCCTTTTGTCATTGAATATCACTGTCACTGAAACTGCCAAAATCATATAGTATAGTTAGATTCTCTTTATTCTAATAATCAATGAAAAAATCGTCCTCCTTAATTCCCTCAAAACTTTATGATGTTTATGGTGCACCTAAATTTTGCCTCATTTTTCAAAAATTAGTCATCCTGGTTTGACACCACAACTTAGATGCGCATACCTCTTTAATTTCTTTCGGCATAGACCTCTTAGAAGGTTGAGATGCTTTCTTGTAGAAATTTAAATATGTCAGAGGCTTTGATTTGTGTGACTCTGATATGTGCAATGTTTTAATTTGGGATGAAAATTCTTGCATTGAAATATTATTCTTTGTTGCATGTTTGAACATCTTTTTTTTAAGCTTATCCTACGAATCCTTGCTTATAAAATTTTCTATCAATGGCATCTCCTGATGTTGATATTTACTCACAAAGTTCCCATTGGCAATAAGTCTTGTTTTTATTATGTCTAGTGGATCATAAGTCCAGTGACTAACAAAATCAAATCCAAAATAAGGTTACCAATTCATATGCTGCTTTGAAAATATTTCTCTCAAATGTGAGGCCTCCAATTGCAAAATGCAAGGAAGGAAATATTGTTTTCTTTTTTTGTGAAGTGAAAAGTCTATTTGTGCTCTCCATCTATCATACATATTCCAGTGCAAAAACCCTTTCTATAACATGCATTGGAAGTTTGCAGGGTTCAACTACTCAATCGTAAAACCTTAAGATAGTGTACTGTTTCATGAAGAACTAGTCAATGAATTGAATTTGAGTTCCCAATTGAATGCAATCTTTACAAGACAAGAAATTTAGGCATCGAAGATCCTGTGATTCTTTGGTAAATAGGTACCAAAAAGAAGTCTACAAAATGGTTGTAGTTATTATTGTTAACAGTCATCCTCATCTTATGTGTCCACTCATATACTGGACTTGGAGTCTCTGATTTCTTCTAGGTTTTCTCATCAAACTTATAGACGTCAATATCAAGCTTGTTGTTCTCTATCTCAAATATTGGGTGATGCTTTTCTAAAACAAGGTAGCACAAGTAACTTGTGAACCTAAATATCTTCATCTTGCCTATAGTTGTACTTTGTTTGATCATTATTAATTGTTGTTTCATAGATTTGACAATGTGCTAAAAAAATTATATCTTACATCTACCTTATCAACTGACTAACCTCAACAATGGATATTATAAATCATTTCAAGAACATTGTCCCCCACTTCCTTGTTACTATCCAATCCTAGACAAAATGATAACAAAGAAATAGTATTATGAAAGCATGGCACATATTAATAAGGAGGCTTATGGTATATATCCTATGTAACATTAGTAGAAAACTCTGAGTTTATTAAACTCTTAATATATGAATCTTAAAAAACTCTTTCTATTTTTTCATAACCCTATGCTAGTTTATCCAAGTCAATGTGTTTGTTAGAGCATTTTGGTTTAAACCATAGCCCTAGGTCTAACAAAGTGAAAAATTCACTCTTAGTTATGGATAAAATTTCCTCCGAAGTGTTTTGGTTTACAATTGCCTTTCAATTTTCATCATAATTATGAGTGCATAGCATTACAATTTTAGGGCAAGGGAATACTTCAGGTATAGCAAGGTTTTCCAATCCAATAACCAAATCTACAAGTTTATTTATATGTGCACAAATATTGTTTCTATGTTTGTAATAATTTCTCCCTTTCTATGGATCTTTCCACTTATTAAACAATGAATGTCTAATTCCCATGATTCCAAATTTCATATGAATAGTAGGATCAAAAATATCATGACATTCATCTGTGAAATCTGGGGTCTGTAGCACTTGCTTGAGTTCTATAATGTCTTTCTTTTCCTTTATGCTTGCACTCATACTAGATTTAAAGAAATTGTAAAGTGTAAACCTAAGACAATTAAAATCAAGATTTTTATTGCTACAAATTGCAATGAATTTTTTTTTAAAATTTTAAATACCTAAAAATACCTAGAATCAAGATTTGATAATTGGTGTTGTCCTGAGATACTCAAGTTTCAAACTTTCAGTCTTTAGAACAAAAAATGGAATTCAGTTAGTCTTTGAAAAGTTGAAATTTGAAAACCCTATCATATCAGACTCTTGACTAGGAGAACTTTCAACTTCATACTCTAAAAACATAGAAGGTGAATGGTTAAAAGTTAAAATGGTTTTAGGTACTTTACTAATAGTATGTACAATGTACATGTAAACAACATAAAGACTCAATAATGTGGTAACGTACATAACTCTAATAATAAAAAGTAAAAAATTATTACATTAATATACATTTAAATTTTGAAATTTGTTCATTTTAAATAAATTAAATAATAAAAATTGAACTTAATTATCGATATGATTTTTGGATCAATTTGTGGAATGCTATTGTTGTTGTCAAGAGTCATCCAAAAACATGAAACTTGTCAACGACACGTGTCACAATTTTGGATGTTTCTTGACAACAGCGATAGCGAACCCAAAATTTTCCCAAAATTCATCCTAGGTCATTGCCATTGCCATTGATCTTCCTTTTACTTAACAATCATGGCGTCACTGAGTTAGGATTAAGTAATAATATTTTGAAAAGTCTAAACATAATTATTATTAATATTAACTGAGTCCTAACACTTAATTGACCAGACATGTGTCACGATTCTAAATGAATCTAGGCACATGGGCAAAATGATGCAGGAGCATCATGGGTTACCTTATTATCCTACTCATTTTGTTCATTTTTCATGTTGATTCCATGTTACTATAGCCCTAGTGTATGTCAAGTGACTCTTCATTCGCCAAGTTACCCAGTGTATGCCAAGTGACTCTTCATTCATCAAGTTACCTAGTGTATGCCAAGTGACTCTTCATTCACTGAGTTACCCAGTGTATGCCAAGTGACTTCTCGTTCAACAAGTCACCTAGTGTATGCCAAGTGAATCTTCATTCACTAAGTTACCCAGTGTGTGCCAAGTGACTTTTCATTTTCCGAGTTACCCAGTGTATGCCAAGTGACTCTTCATTCACCAAGTTACCCAATGTGCACCAAGTGACTCTTCATTCACCAAGTTACCCAATGTATGCCAAGTGACTCTTTATTCATCGTGTTATCTAGTGTATGCAAGTGACTCTTCATTCATTGAATTACGCTGTGTATGCTGAGTGTCAGCATTTGGATGTGATTTGTGTGGGTTGACTTGTGAGATTGATTTTGATCACAACATTTATGTTAAGATATTTTCTTGGGATGTGTCCAAACTATTTTTGGGTCAACCTTCCTCTTATGTAATGTTCTAGAATAATCTGCAAGCCATTTTGGAATGTATATATAGAGTTTTTAGGCTTAGAATTAGGTAAGTTTTTTTGGGGGAAGATGATTAGAGAGAAGAATTGAAAATGTGAATTTTCAGTTGGATCTTTGAATGTGAATGTATTTGGTAGTAACCTAGAAGGCCTTCTAGCTCAGCATGTATGAAGATATTTTAATGAATCAATAAAATTATTTCACTCTTGTTCCTTCTTTGGTTGTTGTTCTTTGAGTTTTCTTCCATTGTGTTAACTCTTGTAGGGTGGTTTGGATAGCTAGGTGAACCTTTGGCCCTAGTTATTCATCCCTTGGCCTGCGTCAGTTGATATCAGAGCTTGAGGTTCATCCTTGTGGAGATTGGATTGTATAGAACCCTAATTTGGATTTGGTTGTAGGGTGACAGATTTGCAAATTTGACCTATAACTTGTAGAGGGTTATCATCTTGTAGGAACTTCATTTGTAAAGATGATTCATGGTAGAGAAAATAATGTTGATAATGCTATATTGGATCAGTTGGGACAAATTGCAACCAGATTAGATGTTGTGAAGATAGCCTAGAGGAGAGGAGGACATCTTGATGATGTAATCAATGATGAAGCAACAACACCAAACCATAATCTAGAATCGGAAGAAGATCAAGATGAGGAAAGATTGTTGCAAATATTGTCGAGGGAAAATTCAAAGCTTGTTATAGAAGTTGTTTCTTATGATGGAAAATTGGATACCAATGTTGTGTTGGATTGGATCTCTGATATGGAGAAGTTCTTTGAGTATGAAAACACTCCTGATAATAGAAAAGTGAAGATTGTTGTCACTAGGTTGAAAGGTCCTGCATCACTATGGTGGGAGCACTTGCAAATTGATAGACAAAGAAGAGGAAATGAGAAGATCAAAACTTAACCAAAGATGGTGAACAAGGTAAAGAACAAATTCCTTCCTGCTAATTACCAAGTTAGCCTATTGAGAAAGATACAAAATTTGAAACAAAAGGACATGATTGTGAAAGAATATACCAAGGAATTCTATAGATTGGACATCAGATATGGATATGTGGATGATCATGTTGAGAAAATTGAAAGGTACATTAATGGATTGAGATTTTGAATTCAAGATGAAATAAGTTTTTTGAAGTTGGAAAGTGTAGAAGAAGCATATCAATATGCCTTGAAAGCTAAGGAGATCTTGACAAAGAAGCATGAACAAAGAGAAAGAGGTAGAGGTGGTAGATTCCAGAGAGGTAGAGGTAGATCTTATGGAGAAAGTGGCAAATCTAATAGTTCTATGCAAGATAAAGGAAAATTTGAATGGAAGAATGATGACAAAGGGAAGGTTGAATGGAAAAGTGGTAATTCTTATCGAGGAGGCACTAATTCTTATTGAGGAAGAGGTAATTCTTATTCTAGAGGTGGATTCCATGGTAATTGTTTTAGATGTGGTAAAGAGGGACATAGATATTTTGAATGTAGATCTTGGGAAAGTAGGAAAGGTAACAGAAATATTTTGATTCAAAAAGATGATGAGGGTTCACCAAGTGGACCTAAGATTGGAGAAAATTTGATGGTGAGAAGAACCTTATGTAATAAGGAAAGTGATGAGGAACCTGTTTTAAGGAGAAGACAAGATGTAAGATGGATGGAAAATTCTACAAAGTGATCATTGATAGTGGAAGTTCTACAAATCTAGTATCAGAAGAGCTGGTTACCAAGTTGCAGTTGTAGAGGCTGAAACATCCCAAAACTTATCATGTTTTATGGATCAAAGATGAGCAAAAGATATTGGTAAGTGAACAATTCCTTGTGAAGTTCAAAATTGGACATTACTTTGATGAAGTTTTGTGTGATATTATGCCCATGGATTGTTGTCATATTTTGTTGAGTAGACCTTGGCAATATGATAGATATGTTGTACATGATGGAAGATTGAATCAATATACTCTTTGGGTAAATGGGAGGAAACAAATGTTGTTTATTTTGATTGAAAGTCTAGATGAGGTTAATTGTAGTGCTGTAAAAATTTGCATGGTTAATGGGAAACAATTTGAAAAGGAAATGAAAAGGAATCAAGTCTATTTTGTCATAGTTCCTAGAGGACCAAGTGTTGGTAGTAATGGTTGAGTAGCAAAAGCTAGTAATGATCGAGTGACAATAGATAGTGATAGCCAAGTACTAGTCAAAATTATATAATTTTTGAATGAGTATACAGTTATTACTGCTGATGATATTTTGATGGTTTACCTCTAATAAGAAGTATAATTCATTGTATAGATCTGATTCTTGGAGCTAGTTTTCCGAACAAAGCACCATATAGATTGACACCTATAGAGAATGAAGAGCTTAATAGATAAGTGCATGAGTTTTTGCAGAAAGGTTTGATCAGAGAAACCTTGGGTCAATGTGCTCTACCTACTATATTAGCACCTAAAAAGAATGAAAAATGGAGAATGTGTACTGATTCTAGAGCTATCAACAAAATCATAGTGAAATATAGGTTTCCTATGACAAGGATGAATGACATAATGAATTGTTTGAGTGGAGCAAAGTATTTTACCAAGATTGATTTAAAGAGTGGCTATCATCATATCAAAATCAAATTAGGTGATGAATGGAAGACTACTTTCAAGACAAAAGATGGTTTGTATGAATGGTTAGTTATGCCTTTTGGTTTGACTAATGCACCTAGTACTTTCATGAAGTTGATGAATGAAGTTCTGAAAAGATTCTTGGGTAAGCTTGTGATTTTTTATTTGGATGATATTTTGATATTTAGTAAGACTGAGGAAGAACATCTTGAGCATATTAGACAAGTATTGTAGAGGTTGAAAGAGGAAAAGTTGTTGATTAATCTGAAAAAGTGTTCTTTTATGTAAGAGGAGATTGTGTATTTAGGATTTGTGATTTTAGTTGATGGATTAAAGATGGACCATGAGAAGGTTAAAGAAATTTTGGAATGGCCTACACTTGAGAATGTGGGAGAGGTAAGATCATTTCATGGTTTGGCTAGTTTTTACATAAATTTTATAAAAAAATTAAGTGTTGTTTGTAATGCTCTAACTAAGACAATGAGTGGAGCTAAAAAGAAATTCAAATGGACACATGGAGATAATAAGAGTTTTTATACTTTCAAACAAAAGGTTTCTGAATTACCTATATTAGCTTTACTTGATTTTAACAAAGTATTTCAAGTTGAATGTGATGCAAGTGGTAATGCAATAGGAGTTGTATTAAGTCAAGAAGGTAAGCATGTTTCTTTCTTTCGTGAAAAGTTGAATAATGCTAAAAGGAAGTATTCTATGTATGATCAAGAATTTATTTCCATTCTTCAAGCATTGAAAAAATGGAGATATTATTTGATTCTTAAGGAGTTTGTGTTGTATACTAATCATAAAACTTTACAATACTTGGGAAGTCAACATAAATTAAATCAGAGACATATGAAGTAGGTTGAGTACTTGCAAAGTCTCACATTTTTTATCAAGCATAAGAGTGGAGTTACTAATAGAGTTGTTGATGCATTGAGTAGAAGACATTCTTTGTTGACTAAAATGAAGGTTGAAGTTTTTGGTTTAGATGAAATGAAAGAGTTGTAAGATGTTGATTTTGATTTTTCTGAGGCATGGAGAGAGTGTAGAGCACCAAATCTGATAGACCACATAAGTAAATATGATGAATATTTTATTCAAGAAGGTATATTATTCAAAGGTATTCAGTTGTGTATTCCTAGAAGTTCTATGAGGTTGAATCTAATTAGGAAAAACATAGTGGTGGATTAGCTAGACATTTTGGAATTGATAAGACATTAAGTTTGTTGAAAGAGAAGTATTATTGGCCACAAATGTATAAGGATGTTTAGAAATTTGTGAAGAGTTGTGAGGTTTGTTAAACTACAAAAGGAGTGAGTCAAAATACTAGTTTATATACACCTATTACTATTCCTAAGAAACCTTGGACTGACATCAATATGAATTTTGTTCTTGGATTGCCTAAAATAGTGAAAAGGTATGATTCCATATTTGTTGTAGTGGACAGATTTTCTAAGATGGCTCATTTCATACCATGTAAGAAGACATTAGCTTCTAAGCATGTTGCAAAACTTTTCTTTAGAGAGATTGTGAGATTGCATGGATTACCAAGAAGTATTATTTCTAACATAGATAGTAAGTTTTTTGGCTCATTTTGGAATGCTTTGTGGAAGAAGATGGGTACTAAATTCAAGTTTAGTTCTACATTCCATCCATAAATAGGTGGTTAGATAGAGGTTGTGAATAGAAGTTTCGATAATTTTCTAAGATGTTTAGTTGGGAATAGGCCAAGTAATTGGGAGATGATATTGGCACAAGCTAAATTTGCATTTAATAATTCTAGGAAAAGGAGTACACGGAAGACACCCTTTGAGATCGTTACAAGAATGCATCCTAGAGGTATATTAGATTTGAGAGATCTTGTTGGTGAAGAAATGAGAAGCACTATAGGAGAAGAATTTTCTAATTTTATGGAGTCTTTGCATAAGGAGGTGAAGTTGAGGTTGGAAAAAGTAATCAAAAGTATAAGGAGAATGCTGATCAGTCTAGAAGACACCATGATTTTTAAGTTGGTGATGAGGTGATGGTTCATCTAAAGAAAGGAAGATTCCTAGTTGGAACATATAGTAAGCTGAACATGAAGAAATTTGGACCTTGTAAGATCTTGAAGAAGTTTAAGAATGGTAATGCTTATGAAGTTGAGTCACCTGATGACATGGATATATCTCCTAAATTCAATATTGTTGATTTGTATAAGTACCATGAGTCCCATATTCTTTTCAACCCTCATTTTCTGATGCAGGAGCATCCTGGGTTTCCTTGTTATCCTACTCATTTTGTTCATTTTGCATGTTGATGCCAAGTTACTATAGCCCCAATGTATGCCAAGTGATTATTCATTCACCAAGTTACCCAGTGTATGCCAAGTGACTCTTCATTCACCAAGTTACCCAGTGTAAGCCAAGTGACTCTTTATTTTCTGAGTTACCTAGTATATGCAAAGTGACTCTTCATTTGCTATGTTACACAATGTATGTCAAGTGACTCTTCATTCACCAAGTTACCCAGTGTATGCCAAGTGACTCTTCATTCTCCAAGTTACCCAGTGTATGCCAAGTGAATCTTCATTTTTTGAGTTACCCAATGTATGCCAAGTGACTCTTCATTCGCCAAATTACCCAATGTATGCCAAGTGACTCTTCATTCACCAAGTTACCTAGTGTATGCCAAGTGACTCTTCATTCACTGAGTTACCTAGTGTATGCCAAGTGATTCTTCATTTGCCAAGTTAGCTAGTGTATGCCAAGTGACTCTTCATTTTCCAAGTTACCCAGTGTGTGCCAAGTGACTCTTCATTCGCCAAGATACCCAATGTGTTCCAAGTAACTCTTCATTTGTCAAGTTACCCAGTGTATGCCAAGTGACTCTTCATTCATTGAGTTACCCAGTGTATGTCTAGTGTCAGTATTTGGATGTGATTTCTATAGGGCGACTTGTAGGATTTATTTTGATCATGACATTTATGTTAAGATCTTTTCTTGGGATGTGTCTAGACTATTGTTGGGTTAGCCTTCCTCTTATGTAATGTTCTAAAATAATCTGTAAGCCATTTTGGCAAGTATATATAGAGTGTTTAGGCTTAGAGTTGGTAAGTTTTTTTTTTTTTGGGAAGAAGATTAGAGAGCATAACTTAAAGTGTGAATTTGCAGTTGGATCTGTGAATGTGAATGTATTTTTCCATAACCCAGAAGGCATTATAGCCGGGCACATATGAAGATATTTTGATGAATCAATAAAAGTATTTCACTCTTCTTCCTCCTTTGGTTGTTATTCTTTGTGTTTCATTCCGTTGTGTTAACTCTTGCAGGGTGGTTTGGATAGTTGGGTGAGCCTTTGACCCTAGTTATTCATCATTAGGCCTGCATCAAAAAACATTCTCCAAATTGGCCCAAAATTCATCTTTCATCGATCTTTCTTTTAGTCAACAGTTTAGATTTTGGGTATAATCGTTGAGTACACATGTCCCAATTTTAGGTAGAAATAGAATTTAACATCAATCCTTTAAAATTTGGCTCGAAATAGAATCGCAGTTGTTGATCTATCGCTCATTCAATAGTCCAAATCAAATCATGAATCCTTAAAACTTAAACCTTTCGAATAACTAATATTAATTATTTAAACAAGGTTCCATAGAAACTAAGTTTGTGGCAAACAAATCGATAGAATTAGTAAAAAATTGATTTAAAAAAATATTAGCATGAAAAGAATTTAAATAGCATATTAATTATTATAGAGAAAAATATTGAAATAAATATTGTTAAAGAAATTGTTATCAACTATTATTCTTTTATTTTTAATTTTGAGCAATGAGCATGTCAAAATCATGATGTTAATTTAATTATTTATAGGATCGCCCCTCTTTTCCACCTTGTGGATCAGATCTTGGATTCTATTCATTCTTTGATTATGCAACAAGATAATTTGATTCTTATGGCCCCTTTTACTCTTTCTGAGATTCATGGTGTAGTATTCTCTATGCCTACTCATAAGGCACTAGGCCCTAATGGATTCACTGAATTAATTTTTCAAAAATGTTGGGATGTAATTTTTTTTGAATTGCTTGAGGCTCTTGAAGAATCTAGGAAAAATTTCTCCATTTTGAAGAACTTTAATACCACCAATATTGCTCTCATCCCAAAGGTTAATGATCCCTATTCTTTTGTTGATTTCTATCCTATTTATTTATGTAAAAATATTTATAAGATTATCAAAAAGGCTATTTATTTGTGGCTTAAGCTTATTATTCCAAAAATTATATCAACAAAACATGGGGGTTTTGTTCCTAATCGAGAAATAACTAAGGGAGCTATAATAGCCCATGAGACCCTTCATTCTATCAAAGAACATAATATTTCAGCCTTTATTGCCAAATTAGATATGATGAAGGCTTACAATAATCTGAATTGGTCTTTTCTTCTTCTAATCCTTCATCAGTTTGGTTTTTCTTCTAGGTGGTGCAAATGGATTATTGCTTTCATTTTAGGTGCACATTTTTCTATTCTTATTAATGGTGTACTAGTAGGTTTCTTTGCCTCTTCCCAAGGAGTTTTTCAAGGTGACCCTCTTTCTCCATTCTTGTTTATCATTATGGCAAAGGCTCTCAATAGACTTATTAACTCTTTTAATAAAAAAGGGTTGTGGAAAGGTATCAATATTATAGGTACATCTTTGCCCATAACCCATTCTCCTTTTACTGACAATACTTTACTTTTTGGATCATCTACATATCAAGAAGCATAGAGTATGATGAAAGCCATTGACCTATATATACAAGTTTCAGGTCAATGTATCAATGCAACTAAATCTAAAATTTATGTTTTTAATACATCCCAATTGGTTTCTCAAAGAATAATCCATTTTCTTGGTTTTCCCTATGATCATTTACCTTCTACTTATCTTGGTGTTCCCTTTTTTTATGAGTTTAAACAAACCCTCTTATTAGAAATCTATGATTGATCATATTAATAGAAAAATTAGTGCTTGGAAGGTTTTTTGGTTATCCCTATTGGCTAGAATATTTCTTATCAAAACTCTTCTTTTTTCCATTCCTAATTGTTACTTATCCATTCTACAAGCCCCCAAAGGTATCATCTCTCAAATTGAAGCTTTAATTTGCACCTTTTTTTTGTCAAATAATATGAATGGTCAGAAGAAAATATCACTAATTTCTATTCATGTCATGTCAACATCTTATAGAATAGGAGGTTTTAGACTTCCCAACATTACCAATAGGAATAAAACTTTTGGTGCTAAAATTGTTTGGAAAACATATGAAAAAACTTCTGCCAAACAGTGTCATCTTTTGCAAGAGAAATATTTAGATAACTTGGAACCTTCTAGAGTTCTTACTGTGATTGACCAGCCAAAGGGGTTTGTCATTTGAGATTCCATGATGGCTTCTTGAGAAGTTATTACTTCATTCATATCATAGGATAGTGTCAATTTTCGATTTGATTCATGGAATGGGTTCCCTCCCCCCCCCCTTGCCACTATTGATTCTCTAAAGGATTTTTCAAACATAGTGATTCAAACTTGGGGGACATCCTTTTCTACTTATGTCTTAGCTATTCAAAGTTTCACAAGGCTAGTCATTTGGAAAGATCTCTCATCTCTTCCAATATCCCACAATTAGGCTGCTTCTTTCAAACAAGTACTAGCTGAAAGGAATGTCTTTATGTCTAATCATCCAGATTGCCTCTTTTGGGTTATAGCTAAAGATGGTAAATACTCTATTAAACTAGGATACTTGGCTCTCCAACACAACTAGTATAATCATGTAAGGAAGCTCAAGTGTGGAAATAGCTTCGTACACTAATCTCTTAAGGAAAGTATTGTGCAAATTCCTATTAAATCCTTACAATTACAAATTCAATATTATGTAAACAATAATGAATATACATCAACACAAAGATATGGTGGTTGGGAAAAACCTTTTGGTAAAACAACCCCACCCCTCCAAAACATACACAATGTATTATCTTCAACTCAAAGATTACAATACACTTACAGTGCAAGCTCTTTAAAGACATGGAAGACTTATCTAGTAGAAACCAACAATGTGCTACTCACTCACTCCACTATCTCATCTACAACCCTAAAGGTGCTTATATAATGTGCTTTCCATTTTTATAGCATCTTCCAAAGATAGCTCTTACATGTCATAGGAATCTATCATAACCATTTTAGTCATTATTTCCAAAGATAGCTCCTATGTGTCACAAGAATCTATCATAAGAATTTGTCATAAATGTTTCAATCATGATTTCCTTACACACAATTTAAGATGTTGACATGTGCAAGTGGAATGACACATCAACATGCCAACTAGACATATACACTCACACTTAATAACATTATTTGCAAAAAATACATTTATAAAAAAAAAGAAAAAAAAAGGAATTATCCAAGGTTGAGACACCTTATTCCTAACATTTTCCCACTTTTTGAACACCTTCTAAGAGCAATACGAACATAACAAGAACTAACCACTATAGGCCAAAAGGCCCATAGAGTTTAAACACCATTTGAACTTCTCTATGCTGGCCAGTTTTGTCAATGCATTTTCCTTCTCCAAATTTACCTTTCCATCTTCCAACATATCTCTCACAAAGTGGAACTGCACATCAATGTGCTTTGTTTTGGCATGGAAAGTTGGATTCTTTGCAAGGAAAATAGCACTCTGACTATCACAACATATAGTAATCTATCCTGCAACAAAACCAATATCATAACACAATCTCATAAGAAAAATGTCTTCCTTACAAGCATGAGTAGCATCCATGTACTTATCTTTTGTAGTGGACAAAGAAACCACTAGTTGTTACTTGTTCATCCAACTAATGGTACCACCAAATATAGTGAATGCATAAGCACTAGTGGATCTCTTATTGTCAATATCACCTACCCAATCTGAATCCACAAACCCATGAATACAAACTAAATGCAGAGCTCTAGAAGAGTTACCATGATAAAAAATGGAGTAATCTGATGTACCCCTCAAATATATGAATACTCACTTAACTGCATCCAATTGTAGCCATCCAAGATTAGCCATAAACCATCTCAGAACTCCCATTACTTGGACAATGTCTAGTCTAGTATAGACCATAACATACATAAGACTACCAATTGCACTAGCATAAGGTACTCTACTCATGTTCTCCACCTCACTAGGATATTTTGGACAATCATCTATAGATAACTTTGTTCCCATAGAAATAGGAATGCACAATGGTCTACAATCTGCCATGTTGAACCTTTCCAACATACACTTCACATACTTACTTTGACTCAACTAATGTTTTTTGTTAGACATATCTCTACTAATTTCCATACCCAAGATGTACCTTTTTCCCCCAAGACCTTTTATCTCAAACTGTGCTGGCAACTGAGATTTAAAATCCAAAATCATACCCTTACCCTTCCCAAATAGCAACATATTATCAATGCATAATGCAACAATAAGAAGGCAATCATTTTCAAATCTGAAATAAACGCAATGATTTGATTTTGATCTTACAAATCCAATTGACAAAATAAAGGCATCAAAATTAGATACCACATCCTAGGAGATTGTTTCAAACCATATAGAGACTTCTTTAATCTATAAACTAAAGATTCTTTACCCTTAACAATGTAGTGCTCAGGCTGTGAAATATAAATATCTTCCTCCAAATCACCATGAAAGAAATTTGTCTTCACATCCATCTATTCTATCTCTAAATCATATGATGTAGCAAGATATAATAGAAATTTAGAATGGATGCCAACTTTGTTATAGGAGAGAATATTTCACCATAATCTATTCCCTCTACTTGTGAATACCCCTTCATAGCCAATCTAACTTTGTACCTTTCAACACTACCATTGGTACAACATTTCTTCATGAACACCCATTTTCTACCAATAGGTTTTTATCCTTTAGGAAAAGGTACAAGGTCCCAAGTTTTTTTATCCAATGAAGCCATCTCATCATCCATGGCCTTAACCCAGGAACCCATCTTCGATATCCAAAGCCTCTTTCACAAATCTAGGCTCATCAGTGTTAGTAATCAAAGCAAAGGCACAACTAGAATCTAACATAGAATAACTAAACCTTTCTAGTTGCTTCCTTACTCTCATGGATCTCCTCAAGGGCTAAGGTTGAGGTTGTTCTTCCTCTTCTTTTCAACTGTTAGAGCTACTAGAGCTCTCCTCGTCATTAGACCCAACATGGTCTTTCTATTCAATCTTCTCAAGGGTAGGAGGTAACTGAACAATATCTTCTTTCTTTTCTTTTTCATCTAGTTGTAGCACAATAGGAGAAGGTGTTAGCTCTCTAAAAATAACATTTTTTCTATATAACACCTTACTAGTTGCAAGGTCCCAAAGCTTGTGCCTTTTTATACCAACACTGTATCCAATGAAAATATATTTGACAACTTTGTTTTCCAACTTAGATCTTTTCTCCTTTGGAACATATGCATAAGCTTCACAACCAAAATATGAAGATGTCTAATTGAAGGGTTCTTACTAGACCACACCTCCATGGGTTTCTTACCAACAAGAGATAATGTAGGAGATTTGTTAACTAGATAGCAAGTAGTGGCCACAGCTTCAGCCCAAAACTTTTATTCAAGACTAGCTCCACTAAGCATACTCCTAGCCTTCTCCATCAATGTCCTACTCATTCTTTCTAGAACTCCATTTTTTATGGCATATAAGGAGTTGTCTTATGCTTCTTGATACCTCATTCTTTATAGAACTATTTGAACTCTATTGAGAAAAACTCACCACCATTATCAGTTCTCACACAATCTTCTTACTAGTCTAATTGTCTACAAGGGCTTTAAATTCCTTGAACCAACTCAATACTTGTGTCTTACTTTTTAGGAAATAACTCCATGTCCTTCTACTATAATCATTTGTGAAAGATGCAAAAAATACAAACTTGGAGATTGAAGGAACTTTTAGAGGACCAAATACATCAAAATGAGTAAGATCCAAAACATTAGAAGATTTGTGAGAACTAGAGTAAAATGGAACATGATTTTGTTTAGCATAGACACAATGTTCATAGAATTCAAACTCGAGATTACAATTATTTAGCCCCTCATCAAGATTCTTGTTTTTCAGGGTTTTGAGACCCTTCTCACCAACGTGTCCAAATATCATATGCCACAACATTGTCTTTTCTACGGGAAGCTTTCCTTCCAATGTGTTTGCACCCTTAGGTACACATGTTGCACTGCCATTAGAACTAATAACCACAGTCTTCTTTACTACTCATTCAGATTGTGAGGATGAAGTGATAGCTACTCTCTTCTTTGAAACAGAAGAACTATTGCACTAAGAAATGCATGCATCAAGATGAAATAGAGTACCTCTCCTAGTATCCTTAACAAGAACCATAGATCCTCTCATCATCTTACATCCATTCTTAGAAAATACAACTTGCACACCTACATCATTTAGCATACATACTGATAATAGGTTTCGTGCCAAACTAGGGATGTGCATTATCCCATTGATTCCCTTTACTCATCCATCAGACAATCTGATAGTGACTTGTCATCATCTAACAATCTTTAGGTGAGAGTCATCACTCAAGTACACATTTCCACCATCAAAAACTTTTTACTTTGAGAACCAGCATCAATGATAGGTCATGTGGAAAAAAGCACCCGATTCTATCAACCACACATCATTAGATGCATGCACTACCAAGGCTACAATGAAAGCATCACCATCTTCTTGAGATTTTTTCTAAACTTTAATCTAAGGCCTTCTTCTTTTCTTTGGCTCTTTAAAATCTTTATAAAAGTGCCCAGTCTTATCACAATTCTAGCATTTTTCCTTGGACTTTCTAGGAGTCTTTGATTTTCCATGGGATTTGGATCTACCCTTTCAAAACTTCTTGTCACTTTTTTTGCCTCTGTCATTGGATCTACCATGATAGTAAGAGCTTCCTTGGTCAATTCTAAAGACTTTCTTCGTATCTCTCAAATAATAGTGATGACACCACACCATCCATTCTAAAAGTGACTAAAGTACTTCTAAGAGCCACCATAATATGGTCCCATAAATTTGGCAAGGAAAATAATAGGGTCATTCATTGATCCTCCTCCTTTATCTTGACACCAGATGATGTCAACAGTGTAATCAGTAAATTAAAAGCATTTAGATGATCTATAATAGAACCTTTTTCCTCCATTCTTAGAGAATATAGCTTCTTCCTTAGGAACAACTTGTTCACTAGAGATTTGGCTTGATATATAGACCCAAGCTATGTCCGCAAAATATTTGTGGTCTTCTCATCAAGAACATTTAGGAGAACTGAATCGGCTAGATAGAGTCTAATGAGACCCTTAACTTTTTTATCCTTGAGATCCCAATCTACTTGAGATATTGCAGTGGATCTCACATCAAGTGAAGTCACCTCCCATAGATCATGATCTTCAAGCAAGTCTGTCATCTTGAGTGTCCACAACTCAAAATTATTGTCATTAAATTTCTCCACCTCCATTTTCCTGTATGATGAGCTACCCATCTCAATCTACAATTAAGATTCAAAATGCTCTGCACCAAACTCCCACTCAACTAGAGATTAGCTTAGAAAATCCTACCCAACAAGTAGGATCAAAAGTTCATCAAGCTCGGATACCACTTGTAAGGAAACTTGGGTGTGGAAACAACTTGCTACACTAATCTCTTAAGGAAAGTATTGTACAAATTCTTATTAAATCCTTACAATTACAGATTCAATATTATGTAAACAATAATGAATACAGAAAATAGATAGAGAAATAATAACATATAAACACAAAGATATTCCTATGGGGAAAAACCTTCAGGTAAAACAACCACACCCCTCCAAAACTTGCACAATGTATTATCTTCAACTCTGAGGTTACAACACACTTATAGTGCAAGCTCTTTTAGGACATGGAAGACTTATCTACTAGCGACCAACAATACACTACTCACTCACTCCACTATCTTATATACAACCCTAAAGGTTCTTATATAATGCATTTTCCAATTTTAGGGCATCTTGCAAAGATAGCTCTTACATGTCATAGGAATCTATCATAATTGTTTTAATCATGATTTCTTACACACAATTAAATATTCCAAAGATAGCTCTTAAGTGTCATAGGAATCCATCATAGGAATTTGTCATAACAATTTTAGTCATGATTTCCTTACACACAATTCAAGATGCCAACACATGCAAGTGGAGTGACACATCAACATGCCAACTAGACATGTACACTCACACTTAATTACATTATTTTTAAAAAATACATTTACAAAATTAAAAATAAGAATAGGAATTATCCAAGGTCAAGACACCTTATTCCTAACAAATCAAACCACATTTCATGCTTTAGAATTCTGCTAGAATAGCTTAGTTCTACAAAACTAGGATGCTTTGCATGGCTTACACTAAAGAACCAAATTTTAACTAGTGATCATCTTCACATATTGAACATTTATTATCCCTTTAATTGTGTGCTCTACCTACAAGTTTGCAAACAATAGATCACCTCCTCTTAAACTTCTCTTTTGTCCAAGATTGTTGGCATTTTGTCCTTGATAAGCTTAATTTCCATATGCCATTAGCTTATTCTCTATGGGATTTATTCCAAGCATGGCCAATCTTATACTCTAAATCAATGTTTTGTGTCTTTGGAAGTGCATCCTTGCATCTGTAGTATGGGTAATTTGGTGGGAAAGAAACAAGAGAATTTTTAGATAGACATCAGCTCCAATACCTCAATTTTTGGAAGGATTAGAGAGATCAATTGTTCAGCTTGCTAATGCTTCAGTAAGTAAATATAAGGGTAAACATGTTTTTTGTCTTTTTGATGGCTAAGTTATTTAAGAGTGGAAGGGTTTACGTTTTCCTCATCTTCCTACTCCATTGTGTCCATCTAAGATTCCTCTTATCTGAACACAAACCAAGTGGATTCCTCCAAGTGAGTGTTATTTAAAATTTAATTTTTATGGGGCATCTACAAGAAATCTATAAAACTCAGCTACAACATAGTCATTAGAGATTTTAAAGGTCATGTGATTGCACCAAAATCATCTTCTCTCCCTCAATGTACTAATAAAAAATTTGAGGCCTTGGCCTTACTTTTCGGTTTAGAACTTACAAAATCACTTTCTATATCTAAGCTACACATTGAAGGGGATTCATCAGTTATTATTAATGTGTGTGTTAAATATCATATATATAATTGGTCCATACAGTATATATTGCATCAAGTATGGTCTATTCTTGATTCAATCTCTGAATGTTACATCATGCATACTTATAGAGAAGCCAATCTTTTAGCTAATTGTTTGGCTAATAAGGGTATTGAGGGGTTTATTAACTCTTTACTTTCCCCACTTAACTTCCTCAATCTTCCCAACTTCGTTAAAATGATGAGAAAATATTATGTTTAGAATAAGGTTGAGTCCTCTTCATATTTTATTTGATAGTAAATCATGACTTCTCTACAAGTTTTCATGTTTTTTCTTTTATGGATCTCACTTGTTCTTTTGAGATATTTTATGCAGGTTAGGATCTCGGATTACACTTGTGTTAGATGGATTTCTAATATCATGGTCTTAAATGAAGTTTTAGATGTAGATTAGTGATGGTAATCTCTGTGACATTTTGTGCTAAGCTCTAGGTCTTGTCTTTGGCACCAATCAATGAATTGCATTTATATGAGTTTTGGGCTCTTTGTAATTACTATATTCTTGATTTGAAAATCTCCAGGACAAGATTCATTGGTGTTGATAGGCACTCTCTCTTGATGCAATATTTCTTCTTCTACATTCTTTTTTTTGTATCAGGCAATTACCAGAGTTTTTCTTTTCTGGTTCTTTTCTCTGGGAGCTTTTTTGAACCAATTATTATTAATATAAATATAATGTTTTGCCAAAAATAAATTATAATAGTTATAATATAATATAAATAAAGGATTTTCTTTTCTATCATAAAATTTTTATTTTAAAGATGATATGAAAAATTCAATGAAGATATATTAAATTTTATAAAACAAAATTGGTGCAAGATATGAAATAATAATGACAATAGTTTAATTTAAATAAAATAATTAAAATTTAAAAATATAATTATAAATGCTATATTTTTATTTTTATTTATTATTTAGGTTAAAAATTAAAATATAATATAGTTTAATTATCTATAAATTATTATCATATATTGATAATTGTGATAATTGTTTATAAACATAATTATTATTAATATTAACTGAGTCCTGACACTTAATTGAGATTTGCAATGACTAGACATGTTTCACGATTCTGGATGACTCTAGGCACATGGGAAAACATTCCCTAAATTGGCCCGAAATTCATCTCAAGCTATCGATCTTTCTTTTAGTCAGCAGTTGAGATTTTGGGTTAAATTTTTGAGTACATGGGTCTCAATTTTAGGTAGAAATAGAATTTAACTTCAACCTTTTAAAGTTTGGCCCAAAATAAAGTCACGGTCATTGATTGATCATTCATTGAATGTTTCAGATCAAATCATGAATCATTAAAACTTAAACCTTTTGAATAACTAATATTAATTATTTAAACAAGGTTCCATAGCAACTAAGCTTGTGGCAAAAAAATTGATAAAATTAGTAAAAATTTTATTTCAAAAACAATATTAGCATGAAATGAATTTAAATAGCATATTAATTAAAATAGAGAAAAATATTGCTAAAGAAATTGTTATTAATTATTATTATTTTATTTTTAAGTTTGAGCATGTCAAAATCATGATATTAATTTAATTATTTATGTAAAATATTTTTATGTATATAAAATATAATTTATAATAATTATTATAATAGTTATAATATAATATAAATAAAGGATTTTCTTTTCTACTATAGAAATGATTTTCTTTTCTATCATAAACTCTGTATTGTAAAGATGATATAAAAAATTCAATGAAGATATATTAAATTTTATAAAATAAAATTGGCGCAAGATATGAATAACAATGACAATTGTTTAATTTAAATAAAAGAATTAAAATTTAAAAATATAACTACAAATACTATATTTTTATTCATATTTATTATTTAGTTCCAAAATTAAAATGTAATATAGTTTAATTATCTATAAATTATTAACATATATTGAAAATTGTGATAATTGTTTATAAACTATTCTTCATCATTTAAAATATGTCATAATGAAAAAAAAATAGGTGACAAGATAGGTCTAAAATAAAAAATTAACACAAATTATCAAAATTTTATTTAACTTTGTTAAGGTTATAATCTTTAGTTTTCCTTGAAATCCGCTCTTATCACTCCATTTGTTTTAACCAATTAGATTAAAGAAAATTAGTTTTAGAAATTACATAACTTTTAATTGGATAATTTTCAATTGAATCATTTTTTACTATAAATTGTTAATCAAATATATTATATGAAACCATAAAGGGATTGTTGAAACCCTTTTTTTTTGTCTCTAAGTTCTAACTTTATAACTATTAATAGTTAATTATTTTTAACAAAGTCACAAACTAATATTTCAGCAGTGCATTGAGATGCCAAAAACAAAGTTGTAGACTAACAACAACAACGATTTGAGAAGCCAAAAACTATTGTTTTCATTGATAATATTTTTAAATGTACAATGTATATAATATTGATTCATAGCATAGATATTCAAAATAGTTGATTAAATCAGCCTGGTTTTACTATTTCATAATTTACATTAAAGGGAAAGGCCCAATCCAAAGAAAAAAAATAGATATCTTAAAAATATTTTTTGCTAAAAGGGCAACGGTTAAGGAAACAAGATTCGAGAAATAGGGAATAGGGAACCAAGGAATAGGGAGGTTGGAAGCATTAACTTGCTGAGGGGTCGAGGGTTTGAAGCCTTCAATTATGTAAGAATTTGCCTTAGAGAAGAATTCACCCAAGAACCAAGAACTCAAACACAAGCACAACAATAGACCAGAAAGAAAGAGTATGATTAGAATGATGATATATTCATTAAATATGCATTAAGATTAAATGAAGAGTCCCTATATATAAAGGCCTCTGAGATGCATCTAGAATGACTTAGAATCAGCCACATGATAAGTCATACAACGAGGCACATGTCTACCAGATATGATTTATCCTCCATTAAGTACGAAAGTAAGTGTGATGATGAGAAGATAAGCCTACGATGGTGTAACACACAAATTTGTGTTGTAGATAGCATGTGTTAAAAAGGGAGTGTGAATAACTGTGTTATCTACATGACAACTCAGTGAATGATGCAAACTCTAGTGTTGTAGACACCATGTGCTGAAATAGAGTTGTGTACTTCTATGTTGTCAACATGACAACTCAAAAATGTACACAAACTCTTAAGTGTCTCACAAAATAAAACAATAAAATAATGCATTAACCTAAGTAAACCTAAGTGTAAATACTAAATATGTATTTACACCAACACCCCCCCTTAAATGCAACTTAGGGGAATTCCTTCAAGTTTATGAAAACTAGGATGAAATGCAAGATGGATCTTGGCTACTAGGCCATGTTAGGTACTCATGTACATATTGAAATGAAATCTCTCATAAAATGGAGAAAGAGGGAAAACCTCATGAGAAAAACTCTCCCCTAAAGGGTCAGTACAAGAAGTTGGGTCTCACTTTTTGCCAAAAAGTGGAAGTGTTTTTCCTATTTTTGAAATATTTTGTCAATTGATGCCAAAATTTGAGCCATTTACAGATTAAATATAAAAAAACTTCAGAAATAAAAATTGTAGTGCCTGGAATCTTCTTTTTGAATATGTAATTTATTTGTATACTTATATGATAGATTATTTTTTCGGTATGGATCTTTAAAAACCACTTTTTCAAAATGTTTGTTTCAGGACCATACCACGCTCGTGTACGAACAACATAATTTGACACAAATGAATGAATTTTTGTGAATCCTTTTAAATGGAGTTACCTGACACACCAAAGATTGATGAGAATATTTTTCTTGAATTTTTTAATGAATATTTTTTTATAAAAATTTTAATTGGCTATAAAGGAAAATTTTAAAACCTCTTGTGTATGGACACCATAATTTGATCAAAATTTCACTTTTTTCATTTTTTTTTTCTTTAACTTCAAAAGAATTGAATGTATATTGATGACATATAAATTAATTTAAGAAAAAATATAAAATAAAAAAGTTATTAAAATTTTAGTGAACGTTGCTATTTTACATTTAGGTACCACCTTTGATTAAAAAATAATAATAAAATAGTAAATAAAATCATAAGTCTATAAAATTTATATTTCTAAAATCAGGACAGTGAGAGCTCTAATGGATTTTTGTTTCGTAAAAAAAATTGATCGGGAAGACCCTCTAAAAATTATGGCAAGGCATGAATTTGTCAGTTCAATGCCTTAACCAAATCTTGAGAGGCCAAGGCATAGGCTTTGTCTCACCAAGCCTGTCACAAACCAAAATCTGAGGCAAGAAAAAAAAAACCCCACCTCATGTTGTAAGAAACGGGCACCCATTATTTCAATTTCAAAAAACGGGTACTTGTTTTGAAAACCTAAAAGTGGCATGTAAAATCTGCCAAAAACTTAGAAATTTGAGTTTTTAAAAAATGGGTACCTATTTTTTACTTTTAAAAAACTGGTACCCATTTTTTATTTATAAAAAATGGGTGCCTGTTTCTTAAAAATTCAAATTTTTAATTTTTTGAGAAACGGGTGCCCATTTTTTGAAAATAAAAAATGGGTACCCAATTTTTAAAAATAACTGGTGCTCATTTTTTAAATTTAGGGTCGGGCACCCGAGCCAAAAATGGGTGGCTATTTTTTAAAATTGGGTACCTGTTTCTAAGAGGTCTCGTTTCACAGATTTGACTTCCACAGAATTGCTACCCAACTTTGTGCATTCACCCCAAAAAGAGAGATGAAAAGGGATGCATTACACAATACATCCAATATATACAAAAGTGAAGAAGTAGTCATCTACTGAAGCTAGAGCTAGAAGACAACATGTACCCTATTGTGATAGACCTTTCACTATGACAATATAAGCATGTGGACTAGACTAATGATGTGACCTCTCACTGCAAAAATCAATAGAATCCACATGTCTAAATCTACTAAAGCACTATTGCTGGTGTCACTATCAGTTTCCACTATGTATGAAGTGCAGAGAGGAGTAGAGGAAAAGTTAGGTGAACTCTCCTCAAAGTGAACATCCTTCTCCACAAAAATCTCATGAGTTTCTAGATCCATAAGTCTGTAAGCTTTAGCATTGTCTTCATACCTGATGAAAGTACAAGGCCTAGGTGTTGGTGCCTTGCATCCCCTTGAAGATAGTTTTGCCCATGTTGGACAACCAAAGACTCTGAAGTGACTCATAATTGGTTTTCTACTACACCATGCCTCAAAAAGAGTCTTCCTATCTAGGGCATTATGAGGAGATCTATCAAGTATGTGAGTAGCACTACTAATGGCTTCAACTTCTAATGTAGGATCAAGAGACTTGGCCTTTATCATGCAACTTTCCATGGATTTGAGAGTTCTAATCCTCAATGCTGCAACATATGTCTTGTGTGGACTAAATGTTGGTGGATTCTAAAGATCAATTCTCTCAAGCTTGCAAAAGTTTCTAAGTCTTCTATCTACATATCTATTCTCATTGTCCACCCATAAAACCTTGATGGCTTTCCTATATTTGTGTTCAACATGAGTCTTAAAGGCTTGAAGCTTATGAACCACTTCATTCTTGTGATGAAGGAAGTAGACCCATGTGAAACATGAAAAGTCATCAAGAAAAGTAAGGATGTAGTGGCTTTGGCTAATTGAAGTCACTGCAAAGGGTCCTGCTAAAACCATTTAAACCAACTGGAGAACAACTGGTGCTTTTGAAGACTTGCCTTTTTCCCTTTGAAGAGGTTGGAGTTGAATCCTTGGAAGTATCTAGCACTTGAATTTTGTTCTTACTAAGTAGGTTTTCTAACCCATCAATTCTTTTAGTTTTGCAATATGCACAAAAAAAAATTTCCTTTTTTTCATTACTTCCCTTGTTGTTGAAAGAAGAATTGTCTTGTTGTGAGGAGGACTATTGTGTCTCAAACTATGATTTCTGCTCCCACTACTTCTTATTGTTGTTGCTAGAACTTTTCCCTCCTTGAGTTGATTGATGCTCATCACTAGCCACAAAGGCTTTGGGCTTTGATGTCATGAGAAGTCCTAAATCCATCAAGTGTGATTGTTCAATAATCAACATCTCTACAAATCATCAAATGTAGGCTTCTGGTAAGTAGTTCCCATGGTCAACCTATGAGTATTAAAACTCAAAAAAAACAAGCCATACTTTGAAGGTAGCCTCTTCAAGATGTGATGAATCAACTTTTCATCCTTCATGGGATTTCCACAATCTTTAAGAAGTGCCCTATACTCATTAGCTTTGTTGATGTAATCCTAAATTGTGTCAAAATTCTTTGGATCCAAGAGAATTAGATCATCCTCTATCAAAAATCCCCTTTCTTCATCCACCTTACCATATAATGATTCAATTTTGTCCCAAGCAGGTTTGGATTCCATGAAACTGGCAATGTGGAAGAAAAGATCTCTATGTAAACAACTCCTAATAATTCCTAAAGCCTGTTGGTCTTATTTTTTCCATTCAATGAGTTCTTTAGCATCAGTAGGTTCAATAATTGTACCATTAACATAAAGATTGTAACCTTCTCCATTAATCTACTCCATGTAATATCTTTCCATGTAGAATAATTGTGTGAAGTTAGAGGTGGAAATTTAAATGAACCCATGATGTAGAAAATGAAAAGAGCACAAAAGAGAGACACAAGAACATAGTACACACCCCACCTTTCATTCAAGCAAAAGAACCACCCCCGCCCCACAAAAACAAA
Source organism: Cupressus sempervirens (assembly GCA_028749045.1). Taxonomy (NCBI): domain Eukaryota; kingdom Viridiplantae; phylum Streptophyta; class Pinopsida; order Cupressales; family Cupressaceae; genus Cupressus; species Cupressus sempervirens. Next base: position 133,783,441 of record CM053793.1, on the reverse strand, counting down.
AAAAACAAAAAAGATGTTTTTGGCACTTTATAAGCAGTGCATGTACAATGGGCCACTTGTCAAAATGAACAAAGTGCACATTCTAATTTTTCTTTTGCAACTACCTTTTGAGGCCCAAATCTATCACTAGGCACTGTAGCTTAGATGTACAACAATTCTGAAAAGCAAACAAAGCTTTACAATGAAAAAAAAGCCCTAGTTCTAAAAGTGAGATTTTTTTCCATAACCATCTAACTTTAGATCTAGAAAGTAGATGAAAAATAATGCATGAAAAAGTGACCAAATGTGCCCCTACGGAGAATTTGAAGTTCCAAAATACAAAATTAAGTAGGGATGGTTGCCAAAAAATTCAATTTCTGAAAATTCCTTGCACCAAAACTAGAAAATAACACCACCACTAGAAAGTCCAAGAAATTCTACCCAATTTCAAAAAAAATCACACCTGAATTGGAGTCTAGATGACCAAGTTATGGGCTTGCAAAGATAGGCTGCCAAATCAAAAAGCAATTTGGAGAGTGGTCTAGCAGGAAAATTACTATCTTAAATTTGATAGTCAAATGGCCATCATAGCAATTGGAAATTTCTTGGGAATGATGGTCAAGTGACTGTCAAATTTTTTCCCATGAAATGTTGACATCAACAAAAAAATTAGCAGCTTGGTGACATGTTAAGGTGACTAGACTATCCGGGGCAGGGACCCTAGCCTAGTTGGCTAAATCTTCCCTGTTGGAAGGGGTTGGTCATGAGTTCTAGTCTCCCCTGTCTCCATGGTATAGGTGGGTGTGTCGCACCAGTGCTACCAGTCATGTTAAAAAATTTACCCAATGCACTGCAGTTTATAGGTGGGTCCGTGCTACACTCGATTCCTGTAGTCTAATAAAATAAAATAAAATTTAAAAAAATGTGACTAGACTATCATACAGTATAGACTATACATGTGTCCTATACAGAATTTTCCATGTGGTCATCTATGTAGTCACAGATGTGGCAGTCAGTAGGATCTACATGGCAATTGAGGTGTCCTCACTGTTTACAAATGGTGACAAGCTAGGCTCCACATGGCACTAAGTGGACTGTCCACTGTATGCATAGCCAATGTGGCAGGGTTGTTGTGGATGAATTAAAATTCACTGCATGTCATAGAGGAGTGGGTTGCTAGAATAATCAAAACATGTCGCATGGTGCAGAGTGGGCATGGGTGCCATGGAGAGGCCACGTGGCAAACAAAAGGATGTGTAGGTGACTAGAAGTCTATTATGGAACTGTTAACCACTGGCGTGAAACTCAATGCTAAATTAAAGGTTTGTAACATGGATTAACAGAAGCACTTCATGGCTAGAGTTCTGAAAATCGACATCAAGATTAGCAATAGTAGCCATCGGTAAACTTTAATGTGCCAAAAGTTTTTGTGAAAGCTCCCACATGCGTTGTGCACACAATGTTTAGAAATTTAAAAGAGGAAAGCCTCCACTACCAAGGCAAAGAACTCATGGTGGTATTTGTGTGGCCATGGGTTATCAAAGTATATGCTTGCCAGTTCTGGTAGCTCACCATAGAAATAAAAGAATATTTTGTGGAATATCCTCCACATAGGGCTGGGGTCTGACAACCCAGTTCTACAAAAAAAAATCTCTTCTACCCAAAGGGAAAAAGAAAAATTAAAAATAATAAAATGAAAAAATAATGCAAAGAATTAAATTATAAACTCAAAAAATTAATCAAATAGATCTGTAAATGACCATACCCAGATTGCAAATCGAGGCCTTTGGGTGCCGTTTTGCAAAAAAATTGCCTCACAGTCTACTTTGGCCTAAGGTACCTAAGTTTATAGTTGATCTTCACTGAATCAACATTTCAGATGCAATGGCGAGGTCAGATCTAGCTCTAAATGCTCAAAATTTTTGCAGTACTCTAGATTCGAGCTGAGGTGCTAAAGAAACAATGGTCTCGAATGACTATGTGATGAGAAAATCTCCAAGCTTTGATACCATGTAAGAATTTTCCTTAGGGAAAAATTCAACCAAGAACCAAGAACTCAAACACAAGCACAACTATAGACTAGAAAAAAGAGTATGATCATAATGACAATATATTCATTCAATATGTATTAAGAGTACACTAGGAGTGTCTATATATAAAGGCCTCCAAGATGTATCTAGAATGCCTCAAAATCAGCAACATGATAAATCAAACAACAAGGCATGTGTCCACTAGATATGGGTTACCCTCTACTAAACATGGAAGTAAGTGTGATGATGAGAGGATAATCCTACAATAGTGTAACATGCAAATCAATTTTCTAGACAACATGTGCTAAAAAGGGAGTGCAAATAACTATGTTGTCCACATGACAACTCAGTAAATGATGCAAACTCTAGTGTTACAGACACCATGTGCTAAAATAGAGTTGCGTACTTCTATGTTGTCAACATGACAACTCAACAAGGTACACAAACACCTAAGTGTCTCACAAAATAAAATAATAAAATAATACAATATAATAAAATAATGCATTAACCTAAGTAAACTCAAGTAAGTGTAAATAGTAAATACATATTTACACCAACAAATTAGAAAGGTCTTCAAGTCCCTCTGTGAGGAATCTATTGGAGAGGATGATGTTGTTGAACTTTTCCAGCTATGTGAAGTCAGTCTCGATGACATCATCCAACAACAACCACTTTCATAGACAATCCCTTCTGAGTTCTGCTCACTTCTAATGGCAATTCAATTATTGTTCATTCATGTCGAACAAGAAAGGATGCTTCTGTACAATGCTCCCTATGCCTTGCTCCTAACACTTGTCTTCTACATCTGTAAAAGGGATGCTAATGCCCAACCCTAGTACCTACTCAACCAATATAAGAATTTTGACATCATCTTCTAAAAAATTTTCCTTAAAAAATTTATGCAGAAGCATTAGAATGTCACTTTGACTACCTCCAAGGTCAAGAAGAGACACAAGGAAGTGGGAGGTAATATCCATGAACACATGATACCTCTTATCATTTCTTAAGAATTCATGGCCAAGGACCATGGATATAGCATGGTGAATAAAAGGACTTTGGGAATCTAGCTTGCAAATCATTGCAAAGACATCCTACCTAATGCATTTCAGAAAAATTGGTGTATCCATGACTAAGACTCAAGAAACTCTACAAATTGAATTTAGATTGAAGAATTTGAGAAATGATAATTAAAGAGGAATTGGAGAGGCTATTTAATGTTAGTTGCATTAAATTTTTTGGCATTTTCAATCTCTCATATCTTTTTTTTTTTTTGTATTCCTATTAATTCTCAAGTGTATAAAATGCCAAATTGTAATGGCACTAATTTTGGATAGTCGAAAGTGTTTGACATTGAGTACATTCCAATTAATGGTTTCCATGCAAAACTTTCCATGTGTCTCCATCCTAGAGAATTTCATGTGACTTCAAGTCTTTTCAAGCAAGTGGTCACAAAATGCATCTTCTATTGTTGATCTCTAATTAATCAATGGTCGATAAAACTATTGTGTTAACAATACAAAACTTGAAAGTGATGGTAACTAACTTGGTAATAGTGGCACTGACATAACAATGTTACAAAATTATTTATAATAGACATAAGATAGTACACAACTTACAAGTCGAAACTTGAAGTGACTACTTAGTAGTCAGTATAGTTACTAGCCAATACATGTGCCAATTCACTTTCAGATTAAATAATTTTTTAGTTTACCACTAAAGATTAGCCAAGACCATTATTATTCATTTTCATACAAAACAAGTAATTTTCCTCTGACATTATTAATTCATTTATGGTATGGGAAAAAATAGCCATCATTTATTTATTTGTTAGCAAGAAAAATATTAATTCGCCATATTTAAAATGGTTTTTGCTAGGGCAAGAAAAAAAATCACCAACATATAATATTTTATTTCCCTATATGGAACAAAATAATTGCCTTCAACATTAAAATTTTCTTGCCCACAAAATATTGGATTTGCCAACATTTTAGGCAATTTTTTTGAGAGGGGATTCTTAAAGTTATCACTATTTACAAAACATAATAGGAAATGCAATCACATTACATCTAATTCATCATCATTTGATTTGTCATTAAACATAATTTCATCAATGTACTCATTAACATTTAATTATCATTATGCATCTAAATACTTTCAGAAGTTGACATTTTACCTCAAAAGGCACCATTTAGCTGAGAAGTAGTAGCATATATTTAACCAATATGATAAGAAGATGAATGAAAGAAAGTCACTTAGTCAAATGTGTCTAGCAACATTGATCCAAAGTTCTACATCAATAGATTAATCAAACCAAATCCAAACATACATGTCAATCAAAGGCTCTAAGTTGAGTGCATAATAGTAAGTCTATGTTAATAAGTAAATGTTGAACAACATATCGACTAGGAGTCAAATAGATTAACTCAAGATGACCAAATGAAACAAGTCAAAAATTTTCTATAAAGTAGAAGTCACATATATGGTGGTTCATTACATATATGTAACACCAATGCAATACACACACACACACACACACACACACACACACACACACCAAACATAGCCAAGGTAGAAGTAAATTAAATATTGCTCGATATTGCTAGCTAATTGATGTTCTTGATGTAACCTTAGAAACAAATGACCTTGCCATACAAATTCTACCTTACTACCTCTTTGTGCATCCAGGAGTAACATATACTTGCATATCTAATTTAAACCATATTGATTAGTAATTAGTGCTCTTGCATTTTATTTTTATATTGGTAATATTTGGGTAGATATTGAGGTAATGATTGGAGGGGACACTAAAAGACTAGGGTGCTCAGGAGCCATCAACCCCCATCTCTAATCATCATAGTGGTAGTAAATATCCCTAATTAATAGATCCTTCCATAACTGACACTCCAAATAATGTTAATTGGTTAAAATCAAGATTAATTTGAATTCAACAATTTTATAAAAGATAAAATTTTGGACAAGTGGCAACAATAATGCCAATTTATTAGGATTAGGAGAAATGGGTTGTGATAGATTCTCCCAACACTAACAACATGTTAGTTGACACTATACTACACAAGATAAACCATTTCTACTACGATGAGTGTTTCATTATTTTCATTGGTTTTACTAATCTTTTACAATTTACTTCTAAACTATATATGTATTACCAATTTATCTATATCCTGAGTGAAGAATGATTATGATTGTGTTTTATCGTATAAATAAGCAAACTACAACAACATATAGTTTTACTTCATAACAACATATCATTTGTGGGAATGAACTTTTCTATACAAGGTTATTTTATGCATGCTAGTATTTTTTGTTTCTTTTTTTAGACATTATGACATCAAGATAGAGAAGAAGCAAAAGAACAACCCAAAAATTAAGAAGTTCTTGCTTATTCCTATAGTGTTAGATTGCATATGGTTGAGTCTAATGATGGTGAGAATTTAGCCAACCCAACTGCTCATAAGACATATTGCAATTTTGTTGTCAATTCAGCCAACCCCAATATAGATAACACAAATTGAAATCTTGTTGTCAATAATACAAACAATGTAGATGTTGTTGTAAAACCTTTAAAAATCAAAAAATATACCTAAAGGTTCGAAAGCTAGTGGATAGTGGAGGAGATTGAAGGCTCCATTCAAGATATTGAATGCATTTTTTTTCCAATGAGAGGAATAACTAAAAAGTGGGCAAACCCTTCTAGTAGCTTAACATGTTGGCTATCAGAACTCACAACAATAAAATCAAAGGGACCACCAACAATTACGGAGCTTGTTTAGTGTTGTAAAGATTTAGCTCATCTTGGTCATGTATTGGAGGTAATTTAGCTCAAGTCACATGTGGTTCACATCTGTCAAACAAGGCCAAATCTATTCAAAAATGACTTATAGAGAATTCATAGTGGGTGGGATTCTACAAATGCCATCCAAATTTGACAATAAAAACTAAAGAGGGTCTAGATAGGGATAGAATAGTGATGCTACAACCAAGTATTGTTGCAAATTTCTATAAAAAAAAAATCAGAATTGTATAATGTTAATCACTATGAACAAACTTTCATATGAAATATGATGAATCAAAAATTGTGGGATGTTGGTCATTGCAAATTTGGTTTGTAGAAGTGTGCCCAAGTCTTATCTAAAAGTTCTAAATGGATTACAGTATCATGTTTTGTAAATGTGGTTGGTCACAACACACTAGGCATCTATCTTTTCAAAGCATACAAAACACTTAACAATTACACTACTAAATGTGAAGTAGGAGCTTGCATGGCAACATAGGCACATGCTTGGATGAGAAAAGATTTTTTCTTAAATTGATTGCATCATTTTTCTAGGTATGTTCTTGGTGGCACTTCATACAAAAATAGGCATCCCCTCATCTTTGATGGGCATGGAAGCCATGTTGCCTTTAATACAATTCAAGAGCAAATATCTCTAGGAATAGATCATATTACATTTCCTACTCACACTACTCATAAACTACAACCATTACATGTAAGTGTTTTTTTCTCAATTCAAGGCATATTTAAAATTTTAAATGTCAAAATAGATGGCCAAACATCTAGACATAGATATAAGGAGAACATAATTGGAAGACTTTACAAGAAAAGCTTTCAAACATGCCCTTCTATTTTACAACATAAAGGTTAGTTTTTGAAGGAATGAAATTTGGCCACTAGATAGAGATGCACTTTGTAGTGACACATAGCCAAGTGATGCATTCAATATAGAAGATGAACATGATGTTGTACGCATTGCAAGCATCCTAAGCTTAGTTGGTTATGAAAATGATGTTATTGAACAATGTTTGGCCAAATGAAAAAATAACATATAGATGATACAAATGGAAATATAAATTCAAATTAGTAGATGATGTGTTTTCACCAACACATATTAGCCAGACATAATATAACAATAACCTGCATCATGAAATGTGTTTGCCAAAATAATTTAATACACTTAATTGGGTTAATGAATAAGCAAATGATTTGGGAGTGTATATTGATTTCAAAAATAAAGAAATTTCATTAACCATGCCTCCTCCATCTACACAACCAAGATCAAAAGTGGTTAATTTTTGGGAAAAAATGAAAAATAGGGACACTTCAAATTTGGAACATAATGCAAATGTAGATGGGCAAGTTGAGCATAATCTAAATGCAATGAATACATATGTAGCTTTTGAGCCAAAAAATGAACAAATGTTATGAAGTAAGGAGTGAGTAAGATTTATTTTGAAGCTACCAATTGAAAAGGTTACGAAGAGATCCATTTCTTCTGATAACACTACTCTTAGATTGGGTGGGAGATCTCAATTACTTACATCTAATGAGTACATAATATTGCAAGAGTAGCAAGAAGCAAAGAAGGCTGAACTTGAAGAGTTAAAAGAAAGGAAGAAAAAATAGTTGGAAGCAAGGAAAATAAAATCAAATTCAGATAAGAAAATGGAAACATGAGCAAAATCTTGAAAGACAAATAATAAAAGAGAGGAAGAAAGAGGAAAAAGAGAAACACCTAAAGGAGAGGGAGCTGAAAAAGAAAGATAAGAAGGCAAAAAATATAAGCTATCAATAAAGAAGGTGAACATAGGATGTGGACTAGGAACTATTGTTGGAGAGGGGAGTACTTTGCTAACACTTTGCCTGAACATCATCAAATTGCAAGAGACATGTTCAACACTATACCCCAGGAGAGTAATCCATTAATACATTTTCTTGAACATCATCAAATTTCAAGTTAAAATAATACTCCCACAACAAAATATTAGGTTAGACCACAAATACAAAGAACCAAATAACAGAGTTGAGTTGGATGAACTTAAAATTGGGCTAAAATATAGAATACAAAAATTAGAGTTTCAAAAATGAATTTAGCCCATCCAAGAAACACCTTACTTTCTCAAGATGAGTCAAATCACCTTGGAACTGGTAAGGGGAATCCCTTTCTTTCTTCCTAACCTCACCACTCATTTATGTCTAGTTTCATGGCCCATTTTGCATGCAGAGTAAGCTACAACCTATAATTGGCTTGTAACCAAAGTTTTGTGTTGAACCCCTACCTATTACAATCTAGAGTTAAACCCTACATTTTTAGTAGCTCTTATACTATCTTGTGAGTGTATCCAACCTCTCCTTGATAATGTCTTTCACCAATAAATGAGGAATTAAATGATCTATTACTTCAACAAGAATGATTATTTTAGCCTCGGCCTCCTTGACATCATGCAAATCTAAAGAAAGAAGAACATTATCCACAATATGATTTACTCAACCACTAAGAAATAACATCCTACCAATAGAATGGGTGATTCATGTCAACAAAAAGAGGAGCCATCAAGTATTTCTCAAGGAGATTTGAAATCCAAACACGAAGTAGCTTCACTAGTTTCCTCCACAAGACTTTTTAAGTATTAAAGAAGTCAAATTTTTATTTATCCATATTCGTGTAGTAACTTGAAACACCAACATAATATTCCAATGATCTTTTGATTGCTTCCACCTTAGAAATGGAAGCCTCGCCAAAAAGGAACATATCATTTACAAATTGGGAATGAGTGATTGGTGCTAATCAACTATCCCCTTCCATAACCTTATTTCCCATGGAGCCTTGATCAGCCTTCCCAACACATCCTTCATCAACACAAATTAAAATGATGGTACTAGATCATCTTGGCAAATGTCATTTCTCCTATAAAAAAAAAGCACATAAAGATCAATTAAGTACCACTAAAAATCTCGATGCATAAAAATGTGATCTAATTATGCCAATCTAGTATTGTCAAAACCTAAATCTCCTAAACACGTTGAGAAGAAACTCCCACTACACTTTATCATATGTTGTACATCAAGTTTTATTTCCATGCTTCTCACATGTTCTGACTTCATGAAATGTATAGTTGCAGACACGAAAATAATGTTGTCAGCGATTTATTTTCAGCACTCCCAATCAATTTGGGCAAAACAATTTGAGATTTACGACAAAGAAAGTTTGTGCGAGTCAATTTACTATTTATAGTAAATCATTTTGGTGACTTACCAAACAAAGAAAATTTCTTTGTCAAGTGTTTTATATGTAGTTGTACCGATTATACTTATTAAATTCAATAATTGATCTATAATTCAAACTCTAGAAATTATTTTTTAATTACAACTAAGTCGTGATTGTTCATATACTTTGAACATTATTGTAAATGTGAAAATTCTTAAAAACCAAGTTAGAAACATTAGGGGAAATGACCTGTCGAGGCTAATGTTGTGCACCTCCAGTTGTCTTAGTAGAACAAGTAGAGTGCATTCCACTTGATACTTGTTGCATTACATTTTTATTATTAATTATAACTATTACATTAGTTTATTTCAATTTGATATTTTATGGTAGCTATATTTTAATATTAATCACAATATTATATTTTGGTAATATTTTTCTTATTTTTATCAATTTAAATAAAGAAGAATATTAGTTTTCTTTACCTTTTGGGAAACTGAATACTCCAATTTCAATCAAGTGCGATCAACCCAAGACTTCTTGGATAAGAGACTCACAATTTACCAAGAATAATATTAGTTTTCTTAACTTTTTGTATTTATCTACAAACTATAATAAGTACTAGCCACTTTGTGACACTTATTAAATATTTAAACTTTAAATAGATATAATTTTTTAAATTTACTAAAATGTAGTTTACATGTAATTCTAAATATTCACATAAAACTAATCTATAATATAATAGTTTACATACTAAACTTAAACTTAATTGAAAAAAATAAATATTATATAATAAGAATAATCAATAATACCTAAAAAATTACTATCGAATAAATTATTTAAGACAAAATAAAATATATTTAACATACTCTTCAAAACATTAATCTCTAATTTTTAGATATAAATTAATATTTTTGTTTAAGCACAATAATATTTGAAACATTTATTTTAATATAGTCATTCTAAATATCAAATATAAAAAATTAAAGAGCGTCATAAAATATTAATTTTAATTTGCTGATGGCGAATATTGTTTTATTCAAATAAAAATTACACTCACCCCTGTCAGATAAGGACAACTAATCAGCTGTTGCCGTCTGTGAACTGTCCTTCCTTTCAAAGGATAAGGAGCAGTACATTTTCAGTCACATGGCTGTAGTGTTTCTCTATATTTGTTAAGATCCAACATTGATTGGCCGTGTAAAGTTCCAATTTCAATAATGTTGACTGTTGCAGCTTCTTCCTATCACTGATATCGTGTTTTAGTCACTTAATCTCTACCCTAATGTTCTCCAATAATATTTAGTATCATTTGGAAGCCTAACAGTACGTCCGAAATATGAAACACATTGAGAAATCCTAACACCAGTTAGCCACCGAGCTATTTTCTAAGACACATCTTCACAACGCAAATTACAAATAGTCCGCAAATGTAATATTTGATTATAATAATATATTGAAAAAGGATTTCCTCTCAACTGAGCTTCAAACTAAATTTTGATATTCACTCGATCTAATCAAAGATAGGAAACCAAATTAATGACAATATTAACTTCAGAACAGACCACAACTTTTATTACCCATATCCTCGTTGCACTGTGAAGATACAAAATTCTAGACTCTAACTAAATTTTAAGGAAGGACATTAGATATCATTCACCACTTTAAGCTTCTAAAAACTCTTGACAGCCAGTGATACAATCATAATTCTCATTTACGTTGATCACCAAACAGACTAGAATTTAAAATTGCAAGAGAACAAGCCACGTGATCCATGGATTCACATAGCCAGAACCTTCTTCCACGCAGGTCTGGAGGAAATATCCTCCCACCATGCATTCACATGTTTCCTGTCCCTAACCAGATATCCCTTATCAGCAGCACTGACTATATAGTCAGTAAATGGGAGATGAGAGAGGTCAGCAAGGCTATAAAAGTCCCCTGCCAAGTACTTGCTCTTTGACAGCCTCTCTTCATACACATCTAACACTTCCCCCAACTTTTGTGCACTGCTCTCAATAAATGCCTTATCTTGGGGCACATTAATCCTTGGAGCAAAGAGAAGTTGATAAACTAGTGCATAAGCATGAGGGCCAAAGTTCTGTCCTTCAACTTCAAGCCATTGTTCAACCAATGCTCTCTCCTCCAAAGTCTTACCAAGCAGACAAGTCCCTTGCCCTGCATATTTCTCAGCATAGTACCTTATGATAGCCCTTGACTCTACACGTGCCCAATTAATAGAAAGTCAGCTCTACACTACCCAAATGAAGCCCATATATATTTTACATGAGTGATGAACTAATAACGCATAAATTTGTAAGACGCTCCATAAACATCAAATAGAAAATAATTATCTGCATCACCCACATAAGTTTTGAATACAAACATGGGCAATGATAATCATTAGCACCCACAAAATGCTTAAACATATTCAATGTTTAATTATATGTAAATTGGAAATCTGTACTGTTCAAATCAGGTCTAAAAAACTAAATTGAATACACATTGAAGATGATCATCTACACCATTCACACAAGTTTTATATACAGACATGGAAAGGGAGAATCCTAGGTACCCAAAAGCATTTATCTATTTTCAATGACTATAACTACATGGAAATTGAAAATCATCACTAACCAAATGCGGCATTAATATAAAAAGTAATCTATCATATAGAATTTGATAATATACATCACCCAAATCAGGACTACTCAAACAACCAATAGATCATATGGAGTCAAGATATTTGAAGTCATTCTAATGAACCAAATGAGGTTTACTCAAACAGTCAATAAATTATCTTGGAGTTGCTAGTTTAAGTCACCCTAATCAGGCTTAATCAGGGTTATATATGCAGAGGAGCTCATCATCAAGTTTTTAAGTAGCCAATCAAAATATATCACACAGATGAGTCAAAGCTTTGTTACCCAAATCCGATCGATCTATATATAAAACGAATGTATGAAATTGAAACCAATAGTGTAGACGACCTATATAGTTCTTGAACCAATATACAATAATAAATATCATTAGCAAACAGTGTGAGATCTCCATCTTGCACTACTGGAACTTGTCCAAAGGGCTGCATTACACAAATAAAAATTTAAAACATGGTGCATCTCAGTAACTGTATAGATGTTATGTATATGCGTTCTTGCAATTTACAAGCTGAGAAAATTTATATGTAAGGTGCCCTACTTGTAAGTCCAGAAACTCTGGCTTTTTCTGCTCCCCTTTAAATATACCAACAGGGACAATTTCAAATTGAATATCTCTCTCTATCAGGCATGCAAGCACCCTTCTGCTGCAGGAAGCATATGCTGGTCCGAACAGCTTGATAGCCATTTTAACTCTCTTCTTAATACAGAAGAATTGCCCTTATTCCTATCAGAAGCTACAAGATCTGCTGTGCATTTGAAAGAGTTGTGATGGGAGATGTATTTGTAGAAGATGGGAGCTAACAAAATAATTTGGTCATCTAATTGACTTTTGAACTTTTCATTAACAAAAGAAAACAGTCTGGATATTTCCACAAATGTACTATTGAGCAGTGAGAATCGACGGATACACAGGCAAGATAGGCATTGGAGGACCATGGAATCGATCTGAGTCGTTCAATTTCTATAAATGAGTCAGGGGTCTGAAGCAAAGGGAGTGATGGTGATAGATTCGACGTGGGAGCACATTATTGAAAGGTACACTGTCCATATGAATTATGCATCTGATATGATTATTTTTCATTGATTGTAGCGAGATGTTAGGTTACAGGTTTATCGAATGGAGCTTTCAAAATCAGGGGATAGTTCAGAATTTATGACTTATTCAAACCTTTAAACTGCATTCATAAATCATATTAATAGTAAAATGTTTATTCAAATGAAACTTAGTCAAGTTTGATTTGTATTGTGAAGTGGTAGTGTAGACTCATACAGGAATCATTCTAGATTTCAATAAATCTTTTTCTATAAAATTGTATCGTATCTTAGCTTTAAATATTGATTTTTCAACAAACTAAGAAAATTTATTGATTATATATTTATAAAAAATATTGATTTTTTAACAAACTAAGAAAATGTATAGATTATATACTTATAAAAAATATTTAACTTATATAAACAGTATTATAGTATTATTATTATTTTTAAATCAATAGAAGATTAAAACTATAATTGCATTAACAATACATATCAGACTTATATAATAAACAATAAGATCGACCTAAAAAGTTTTTCATCAATACGAAATAAAATAGTTTTTATCTAAACATCATGACCTATTAGAACTGCAACTTATATGAAAGAAAATCAAAACCTTATTCATCTTATCTTAATCCTCAACTCCCCTTTTAACACCGCCTCTAACCATAAGAGTGCTTGAAGTCTGCTTGCGTTGCTTTTGTTTTAATTGCTTCCCTAAGGCTGCTATCTACAAACGAGCATTCAGAACATTGGTAATACCCCACCTCATTTTCGTCTTCAATAGGAACCTATCATTTTCTTCTTTTTCAATACCACCATTCTGATTCTAAAAATTAAAATTTCTAAGGATTACTGGATGGTGAGTATCAAGAGCTTTGTGATAGTTCATTGACCATGTAGGCTTCTTGGAAGCAAAGTCAGCAAGATATGAGATTTGCAACTTGCCATCTACATTGCTATCATTGTGTGAATACTTCTTAAAAGATTTGATAAGAAATGTAGATGGCAATTTACAAATTCAATATTCAACTAATTAATAAGCTAAATGTAATATGGTCAAGCATATTTTGATCCTAAAATCATTTTGGTATGATTTTAACTTGAAGCTATATAAGCTTAAGTTATATGTAATCTAAAAGATTTATAATTATATTCAACTAAAATCATTCTCATTTAACAATCAATGATAAATGTACTGAATTTATATGTTTTAGTTATTTTTTCAATAATTAATATTTAAAAATTAACTCAGTTCTTTTACTGTACTAATTAAAAGAAAAGACAAATATAATCATAACTTTACAAAATCATAATTGAAAAATGATGTTTCAAAATATCTTATAATAAATTATTTTCTATTTCATGAGACATTCCATCCCATAAAATAGACCTTGAAACTCCTTATATAGGAGTACATATATGCTTAATCATTGCATGACAGTAATTGTAGCAAATCAATGATAATTAACTAAACTAGAGTTTACATATTGCACCAAGTTTTTCCTTTTTCTCCTTCAAGATTAATGTTAGCAGGAGAGGGGAAATATAAAATATCTCTATGTGCTTTCAAATATATTAACTAATATAAGCATCATGCATTTATTCTATATATTTATAATACATAAACATTAGTATATCAATTGGAATATTCTTCTTATGCTCATTCTATTTTTCCTACTCATCTCTTATGTATCCCAATTCACATGTCCTCCATTATACTCTATTACTTTTTGTTCAACTCTCATATATATTTTTAACTCATATATGTAATTCATATACACATTATTACACACAAAAAATCATTCTTTATTATTAACTTTAGACTCACTTTGTAGGTCAATAATTTAGTATGGTATTAGTGGTATATATCTTACATATATATTTTTAACTCATATATGTAATTCATATACACATTATTACACACAAAAAATCATTCTTTATTATTAACTTTAGACTCACTTTGTAGGTCAATAATTTAGTATGGCATTAGTGGTATATATCTTATGAAAAAGTTACACACTATTAAAATATGTATATGGATGATGTAAGAAGTTGTAATACTCCAATTTTGACTATTCTTTATACAAAATAATATTATTGTAAAGACATAAATCATTATAATTCAATGTATTTTGATGGATTTTTTATTTTTATAGTAAAGAACTGTATTAAATATCAAAATAGATAAAAGCATACAAATAACTATTATGATATGCAGAATTGCGTGAATAAAGAACAACATCCTAATGCAAGTAATAGACATACATTGACTACTAGATTTGGAACAAGTAGTCAACGAAGATCAATTCAAGACCATAATAATCTATGGTATACTGCATTCAAAGTCTTTGCAATATAATTGTTAACAGGAAATATACATACTCTGCCAAAATTAACAAGTTTTAAGCAGAATAGTTAAGGTGCATATAACTTAACTACTGCACATATCATTGTTTTGTGAGAAAGGATAGCACTGTTTTGAAACTAGAAATTAAGATGTTATTATTTATATAGTCTCCCACATGCATCTTTAAAACACACAACATAGTTAAACTTTGCAAAATCAGGCATGTTATCCAAGGTTTCACATAGCTGAAACCTTCTTCCATGCTGGTCTAGAGGAGATATCTTCCCACCATGCATTCACATGTTTCCTATCCCTCACCAGATATCCCTTATCAGTAACATTCACTATATATTCAGTGTAAGGAAGATGAGTCAGATCAGCAAGGCTAAAAAAATCCCCTGCCAAGTACTTGCTTTTTGATAACCTCTCTTCATACACATCAAGCACTTTACCCAGCTGCTCAATACTGCTCTCAATCAATGCCAAGTCCTGAGGTATCCCCATCCTTGGGACAATCAGCAGCTGATTAATCAGTGTATAAGAATGAGAACTGAAGTTCTGCACTTCTACTTCTAACCATTGTTCAACCAATGCTCTCTTCTCTAGGGTTTTTCCCAGCAGACAGGTCCCCTTTACTGCATATTTCTCAACAAGGTACCTTATGATTGCTCTTGACTCTGTTTTTAAAATAGCACATATAAAATTATGAAGAGAGAATATCTTAAATGGAAAATGATAATCTATACTACCAAAATTAGATCTTCATTTATAAATTGACCGTCTTATACAAAATCATAATTTAAATCACCCAAGTTCAATTTAGGGGCGGGATCTATAACTGAAAGGGTTCTTATAGTTGGTATAGAATTAGATTGAATTGAGCTTCTTATTAGAGAACTTAAATGGTTATAAAATATTTATGTGGAAACTCTGATCCTATAATTTTAAAGTCAACAAATGGAAATGAATATTGAGCTGTTATTATGCATCATAGCATTGATTATTGAGTTCTACATTAAATTTTTTATTTTTCATTTATAAAGTCTTGTGTTAACTTTATTTGAGGCAATGGTGCAACAAATAGGCTGTAAACAATTTTTAAATATTGAGATGTCACCCAGTCATGTAGCACCCAGCTATTGATAGCATAGTACCTCTTGATGTCTTGATAGTCATTTGTTCAGTATATTATTTGATGTCACATGGCTACACAATTTAAACATTATTTATTGTACAACTACTGATCTTGGGAACATTATTTATTGTACAACTATAGGTCTTACATTATTTGGGGACCATTTTTGAGACGTCAACAAAAAGCATGTTGATGTGATGTTCATTAGATTTAAACATGTAGACATGAAACCAAATTTTAGAAGGCAAAAGACTTTACAAATAAGTTGTTGAATAAAACTGAGTTTAATTTGACGCACCTACATAAGATTTTTGGGTGAGGCAAAGATAGGGTGCTTCACTATAAGAATCTCTCACATGTATAATTTTGGATTAAACATCAGACTATAGATTTTGAGTTGTTTCAATGACTAGTCTGAAATCAAGCTAATTAATGAGCCCTAAATATGATTTCAAATGAACCACTTATAATGATCTACGTGTGAAGATTTTGACTTTTTTAATATACAATCAATATAACCTATACAACATCCAAATAAATCTAGATAATCCAAATCAGAATACGATAAACCTAATCAGGTATTGAATCAGATAGAAGGGGATAAAGTGTGTTTCCCAGATGAGGTCCACCTATATAACATTACAATTGAGAGCAATAGCCTAGAATCAGGACTACCCATATAATTCATAAACATTATATGCAATAAAAGACTATTACCAAACAGTGTGAGATCTCCATCCTGGACCACTGGAACTTTTCCAAAGGGCTGCATCATACATCATACGTATACATGTCAACAAGTAACAAATGAATTGATTAATATTCACTGTCCATGTGTAAGACATTTCATACCTGTAAAGCCATGAACTCTGGTTTTTTCTGCTCTCTATTTCGTAAAACAATAGGCACAATTTCATACTCAATATCTTTCTCTATCAGGCATGTAAGAACCCTTCTTGTGCAGGCAGATTGGACTGCTCCAAGCACCTTGACAACCATTTTTCTTTCCTTTGTTAATGCAAAGGAAAATTATTTTTTTCAGTTCCCAAACTGGTGCTCTAAATGCTGCTATGCATTTGAGAGAGTTATAATGGAAGACATGTTTATAGAAGAGGGGAGCTATCAAACAATTTTGCCGGCTTAATTAGCTTCTGTTCCCGAGGATATGAACAAGAAAATTTGCTTTTGTTTGTGTGGATATGAACAAGAGAAAATGATTAGCTTAGCTACTTCTACAGTTTTCTTCGTATGGTGGGGTAATTGCTTTGGAGACTTCGATATTTCTTTAAAATATTGTAAAGTTGGAAGAAGTATTTGATTGTACTGATTAAAAAATCGGGCCGGCTTTTTAGATGTTCTCACAACTTTCTCTACATCGGGAGTGTTCCTTAAGAATTTCGAACCATTGAGTAAGATGTTCTAAATGAGTAAAATGTAACACTAAAAACAAATGAATTTTTCCTAATGTAATAAAAAGTTAAAAAGTTACCTTACGGAAAAAAACAGGAGTTTTTCAGTAGTGTCTGCCCTTAGGTCAGAGATTATAGTTTTCATCTGGTTTATTCTTTAGAAACAATGTAAATAATTTGATCATATGATCTTATGTTAATTTTTTCATCAAAACAAATTTTAATATTTTATTTTTATTTCTATTTTTTTAATAATCTTTTTATTTCTTTTGATGAATAGCCTAATTCTATTAATAAATTAATATATTTGTTACAAATTCACAAAAGAGAGGCCGTCCATACAACAACTATTCATCAAAAATAAAATATAAGTCATCATACAACAACTATTCATCAAAAACAACATATAACTAATTCTCTTAGGCCAAGGGAGGTGGATCATCATGATCATTATAACCCCAGAAATCTTAGGATTGGCAATAGGACTAAGAACGTCCCAGCCATTGGCAGCATAATCAGCAGCAACTTTTTCCTTGTCTTTCTCCTCTGCCTTAGCAGAGAAATAGCCAGATCCAGACCAAGAAAGACCATTTGGAACCACCAGAACCACTAGGAATAATAGGAGGAACCAGAGGAACCGGGGACCAGCTGGAGCCAAGGCCAGATGACAAGCCGAGTAGCGCGGTACACCAACATTGCCACCACTAGGAGAGCGGTGGCAGGGAGCTTGCGGAGAGTGGTCAGCCGAGGAAATTTTTTCGAAAGAAAAAATCTAATAAATAAGGACACTCGGACATGTCATTTTGCATGCTTTTTTAGTGTGCCAGAAAATATCTAAACCTTGGCTACTTCTTTGGAAAATCTCTGGTATGTAATACAGCGCCTATTGTAGATTTAGGAATGTTTACAAAACTCGATGAAAAAAAAACTTAGGGTACATACTTGGCTTCTGCAGAATATATCAAATATCAAATGTAGTTAAGAAAGATTTGTTGTATTTGACAGCTTTTTTTCTTATTGCAGGGTATTTAAAGTTGTCTAGGGAGCATTTATGGCCACTAAAACTAATAAGCTCTGTGCAGGTTGCAAGAAGTGTTATTCAACGTCATGTGCATTGGCTCCACGACCTCAAAAGGTCTACCATAATGCACAGAGTGTTTGGAATCAGTCATATCCTCAAAACGCTTCAATAATTACGTAGACTCTTTTTGGTTTTCATTTCTATCCGTTTTAGTTTTCATTTTTTGTGTTGAGGAATATTAGAAGACAGATGCAGTGAATAGTATGGTGATAGAGGCGAAGGAAAGGGTGGAGGACCCGGTAGATATCTCTATTTAATATTCACCTCATTTTGTATTGCTACAAGCTTTCAATACCATTGTAAATGAAATAGTATTAAAGACAAATTGGATTACTGAATGTAAGCTTTTTGTAGATAGGATTAAAGAATTGTTTCTTTTACAAAAGCAACCATGTTTTAGGGCACCACTGTCTGCCACCATTGTCTGCCTTTAGGAAGAGGGCACCTTGTATTCTGAAGAGAAACATAAAAGCATTAACAAAAAAATTATAGGGACAAATTGATGACCTAAGCTGGATTTTGTGACATGATTATTCCATTACGTGCCCTTGGCTTGCTTACTTTGGCAAACTGAAATTTTTTAATGCTTAAGTTGGCTTCAGGTGCACATGATTATTGTACTATTTACATTTTCCCTTGGTGCATCTTAATAAATGGTATCATAATTGAGAGATTATGAGATTATTCCTTCTCAAGCATGCATGAAATGTATGTTCTATTCTAGTACAAGTTGTCTTAATACACTAATTGGTTTATATCATAAGAAAGTTTATAGAAATATATGCTTATTATGGTAGTTGGAGACACTTTGGTTCTTGTGGGCTTGTCAAGTGTCTGTTCTAGTAGAAACTGTCTTAACACACTAATTGAGTTATATCATAAGAAAGTTTATTAAAATATATTATTGTTATGGTAGCTCAAGACACTTTGGTCTTTGTGGGCATATCAAGTTCTATGATTATTGTATTAATTTCTGGGAAAGATTGTGTAAGAGTTTTTTCCTCAACGTTTCGGATCATACTATATTATCCATCATCAGGATGCCAAAGAGTTAATGAGAGCAAAAATATGGAATGCAGATCTAAGAGTGGGAATAAAAAGAGGAAGGAGAGATGGAAAGGGCACGGAAAATAAGGAGACACGGAAGACGAAGAGAGTGAGAAGTAAAGAAAAGAAACAAATAAGAGAAGGGGCAATCAACATAAAAGGATGAATGAGGCAACCAAGCAAGAAGAAGAGTGAAACAGAGGCAAATGCAATGAAGTGACTCAAAGAGACGGAATAAAAATAAAAATAAGAGAGGACAACAATGGAGAAAGAATAAAAAGAAGAAGAAAGACTATGAAAAGGAAAAATAAATAAATAAATAATATGAATATAAATAAATATATATGTATAAATAGTGGCATGTTGTGATGGTTAAGTTGTTGTGTTGTTATCCTTGCCATCAAGGTTCAAATCTCATGGGGATGAGGTCCCCCGTTTGTGACCTCATTGGTTCATAGCTCCAGGTCAAAGCGTTTACCCCTCTTTAAATTAAAGTAAACTAAAAGAAGTATAAAAATTCAAATAGAAAAGTGAAAGTAAATAAATGCAAAAAAATATAAATGGAATAAGAGAAACAAAAATAAAAATGATCAAAAGAAGAAGAAAAAGGGCAAGAGAAAATAAATATAAAAACCTAATAGATTTAAAAAGGAAAAGAAAAAATAGAAGGAAAAAAGAATTAAAAATAAAAATGATAGTAATACAAAAATTAAAAAATATATATATATATATATATAACAAAAAATACCTAAATAAATCAACAAGAATAAATTAATAAATAATAAATATATATATATATAAGAATGAAGATAAAAGTTCTATGAAATTAATAAATAATAAATATATATATAAGAATGAAGATAAAAGTTCTATGATTTGTGTATATGATTTAGATAACACTGATTGATTAATTTAATTCAATGTAGATAACAAACTTCTCCTTGGAGTCATCCTAGATGTTTCAACATGGAGGTTATTCTTGAATTCTGAAATGTGAATGGTTTTTATTTGCTATCTTCTTTAATATTGTACATGTATCATCTTCCCTTGCAAAAGAAAGGGATTCGCTTTGTATAGCACTTCTTTAATTACAAATCTGGATTGGAAACCTTTTGGTTGTGATTTTATGCAACGGTCTTTGAAAGTATTTTAGTAGTTTGATGCTAAAAGTTTTTGCAAATGAGGTGTCCAGTTAAACGAGCTTACTTTTGCAGGAAAATCTATAGTTAAGTATACTTCAAGTAGTATTGGGATAAGTGGTCTTCACACCCAATACTTCACCTCTGTGAGCATTGCTTAGATACAATGAGTGTTAAGTGTTTCAATCATTATCATTATAGGTGGGTTCTAGTGAACGGTGCTGAGTTTGATACAAAAACTGCGTAGATGAAACCTACTAGAAATATCACAATAAAAAGTGAATGTTTAGATGTTGTCATGTAATATGATGCTTCAACATTGAAAAGTGTATAATTGACCAAATTTCAAAATATCGAAAACATCATGAATTTCTCTGAAAATTTCAGCACTTGATCTTCATGTTCTGCATAGTTTTGTAGTCAAAACAACAAAGAATTGGAAAAAAACCACTACATTTTTGTGAATCCCCCTATTGAAAAACTCACTTGTATGATGTTATATTTTGAATAGAAAAGAATTATGCAGACTATTTTTCATTTCTTTATGTAGATTTATAAATAATGTGGATGAAAGGAAGAACGGCCTATTCTTGATGCATGCAAGTTGAATATATTTTTTGTTTTTATAGAATATTCATTATATTATAAATCTCATTTTTATAATATTATTAATCTTCATTCTTTAAATTTTTACAATGATTATATCCAGGTGTCTCTACTACAAATTTTATGTCTTTGTTAATTACTTTTATAATTTCTTTATATTGTTTATTCATATATACAAATCAAATCATTTTCAAATATTAATTAATAAATGATTTCATTTTATAACTTAAGGATTAAAATTATAAACTTTTAAGATTTGAATAAGTTACTAATGAAAATAATGATTTAAAAAATGAGTTATATAAAAGGATAAACAAATATATTGAAGTTTAGATTGTGAAAAAAGGAGGATTCTTTTGACTAGAGATTGTCATGACAACATTAGAAGTATTTGTAGTTAATAATTTTAATCAATATTTGGAGCTAGAAATTAGTAGAGATTCATTCATGAATGTTATAGTCCATTTTTAAAATTCTACATAAAAATATCACTAGCTATTTAAAAAGATGTCATTTGATTATTTTAATAAAATGTGTTAAAGTAATTTGTTAGTTACAATGAAGAACATGTCCTTTCAAGAGACAAAAAGATCTTTTAGCCAAAGAAAAGTTCTATGATTATAAACATTTATTTCAAAAGAAAAGAATTACAATCACAATCAAACTAGAAGAGGCAACCCATTCTTGAAGAAAGGGTAGAAAGAAGGATTAGAACTAGCATTTGGAAATGGATAAGTGGACAATAAAATTGTGCTAAAACTAGAAAAGATGATATTAATATAATCTCCTTGAAAACATTATTGATACATAAGAGAGGCAACATTCCACCATGTACAGTGTATATCATGGTGTTATTATTTTTCAAAACACACTAAACTGTTCCAACCTCAGACATAGAATCCATGGTTTCACATAGCTGAAACCTTCTTCCATGTAGGCCTGGAGGAGATATCCTCCCACCATGCATTCACATGTTTCCTATTTGTAATCAAATATCCCTTATCAGTAGCGCCCACTATATAATGAATAAATTGAAGGTGGGTGAGATTAGCAAGGCTTTAAAAATTCCCTACCAAGTACTTGCTCTTTGACAACCTCTTTTCATAAACATCCAACACTTTACCCACCTCCTCAGCACTACTCTCAATCAGTGCCAAGTCCTGAGTCTGACCAAGCTTTGGGACAATCAACACCTGAACAACCAGTGAATAAGTAGCAGAACTGAAGTACTACCCTTCCACTTCAGTCATTGCTCTACCATTGGTTTCTCCTCCAGGGTTTTGCCCAACAGAAAGGTCCCCTGCCCTTCATATTTCTCAGCGAAATACCTTATGATGGCCCTTGATTCTACATATATCAAACATTAAAAAAATCAATGTTCCATATATATATAGTTTGAATGGATAAATGCAAAATGATAACTCTAGACTATATGAAATAAGACTAAGTAGAGGAGAAGATCTAATAGTTGAACATGTTAGGACTATTTGAATTAAGACTAAGTAGAGCAGAAGATCTAATAGTTGAACATGTTAGATTTTGTATTTTTCAACATTTTATATGACAAATTTCCAATCACTTTCATATTTTTACAAAAGATTGTTTGACAAGTACCCTACTAAGAACTAATGATTAAAACCACTTTCAAGTTAAAATTATCAGTATTAAATCGTTAACAATACTTAATCAACAATCACTATGAAAACACACTCACCTTCTAAATTGTCTTCCCAATATTTTATCTCAAATAAATTGAATACAACAGAAATATATCTCACATCTCATATCAAAAGTGACAATCTATATCAGTAAAGTCATATTTATATATATTCAATTAGCATATCACATGATACATTAAAGTCTACATAGCACTAGGTACATCACATGAAAATTTAGGAATGGGACAATCAGCATATCACATAACACGTTAAAATCTATAGAGCCCAAATCAGGTCAAGATATACACTGAGTATATCACATGTAAAATTGGAGAATCCAAATGAGGCTAGGGTATAAGCAGTAAAATATTCTGATGGAATAATAAAAGAACATATGGAATAATAATTAAATATTTTACCCAAATAAGGCTATTTATTTAACATTAGTAAAAGAACAAATGGAATAATAATTAAATACTTTGGAATCGGGATTACCCATCTATTTTTTAACATTATAAACAATTGAAATTGTTACCAAACATGGTGAGATCTCCATCCTAGACCATTGGAACTTTTCCAAAGGGTTGCATCATACAAATTTTAAGTGAGCAATGAACAAAAGACAAGGTAAAAATAGGAGTTATATCAATGCAAAGTTCCCTACTTGTAAGGCTAGGAACTCTTATTTTTTATGCTCTCCTTTGATGATATCAATGTAAAAAATATATTACGAACCCTAAATAATAATTTCACAATCCTTAAATTTTACTCGGCACAAACTATTAGCGAGTGCCAAAAATTGCCTGGCACTTTAATAAACTGAGTGGCAGGAGAGTGCCGAGTGAACTCGGCAAATGAAGAGCAACTCGGTAGACACTGGATACCGAGTGAGCTCGGTAGTGTGGATGCCGAGTGAACGCGGTAGCCATAGGTGGGTGGAACTCGATAGAAGAAGACGCCGAGTGAACTCGGTAATGACTATAAAGTTAAACCACAATTAAAGACCAAACCGAGTGACAAGCTTCTAATGTGAAATTTTCCACCATTAAAATCTGAGAACCCAAAGCTTAAATGGAATTTATAGAAGAAAGACAATTGATTCACGTATGCCTGCTTGCTTTCTATTTAACTTTGATTCAAAACTATTACAAATCTGGGAGCATTCAACTTCAACCAGAAAAAAACCTAAAACTTTAAACAACTTCAATACTTCAAAAAACTTTAAACTTGCAACTCTAATGGTTGCATACAATAATGCCTAGAGCAATCACTGCTTCAATAGGATGAACTTAACAAACAATAAACTTACAGAATGACCAAAGAAGAAACATGTGCATTTGCAAGCATGAAATAAACTTCCTTCTATCTCTGCACTCTAATGACTGGATCTGCTAATCACTTATCATTTCTTTCCAACTTCTGAGCTCTTCTACTTCTACTTCTATCTTTTTGGTTGAAAGGAATAGAATATTCCTTTTTTCTTCTACCAAAAATGTTTTCCCCCCTCATTTGCAAATTTGAAATACTCACCCACCTGTAATAAATGTTTATTGACTATTGTGCAGGTCGTCAGGGATGGTAGGTGGGCTCCAGAGACAAACTTTAACTACATTTAATATTCCAACACTCCCCCTTTGTCTTTGAGCCAAACAAACAAGGATCACTACTGATCCAAATCAACTACACCAAGACACTCTCTTAGGTGTACACAACTTCCAATGCATAATGGTTTGGTAAAAATGTCTGCTAGCTACTGCTCAGACTTACAAAATTCTACTTTGATATCTCCATTCTCCACCAACTTTCTGATGAAGTGATATCTAATCTCTATATGTTTGCTTCTCCCATGTAAGACTAGATTCTTGGACAATGCAATTGATGAGATGCTATCACAATAAATTGTGGTTTCATCATCTTGCTTTTCATTCAAATCTGTCAAGATCCTCCTTAGCCAAATTGTTTGACATGCTGCTACATTTGCTGCTATGTATTCAGCCTCTGCTGTAGATTGAGCAACAATAGGTTACTTCTTGGATGCCCATGAAATTGCACCCGATCCCATACAAAACATGTATTCGAAATTTCTCTTCCTATCATCTATACTTCCAGCCCAATCACTATCAGTATAACCCACCAACTTCAAATCATTATTTGCAGTATACAAAATCCCAAATCCATTGGTACCTCTCCCACACCTTAGGATCCTTTTTCCCACTTACCAATGAGAATCCTTTGGTGTTTCCATAAATCTGAAAATCAAACTTAGTACATGCATTAGGTCTGGCCGAGTTGCAGTCAAATACATCAAACTTCCAACCATACTCTTGTATAGTGTTGGATCCACTCTCTTGCTAGAGTCTTCCTTCCTCAACTTCAGAACTACTACCATTGGTGTGGGGGCTACCTTACTATTCTACATTTTGAATCTCTCCAAGATCTGCCCTACATACTTTTCTTGAGATATGAAGATGTCATCATGCATTTGTTTTACTTCTATGCCTAGAAAGCACTTCAAGAGACCTAGGTATGTCATCTCAAATTCATTTTTCATGGCCTCTTTGAATTGACCTATTAGAGCCTTGTCATTATTAGAAAAAATTAAATCATCTACATACAAGACAACAATCAACACATTACCATTTGCTTCCTTGATGTAGAGAGTAGGCTCACCATTGCTTTTTCTAAAGCCATTGCTCATCAAATATGAGTCAAACCTACTGTACCATGCCCTTGGAGCTTGCTTGAGCCCATAAAGAGCTCTCTTCAATCTATATACTTTATTCTCTTCACTTGTAACTTCATAACCTGTTGGCTGCTCCACATATACTTCTTCCTTCAATACACCATTTAGGAAGGTGGACTTCACATCCATTTGGTATACCTTCCATTTGTGCTAAGTTGCAATTTCTATGACAACATGTACGGTTTCCATTTCTGCAACCGGGGAATATGTCTCATCATAATCTCTGTCATACTGCTATTTGTAGCCCTTGACTACCAGCCTTGCCTTATGCCTATCAATCTTGCCTTCAGCATTGCATTTGTTCTTGTAGACCCATTTCACTCCAATCACTTGCTTCTTGGGAGGCAATTTAGTTAGCTTCCATGTATCATTCCTTTCTATAGCATCTATTTCCTCATCCATGGCCTTACACCGTTTCTTCTCCTTAATAGCTTCTTCAAAATATATTGGATCACTATGAGAAAATAATGCAAAATTAACACTCTCATAATAATCTTCATACCTTTCATCTTGGTATATCTCCCTAAGGCTTTTGGTCTTTCTTGGTACCAGGGAGGAGGGTGTGGGATTAGAATCTTCACTGCTGCTACTTTGTCGACTAGCTCGGTCTTCACTATTACTCAGTACTAACACTGGGTCATACCTAGAGGAGCTTGGCAATGACTGAGGCTACTTGCCTTTTCTTCTATTTGCTCCTTCTTCTTGCTATTAATCAGCATCTTCTTCACTCATAATTGGCATTTTCCTTGAAGTGCTTGATGACTCATCAGTTGGACCATACCAAGACTGATTTTCAAGAAATTTCACATCTCTTGAAAGAGTCATCTTGTTGTTCAATGGGTCATACAATCTGTATGCCTTTGATTTTGAGCTATACCTTAATTAGATGCACTTCACACCTTTTTCATCCAATTTTTTTCTTTTCTCTTTAGGCACATGTACATATGCAACACATCCAAACACCCTTAGGTGTTCAACTATCCATCTTCCTTGTGACCATGCTTCCATTGGAATTCTATCACAGACTACCTTTGTAGGACACCTATTAATTAGGTAAACTATTGTTGCCATAGCCTCTCCCCAAAATTTAGTTGGGAGACCTTTCTCTTTCATTATGCTCCTTGCCATTTCAACAATGGTCATGTTCTTTCTTTCAGCCACTCCATTCTGCTGTGGTATATAGCTGGTTGTGAGCTCTCTCTTTATACCATGTCTCCTACAAAAAATTACAAAAGAATTTGAGGTATACTCCCCTCCTCTATCTGTTCTTAGGACCTTAATATAGTGTCCACATTCTCTTTTAACTTGGGCTTTAAATTCTACAAATTTATCAAATGCTTCAGATTTATTCTTTATGAAATACACCCATGTCCTACAACTGAAATCATAAATAAATGTCATGAAATAAGTACTTCCCCCAATGGAAGTAACATGCATAGGACTAACTAGGTCAATATGCACTAACTCTAATGGATATCTAGCCCTCCTAGAATTTTTAGAATTAAAGGGAAGCCTATGTTGCTTACCCAAAATAAAAGCCTCACACTTGTCACATGAATTTCCTATGCATGGAAAAACTTCTACCATTCTTTTGTTTGACAATAAATTTAAACCAACATAGCCCAGATGACCATACCTGAGGTGCCATAGCCATGAGGGTTCTTCAATCACACTCCTTAGAGCTAATTGTGTGTGAGGTGTAGCATCAACTTGAGATGAGAAACATGTCTCTATCTTCAAGGGAAATATTTTGTTCTTAGTCATTTGGACTACTACATGTAGGTTCTTGCTCCCATCCTTTTCATGAATGACACGCATGTCATTCTCCATCAGCACTTTGTATCCATTTTGAATGAGCTGACCAATGGTCATCAAATTGGTCTTTATTCCAGGGGCAAAATATGTATTTTGTATTTCCTTCTTCTCACCTTTCTTGGTGCAGACCATAATAGCTCCTTTGCCCACAATTGGTAGGGTTCCATTGTTACCCATTTTAATCTCAGATTTGAAACTCTTGTTAATGAATGAAAATAAAGTTTCATTACCACTCATGTGGTTGCTACATCCATTTTCAAGGTACCAAACCTCAGGGCTTTCTTCTTCACCAATATTACACATGATGAAGGCAGTGGCATTATTTCCACTTCCCATGTTTACATCAGCCACATTTTCTTATCCTGACTGATTATTATGCTTCTTCTAGCATTCACTTGCATAATGCTCATATTTATGATAGTAGTAGCATTCTACATTACTCCTATTTGAGCTGTAGTTTTTCTTACCTCCTCTTGAGGTGTTTTGTGGGCTACTTGCTCCATCTGCTCTTCTTAAGCTTTCTGTTGTAGCATTTCTTTTTCCTCCATTACCTCGGCCTCTACCTCTGGAGTTTTTGCCTAAGTCATTTCTTCCTCTTCCCCTTTCTCTTGAATTTGACTGAGCTTTGAATGCTTACTCTTGTGAAGAAGAAGATGCAGATTTGTTCATCATATGCTCATGGGTTTGAAGAGTACCCATCAACTCATCCATTGTCAAAACGGTGAGGTCTTTTGCCTCTTTTATGGTCATGACCAAATTGTCATATTTACGAGGTAAACTCCTCAATATCTTCTCCACTATCCTCTTCTCTTGATAGTCTTCTCCATTTGACTTTAGTTGGTTAATAACATTGGAGGTCCTTGACTTGAAGTCTACAACTGATTCATTTTTCTTCATCTGAAGGTTCTCTCAAACTCCCTCCTTATATTCTATAGCTTTATTGTATGGACTTTATTAGTCCCCTTGAAGTTCATCTCAAGGATATCCCATGCTTCCTTTGCATAATTTGCTGCTGCAATCTTTGGGAATACTATCTATGTCATTGCAACTTCAATCAAACTTAATGTCTTAGCATCCTTCCTCCTTGACTCTTTCAACCGAGTCTTCTATGCATTTGTGAGGGCAACATACTGAGTTGGGTCTATCACATCATTGAACCCATTAACTACAAACTCTCACAAATCATTTGCAACCATTATGGTTTTCATCTTCTTTGCACATGTATCATAATTTTGTCCATTGAAGGGTGATGGCTGATGCCATATCTTTCCTACATCTCCTACCATGTCGAATATCCCAACAAAACAAATGCCCTAACTCATTGTGGATATGGGGCCTCAAAGCTCATATACCACGTAAAAAATATATTACCAACCCTAAATAATAATTTCACAACCCTTAAATTTTACTCACCACAAACTATTACCAAGTGCCAAAAATTGCTCGACACTTTAATAAACCGAGTGGCAGGAGAGTGCCAAGTGAACTTGGAAAATGAAAAGCAACTCGATAGACATTGGATATCGAGTGAGCTCGGTAGTGTGGATGTCGAGTGAACTCGGTAGCCACAAGTGGGTGGAACTCGGTAGAAGAAGACACCAAGTGAACCCGGTAATGACTATAAAGTTAAACCACAATTAAAGACCAAATCGAGTGATAGGCTTTCAACGTGAACTTTTCCACCATTAAAACTAGAGAACCCAAAGCTTAAATATATTCAACAATAAACTTCACAAATGGAATATATAGAAGAAAGACAATGGATTTGCATATGCCTACTTGCTTGCTATTTAACTTTGATTCAAAACTATTACAAATCTAGGAGCATTCAGCTTCAACCAGAATAAATCCTAAAACTTTAAACAACTTCAATACTTCAAAAAAAATTAAACTTGCAACTCTTATGGCTGCATACAATAATGCCTGGAACAATCATTTCTTCAATAGGAAAAACTTAACAAACAATAAACTTACAGAATGACCAGAGAAGAAACACGTGCATTTGCAAGCACAAAATAAACTTCCTTCTGCACTCTGACGATTGGATCTACTGATCACTTCTCTTCTCTTTGCAACTTTTGAGCTCTTCAACTTCTACTTCTATCTTTTTGGTCGAATGGAATAGAACATTTCTTTTGTCTTCTGCCAAAAATGTTTTCCTCCTCATTTGCAAATTTGAAAAACTCACCTACCTATAATAAATGTTTATGACTTTTGTGCAAGTTGTCAAGGATGGTAGGTGGGCATTTGACTGCAGAGACAAACATTAAATGCATTTAATATTCCAACTATCAACAGGCATAATTTCAAACTAAATGCCTTTCTCAACAAGGCATGCAAGTACCCTTCTGGCACAACCTACCTGCCCTGATCCAAACAACTTCACACCCATTTTGCTCTTCTTCTTTAATGCAAACAAAAACTATCTTTTTCCTCTACTTATTTTATGTGCTGCTATGCATTTGAGACAGTTGTAATGGTATTTAATGAAGAGTGGATCTGACAAAAGAATTTCGCCAGCTAATGCAACTTTTGTTTGCGTTGATATAGACAAGAGAGAGCTATATATTTCTATGCTCCGGCAATCCTGAAAGAATTTTAAAATGTCAAACTATCGGCTTCTACTAAGTTTTTGCACTAATTTGATCGAAAGGGTAAAATGATTGGGCTAGGTGTTTAGATAATTTCATAATTGTATTTTCAAAGAAAACAGATTAGATCTGACTTAGTAATAATAAATAATAATTGATAAAAGACATAGTAACTAAATTAATTAATAATAACTAATCAATAAAAGACACAATAAAGACTAGAAAGTCAAGAAAATGATCAAAATCTATATATAAAGATTAAACAATGACTCTACAATGGAGTATTAAATGTATCAAGAGGTTGAATAAAGCATATGTTTGAAGTTCTATTAAATAGTTGAAAACATAAAGTAGTCAATTATAACATAATGTTATAGTAAAATTGCAACATCTCAACTTTTTAGAAATGTGATTAGAAAATATAGCTAAATATCTACTTTTCTGAATAAGTAAAAAAGTAGCATGTCTTATACAATCATCAACTATATTCTTGTGTAGACCAAAACTCTAAACAACTTGTTTCTATCACAAAATGTGCTAAAAATATTCAGAAAATGATCAGTTATTATATTCCATTTCATTTTAACCTAAAAGAAGTCCCAAAAAGTATGCTTTATGTTTTCCAATATCTTGTCAAAAAAGGGCACTTAGTTGTCCAACTCTTTAAAATTTAACTCCTTCCCTAATATGAAATTTGAAATGGAGTATCTTCCAAGCCAAGATCTATGCACTTGCCTCAACTTTTGACCACCAAAATTTTGAGGTTAAATTCATTAAATTCATTCCTTTAAACTTGCAAGTTGCAACCCCATTTGATTAAGTTTGATATTTAGCTTTGTAGAGGTTAGTAGTTTCAAATAAATTTCTTTCAATGAAAGAAAAAGGGAGAGGTTCCAAGCCAAACCGTGTATGTGAAGACACTATATTAAGAGGATAACATAATTTCATGAGAAGATCTGAAGAAACCAAAGAATTTACAATAGTAAGGAATTCTTTTGAACTCCCTTTTACACAAAAATGATATTTTTGATATTAATCCATTTACCCCAATATAGTGAATTGAAGTCTCATATTTATGAAGAAACTATTACACTCTTATATTGAAATAATAATAATTTTTTTTTAAAGAAAGCTACTTGCAAAAGGTGCACCCTGATATTGTACTTGTTTGTTCCATCAAATTGATGAAGAATCAAAAAAAAATTTATGTTGACACTTGTTTTCAAGCCTTCCAAAGAAATTGCAAAAGAGATGAAGCCTCCATATAAAAGAAAAAAAGCCACAAAAAAATATTTTCAATCCATCAGCCTTACGCCATTTATTACTACACATAACACAAGAAAAATAATTGAGATAATATTTTCCAAGGTTCCTCTCCAATCCCAACTCTAATTTTCTGCTTAGAAGATAAATAACAACCATGAGCCTTAGGAACTAAAAATGATCGCTCCTTAAATTATTAGGAGTTTTCTCGAGAGGAATGAAACAACACATGATTTAGATCTACGGGAAAATTTGAGTGTCCTCACATATCCAAGGTTAAATATTTCAATTACTCATCCAAGGTTAAATATTTCAATTATGTTAAAATTGGGTAAAAGGAGTACATATTTGATTGAAAGATCGGGGACCATTTATTTCACATAAGATGTATCTTGTGTTTAGTCGATTTGATCATTATTTATCTATGGGAACTTAGAGTAATTTATCTCTTCGATGTCTTCTAGCAAGAGCTCTAGGAATAGTGAATTTTTGTTAAGTAAACAATGTGACAACAAATATAAAAGATTTTTTTTGTATGTACTATTTGAAATCTTTGAAGAATGGTTTTGGAAAATTTAATGTTAATAAAGAAGTGATTAGAAAACACAAGTAATAGAGTTAATTTTTTGTAGGTTTGTTACCCATTATATTTTGCATTCAACTATAAGGATAAAAATATGTGAGGCTCATGTTTTGCAAGCAATTGTGCACATCCCTAGTGGATAATCTCACTCTTGATTACCCCTTTGAGTTTCATTGGGTTGTGTAATGGAGTAGCTTGGATATAATAAAAATAATATAAAAAAAGACTTAATCAAACTCCTTTGGAAGAGGAAAAGTGAGGACTTTATCTTTGAATTTCATCGTGTTACCTTTCCTAATATCTCCTATAAATTAATTGCTAAATCTCTAAGTACACTAATTAAACATGATGTAAAATAGATAATTGGGCCATAAAGGACCAAGTTCATTTGCAAATTCTTTATCCCATATAACCTTATGTTGACATGAAAAGTTATGGAATGGGCTCAAAATCAAGATTCAAGGCAAAGTGTCTTTTATTTAAGTTTTATTTTGATAAAGCTTATATTAGAATATGTTGTATATTTATTCTAAAGAAGTTGAAGTGTTTAGGGTATGGGACTAAATTATGTGAACTTGTCTTAATTTTTTTCAAGGATGATAATGCTCAATTCTATATAAAGTAATAATTAAAAAACTATTCCCTCTAATTAATCTATCAACAAAGGTTGTCTTCTATCACCTTTATTTATGTTATTTCTATTTACACTCCTATTTATCTCTAATAAAGTGATATTTAAATAAACTTGACTCAGGGTATATCCATTTCATGTAATTTAGTAGTGCTTAAATACTATTTTTTATGACAACATTACCTTTCTTCTAGACTTTATAGAGGATACTAATAATGGTTTTTAATCAATAAGAAGGAAATGCTTATTTTTTATTAATTTCAAAAATATTTATATTTTACCCCATTGTGTAGGCACTAAGGAAGAAGAATAGTGTTAACGAAACCATTGTTGTCTAGACTGGATGCTAATGCTTCCTATATGGAGGAGTATCTATAATTGTCAAAGTCATCTAGGAATCTTGTTGGATGATGTTCTAAATAGTGTCTTTGGGCACTTCAGCTAAGTAAGAATCAATTGTTGCAGAGTTTGATGTAGTAAAGTTGGTTGTTGAAACCTTTGACATTGATGTCAATGGGGGAGAAGTTCAACATGAAAAATATGGAAAAATAGCATACAACATGATAGTTGGAGAAGTTCGGTAGGAAGAACAATAAGTTTGGAAGAAGTACAACATGGAATGACAGTTTGATAGAAAGAACATTGAGGTATATCAATGGGGTAGAATTTTTGATGAAGAGGATTTGAAAAGTAAGATGAACGGTCTTTTTTTTGGTATTCTTGGAACTAGATGTTTTTCATCTATGTTGCCATCAATGCCAAAGGGAGAGATTGTTGAAGATTGTTGTAAGCATGAATGCTAATGATATTCCTATGGGGGACTATAGAGATATGTTACTATGATGATATGTTACATCCATGGCCAAGTTTTTCATTGATGTCATCATAGCAGTTATTTGTGGTATCTGATAGAAGAATAGTGGAAATATCAAGTTGATATGGATAGCTAGTTGAGTATTCTAACTATATGAGGTTATGGGAGATACTTCTAAATATCAAGTATATGTAGTTAACATTGGAATGAGAAATGATAAGTCTGGAAAAATTTATGTAATTTTTGGTGATGTATGTTCTAAGATAGAGTTTACAGAGGCATGTCCTGGTAAGCTTGTTATATCTCTTAGTAGAATTGCTATTCTAAGAATCAAGGTTGAGGATTTGAAGAAGATATGTTGGTGATGACGTGGCTAAGATTACTCATCATAATATTGCATGTAAAAAAAATTATTCAAGTTGCAAGATGGAAGATTAATGTTATCACTAAGTGTAATGTGTTCTTAATGTGGTCCTATAATGATTAATTGAGAAGGTCTAACAGATGACTCAGGGAATTGTTTTGAGGACTTGGTATAAAGGAAGGACATTTTCCTTTATCATGAGAGTATGGATTAGTATATTTTTTGATTGATGAAAAGTAGCAATAAGAGTGGAATGTGAAGTTGAGCAAAGTAGAATGGAAGTGAAGGAAACTTCATTGCCAAGGCTTTGCTAAGTGGTCTAAGGTTTGATATTTTGATTTAAGGTTTGTGACCTAGTCTACAAGGTTTGACAATGATTGGTTTGGTTGAAAAAAAAAAGGAAAGAAGAAAATAAGAGTAAATTGCATGTTTGAGCAATGAGCTCTTCTGAAATTGCATGTTTGGACAGTGTGCGCTTCTTGCATACGGTATACTACAACTCCTAACAAGGTTGACACAACTCCTAATAGAGTTAGAATCTCCTAATAGAGATTCAAAGTCTCCTAACATGGACTCTATGTACTAAATGTTGTAATAGACTCCTAACAAGGTCCATCCTCTAACAAAGGAATATTTATATTAGCACATCATCTTGTGGGCAGCATTCCCACTAGGGTTTTCCCTTTGATCAAGGGTTTCCCTAGCTAACATATCTAGTGTAATTGTCTATGTGCATCTTATTATGGTTTCTATTTATTTTGGTTGAATGATTAAGTTTGTTGAAAGAAGATAAATGTTTTAATTGTTAAATAATTGATTCACCCCTCACCTCTCTCAATTATCTTGGTGGACTATTGCTTCTAGCACATATGTGAATAATTGAGAGACTCCAACACTTACCAATTTTTATACATGTAATACATGTACATAAAATATTAAACTATTATTCAATTCAAACATACATACATCACCTCAAACTACAAGATTAGGGTTACATGGTTAAGTTTAGAAATAATATTTTTGGGTATGAGTTAATTAAGCTTGGTTAGGTTTAGTGTTAGGGTATGGATATGGGTAGCTAACATTATGGTTTACATTTACGTTTAGAATTTAGTGTCTATATGGTAGAGTTATGAATATAAGGTTCAAGAAACTTAACTTATTATCTAGAACTAGGAATTTAAGGTTCAGAGTTAGATGTGGGATTGAAGTAAGGGTTTCAATTATGTATATTATGTAGGGTTTAGTTAGGGTGTACATATATTAAGTTCAATCTTACTATGATTCTAGTTAAAATTGGATTACATGGTTAGCTACATGTTTAAACAATCTACACATCTAATCCATCTATCTAATCATCCATCACTTTAATTAAATATATTGAAACATCCAAAATAATCATTTTAAAATGAAGATCTACAAAACAAAAATTTAAATGAACATATAACCATAAAAAAATATCACATTTTAATCTGTGGAGATTTTAAATTAACAATAACCTAAATATAAATCTATTAACAATAGAGTAAAATTTTACATATACAAAACTATTAAATGTAAAACAACAATAAATTGAAAAAATTATAAAGTGAAAAACTTAAAAAATGAAATAAAATAATATAAAAAAAACTAAAATATCTGGTAGAGTGAAAAATAATAGTTCAAGATTAGTAGAAAACACAAAATGGGCTATCGTTTTCATGTGAAATCAGCCTCCCATTCTGCAATGAGCATGAAAATGACAAAAAAGCCCACAAAAAATGGGTTATATGTTTTTTTTAAATCGGGTATCCAATTTTTAACATTGGTTACCCAATTTGTTTAAAATTGGCTACCTAGTTTTCATTTCAAAGTTTAGGTAGCTAATTCGTATTCAAAAATCCTATGCCTAGCTTTTGAATATGTATTGAGCACCCAAACCATAATGGGTACCCGATTTTAACCAATCAGGTACTCATTTATGAAGAGGTCTCATCCCACAAATTGACTTCCACTAAATTCCAACCCCACTGCTTGCACACACCCTAGGTTTTAAAGACTTACCTATGCAATCTCTTTTCATATGACCAACTTCATTGCATATGAAACATTTACCTCTAGTTTCATGTCTAACTTCCTTGGATGATTCAACTTTCTTAGGCCAATCAACTTGCTCTGTTAACTTACGTTCATCAGATTTCTCTAAAAAATAAACTACTTCAACTCCTTTAGATGACTCAATCCTATTTTGATCAATTACTTTATGGGTTTCTACAACTAGATCTATTCTTTCGTAATTTCAACTTTCTTGGCTGATTTTTTCCAATAAGATATCCAAGACCTATTTTGTCATAAGAAGGTCTCTGAAAAAATATCTACTCATCAATTTTCTCACTACTTGTATAAAGTTTCTCTAACTGATCTTTAGAATGTGTCAACTATCCTTTCACAATAGTGTTGTATTTTTCTAACTTAGCATGTTCTATCTTGATAGATTGTAATTTAGATGTTGCTTTACTTAACTAGGATCTAAGATTTGCATTCTCAGAATTTAGATCAGCTTCATTCTCATTGTCATTTTTTTTAGTTCAACAATTTTCAACTCATGCTTCAAGATCCCATTTTCTTTCTTGAGATTTCCTACTTCATCATTGTCACTAGTCTACACATTTAATTCATTACTAGATTTCAAATCATCAATCTTGTCCTTCAAATTACCAATGTAAACTTTTGCATCTTCATATCTATCTTTTTGGTTATCTCTTTCTTCTATAAGAAGTCAATTTGTGCAAGAGCTTCTTCAAGATTTCTCTTTAACTATTCCATATCCATAGGGGTCTTACTCAACTTGTTAAGCCTCTTCAGAGTAACTACTCTTTGATACCTTTTGTTAGAAATAGATAATACTGAGAAGGCGGGGGGGGAGGTTTAAATCAATATTCTACAAAAATTTTCCTACAACTAAATATTGTTAATTACTTTATAACTTGCATATGATAGTAAACCAATAATGTTGAATAGTAAATATAACCATATACAAAGAGAACTCATAACACCATTATTTGTTAACTAGGGAAACCTTGGCCAAGTGAAAACCCTAGTGGGGGTGATACCCACTAGATGATTCACTAAAAAAAAATGTATGTTAAGGATATTAACCATGTTAGGAGTCTATAAAGTACATATAGTATCTCGAGTGCTTGTTAGAGGACTAGTCCCTATTAAAAGCCTCAAACATTAGGAGGTTCTTAAATCGTATTAGGATTTGGTAGATCAAATACAATATATGTAGGAAGAGCCCACTTCCCTAACACACAATAAGCAATAAAATTCCTCACAAGTATAGGTATACATACAATACTTTCTCACAACTGAAACTCGCACTTGATCTTATCATACATCAAATTTCATATCACATAAGGCTCATGTGTATTCCAAGCTATCTTCACAATAGTTCACATTTCACACATCTTACACATTATTTGTGCAAGATAAGATCTTTACTTTTATTTGACAAATTATCAAATCTCTACTCAGTCGACCTTCACGTCTTCCCATGCTTGACTTATTATAAAATTACTTAGGGATTAATATCTATAATTTTGGCCCATCATGAATTAGTAATTATGTTGCCACCAAAATAATTCCTTACGTCAAACAACTCATATTTTTGATATGCTTTTTTCTTTCCTATTAAATACCTAAACTGGTAAATCAACTATAACTTGTGTCATACTATTTGTACACATCTGAACACTGACCTATGTCATTAGAACATTATCATAAAGCTAATCTCAACTACACATGAGCTAACTCAAAATGTGTTATCTGTACACATCACATCTATCTATAACACTTAGACAATTGTCTAACTCTTAATGGATAAATGAAATACTAAATACATGTTGCCATAAATGACAACACTCTAGACATCTGACTAACCATATTTTTAGAAAACATGTCCCCATATTACAATCATAAAAAATGTCAGGTAGAGGGGAATCATACACATGCACCAACTCTAGAGCTCTATCTTCTAACTTCTTTGTCATTTAGTCAATGGGGACATGAGCTTGTACATAAATTCAGCTACCATCATCTAATGGTCATAAATTCATTATAAATTCCACTAAGTATTTCATAGTGGATTGAAGTTTTTCTATTACTACTATCATGGGAAAGTGATTTTCTTCATTCATTATAAACTATACCATTTGTTGCTATAAAATTCCTATATCCATTATTTGATAGCACTTGACAAAAAGGCCTTAAGACTAGGAATCGTGTTTGAAGAAATTAAAAATATAACTTATTCTAAGTCACCCTCAAATAAATCATGATTTAAATCCAGCTAAATTCAATATGCACCTTATATAAAATAAGAGACCATTTATTTTATCTTTTCAATCAAATTATGTATTCCTTCTACCAAATTTTACCATGATTGCAAACACTTAATTTTAGATGTGTGAGGACACTTGAATTTTTGTTCCATCACAATTTGATGCTTTTTCCCTTCTCTCAACAAAACCTTTTAATAGTAAAATGTGCTAGGGTGATCTAAGACTTAAGGTACTTGTTTCTCTTCTTAGTAGATAATTAGAATTATGACTACAAAAAAATCTTGTAAAAAATTGGTTCATCATAATCTCTCTCTTGTTTTTGTGTAATAATAAATCACATGAGTTTCAATGAAGTGATAAAATCTTCTACAGCTCTTCTCTTTTGTATAAAAGACTTCAACTCATTTACAATCTATTTGGAAGGATTCACAACATGTTTGAGGTCTTTATCATGGAAGGAATCTCTCTAGCAGAGTTTTAGAATATCTTCTTTGTCCATTTTATGTAACAAAAAGAACAATTTTATGGTGTTGGCCTCTTGCAATTAACTTTTTGATGTAGGGTGCTCCCCTAAATAACAACACACCTAACAAAAACAAAGAAACAACAACAATTGTGAGAAAAAATTATGAGCTTCTTATTATTGCTGCAAATGCAGAATTAGAAAATTCAGAATTACAATATGCTAACCCACATGGGCACTTTCATTATAGCAATCTGCAAGATAACATTGTGAACTATCACCTAGAGCTCTCCTAGACAATGTTCTCTCCTTTATTAAATAGGTAATTTTATGCTGCTAGGATTTGGTAGATCAAGTACAATGTATGCAAGAAGAGCACACTACCCTAACATGCAATAAGCAATAAAGTTCCTCACAAGTATAAGTATACATACAATACTTTTTCACCACTAAAACTTGCACTTGATCTGATCATACATCAGATTTCATATCACATAGGGCTCACATATCTTCCAAGATATCTTCACAATAGTTTTCATATCAAACATCTTACACATTATTTGTGCAAGATAAGATCTTTACTTATAAATCACAAATTAACAAATCTCTACTCAGTCGTCCTTCATGTCTTCACATGCTTGACTTATTATCTATAATGTCGACCCATCATGACTTAGTAATTATGCTATCACCAAAACAATTCCTTAAGTCAAACAACTTATATTTTTGATGTGCTCTATTCTTTCTTATTAAATACCTGAACTGGTAAATCAACTATAACTTTTGTCATACTATTCGTACACATACGCATACCAACCTATGTCATCAGGACATTGTAATATAGCTAACCTCAACTATGGATGAGCTAACTCGATGTGTGACCTATCTGTACACATCACATCTATCTCTATACTATTGCAAACGGGCTTACACTTAGATAATTTTCTAACTCTTAATACATAGATAAATGCTGAATACATGTTACCATAAATGACAACACTCTAGACATGTGACTAACCATATTTCCAACAAACATGTCCCCATGTTACAATCATAAAAAAAATGTCAGTTAGAGGGGAATCATACACATGCACCAACTCTAGAGCTCTATCCTCTAACTTATTGGTCATTTAGTCAATGGGGACATGAGCTTGTAGGTAAATTAAGCTACCATCATCTAATGGTCATAAATTCATTATAAATTCCACTAAGTATTTCATAGTGGCTTGAAGTTTTTCTATTACTACAATCATGGGAAAGTGAATTTCTTCTTTCATCATGAAGTATATCATTTGTTGCTATAAAATTCCTATATCCATTATTTGATAGCACTTGACAAAAAGACCTTGAGACTAGGAATCATGTTTATAGAAATTAAAAATATAACTTATTCTAAGTCACCCATAGATAAATCATGATTTAAATCTAGATAAATTCAATATGCACCTTGTATAAAATAAGAGACCATTGATTTTATCTTTTCAATCAAATTATGT
This sequence comes from Cupressus sempervirens, assembly GCA_028749045.1. Classification (NCBI taxonomy): domain Eukaryota; kingdom Viridiplantae; phylum Streptophyta; class Pinopsida; order Cupressales; family Cupressaceae; genus Cupressus; species Cupressus sempervirens. Next base: position 133,743,226 of record CM053793.1, on the reverse strand, counting down.
ATTCCTTCTACCCAATTTTACCATGATTGCAAACACTTAATTTTAGATGTGTGAGGACACTTGAATTTTTCTTCCATCAAAATTCTACACTTTTTCCCTTCTAATATTAAAATGTGCTAGGGTGATCTAAAACTTAAGTTACTTTTTTCTCTTCGTAGTAGATAATTAGAATTATGACTACAACAAAATCTTGTAAAATATTGGTTCATCACAATTTCTGTCTTGTTTTTGTATAATAATAAATCACATGAGTTTCGATAAAGTGATAAAGTCTTCTATGGCTGTTATGTTTTGTATAAAAGATTTCAACTCATTTACAATCTATTTGGAAGGATTCATAACATGTTTGAGGTCTTTATCATGGAAGGATCTCTCTAGCACGGTTTTGGAGTCTCTTCTTTGTCCATTTTGTGTAACAAAAAGCACAATTTTATGGTGTTGGCCTCTTGGAATTAACTTTTTGATGAAGGGAACTCTCCTTAATACCATAAATACATAACAAAAACAAAGAAACAACAACAATTGTGAGAACAAATTATGAGCTTCTCATTATCATCGCAAATGCGAAATTAGAAAATTCAGAATTACAATATGCTAACCCACATGGGCACCTTCATTACAGTGATCTGCAAGACAAAGTTGTGAACTATCACCTAGAGCTCTCCTAGACAATGTTTTGTCCTTTCTTAAATAGGCAATTTTATGCCACTAGGGAAGGTTCTAGACACTTAAACTTAATACCTACGACTTACTGAACATAACAATATATATAAGTCAACCAAATACACCTTTGACATTTATTTTAGAAATTTTGTGGGGCCCAACTTTGGAAGATCATAACTCTTGAATTGTTTCTCTGATTGGCTATTATAACCACATTTCAAAAACTTCAGCTTCTAATCTACATGCATAAATTGGTGCAAGTGTCCATTTGTCAAGTTTTCAAATCTCATCTAAGGCCTATAGGGCTTTAAAAACTGTGCCTGAAGTTTTTATATAAAAATTACACGCCAAAAATCTATACTAGCTTCACAAATACATACAATGTGGCCATGAAACTCTACTGACAAATTGATATAACTAAAATGAACATTGACCTCTGAAATTAGAACATTCTGAGCTTGTATGACTAAGGAAATATTTTTGGATGATGCAAGATTTCTCTTACACCCATGACCATCACTTTTCTAAATAAAATCTTTATTATTTAAGTAAATGGTTACAAAAATATCATGATATCTAGGACTTCAACTCAATGATTAGGCTAACAAGGTTACTATTAGAATTTTTTTTTTCCTAATAGGGAGATCAAAATGATTCTTGACCTTTGTAAAGTACTTGGTCTAAATTGTCTCATGAAATTATGTTTTCCTCTACAATGTAGTGCCTTCAAGGGATAGGTTTGACATGGTACCATTTCTTATTTTCATTGCAGAAAATTTATTTGAAATTAGTGTGGTGAATGTCAAATTTAAAATTGAATGATATTGTAGGCTTAACGAGAAGAGGTGGATGAAATTAACCTCACAAATTTAGAGGTCAAAGTGCTAAAAAAATTGTCAGTGAATTTCTAACAAGGGATTCTTGACAAGGGACTAACCGCCTCATGTGGATTCTAGCATTGTCTAGTCGATCTTTTGGCATAATGAAAACTACACTTGTAACAAGTGGTGTCAAAGCTTGGTCACATGTTCAAATCCTCTCAGTGACAGATTGATGGGAAAACTATTAGTACTCCCTTCAAGATTTATTGAAGATTATTTGAATGATATTAAACTTCCTATTATGGACAACTAATATTTTTAAAGATTTAGTTATGATGGAAACTAGTTGTTCTGGATTTTAGTCAGCACATGTACAAGAATGGAGTTGATTCTATAAGACATTATTTTGTTGAAAATTTAGAAAAATCTAATCATTTTTTAGTGGAAAATTAACTACTACAATTTTACTATGACATAATGTTACAATTGACTTTCTCTTCATTTCCAGCTATAAATCCATATAAATCCATACTTCCTACAATAAGAATTTACGAAAAATTAAATATCAGACTCTGCATTTATATGGGAGTGATATCTGTTATTCCAAAATCCAGATAGCTTCAAAAATGTTTTAAATTTGAATTGTAACTTTGTTCGGCATTTTCCTCGCCACTGCATTGACTTTTACATATTACTTTAATTCAACTTTGACCAATTAAAATATATTAAAATTTTCAATTATGAAAATATATAAACACCTAGCCCAAATCACCCCTTCGATCAAAACAGTGTACAAACTTCGTAGAAACCGATAGTTTCATTATTTTACTCTCGCGGCATTTGCCGGACCATATTTATTTTCTTGTTCATATCCGTGTCAACCAAAGCTGAATTGACCGACAAAATTCTCTTGTTAGCTCGCCTCGTCTATGAATACCATTACAACTTTCAAATCATAGCAGCATAGAAAAAGAAGAAAAATATAGTTTTAGTTTGCATTAAAGAAGAACTGCAAAATGGGTGTGAAGTTATTTGGATCAGGGTACTTGTATGCCTTGTTGAGAAAGGCATTGAGTTGATATCATCAAAGCAGAGCATAAAAAACCAGAGTTCCTAACCTTTGGAAAATTTCCAGTGGTCCAGGATGGAGATCTCACCATGTTTGGTAACGATTTTAATTGTTTATAATGTTAAAACATAGATGGGTAATCCCGATTCCAAAGTATTTAATTATTATTCCATCTGTTCTTTTACTAATGTTAAATAAATAGCCTTCTCTGGATAAAATATTTATTATTATTCCATGTGTTCTTTTTATTATTTCATCATAATATTTTACTGCTTATACCCTGCTCTCATTTGGATTCTTGAGTTTTACATATGATATACTTAGTGGGCCAGCCTTAAACATCACACACTAAGAAGAAATTAAGCTTGAAAAACTAAGTCAACTTTGACTATTTAACCCTTTAACTTAGAAATCAAACCTTGCGTGTGATGTTTAAGCCTATTCTGTGTATATCTTGACCTGATTTGAACTTTGTAGATTTTAACAGGTCATGTGATATCCTGATTGTCCCATTTCTGAATTTTCATGTGATATACTTAGTGCTATGTAGATTTAAATGTATCATATGATATGCTGATTATATATATATATATATGAATTTACTGATATAGATTGTAAATTTTCATATGAGATGTGAGATCTATGTCTGTTTTATTCAATTTATATGAGATAAAATATTGGGAAGACAATTTACTAGGTGAGTGTGTTTTCATAGTTCTGATAATGATCGTTGGTTTAATATTTTTAATAATATAGTACTGATAATTGTAACTTGAAAGTGGTCTTAATCATTAGCTCTAAATAGGGTACTTGTAAAACAATCTCTTGTAAAAATATGAAAGTGATTGGAAATTTGTCATATAAAATGTTAAAAAACAAGAAATCTAACATGTTCAACTATTAGATCTTCTCCTCTACTTAGTCTTAATTATCATTTTACATTTATCCATTCAAACTATATATCTATTGTCACTTAGGTTTGCACCCTTGTCCAAGTCCTATGCGCGACAACAACCTAGTGAAACATGGAAACAACCTCCAAGTTGTGGGACTTGAACTGCGAGGTTGAGTCTCTGGAGAATGCCGGCTTCCTCTTACTATCAGGGTGCACCCAACTACTCTTGGAGAGAAAAAGGGAGAAAGTGAGAACGAAAGAAAATCTATCTAGTTCTAATCTAAAGAGGTGATGCACCAAAATAGAGTGTTCAGACTCATTTCTGCCCATATATGCACTACAAAACCAAGATAACATTCAAAAGACATACACACCCAGACTTATGTCAATCAACAACCACATACAGATCGGGAAACCAAACTGAATAACACAAGGAAAAGGATTTCACTTATATATTATCCAATAGGCCAAAAATAGATACAGTATGCAAGCCACAGATCTCAACAATACACCAATGAGAGACAAGATGGATGCACATATACATTGATGGCTGAAGAAGATGATACAAAATGTTATATAGCTCAGAGACAAAGGGAATTTTACACTACAAATCTACAAGCAGTAGCAGAGAAATCAGAAAGGAGTCCTCTCCCAGAAAAGATCACAAAATTGCCTTTATAGTTCAGGCATAACTGAAGATTTTTTGCATTACATTTACTTCTCACCTACTGGCATTAACTTCTCATCTTGAAAATCCAATCAAAGATCTGGTTCGAACATGGTTTTGAGTACCAAAAATCTAATATTCCTCTGAGAAAGAGCATGCAGAAGACGGAACGGTGCCAGAAAACATCCCCTGACATAGTAGATAGATCTGTAATGGTGGTAGAATGTCCTTGCACTTTGCATTCACTTCTGAGTCGGTGGCATTGATCACAGGATCGAAATCTTGCGGCAAAAAACTTGATTCATTATTTCTGGCTCATGAATCCACGAGGTCAAAGCAAGTCAAACAGTTCCTTATGTGCCAACTAGGCCACGTGGGCCAATCATCTCTCTTTATTTTGCCACCTCCTCAAGGTTCCACGCGCTGACCATTCCTTACGTTGGACTAGGCGCTATGTCGCTATGGGCACCATGCCCTGAGGGTCATTATAGTGACATAGCACCCCACTGTTATCTCTAACTGCAGTGGTCACCAACCTGACTGCGCCACCTTTCCACCATCTAGCCGCAACATCAAAACTAATTGCCATGTTGACTACGACGATTGCACCAACTGCCAGCCATTAACCATCAACCTTGGTCTTCCAGCGAGACACGTGTTAGCAAGATGCTATGTCACAATGATAAAGATCACACAACTTCACCATAGCAAGACAATGCCTTCTGTTGATCTACCCTGATCTGACAATTGTGAAGACTCGTCATGTTCCATGCTTGCTTTTCAACTTCTGGGCCCGCGAGATGCTGTCAACACACTTGGCATCACCTTAGCGACCACACGTTGGCGAGACCTGGCCCCACTGACACATGGAAAAAGGGCGTCATGTCGCTATGGTAAAGATTGTACAACTTCACCATAGCGAGATGGTGCCTCCCGTTGATCTACCCTAATCTAACGGTCGAGAACTTAACCTTTTACTGCACTAGCCGCGTTGAAGATCTGGTCCCACACTCTATCTGTGTTCTGACTTGACATACGTGGCTATTCCTCATTAGCCTAACGAAGCACCACCTTGGCAGAAATATCATTGGTCTGACAAGGCACCAACTTGGAGGGTCCGTACTATAATGCCCCGCCAAGGGATCCAAAGAATTTCACCAAGTTTGCTAAACAATTTTTTTTTTCTTTAAACATGAAAGTAAAACCATACACAACACTTGCGGAAGCAATAGTAACATCCCACTAAAAATAACATAACATAGCATATTACATTCTTTAAAGATCCCTTAACATTGAATTACTTCTAATCATAACTTATCATCTAACATCACATCTTATGAAATAACAATGATACATCCAATGTTCTTAAACAATATACAAGTGTACATTTTAGATTGCTCAATCATCCACTATACATGTTACAAGGTATGAAAAGCTTAAAAGAATAAACATCCATGTAAATAAAGTACATCATCATCCAATATTAATCCATGATGTAATAACATAATGAAACCATAACCATACATGATACATCATCATCATAAAGATATAAACATCCATCATAAAAGATAATCATATATCACAAACATAACTAACTAAGTGCACGATTCCTCCCAACCGTAAATAGCATCATTAGACCATCGTGGATCCTAGCCATCCTTCCGTGCATAACATTCCAAAGCACCGAAGAGATCATCGGCTATTAACATAGTAAGAATGTCACTCCTAAAACATCCTACTAACATGGAATAGTAAAGCATAAAGTAACATCATCTAACATATGCAAATCATCAATCTAAGAAACATACCAGTAAATACATCCATCATAAGGTATATCATCTATCATAATGCTCCATGAACAGAATGAAGATAAATACCAACCAAGATAGCATCAGCCACAGTGTCTCAGACGGATCTCAAGTGATAAGAGTGATAAAACACTACCACCCGACTGCGTGGAACCTAAGTGGTCCACTCCCACCGTGCTAAAGAGATAATTTCAAGTCCCAAATAGGCTATCCATAACACATAGCACAAATCTTAATGGTCCATGAATCCTAAAAGTATACTAACTCAAAGGTTCCAATCACAAAACCGAAATCTAATCCCAGAGGCACAACAATAAGTACACCATCAAAGGTACATAAAATCTCTAGAGGAGACTCAAGCTATATACTAGGGAGTGTCATCACATGGATGCTTGAGTTACCCTAGACTGGTCTCTCATTAGACCTCGGACCCTCAAGCATTGAGTTACCCTGGACTGGTTACTCTAAACCCCAAACCCTCAACATGGCACATGTGGAAACCAAGAAGCCCTCTCAAGAAGAAGAGGCATTTCTCCCATCCTTAGTCTATACAAGCACTCAAGGCATGGGTGGTTCAAATATCTCTAACTTATCTTTTTACTGTGTTTCCCTCCCATAAATCTTGAATTATTAGATTATCACTTATTACATAACTTGCATTAGGTTACCCTGGTACTGACCACTTTGGGCCCCGGACCCCTATGCAAGCCACTCCCATAGTCATCATGTACCTAGATAACCTCTCCTAGGCACATAAATCCAAAAGATAATCCATAAAAAGAATCATCAAATATCCACAGTATAAGCATCAAATATCCATAATAAGAATCATCAAATCTCCATGAGCATCTGGAAAACATCCATAGAAAATCATGACCACAATAGTCCTCTATTGGCAACTGAAGGCATCACTGATAATCATAAGTATCCATTGGTTTTCAGTAACCAAAAATATATCTCAAAACATATCACCATATCCATTGGTTCTCAACAAGCAACCAAGAATATCTCAAAATCATACTGATCGAAGACTCCAAAATGGTTGAGTCAAAATGTGTCACAACATGACATCATCAATAAATAAATCAACACTTCAGTCCCATCAAGGTGACTAGAAAGTAATCCAAGGATAATTGATCGATCACTCAAAAATGGTTAAGTCCAATGTCTCGGGTACATAAGAATCTCAGCTTCACACATGAAGATTGATAAACAATAACAATCAGTAAATACAAACATTTCATAGAGCATACGATCACATTACCATGGTTGGGCTTATAAAGATCGAGACCAAATAAGATCAACATGTCAACACATCTCATAACCCCTGAGCCTCTGGTCACAACCTAGGACTGGTCAACACTAGTCAACCCAAAACCCAAAACAAGATGCATAGAGAAAACACGATGCAAACACATGTTTTGGTTTACTAAATTCACATAGCTGAATAATGTGTAGGGGATTCCAGTTTCCATTTTCAAGTATACTTCAAGTGTATAAAGGTATCATCATTTGACCTACAAGTCAACCCAATTGTTCCCCGATAGCATTATCCTTCCATTATTAAGAATTACATTCTAAGAATAACTTAAGGATAAACATTTACTCATTAAATTGATCATCATTGACCTTTAATTAAATTGTTTTCTTTATTTAGCTAAGATCCATATTCAAATTGATCAACTCTTCTTATCGTTCTTCAACTTTTCACATAAATCAAGGATCATTAACCGTTAAATTATAAGAGAACCTATTATCATTCTTCGTATAAGATATCATAACTTAATTAGAATGATCAATTAAATCCATCAGTTAACATAGGCACACCATCCATGACCTATTATCATTCTAATAATTCTTAATTAAGACTTAATTAAATATTATTAAAATTTAAGCCTTTTAATTCAATCGTTATCATCATTGACAATCATATAATATCTAAAGTTATAATTCAAGTCATAAGATTTATCAACTTCAATACAGATAATCTACAATCTTGTTAAAATAATTATATCAAATAACTCTCTTATAACATAACTTAATTATTAATTAAATCCAATTAACTCTGATTAATTAATTTAATTAATAATTACATATCCATGGCAACGTTCCAATTAATATAAGTTGACTAATAACTAACTATAATTTTGTAAGTCAAAAGTCAACTATAATTCAATACACAAATAATCATATTAATAGTTGAATAATAATAACTTGTTAATATTTAATAACAAGCTATATTGAAAATCTTAATAATAATTTCGTATGACCGCATTCGTCATCTTTCAAAGAATACCAACATTCTCTTGACTAATTCGTATTATCATTAATCATTTCAAATAAAACTCTATTGCACAATTTTAATTGTTAATATCATAGTTATAATATCAACTCAATGAATATCAATTGATTACAAATCGACTATACTTCAAATCCAAAAACTATTGTCTTTACAAAACTTCAATCGTTAAATAATCTCTTCTAGATTAATTCTAATTGAATTAGCCAAACATTAATAAATGATAAACTATAAATAATCGATCTAGATAAAAACTTAACATAAGCTTCATTAGCCAATTCTTAACGAGTTATTTATTAATACATAACGTATTAATAATAACATAGCAATGATATAATATAACAATGACTCTTTATCTTTGTAATACTTAATTAAATCTCATTTAATTCGCCATTTGCGACTTCAAACAACTTAAATAAGACTAGATTAAATATTATCTAAATTGGAATCTCTTAATTGAATTATTAATCATAATTATAATTAGAGGATGACTAACCATCTTCCCAACAGAACTACCCTCATTGTTTATTAGCTCAACCTTCCCAATGTTTACCAAGGAATAATGGTTAATTAAGTTGAAGGCTTGAATTTAACCATCACATCAATGAATCCACATTTCTCATTTTATCGAAATCAACATCCCCTCAAACTCTATAGCTTAAACTTAATTATTAAATTAACCTAATAATTCTCGTTACAATAATAATATTTCCACATTAATACATACAAACTAATATCTCTTTTTAATTAAACTATTATTAAATTTATATTCCACATTTATCTTATAAAATAATAATAAGGATTAACTTCATACATAAACCTTTAAATAATATCTTTCTACAAAACTCAACCAAAGTTCAATCCTCATAACCTATATATATATATATATATATATATATATATATATATATATATATATATATATATATATGCTTATATTAAAAAAAACATTAATAATCGTTATTTGTATAAGATCGAATTTAACATTGATTTATATATTAATACAAACGAAATGACACAGGATCTCCGTACCCTACGCATTATCTGATACCGGCGAGGGTACTGGAGTTTGAATCTCGCAGTACATTTGCCTACGACTGTTGTTGTATTTTCTACCATGACTGCCACAGGCATGTGGTCAGTCGCCGATACCCTGCGACATCAAGTCGCAGGCCGGAGTTAATAAGAATGGGGGTGCGGTTGGGTAAATCTTGCCCACCCAACAGTGATTTAAATTTTATTTTATTTTAAATGAATTTCGCTTTTCCAATAATCCAATTCGAATTTTATGTATATAATTTTCTACTACGATTTAAATATATATATATATATATATATATATATATATGTATATATATATACATATATATATATTTATTTATATATGTATGTATATATGTATATATATATATATATGTATGTATATATGTATATATATATATATATATGTATGTATATATGTATATATATATATATATATGTATGTGCATATATATATATATATATATATATGTATGTGTACAAAAATATGCAGATTACTATTAATTATAACAGCATATATGTATATATATAAATTATATATACATATATGTATGCAAATTTGCATAACTTGATAAGAGAACGAACAAGATTTTCTGAATCTATAAATTAAGAATTTCTTCTTAAAATAATTGTACTCTAAATTTATCCAATAATATCTCTAATAAGTTTGACTGTAGTTTTAGAAACCATTTTCAAATCTATTTCAATTTGATTCTAAATCGGACCCAAACTCGAATTAGATCTAATCTTTTCCTTAATTGGATCTAGGGTTTTCCTATTGTTTTCTTTGCAACCCTAAATATCTAAATTCCAATTTAATTATAGATTCATTCACAAGAAGTATTCAGACACATATAATAGACATGATGAAGACAGGAAGAGAAATAGTGCAAAGAGAGTATGCGAATATCACGAGTGCACCTGGACACTGATGCTAATCTGCCATGCCTTAGAAATCCATAGAAAATCCCTTTCTTCTCCATCATTTGCAATTCCTCCAAGATCCAAGCCAACCAAATCTTCCAAGTGACTAGAAGTGCTAGAAGAAACATAGAAGCAAGTAGAAAATATATGAACATATAAATCTTCTTCAATGCATGCAAGCTTTGAAGCTTCCATTTAAGCTTGAAGCTTGTAGCTTCCATTAAGCTTCCCTTAAGCTTCTACTTTAGCTTGTCCAAACACACTAGGAGAGCCTCTATTTAAAGGCCTCTAAGATGCATCTAGAGTGTCTCTAGGAACAACTAGAAGATAAGCATGACAACCAAGCATGAGTCTTCTTCAACCTTCTAGATAAGTCTTAAGGTTGTAGACACCATGTGCTCAAATAAAAATGCTAACTCCTAAGTGTAGACAACTAGTGCATTCTTAGAGTGCAAACTCCAGTGTTGTCTACATGACAACTCCCGAGAATTTGTCAAATCCTATGTGAGAAAATATTAATATAATGCACATTAATTAATTTAATATTTACTTTTACTCTTTCCAATTTAATTTATTAATTTATTAAATCTTATGCACTAACTTTAATAACTCCACTTTTCAATCTTAATATATTTATATTTTAATCACATGAGATTTAGAATCTTTTATTAATTTAAAATATATTTTCCACTTTTAAATTTCATTTTCCAAAACTTAATTGGTAAAATATTTATTAACTTAATAATAATATATTTAGTGTTCATTTCAAAGGCGGGAAGGGAGAATATGAATTATGAATTTTTGCAGGAAGATCAAAATACAACATTTCTGGCGACTCACAGGGGGCATGAGCCTGCTCAATGTATGACCAGTTGCTGGTAAAAAATCCATTGGGTCACAGGGTCTGAAAAGTATGAATCTGAGAACTGCAAAACCCTAACCCTTCTGTGAGGAGATCAAAACTTTGAAAACCCTAGCTCTGCCTCTGCAACCTCAAAACTATCAAAACCTCGAAAGCTGGAAACTCAAAGAGAGAACCATGTGCACGCGCACTTCTTGAAAAGAAGGAAAAAACGGAAAGAAACTAAACTACTTATGTACATTGATTCACAAATCTTTAAAAACAGGGCTTCAGATAGATCCCATTGACTGGAATGGGTAAAATTTCACCATTTGGCCTGCTCAACTGAAATGCATTAGTCTGCTTGCAACTGGCAATTAGATAGGGGCCACTCCATAATGGGTCAAACTTGGAATGTCTTCCCTATTTTTCTCTATCTGAATCCCACTTTAGAACTAAATCTCCTTCTCTGAAGGTCCTAACCCTAGCTTTCTTATCAAAATTCCTCTTCATCTGTTGCTGATGTATCTCTAGGGTTTGCATAGCTTTATTTCTCTTTTCTTCTAGTTCAATCAGCTATGCCATTCTTACTGACATGGCATTATCTTCAATCAATTCTAGTTGATGAGCCAACTCCAAGGATGGGAATTCCAATGAAATTGGGAGTCTAGCCTTCCTACCATATACTAGCACAAAAGGTGAATTCCCAACAGATCTCTTGGGTGTTATCCTATTAGCCCATAGAGCAGTTCTTAATTTCTTATGCCAGACCCTCTGATTGTCTTCTATTGTCCTCTTCATGATTCTGATCTGATTTTTGTTGGAAGACTTAGCCAAACCATTACCCTAGGTATAGTAATTTGATGATGTGCTCAGGTAGATATTGTGATTCATTGCCCATGCAAAAATCTGGGTTCCAACAAAAGACCTAGCATTGTCCGAGATGATAGTAGAAGGAGCACCAAACCTAGATACAATTCCATCAAGGAATTCAACAACTGATGGTTCTGTGGCATCCTTCAAGGCAACTGCCTCTATCCATCTAGTGAAATAATCAGTAGCAGCCAAAATCCATTTATGACCTACATTAGACGGAGGATTAATGGGGCCTATAAAATCCAACCCCCATTGGGTAAAGGGCTGATCCACCTGAATAGGACGAAGGGGGAGAGCTGCAAGCCTCTGTTTGCTTGAGAAGAAAGCACGTTTCTCACATTTTCTCACATATCCATAACAATCATGGAACAGAGATGGCCAGTAATAACTAGCCCTCATGATCTTCATGGAAGTTGTTCTTGTAGAGAAATAACCACCATCCGGGCCATCATGAAGTTCCTTAATCATCCTCTCAGCCTGATCCTCTTCAATGCATCTCGGCAGGGTCCTATTAAAATCCCTCCTGAATAGGATACCGTCAATCACAACATAGGGAATGGACTGCAGTCTATATTGTCTCCTTTTAATTTTGTCCAATCCTTGAGGGTATCCATTCCCTGATAAGAAGTTCTTCATGTCATTTATCTAGCTCCTTGGGCCATTAATGTTTCTTACCTCCGGCTGCTCTATTATTACCATAACAATCTCTTCATCAAAATCCTGGCCTGATAACATTTCTTTGCACAATCCTCTCCCTCTTACCAGCTTGGTGATGTGAATATCAACATCATACTCCATTACCTTAGTGATCCATCCAGCTCTGTTTTCACTGATATCCTTGCTTAACAGGAAATCCTTTACACTGGCATGGGGCACCAACAAATGGATTTTATTGTGGGATAAGAGACCGTGCTTGAATTTCTTCAAGGCTCTGATGACTGTAAGGGCCTACTTCTCAATAAAGCTGTACTTATCTTCATATTCCTTGAGCCCTTCACTAAAGAAGGCTATGGGATGCTCCTCATCCTTGTCATTTTTTTGAGTTAAGACAACAGAGATACTTGACTCACCACCTAAAGTGTAGAGGATGAAATCTTTCTCCAAATTTTGGTTCATGAGAGTAGGGGCTGAGGCTATGGCTGTCTTGATCTCTTCAAAACTCTCCTTCCCTTCCTTGGTCCATGAGAAGACCATACCTTTCTTAAGCATAGCTGTAAGGGGTTTCACCATGGTGGCAATATTAAGAATAAACCTTCTTACAAAATTTATTCTACCAAGGAAACTTTGTAGCCCCTTCTTGTGTTTAGGAAGAGGAAGGGTAAGTATTGCCTTTGTTCTTTCTGGATCAATGGTCAGCCCATCCTTAGATACAATGTGTCCCAATAATTTTCCTTGGCTTGTAGCAAAGACACACTTGGCTGGGTTAAGGGAAACCCCAAACTCTCTACATCTTAGAAATACCTATCTTAGATGATCAAAATGATCTTCTACATTTTTTTAATATATAGTTATATCATCAAGGTATACTAAGACAAATTTGTAATAAGCATAGGTGCCCCATTTAGTAGTAAATGTTGTTTTATGTCTATCAGATTCTTTAACCAACACTTGGTTATAACCAGAGAATCCATCAAGAAAAGAGAATCTCCTCGACCCACTAACTCTAGACAGAATTTGTTCCATGGAAGGGAGAGGATGGTGATCTTTAAGAGAAGCCTGATTAAGATCCCTAAAGTCCACACACAGTCTGATTTCTCCATTCTTCTTCCTTACAGGGACAAGGTTAGCTACCTATGATGAGTGTTTGATAAGAAATATTATATTAGCCTCCATCAACTTGGATAGTTCTTTTCTCATTAAAGGTTCAATCTTAGGATTCACTGGCCTTTGTTTTTGCCCTATTGGTTTGGCCTTATCAATTAAATCTATGGTATGCTAAAACAAACTAGGGTCAAACCCTTTTAAGTTATCATATGTCCAAGCAAATACATCATTAAATTCTTGACATAAATGAATGAAGTTTTCTTGCTCAGTTTCAAAACATACCTTCCCCATATTCAGAGATTTTCCATCAGCAATTGTAACTGGGGCATGATCATCCTTTTCTGCAGCTAGATTCATTCCTTTGCCTCTTGTTTGATCATCAAGATTAAAGATACTCTCCAAGGTAATAAGACCCCTGGGCAACTTGTTAGAACTGAGATGAATGATCTGATCACCATACTGATCTTGCAGTCTTGACTGCTTACTATCTGAGAATTCTGCCTCATCTGCAAGAAACTCACAATTTGCTCATCAGAATCAAACACCTGCCAATGAGTGTTGTTGTTAGGGATGGTAGGCCTCAATACCACCTTTATTTGTTGCTTCTTTTCTTCTTCAAGATTCCCTGGTACATCATAAGCTGCACCCACTGCTACAAGTCTATCAGCATGTCTATTTTCTTTCCTAGGAATGCTCTGAATATTAAATGCATTGAAGCCCTCAAGAAAATCCGAGACTCTATATTTGTAAGACTTGAGCAGGCCATTTTTGGTGATATTCTAGTTTCTCACTTGGTTAACTACCAACTCACTATCCCCATATACTCTCAAGGCTTGAATTCCTCTCTTTTGGGCAAGTAAGAGACCTTGAATCAAAGATTCATACTTGGCCACATTATTGGTGCAACTGAATTGGAGCCTAAAGGAGAAGTAGTATCTTATTTGTGCAGGAGAGATCAACATAACACCAGCCGCTAACCCATTTCTATTCCTTGAGCCATCAAAGTACATACTCCATGTTCCACTTATATCATCATTAGTCTCGATTAGATAAGGAACTTGAGCATCTTTCTCTATTATGCAATATGTACTAAGGCCTATCTCAAGAGTTTCTGACATAGGTTCAAACTGATACATACTAGCCCATTCATCCAAGAAAAAATTAGAAATCTCTGCTATGGAAGTGGCAGGCTCATTTACTATGTCATTTTCATCCATCTCTAGAATAGGGCAATTCATGTTGATGGGATTGGGGTTGTAAGATTTAGTGTGATGAAGGGCTTGAGGTTCTTCTCTAATTGAGGCATTGGCTCCATATCTAGTCTTAAATGACATATATGACCAATCAGCAAATATGAATCCACCAATTTTAGCAGTGAAGTCTCTTCAAAGACAGATAGTAAAATAGGGCTTGACTTCAACAACAGATATGTCTTGAATCATAGTGCAACCAGGGCATGCATGTAGGGCCATCTCCACATTCCTAAGGGTCTATAGTTTTGATAGTACTACCATCTAATTGTAACACATCCCTAACAATGGGCTCATATTTCATTCCTAAAGCATTAGCAACACACCTAGGCATTACTGAGCTACTAGCCCCTGAATCTATCATGCAATTGTGGACTAATTTGCCCCCTATAATCAGAGAAACATAGAATGGAGGAGGTCTAACCTTTTTATTTGTCTCCACATCCCCTGTTGGTTGTACTAGACTTGTGGCACTTTCCATGGTAGATGGCTGATCCTCGGGTTCAATCTTTTCTAATTCTTGCTATAGCATCCTCTTCTGCATTGGTATGGTAGCAACAGCATCCCACATAGAAATGTTCACATTTGTCTTCTTCATTTGATCTACCACACTGAATGGTGTATTAGGAACTTTGGTAGAAACATTGGGAGCTACACTTATAAGAGGTTGAGATGGGGCAACATAAGGATCACTTGCATCTTTCTTTATAGAATCTTGCTTTTGTTGCTGTGAAGTACGTGTTTGTTCATTTGCTGCATGTGCATGAGGTGTAGCACTCAAAGTTTAGGCTTGCTTAGGAGAAGGAGGGGCAGCATGTTCTATAGCTCTCCTCTTACTTCTTGTGTTATGAGCAATGAAATCCTGGTTTACATTACAATGCTCCCCAATCTGATGATTAATGAAAGAGAAATCATCATGTCCTTGAGTATATGAGGCCTCCTTGGGATGATCCTCCTTGTATGGTTACTTTGATGTAGGTTCTTGGTTAGTTAGGGCCAAATAAGATTCTTCCTTCTGACACATGCAATAGGCATAAGAATAGTTGCAGGAAGGACAAAAATCTTGATCTTGGGCCAAGTTATTTTGAGGGAATATAGCTCTGTTCTGATTTGAAGTTGAAGCAGAGGCATGACTATTTTGCCTACCCTGATCAAAAGAGCTATTCCACTGATTAGGAAGCCTACCACCATTTGGAGCTTGATATTGCAATTGGGGAGGCTTTCCACCTTGACTTGCTACCTTTCCAAGGCCACCACCTTGTTACTCATTTTTTGTATCATGGAGAAACTATCCTCTAATATCTTTCCTTGGTCTTTCAACTCCCTCCCCTACTCTTGCAATTTTTTATCTAGGGTCTTCTCTCTTTTATCTGTATTCAGCACTAGACCTTGGAGCATCTCTTTGAGTTCATCTATCCCATTTGAGGATGTGGAAACTTGAGGGACTGGAGGAAGGGCTTGTGATGTAGAAGTTGTAGGAAGAGGGGCCATTGCTGGTTGGTGGTTGGGAACATTAGGAAAGAAAGGCATAGGGGGGCTTGGAGCCAACTTTCCTCCTTGTATTAGGATGTTCTTAGCTTTTATGGCTATCTCATAGGCATTAGGCAAGGTATCTCCTCCCATAATTTGGATTGTAGTGGCAATATCACTATTAAAAGCTTTAAGGTAATGCGAGAAGGCATTACCAGGGGTAGGTTTCACTGTAGTAGGTATTCTATCCCATGTCTTTTGAAATCTATAATTAAAATCAGTCATACATTCATGGGGGGCCCTTTTTATAGTAGTCAGCTTCTCTAAAAGTGACAGATGGTCACTTCTATCCTCAAAATGTTTGCATAACCCTGCTCCTAGTCCATCCCAATCAGTTATAGAACCATGAGGTAAGCCTCTATACCACTGTAATGATTTTCCTTTTAAAGATGAGGCTAGAAGTCTGATAGCAACATCATCCTCTGTGATACCATGAATATTACAGACATTTGCTACTTCTTGGATATGCTCTAAAGGGGAGATGGAAGTTTCGCTAGTAAAATTAGGTATACTTTTTAGTGTATATACTGGTATATCATGTCTTTGGGCTAAGAATAGAGGACTTCCACCATTAAATGTGGAAAAAGCATGAACTCTTGGTTGTGCCATGTAAACAAGTGTTCTATTGATGAGTGTTGATGGCAATCTAGGCTGAGTTTGAACAGTAGGAGGAGTAGAGATAGATCTTATAGGTATATTAACTGTTATTACACCGCTAACTGGTGATAATGAAGTTCTAGTCCTCCTTCTTCTAGGATCTGAAAGAGAAAGCTCTTGATATTGAAATTTACCTCTAGAAGATGCCCTTGTTTCAGCTCTAGGCATGAATCATTGCAACTTTGGCCTAGAACTAGATTTTTTCATGTTTAGAGTCGCCAAGTACTTTGAAGAATTAGCCTCTTGAAGGCTTGGATACTGAAGCTAGCACTACCTCTTCAGCATTAATCTTTGAAACTCTTTCTTCTTAACACCAGTAGACTTTAAATCTTTAATGGATGAGTCCCACCGGGCATGCCAAAAACTGTTGTCACTTAGGTTTACACCCTTGTCCAAGGCCTATGCGTGAGGAAAACCTAGTGAAACATGGAAACAACCTCCAAGCTATGGGACTTGAACTGCGAGGTTGAGTCTTCGGAGAAGGCCGACTTCCTCTTACTATCAGGGTGCACCCAACTACTCTTGGAGAGAAAAAGGGAGAAAGTGAGAATGAAAGAAAATCTACCTAGTTCTAATCTAAGGAGGTGATGCACCAAAATAGAGTGTTCAGACACATTTCTGCCCATATATGCACTACAAAACTGAGATAACATTCAAAAGACATACACACCCAGACTTATGTCAATCAACAACCACATACAGATCAGGAAACCAAACTTAATAACACAAGGAAAAGGATTTCACTTATATATTATCCAATAGGCCGAAAATAGATACAATATGCAAGCCACAGATCTCAACAATACACCAATGAGAGGCAAGATGGATGCACATATACATTGATGGCTAAAGGAGATTATACAGAATGTTATATAGCTCAGAGACAAAGGGAATTTTACATTACAAATCTGCAAGTAGTAGCAGAGAAATCAGAAAGGAGTCCTCTCCCAGAAAAGATCACAAAATTGCCTTTATAGTTCAGGCATAACTAAGGATTTTTTGCATTACATTTACTTCTCACCTACTGGCATTAACTTCTCATCCTGAAAATCCAATGAAAGATCTAGTTTGAACATGGTTTTGAGTACCAAAAATATGATATTCCTCTGAGAAAGAGGCTAGAGAAGATAGAACGGCACCAAAAAGCATCCCCTGACATAGTAGATAGATCTGTAATGGTGGTAGAATGTCCTTGCACTTTGTATTCACTTCTAAGTTGGTGGCATTGATCAGAAGATTGAAATCTCGTGGCAAAAAACCTTATTCATTATTTTTGGCTCATGAATCCGTGAGGTCAAAGCAAGTCAAATATTTCCTTATGTGTGAACTACGTGACGTGGGTGAATCGTCTCTCTTTATTTTGCCACCTCCTCAAGGTTCCACACGCTGACCATTCCTTACGTTGGACTGGGTGCTATGTCACTATGGGCACCATGCCCTGAGGGTCATTATAGCGACATAGCGCCCCACTGTTATCTCTAACCGCGGTGGTCACCAACCTTTCTATGTCACCTTTCCACCATCTAGCTACAACATCAAAACTAACTGCCACATTGACTATGATGATTGCATCGACTGCCACCCATTAATCATCAACCCTAGTCTACTAGCAAGACACATGTCAGCAAGACACTATGTCGCTATGGTAAAGATCACACAACTTCACCATAGTGAGACATTGCCTTCCATTGATCTGCCCTGATCTGATGATCGTGAAGACTCATCATGTTCCATGCTTGCTTTTCAACTTTTGGGCCTGTGAAATGCTGTCAACACACCTAGCATCACCTTAGCGAATGCACCTTGGTGAGACCTGGCCCCACTGACACATGGCAAAAGGGCACCATGTCGCTATGGTAAAGATTGCACAACTTCACCATAGTGAGATGGTGCCTCCCATTGATCTGCCCTGATCTGACGATCGAGAACTTAACCTTTTACTACACTAGCTGCATTGAAGATCTGGTCCTACCCTCTATCTGTATTTTGACCGGACATACGTGGCTATTCCCCATTGGCCTAACGAAGCACCACCTTGGCAAAAATATCATTGGTATGACAAGGCACCAACTTGGACGGTCCATACTACTTTGATCTTACTGAGGGGACATGTGGCACCCAGGCACTATGTCGCTATAGGAAAATCGAGTCCAACTTCCCATAGTGCCATGGTGCCCAACGATGACATGTCTTCTGATTTGCACGTATCTTCAAATGATTCGCCACCATGGCACCGGACTCCACCAACTAGGAAAATGAGGTACAAAATGGGACCCAACCACTTGCTTGAAGCTCTCACCGTGGTGACTTTTTCTTTGCTGCGAACCTTTCCTGCTGAACACTGGGACTCACCGTAGAAACACCCTCCGGCCGGGCGGCCGCTATGTCGCTATCGAAAAATTTTGAGTTTTTCGATGGCAACATGGCGCCTTGTTGCCTTTTGAACTTTCCAGCCTGTCAAAACATGTTCAACCAGATGTGGACCCACCATTGCAACGTGTCATCAGGGCACCATGTCGCTTACATAAATCTCGTGCAACTTTCGATGGCGAGATAGCACCTACCATCGATCTCCCCAGATCTGACGATGGAGAACTTGCGAGCTGCAAAAAATATGTTATAAGATTCGAAGCTTGGTATTTTTAAATATTTCCTTGGGTATTGGACTATGGACATTTCAAAGGTGGGAAGGGCGAATATGAATTATGAATTTTGGCGGGAAGATCAAAATACAACAGGTACATTGATTTTTTATAGTGTCGGATATATGTAGAATCAAGGGCCATCATAAGGTATTTCGCTGAGAAATATGAAGCATAGGGGACCTCTCTGCTGGGAAAAACCCTGAAGGAGAGAGCAATGGTGGAGCAGTGGCTAGAAGTGGAAGGACAATACTTCAGTTTAGCTTCTTATTCACTAGTTGTTCAGGTGTTGATTGTCCCAAAGCTTGGTCTGCCTCAAGACTTGACACTGATTGAGAGAAGTGTTGAGGAGGTGGGTAAAGTGTTGGATGTGTACGATGAGAGGCTATCAAAGAGCAAGTACATGGCAGGGAACTTCTACAGCCTTGCTGATCTCACGCACCTTCCATTTAGTCATTATATAGTGAGTGCTACTAACAAGGGATATCTGATTACGAACAGGAAACATGTGAATGCATGGTGGGAGGATATTTCATCCAGGCCTACATGGGAGAAGGTTTTAGCTATGTGAAACCATGGATTCTATGTCTGAGGTTGCAACAGTTTAGTATACTTTGAAAAATAATAACACCATGATATACACTGTACATGGTGGAATGTTGCCTCTCTTATTTTTCGATGATGTTTTCAAGGAGATTATGTTAATATCATCTTTTCTAGTTTTAGTATAGTGTTATTTTCTCCTTATCCATTTCCAAACACTAGTTCTAATCTTTCTTTCTGCCCTTTCTTCAAGAATGGATTGCCTATTGTGGTTTGATGGTGATTGCAATTCTTTTCTTTTGAAATGAATGTTTATAATCATAAAACTTTTCTTTTCCTAAAAAAATATTTTTTGGATTGAAAGAACATGTTCTTCATTGTAATTAACAATTTTAACACTTTTTATTAAAATAATCAAATGATATCTTTATACATAGCTAGTGATATTTTTATGCAGAAATTTAAAAATGGACTATGATAGTCATGAATGAATCTCTAGAAATTTCTAGCTCCAAATCTTAATTAAAATTATTAAATAGAAACATTTCTAATGCTTTAATGGAAATCTCTAGTCAAAAGAATCTTCTTTTTTAACAATCTAACCTTCAATATATTTGAGTATCCTTTTATATAACTGATTTTTTAAATCAATATTTTCATTAATAACTTATTCAAATCTTAAAAGTTTATAAACTTTATTCTTAAATTATAAAATGAAATGATTTATTAATTAATATTTGAAAATGATTGCATTTGTAAATTAAAGTGTAGCCAAGAACCCTTTCCTATTAAATTTTATAATGCCCTTCAAACATGTATACCCTATAAGGACATGTCTACATCAAAATGAGCCCGAAATTGCATATACTAAAATGAACATAAAGAGTCAGTCAAATATGGTGAAAGTTAACCAGACAGTAGAATAAACCTCATAATACCAATAAGCTTGAGTCCATCCTATTAGCATGAGTGAGATAGAACAACTTACTAATCTTCTCTCACTAATGAATTTTTCCATACCATCATGCATAGAAAATATAATTTAATGGACAACTTAATTTTTATGGAATAACCAAAACAACTAATATATTTAAGGAGTAAAATTAAATGTAGATCAAAAATATTTTAATTATAATGCATAAATCTATGTCAAAATATAAGAAGAAAGTGTTTGAATCTCTAGAAATGAAAATACTAACTAATAAACTGACAACTTATCCATTATACTAAAAGTTAACCAGATGGAGGAATGAAACCGAATCCTCTTAACCGCTATAGAAACTAAAAAATATCCATAGATATATTCATACTATTATCAAAATGTTATCAAAGAAAATAAGAGGTAATTATGAACGTAGGAGTATTTTTGTTTTAAAGAAAAACCTAGTGTAAATATAGACAATTTATAAAACAAAGGAACCTCCTAATCCTCCCTAAAGGTCTCTCATAGGTCTTTAGTGGTGGCATGCATAGTGTGTTCATGCAAAATACCTTCATCCTAAAAGTAACTTTCCAGGAAATCCTTCTCAATATGATCTAGGAAGGAAAAGAAGTAAAGGGGAAAACTAAGGCTCATTGCATAGACCCTTCTAACTTCCCATAATCTAGTAAGATCTTCTGTGAAGATTATTGGGTACAAGTTGATTAGCTCCTCCCTAATGTAGAGCATGTTCTAGTTCACTACCAACAAAATTGTAAGATCTCCACTCATATTCATGACGTAGCAAGAATCAGAGGATACCCATCCTGGAGGTAATCTGGATCCCTACAAACAACAAAATAGTGGAAACATAACACAAATGCAAGATCTAATACCAAACATAATTCTTTATTCATAAAATAATTATTTTACATGCAATGTATCGGGTTGTAAGGCATTCCCAGTTACGCCCAAATATAATAGAAAATTACAAAAATAGTTCTAGAAGATCCCTCAGCATCCAACTCAATTCCTAGCTAGTCCAGATTTACACTCTCATAGAAAATTCCAAGGAAGATATCAACTTGTTCTTGCAAGCCCATCAAGCAATCCCCTTGTGTCCTAAGCCTCAGCTACTAGGTCTTCAAAGTTCTCTCCTCTACCACATCCTCTTCTTGAAGATGGATGATAATGTCTTAAGACATTGCAAGACCCCCTACTTATAGCCAACTAAGCCACAAGTCTTCCTAGTTTTCTACAAATTAAATAATTCCTTTCTTTAAATACATGTTGCACCACAAGTTAGCCTCCAACAAATATTAAATATCAATTTTTTTTAAAGGCTTAAAAAACTTATTAAATACATCAAGAAAAATTAACCAAGACCAAGGTAGGACTACACAAACTCCCATGATCTCTCCACATCATGATCTCAATCAACATATATTAAATTCTCCAACTCGATCAAGAAAATGTGCAAGATTCCATCTCACAAGCCATTTTGTCAAGCATCATTCAGCTCCTACATGAATTACTGAGCAACATAGTATATGTTGAGTAATAGTAGATGCCAAGATCCTTTAGCAATCGAGTCCTTTTAGTAACCAAGCTCCCTCAATGACTGAGCACCTTGGCCAATACTACACCCAATAACAACTAGGCACCACTCCTTTGTGATTGAGTCCACAAATCTAAGCCAAAATCCTTCCAGCATGCAAGATTTCCAACTACCCTAGAATGCTCCCGCATCATTCACCATAGGTTTTAAAATATGTTCTCAATAGCTAGAAGAACATCTTCTTAGATTCAACTCATAAATCTCAAATTGGTTCTTCACATACATTTCCTCCAAGTCATCAACTTGTACACTCTTTCCCTTGATCTTCTTTTGTTTCTTCACATCCATCCTTACTGTTCCACAGGTTTTCTTTCCACACTGATCTCTAACCCTCTTAGAATATGCCAACTCAACTCAGCTACCAACACTTAGGTTCCTTCTACAAAGCTCTTCATTATACAACTGAATTAGGGAATACTTCCTACCACCTTTCACAATTATAAACACATTCTTGACACAATAATTCATAATTGTTCAATCATACTACGAAGGTCTACCAAGAAACAAATGAAAACTATTCATGTCCACAATATCACACAATACTTGATCCTTATACTAGCCAATTCAGAAATTAACAAGTCACTAACCCCTCACTTCACAAGTATACTCACCTTGCAACCAACCAATCCCATAAGAATAAGGATGTCTCATTCTTCAAAAACCAAGTTTCTGAACCATCTCCTCAGCAACAAGGTTATCAATACTACCACCATCCACAATCACCTTGTAGACCTTACCACCAGAATTACAATGAGTCTTTGGAAAGTTAGTCCTTTGACAAAAATCCAATGTCTTGTACCCAACTAGTACTCGTCGAACTAGCAAATTCTCTCATTGCTCAGGTTGACTATCATCATGTTCAACCTCATTCACAACAACAACACTTCTCTCTCCAACCTTTTGTAGATGATCATAAGCTCTTTGTCCCTCTAACATGTCCTTTTCATCTGATAAATAGGTTTTGGTTCATCTTCTGCAATTGGTTTAGCTTTTGCCGACATATCATACTTCTTCCTCTAGAATTACCTTGACTTTTCCTCTTCAACTTATCTTCTACCTTCAAGGCATACTAATAAGCATCCTCAACCAAATAAATCTTCATAATACCAACATCGTATTGGATATTGAATTTCAAACCATTGGGTTCTGAGCTACCTTCTCCTTGACAATTCCCTATGCCTAGACCAAATAGTCAACTTGTAGAATTCCTCAGTATAATCTTTCATGGACATATATTTATGCTTCAAATTTTGCAACCTTTTGAACAACTTGAGTTCATAATCAAAAAGAATGAACTTAGCCTTCAACTTAGTTGCCATAAAACTCCATCTAGTGATCTTCATTTCACCTTCCTCCTCTCCATCTCTTTGTAGTTCTTTTCACCAAAGAGATGCATACCCTTTCAACTTAGTTTATGCAAACCTTACACTGAGTGAATCCTAAATATCCTCAAGCTTAAAGTATTCTTTCAATTCACCAATCCAATCATTCAATTATTCATGATTCAAAGTACTCGAGAAATTAGAAACCTCCATCTTATGCTTTAACTTCAATTGAGATTCGGGTCTAGCATCCCTAGTTCCAATAGTTCTCTCCACACAATAAGTTCTGCTCTCATGCCTAGATCCACAAACTTCAAATTCTTCATCAACATCCTCACAACCATGTTTAATACCCACATACGAAGGTACACCACCTAAAGCACTTATGATCTTAGTGATCATATCAAAGAGATCAATTTCTCTCAGGTCCAATCTTCCTAGTGGCATCTTCCAAGATCCTTTGCAAACCCAAAGAAATAATTCAACAAATCAAGAAGATCAATCAACTCCACATGATCAACCTTCATTTCTAGCATTCACCCAAGTCCTTTTGCAAACTACCTCTAGTTCGATGCTTGGTCTATCCACTTAGGAACAACTAAGCTCTAATACCATTTGATGTAGTGAGAATCTAAGGGTACCCCTCCTAGAGGCCATCTAGATCCTTGCAAATAACCACATAGTGGAAACAGAACACAAATGCAAGATCTGATACCAAGCACAACTCTTTATTCATTGTAGACACCCAAAAATTGGCAAAGACTCAAATTATGAAATTTTGACCAATCAATGCAAATTAAAGAGGAAATCAGAAGAAGACAACAAACTTTCAAATCAAACATCACATCAAGTCATTAATCATCTATCAAATCAACAAGACTTAAAATCAATTTTTCAAAAAGGAGAAAAACAATTCAAAATCATAAAATGAAATTCAAAAAGGGGAGAAAGAAAAGGACAAAGTGTTGAAAATAAATAGTGTTGGATACAATTGATAATTGCATGATTGTCTTTGATGTTACACAAATGTCATATCAGTCATCAGATAGAGTCTACCGAGCTCAGTAGGTAAGTACAGCTGTTGACAGAGTTTACCGAGCTTGCAAGGTAAACAAAGGAAGTTCAGTGTTTACCGAGCTCACTCGGTAATCAAAGGATTTGTTGCCGAAAGACAGTGTTTACCGAACTCACTCAGTAAACAAAGGATATGAGATAGGTTGTCAGTATTTACCGAGTTGACTCGGTCATCGAAGAAAAGAAGCAGACAGTGTTAACCGAGATCACTCGGTCATCAAAGAAAAGAAGCAGACAGTGTTAACCGAGCTCACTCGGTCATCAAAGGAAAGTCGGAGAAATCGGTGTTTACCGAGTTCACTCGGTGACTGAAGGATTTCACGAAATTCTCTGTATTAACCAAGCTCAGTCGGTTAACACAGGAATTATTTTCTGTGCAGTATTTACCGAGTTAAGTCAGTCAGTGAAGGATTTCACGAAATTCTCTGTATTAACCGAGCTCAGTCGGTTAACACAGGAATTATTTTCTGTGCAGTATTTACCGAGTTAAGTCGGCCAGCGAAGGATTTCTCGAAGGTTAAGTAATTAAAGATTAATTACATTATGTAATGTATAAAGCCGACTCATAGCACAATTATTTATAATTGTAACTTGTACTTGAGCCGACTCAATAATCTGAAAGGTATATATGAAGGATCAAGTTGCGAATTCAAGTATGAAGTATGAATGTGAAAAAGTGAGCAGATATGATTGAATATCTAATATGCAAATTATAAGGAAGGTCAGAGCAAGTTTTTGAAGGATCAGAGATGCAGAGTTGCATTTGATCAGAGAGGAACAGAACAGAAATCTGTATCAGCAAAAAATAAGTTTTATTTATTTCAGATCACTCATTGTTACTTTCTAACAATTGTAACAGTGTTTTCAAATCTCTTAACAGAGTGGGTTTAACAGCCTTTTGTAAAATCCTCTAACAAGGTGGAAATTCAGTTGAATTGATCTGAAGACCTCTTACAAGGCCACTCCTAACAGGGTGATTAAATCCTCTAACAAGGTCACACCTAACAGTGTGTTTTGTAACCTTTAACAGGGTTGGCTCCTAACAGGGCTCACTTCAGAAGAGTGAAAATTGGTGACTAGTTGCTGGTGGTTTTTCCCATATTGGGTTTCCACGTTAAATCTGGTGTCTCTTGTTTCTTGTGTTTTCGGTTTGATTATATGAGTATCAGCAATGAGTATTTCCTTTGACATCTTAAGGGACTTGTGGGAAAAGTTTTTGTAGTAACTGATTCACCCCTCCCCTCTCAGTTACTCCATTCTCATTTCCAACAATTGGTATCAGAGCTTATTAGTGCTTGCAGGAAAAGATTTCAAGGATCTAAGCCAAAGATCAAGATGTCTTACAAGAGAGAAATTCCAAGACTCAACAAAAATAACTTCTCTGCATGGCAAGGATTGATGAAACTTCATTTGGCTACTATTGGTGATACAGGACTGAAATATCTTGATGAAAAATACAAAGAACCTTCCGGCACATTATCTGTCAATGATATTGCTGAAAAGAAGACTCATAACAATATGATGATAGACATTGCATCTGCACTAAGCTATGAAGAATTTGATGATATCAAGGATTGGCAAACCGCTTTTGACATGTGGAGCAAGCTGAAAGAAATCTATGGAGGAGATGACAATGTGAAAAGAGCTAAAGCAGAAAGTCTAAGAGGACAATTTGACCAAATGAGAATGAGAGAGGATGAAAACATTGCAAAATATGTTGATAGAATCAAAGCATGTGTCAGTGCAATCAGGGCATCTGGAGGTGATATCAAAGAAGAGACGGTTATAAGCAAAGTTCTCAGAACCTTGCTTCCCATCTATGCAATCAGAGTTTCTGCAATTCAAGAAAGAAGGTGTGAAGCAAATCATAATATCAATTTGGAGGCTATAGTTGGAAGACTAACCGCATTTGAACTAGACAATTTTGACAACTATGTTCCAGCTTCCAAAAACACTGAATCAGCATTTGAGGCCAAACTTTCACTCAAAGATAGAGGCAAAAAGAAATCAGAGTCAGAAAGTGATGATGAATCAGACCAAAGTTCAGACAGTGATCTTGAAGTAATTGAAGCTCTACTGGCAAAGAAATACTCCAGAGGCAGAGGAAAATATAAAGGTAAAGTTCCTCTAATCTGTTTTTCATGTGAAGAAATTGGTCATATTGCAGCAAGGTGCCCAAACAAGCAGAACAATGATGAAAAGAAGGGTCATAAATGGAATAGAAAGAAATATTACAAATCATTCAAGAACAAAGGTAAGAAATCATGTTTTATGGCTGAAAATTCTAAGGATTCTGATAATAGCGAAGATGAAATTGTTTATATTGCTGTGAAAGATGATTCTGATAATGATGAGAAAGATAAAATAGCTCTTATCTCTCATATAAGTATGAATGATACATGGATTATAGACAGTGGTTGCTCTCATCATATGACTGGTGATAAAACTAAGTTTGATCAGTTTGAAGATTATGATGGTGGCAGTGTAAGGTTTGGTAATAATGAACCTCATTTCATAAAAGGAAGAGGAAGAATCTCTCTAACCAAAGAACTTATATGCAACAATGCCTATTGGGTAGAAGGTCTTAAATATAACTTGCTAAGTGTGGCACAGTTACTCAATACTGGATTTAAGGTGGAATTCATGCATGGAAAGGCAAGACTGTTGAATGAGCAAGGAAAGCTGATAGGATCTGGCACACAAACTAAAGGTAACTTGTTCTACCTAGAACTTGGTGAATGCTCATGTTTTATTGCTCAAATTGAAGAAAGTTGGTTATGGCATAAGAGGTTGTGTCATGTCAATTTTGATAATCTAGTGAAGATAAGCAAATTCAAAAAGGTAAGAGGCATTCCTAATATAAAGAAACCTGAGGTCGGTTTATGCAAGAATTGTCAGATTGGAAAAATGGGAAAGACTAGTTTTAAAAGTAAAAGCCATCAGTCTGAAGATATATTAGAAATTGTGCATACTGATTTATGTGGACCCATTGGAATTGAAAGTTATACTGGAGAAAAGTTCTTCATTCTTTTTGTTGATGATTACTCAAGAATGATGACTGTTATGTATCTAAGGAATAAATCAGAAGCTTTTGAGAAATTCAAATGGTACTTGGCAAGAGTAGAAAAAGAAACAGGGAAAAGATTGAAATGCTTAAGGTCAGACAGAGGTGGTGAATTCATTTCACATGAGTTCAATAACTTCTGCATTGAAAGAGGAATTAAAAGACAAGTTTCAGCACCAGGAACTCCAGAACAAAATGGGATAGCTGAAAGAAGAAATAGATCCATTATGGATTGTGCAAGGACCCTAATGATTGAAAAGAACATTGCTATCAAATACTGGAAGGAAGCTATCAGCACTGCAGTTCATACCTTGAACCGAGTACAACTGAAAAAGGACTCATTCAAAACTCCCTATGAATTATGGTATGGCTACAAACCCAATGTAAGTTATCTGAAAGTATTTGGAAGCAAATGTTATATTCTGAAAGAATCTAGAAAAGGTAAATTTGATGTAAAAGGAGATGAAGGAATATTTCTAGGTTACTCTTGTAAAAGCAAAGCATATAGATGTTTAAATCTATCTACTCACAAGGTCATAGAAAGTGCACATGTGAAAGTTGATGAGTTTGCAGAGAAATCAGAAGAAGAAAGCAAGAAGGTTCCTGAAGATTACAGAAGATTTATTTACATTGAACCTAATACTATACCAAGTACTCCAGTTAATTAGGAATCCTCAACTCCCGAGTCATCAATGACCGAGTTGCAGGAAGTTCAAACCGAGACATAGGAATTTTTTACCGAGCTAAAAGAATCCGAGTCACTTTCAGACTCTACCAAGCAAGTATCTACCGAGTCTGAATCTACCGAGCCAGAACAACAAGAATATGAAGTACAAAGGGACAACAATGAAACTCATTCAAGAAGTAAAGAACCTGTGTTAGCTAAATATATCAGAAGGCATCATG
This sequence comes from Cupressus sempervirens, assembly GCA_028749045.1. NCBI lineage: Eukaryota > Viridiplantae > Streptophyta > Pinopsida > Cupressales > Cupressaceae > Cupressus > Cupressus sempervirens. The sequence goes on along the minus strand of CM053793.1, from coordinate 133,714,033 downwards.
CACCAGATCAGATCATTGGAGACAAATCTGAAGGAACTCTGACAAGAAGTAAGTTAAAAGGCACTTGTTTACTTGCTGATTTTGAACTCAGAAATATCAAAGATGCATTGGCAAATGATAGTTGGATTGAGGCTATGAATGAAGAAATAGAACAAATAGAGAAAAACAAAACATGGACTCTTGTATCTAGACCCAAAGATAAGAATGTGATTGGAACAAAATGGGTATTCAGAAATAAACTAAATGAAGATGGCAAGGTATCAAGAAACAAAGCTAGACTAGTATGCAAAGGATATGCTCAAGAAGAAGGTATAGACTATGGAGAAACCTTTGCTCCTGTTGCAAGATTGGAAGGTGTAAGAACCTTACTTGCATATGCTGCTCACAAAGGATTCAAAGTTTATCAGATGGATGTCAAGTCAGCATTTCTCAATGGAATACTGGATGAAGAAGTTTACATTGAACAACCTGAAGGTTTTGTTGATCCAGATAAGAAGAACATGGTCTACAAATTACACAAGGCGCTGTATGGTCTAAAACAAGCTCCTAGAGCATGGTATGAAAGATTGCATAACTATCTTATTCAGATTGGTTTTCAAAGGACTAATGATAACAGTAACTTGTATATAAAAGAAGGTCCAGATAATAAGATTGTTTTGGCAGAAATATTTGTAGATGACACTGTTTTCATAGGCAATGATGATCTATGCAAAGAATTTTCAGAACAAATGAACAAGGAGTTTAAGATGTCTATGTTTGGTGAGATTAAATTCTTTGTAGGTCTTCAAATCCAACAAAGTAAGAATGGCATCTTCATCACACAATCAAAATACATCAAGGAGATATTAAAAAAATTTGGTATGGAGGATTGTAAACCAGTTGGAACCCCTATGTGTACTGGATTAAAACTTACCAAGGAAGATGAATCCAAAGAAGTGGATCAAACACTGTATAGATCTATGATTGGAAAGTTACAGTATGTAGTACATACTAGGCCAGATATTGCCCTTGCAGTCGGTATTGTAGCAAGATTTTCAGCAAAACCAAGAGAAACTCATATAATGGCAATCAAAAGAATAATGAGATATTTGAAAGGAACTGAAGATTATGGGTTATGGTATAAATTTGGAGGTAATTTGGATTTGAAAGTATTTACTGATGCTGATTGGGCAGGAAACCTTGATGACAGGAAAAGCACAAGTGGAGGAGCATTCTTTCTTGGAAAGAGATTGGTTTCTTGGACAAGCAAAAAGCAGAATTGTATATCCCAATCTACAGCAGAGGCAGAGTATGTTGCTGCAGTAGTAAATTGTTCAAATATTGTTTGGTTTAAGCAGTTATTGCAAGGAATGAGGATGGACATCAAAGAACCAGTTGTTATGTTCTGTGACAATACTAGTGCAATCAATATATCAAAGAATCCAGTGATGCACTCTAAGACCAAGCATATTGCAATCAAATATCATTTTGTCAGAGAATTAGTACAAGACAAGGAGATCAGATTGGAATATGTCAATTCAAAGGAACAAATTGCTGACATATTCACAAAGCCACTACCTAAGGATGCATTCTTGTATCTCAGAGGTAAGTTAGGGGTTACACCCCTATCCGAAATTCACTAAAAACAAGTTTTAGTGATGCATCAACACATACCAAAATGAAAATCTATCTGTTGATGCAGTCAAATCTAGAAGCTTTGCATATGAATCAGTACTAAAGGTACATTACAATTCATTTTAGTTCTATTGTCTTTGGCATTTGTTGTCAAAGAGGGAGAGATTTACTTTACTGTCATATCTTTCTGAAATTTGTGTGAAAAAGAAAGTTCTTATGTAATTCCTTCACAGAGGGAGATTACTGAAAGAGGGAGAGTCTATCATCTTAGAGAGAGAATTGTTTTGATGACACATTATGCTGATAAGGACTTATTTTCAAATTTCATTTTGCTATGACATGTTGTGTTGCCATCAATGCCAAAGAGGGAGATTGTTGGATACAATTGATAATTGCATGATTGTCTTTGATGTTACACAAATGTCATATCAGTCATCAGACAGAGTCTACCGAGCTCAGTAGGTAAGTACAGCTGTTGACAGAGTTTACCGAGCTTGCAAGGTAAACAAAGGAAGTTCAATGTTTACCGAGCTCACTCAGTAATCAAAGGATTTGTTGCCGAAAGACAGTGTTTACCAAACTCACTCGGTAAACAAAGGATATGAGATAGGTTGTCAGTATTTACCGAGTTGACTCGGTCATCGAAGAAAAGAAGCAGACAGTGTTAACTGAGATCACTCGATCATCGAAGAAAAGAAGCAGACAGTGTTAACCGAGCTCACTCGGTCATCAAAGGAAAGTCGGAGAAATCGGTGTTTACCGAGTTCACTCGGCGACTGAAGGATTTCACGAAATTTTCTATATTAACCGAGCTCAGTCGGTTAACACAGGAATTATTTTCTGTGCAGTATTTACCGAGTTAAGTCGGTCAGTGAAGGATTTCACGAAATTCTCTGTATTAACCGAGCTCAGTTGGTTAACACAGGAATTATTTTCTGTGCAGTATTTATCGAGTTAAGTCGGCTAGCGAAGGATTTCTCGAAGGTTAAGTAATTAAAGATTAATTACTTTATGTAATGTATAAAGCCGACTCATAGCACAATTATTTATAATTGTAACTTGTACTTGAGCCGACTCAATAATCTGAAAGGTATATATGAAGGATCAAGTTGCGAATTCAAGTATGAAGTATGAATTTGAAAAAGCGAGCAGATATGATTGAATATCTAATATGCGAATTATAAGGAAGGTCAGAGCAAGTTTTTGAAGGATCAGAGATGCAGAGTTGCATTTGATCAGAGAGGAACAGAACAAAAATCTGTATCAGCAAAAGATAAGTTGTATTTATTTCAGATCACTCATTGTTACTTTCTAACAATTGTAACAGTGTTTTCAAATCTCTTAACAGAGTGGGTTTAACAGCCTTTTGTAAAATCCTCTAACAAGGTGGCAATTCAGTTGAATTGATCTGAAGACCTCTTACAAGGCCACTCCTAACAGGGTGATTAAATCCTCTAACAGGGTCACACCTAACAGTGTGTTTTGTAACCTTTAACAGGGTTGGCTCCTAACAGGGCTCACTTCAGAAGAGTGAAAATTGGTGACTAGTTGCTGGTGGTTTTTCCCATATTGGGTTTCCACGTTAAATCTGGTGTCTCTTGTTTCTTGTGTTTTCAGTTTGATTATATGAGTATCAGCAATGAGTATTTCCTTTGACATCTTAAGGGACTTGTGGGAAAAGTTTTTGTAGTAACTGATTCACCCCTCCCCTCTCAGTTACTCCATTCTCATTTCCAACAAATAGAACATTATTAAATCAATAAAGTCATTTATCCTCACAAAAGCGAAAATACCCCTTTTACATTTAAAATAATTGGAAAAATCCTCTTTTATCCTCAAAACCAAGTCTGTTGGACTCTTCCACCTAGTCTCTTATGAGATATTTTCAATTTCACCTCCATCGACCAGTCAGGTAAAAATTTTGATTCTTACCCCAACCCCTTCCAAAATCATTTAAATAGGAGGGAATTCCAAGAGCTAAAGGACCCAAGTTTTAGGAATCTACACTATAGGCACATTATGGTGTTATCATGTTAGCATTGTCATTATAGAAAGTTCATATCATTTTGATAGCATTTTAGCTTTGTTTTCATGTTATTTAGTATCATTTTAACACATGTTTAGCTCATTGCATGTCCATTTTTATAGCATTCTAAGATTTGTTACCTGCATATAATCTACATTATAGTCATAGATCTTGTATATATTCTATAGATCTATATTTTAAGCATACTCCCATTCTAGAATTATCACTGAGATGCTAGTTTGAGAGCTTTCTTAGTGGTTGTAGTTAGGGAAACATGGGACATTTGTAGAGTTTACATTTTGACAATGATTTCTTGGGTTTAGTCTAATTCATTTTTATTTTATCTACACTCTAGATTAAAGTCTCATGATTACATGAATATACCATGTACAAATGGGTGCTCACTATGGGGCTTGAACTCAAAACCTCTCTTTTTTTAAATCTTTCTGTATAATCTTTTATTTTTAGTATATATTTGTGTTTCTTGTTGGTTTCATGTGTAGATCTGATTGGTTGCAAGTTCTACAATATTTTGGAGGCTTCATAAAAATGACAACAAACTCTCAAAGGCTTCTCTGAACATACAAAGGCTGGATCTACAATCTTCTAATGCTACATCACTTCTAAACACGGTTTTAATGCTTCCAAGTAATCTTTAACATAGTTGAAGTTTCATGTAGCACTTCTAAAGATTTCTATAATGCATATAAAGCTTTTTGTAGCGCATATAAATATTTCTGTAACACATATAAAGTTTTTTAAAATAGATTTTCTATTTACTATAGCACATTTACTAGATTAAATAACTCATATAATACATTATGTAACACAAATGCTTATTCTTGTAGCACATTTGATAAAAGTTATAATTTGTTGAATCTAACTTCTAGATCTAAATATCGATTTCTTACAAGTCTCTTCTAAGCTAGTGAGAACTCCCAAACTATTGACAACATGCAAAAAGAATGACGACCCTCATAAATTTGTCTAGCCTTTGCTAGCTTTGAATCAAGTAAGTGGACCTGGACTATTTTTAATTCAAAGTGTGACATTTCTAAGTTCCAAACCTAGTTTAAGAGAAGCATTTGATCTAGCTGATCTAAATGGGAGTAGGCCTATACTCTCAACTCTTTTGAGTTGATCAGAATGCCCAAGCTTCTATAAGGATTGGTTAGAATCAAATGAGGAAAGAACCCACACAGTTTAACTAGGAGCCCCTTTGTCTTAAGTAGTATAAGGGTTGGTGATTGAACATTTATGTTTTTTGTGTTTGGGAAGTTAAGACAATAGGGATATGCTCTCACTGTTCTCCAGTGATCAAATTCCCAAACCTATTTGTGATTTCCATTCTCCTTCTTTCTACTAAGTAGGATTATCTAGCAATAGAAAGGCTACCTCCTGAGTTGCCTTAGCAGGGCTAGTGAGAGGGAACACCTCCCAATCTTGTATTCCCAATTGAATGCAAGCCATCTATGTTCAAAATATTTCTTTCCTCTAGTAGTCTCATGAGGGATTGCACCAAACCTCCTTAGCATTGTGGGAAGCTCTCTGTCACAAGAGAGGTAAATCCGAACATCATTGGTTAAAAACTAAAACCCATTAGTCACCAAATTTATATAACATTTTTAGGAAGCCCTTTTCTTCTATTTTCTAGGTGTGTACAATTTTATATTCTATTCTTGTTTCTACTGTTATTGTGCTTGGATGTGTTTTAAAAACTTAATAAAAAACACCAGAGTGGATCACAGTCTTACCAAAAGATGCAACCATAAACTGATATGAGAAACCAAGTCCAAAATGAGAACACTATTTAAAGACCTTAAAATAGCACATCTAATACCTTAAACAACATATTTGGCTTATCCTATGATGGATTTGAACTCTGTTATAATGCATATGACTTCAAAATAGTGCATTTGAAACTTTAAATAGTGCATTTACCCTATATAACAATGCATTTAAAGCCCGTAACAATGCATATCATTAATAAAATAGCACATTTGAGTATTTAAATAGTGTACATAATTGATAAAATAATGCATTTAATCAATCCTGTGACACATTTGGGTAAAAACCTAAAACAAAGGTTGTCTACATACACAATAGTTGCAAACCAACGACAGATTTAGATACCCTTTTTGTCACTGATATTTTCCAAGACTGAGAGGTCCCATAATTGACTGAAACCATTTTTGAAGCAAGAAAAGCTACAAAAAATCATTATTAATCCAACAGTCATTATTTCTTTACTTTGCATATAAGGCCTAAAATGTTTGAAGACATACATCTATTCCCTAACTGACTTTGTGAAAGTGAACTTACCCTATCAACGTTGCCAAACACCTTATCTAACCTAGCTTCTTACTCTAAATAAATCATGATAAATGGAAACCCTCATATTGTGAAAATGTATAAGAACTAAAGGAATCCTATTCAGATTTCGTGCCACCATGCAAAACTAATATGTGCACGAAGCCAAAACAATTTCATACACAAGTGAGCACCAAAATAGCCAGCAGAACCATCAAACATGTGAAACCTTTGAATCTTATTGAACTTGTCACACCCATAGATTGTTCACCAAAAATAGTTAGCCATGAGTCACCCCTATTTAACTAAAATTTAGAACCCTTTGCCAAAATGGATTCATCTAACATGTAGGATGACAAAAGCATTGAAACTAAAATTGAAGATTTTCAAGAAAATCTTGAACTTGTCAATATCATGGACAAGATACTTGAAAAACACAAAGAACATTACATACTAGCATTAGCACAACAAGGTGCAAAATTTCCATCTGATTTTGATGTGACCAAAGAGAAAAATAAAGAAGAGTCACCCCTAGATATTGTCACATAAAAGTTACAAGACCTACAATTGGAAATGAAAAGAATGAAATGACGAAAAATACAACCCACTGAATTCAGCCTCGAAAACGTGTGTCCACTTCCATTTGATAAAAGCATTACCTTCACACGTTTCCCTTAGAATGTCTAGATACTAAAATATGATAAATATTTTTGTACATTAGATCCCCGAGGTCATCTCAAACAATTCTATACCTTAAGTATTTAATTTTTCCATGATACAACTTACCTAATGTGTTTGTTTCCTAGGAGCCTTAGAGGGAAAACCATGGAGTGGTTCTCCAAGCTACCCTCCAACATCAAAACCTTTGACCAATTGGCTTCTGTGTTCATCACCTAGTATTACTATAATATTGAAAGGGAGGTCACAATGATTGATTTGTGAAACACAAAAAAACTTCTCAGAGAGTCATTTAAGATCTTCCTACAATGGTGGAGACACACATTTTCCAAATATCATAGACACATACCAAATAAAGAGAAGACTGACGTCTTCATCAATAGTCTCTCCAAACTCATGAATTACTTCCCCCAACACCAAGGCCCTAAAGACTTTAAGACTACCTTAGATAACGTTGATAAGGTAGAAGAGACCCTAATAAATAATGACATTATTAAACTATCAAAGTATGGTAAGGGTTTTTCAAACAATTCCACATAGAACAACAATTCCTCTGATCAGACTACTGACAAACACAAGTCGTGGTAAAAAAAAATAATAAAAACACCATCAATGATGTGGCATTCAAAGCTAATCATGCTAGACTACAAACCCAACCCCATACAAATAAGTTGTATCCTATCATGAACAACACCAATCCAAACACATCGTGACAATATAATGCCCATCCATTTTATCAATGTAATGTGGAAACTCCCTTGACATCTAATCAACAAGTCACTTATAATCAAGCTCCTCCATACATATAACAGTCTTCTGATATACCCAAGGAGTATACACTTATTAGGGTGTCTTATGAGAATGCTTTACAAACCCTCTTGGTCGATGAACTCATTGTACTCCCCGAAGCCAAACCCTACTAACCTCAAGTCAAGCCAAAGTGGTGGAATGACAAAAACTTTTTTTCCTACCACTAAAATAGGGGGCACTTAACAAATAATTATTTTTCTCTTAAAGGGGCCATACAAAACTTAATCAATGATGAGATTATCAAAGTGAATAACCTTAGCAATAATGAAGATCATAAGACCTTCAAGAACCCTTTCATTAGTCATGAAAAGGAAAAATCCTTTATAGCTAATCAAAACACACCTCCTCATACTATGGTTAATTATGCTCATCATTATGAAAACACCATCAACATGATCTCCAACTCTGACGACATTGTAAATGTCATCATAATTAAAGATAAAAATAAGAAATAATCATCAAACACCATTACCTGAGGCCAAACCTCTAAGTTATTTTACTAGAACCCATGATAAATTTTGATCATGCAACTATGAGTTCCTCCTTGCCCAAGTACAACCTAGTCAACCAATTACTTAAAACTCCTGGCCATATCTCCATTTTTGAACTACTGCAAATTTCTCCAGAGCATAAAGAAATACTCACCAAAGCCTTAATTCCAAATGACCTATATATGAGTAGATTTTAGAACATGGTTAGAAATCTAGTTGCCCCTCACTATGTATCCTTTTCAACCCAAGATGATATGTCCATCATCTAGCCACAAAACTCTCCTTTGCCTATTAAAGTATTTATCCATAGAAATATAGTTAAGAGAGCATTGGTTTATGGTGGGGTAGGTCTCAATATTTGCGTACTAAATTTAGTGAATGTGCTAGGATATACAGAGGATACTGCTAACCTAGGGAAAGAAATCACCATCAAAGCTTATGATGAGGAGGAGAGATCCTCCAAATGCATGGTTATTTTGCCAATTAGGGTAGGACTAGTTGTGAAAGAAGCTATTTGTCAGGTCTTAGACTTGCAATTAACTTATAACATCCTATTAGGAAGACCATGGATTCATGAAATGTAGGCCATTCCCTTCACTTACCATCAATGTCTTAAATTTTTGTATAATTGGTCAAGAGGTGACCATACCTAGGGATCAACACTTTTCTCAATATTGTAACTCCCTTGTTCCTCATAATAGGGAAGAAACTAGCATCCTAACAAATAACATCAGCTAGTCCACATCAATAGACACTTCATTCTCTATCAGCTGAAATGAAAACCACTTATCTGCATTGATTAAGCGTAAAGAGAAAGTTAGTTGTTCGAGTTCTTCCCTTCCTTCACCATCATCATCCAAAGACTCTAAATAGTTAAACTATAAAAAAATGGATCAATTAATGAAAGAATTGATAGAAAGTGTAAACTATAATACAAAGGGGTAGGTGAGTACTCTGTCTCCTTATTTGATCCCCCAACTTCTTTGAGATCCGACAAAAAACCATCATCCACCACTAGACCTTATCACACACATTTTGTTAAAGCAAGTGGAGTACATCCAAGCTCGGTAGAAGAAATTAGTCAACAAAACATTGACATATCCCCCCACCTACATGGAAAAGGTTTTGATGTAATGAAAAAAATGGGATATACAAGAGATGGTCCCTTATAGAAAATGACAGGCATCGTTGAACCTCTAATAGCACAATTCAGGTCCAATAGATCCAAAATAGGGGTGGGGTACAACAAACAGTATAGGGCACAAACTTCTTTCGAGTCTCGTCCCAAGAATAGTGATTCCTCCTCTTCCACCTTGGTGTAGGTACCTAAGAAAATGGATGGTAATAACTAGAAAATAGCTGACATTATAAATATAAATTTATCACTCCCGGGTTCACATCATAGAGGAGAACCACCCATAGACACCTCTAGTAACAAAGATGATGGTGATTCCACTAAATGAGAATTTGAATCATTATTCAAAGAGTTTCTTGATGAAAAAGAATGTGATTTTGTTCACATGCCCGCATCCAATGGTTTCATTACACAAGGATCAACCTCTTGTCTGAGTTTTACTTCACCAAGAGTTAAAGCATAATAGAGAAACTTAGAGGATGATGAACATATTGAAGGGTTTCAATTTCAAACCCTATTTCCTAACTTATTTCCAATAGAAGTTGAAGATGACTACCATGAGCTGCTGGCAAACTCTACTTTTCCTGAAACTTTAGAGGAAGCACATGCCATAGACCTAATTGATACAACATATGAGCCATCTAAAAAGATCATTTCCTTAAACCCCACTAAACCCTTTCTATATTATGAATCACTCTCCATAGTCTTTCCTGAACTCATTAACTTGGATGTAATTGAGCCTCACTATATTCCCCATTTTGGCATTGGCCATGATGTCTTCATCTACCTTAACATGGTTAGCCATCTCATCCACGAAGAATAGAAAAAAACCACATAGTCAGGTCTGATATTAATCACCTTAGTCACACTAGAATAGGTCAAGTGTTTCATAGCCTTGATGATCACCACCAAGTTGTAGCTGATCTTGAGAAAAAAAAGAAACAAATAGAAGTGATGCATCCCAAAGTTAAAACCCAACTGCGGCACCCACCGATGAGTTGATTGATACCTTACCTTAGCACTCTGAGGAAAGATAATCCATTTTGATTGGACTGATAAAACAAGTTAACATTGGTACAAAGAAAGAACTAAGGATCATCTATTTGGCATAGTCCTTAAGGATAGAAGAAAGAAGTACATTTTCTCAGTTCTTCAAAGAGAGGCAAATAAACTTTGCATGGTCTTATGTAGACATGCAAGGATTAGACCCAACTTTAATCCTCCATAACCTCAACATTTCTCTAGAGGTCAAGTCAGTTAAGTAAAAGCTTAGAAAAATACATTCCGACATAGCTCTACTAGTCGAAGTAGAATTAGAAAAATTGATTAGCACCAACTTCACTTGGCCCTTGGCATATGCCTCATGGATATCCAAATTGTACCTATATCAAAGAAAAATGGTAGTATATGCATCTGCATTGATTTTTGGGATGTAAACAAAGGATGTTCTAAGGATGATTTTTACCTTCTCAATATTGACACCGTTGTAGATCTGATAGAAGGCCATTCCATGTTTTCACTCATGGATGGCTTTTTAGAGTATAATCAAACTAGGATAGCACTAGAGGACCAAGAGAAAATAACCTTTTCTTATGCATGGGCATATTTTGTTGGAATGTGACACCTTTTGAGTTGAAGAATGCAGGGGCCACCTATTAGTGGGCCATGACCACTATTTTTCATGATATGATGTATATCTTTATGGGAGATTATGTGGATGATATCCTTGCCAAATCCCATACTTGAGAAGAACATCTCGCCATCTTGGACAAGATATTTACCTACCTCGAAGCATTCAAGGTCAAGCTAAGTCCAAAGAAATGTGCTTTGGCATCAAAACTGGTAGGCTTCTAGGATATATTATTTCAGCCAAAGGAATAGAAGTTGATCCTAAAAAGGTATAGGCCATAGCCAACATGCAATCCTCAAAGAACCTAAGTCAGTTACACTCTCTTCAAGGTAGACTTCAATCAATTTTTCATTTCATTTCCTAGTTCTGTAGAAAAGTGTGTTCCTTTCATCCACTTATTATACAAAGACATAATTTTAAAATGGGATGATCAGTGTCAAAATGCTTTCAATTTACTCAAAAACTACTTGATGAATCCGCTCATGTTAGTAGCTCTAGTACCACACAAACCGTTGTTTCTCTACATTTCCCTAATAGATAATTCAATTGGAGCCATCTTAGCACAAGAAAATGACCAAGGAAAAGAAATGGCCATTTATTACATTACTCACATCTTGGTCAACTATGAGCTCAATTACTATTTTATTGAAAAAGCCTATTTAACCATAGTTTTTGCTTCCCAAAAACTATGCCATTATCTTTTGACACATAAGGTCAAGCTTATCTCCAAGATCAATTCCCTCAAATATCTTCTTAGTAAAACAACATTGATAGGTAGATTGGCCAAGTGGGTGATGATCCTAAGTGAGTTTGATATTGAATATGTCAATAGGAAAGAAATAAAAGGATAAGCTATAGCCAATCAATTGGCAAATGCACCTATAAAAATCTGAAATCCTATCGTGGATGATTTTCTAGATATGCACATTCTTCAAACAGAGCTGGTAACTTGGAAATTCTATTTTGATGGTTCTTAACACACCATGGATCAGGCATCAGTATTTTGTTCATCATGCCACTAGGTGTTACCATCCCCAAATCATACAAGCTACTTTTTCCCTGCACCAACAACATGGAAAAATATGAAGCTTTGGTCTTGGGTCTCAAACTAGCTTTAGAATGGAAACTAATAGTGCTAGAGATTTATGGAGATTCCTAGTTGGTCATTAATCAAGTTTTTGAGACATATCAGACCAAGGATGAAAAGTTATTGCCTTGCAAACATATGGTTGACACAATTAAGGAATGTTTTGTTCATATTACTTTTGACAAAAATCACAAAGATAAGAAAAAAAAGTAGTAGATGCCATGGCCACCTTGGCCTCCTTACTCCAATTACCAGTACAACGCAAGTCGTATGAGTTATTAGTAGAAGAGGTGGTTCAACTTGTGTTTACTCAACCTGATTCCCTTATCATTTATCATTTAGTTGCTCTTGATTCCCTTTGGTATAACCCCATCATCACTTACCTACATGATAACATGATCCCCTCCGACCTCTCATGCAACCAATGACATAATTTCATTTGAAAAACCTCATGCTACACTTTGGTGGCTAATACGCTATATAGGAAGGGTCTTGATGGTACTTTTTCTAGATGTCTTGAAAAGGATGAGTTCAGAGTCACTAGATGCAAGTAGTCCATGCCAAGATTTGTGGGTCACACTCTAGTGGGTTTACACTAGAAAAGAAGATTCTTAGAACAGGATTTTTTTGCAAACCATGGAAAAGGATTCTATCAACTATGTTAAGACCTACAAAAAATGTCAAATCCATGGTAACCTTGTTCATACACTAGCCCAAGAGCTCAACCCTTTGGCCACACTGTGGCCTTTTTGTCAGTGAGACTTCAATTTGATTGGAACCATCCACCCACCCTCCTCCAGTAGACATAAATGGATTATCACCACCATAGAATATTTCACCAAGTGGGTTGAAGTGGCACCACTTTCTGATTCTATGGGAAAACAAATCTCTTTCTTCATTCTATACCATATCATTTGTCAGTTTGGCATATCCTATACCATTATCATGGACAATGCCTTATACTTTAAAAATTGTTTAATTGATGAATTAGATAAAAGAATTACATTATACACCACTCCTCATTAATTTATTATCCCCTAGGCAATGACCAAGTAGAGACCAGCAATAAAACTATTATCAACATTCTCAAAAGAACTGTCAATAATATTGGTAGAGATTGGCATTTATAGCTAAATCTCACCCTATGGGCCTACAAGATGAGTGTTAGGACACCCACAGGTGCAACACCCTTCTCCTTGGTTTATGGTTGTAAAGCTATTCTTCCTTTAGAGGTTGATATCCCATCCTTGAGAGTTACTCTTTGTGACATCCTATTAGATGAGGACTATAGAGTGACTCATCTAGAGCACCTAGAATTTTTACAAGAACACCAATGTGCAACACATGAACACCTCAAAGTGTATCAAAATAGGTTATCAATAAATTATAACAAAAATGTAAAACCTCATGTTTTTAAGATTGGTGACCTAGCCCTCTGAGAAAACTCCAAAAATCAAGTTGCTAGGGAAAATAAAGGAAAACATGAGATTATTTATTCTAGAGTCTTTGTGATTGGTACTTATAGACTTTTAGATTATTATGGTATAGACCTAGCAGAGCCCATCAATAGCATCCATCTCAAAAGATTTTATGCCTAGAGCTTTTAGAAACACCTCATCACTAAAAATACCAAAAAAATCAAAAACACCAGAAAACATTGAAAAAAAAACTTGTACAAAATAAATGAGAAATGCCACCCTTAGTTTCATAAGGAGTGAGAGATAGCACATTTGGACTTCCCTAAACAACACAAGTCCTTCAATGTCGAAAGACAATCAAGATAGCACTCAAACAACTTCCTCAAAGATGAATTTTTCTCCTTTGTGGCTTACCTAGCATGGTTGAGTTAATTTCACACATACCCAATTGAGGAACACTTGTGAGCTATAGTTTACTGGTTTCTTGGCATCAGACATAGTTCACAGTAGCTGAGGCAATTAGTATAACAACAACAAAGGAAAGAACAATAAATCAAGAGAAATATGGAGTTAGGTTATGCATTGAGATACCATAGACATGAATTATAGGAAAATCAATGCACATCTCAGCTATCTGCCATGACCAATGATCCCCAATGTTCATTTTTTCCCTCATTCGAATCTATTTGACATCACAAATTTCTTTTTTTCCTCCCGCATCTCAAATATAGCCATCCACGCCCACTTTTCACCTTTTTGATGCACTGTTGGTCTCCTTGATTCTATAGGTGCCTCCACATGGTCATGATTTCCCCCATATTTCAAAAAATCTCACTCACGTCCTCATTCCACTCCCGTAATTCAAAAATTGTCAAAAATTTTCAAAAATTTATCAAAAACATTCAAAATTTGTCAAAAAAAATCAAAAATTATCAATAATTGCCAAAAACATTCAACAAGAGGTAATATTTTCCAAACATAGCTGAAAAATGCAAAAAATTATCATCCTAAAATTGTAGTCCAACGTGGCTCACTTCAACTCAAACAAACTATGCACAAATTATTGATTTATTTTTCAAACTGATGATCCATTGATTTCATGTCAAAGTGGTGTCCATCTATTATTGCTACTCCTTTAGGACAGGTTTGTGTACCTTGACCAATTTTAAATAGAATCAATGGTGAGGCACACTATATTGAAAATATTCAAATATTTTATGACATGTTTTATGGCTTCATCACCTTTGGAAAAACAATAAGAGTGCCTCAATGGTATTAAGAAGTAGTGTAGTTATGTCTTGAAATATCTCGTTGGATTTTTGAAAATTTGACACAATGCAAATAGCGCAAGAGGTTCTGGCAAAGTCCCCTCTTCTTTCCTCTTGTCAAGAACAACAATTCCCAAAAAATTATTAGTCTTATTTATGTTGCAGTGACCATGATTGATCTACACCCCTTCAAAAAATATATCAATGCTATCCCAAAAGCCCAGATATTTATCAGACTCTTTCATCATCCCCTAACAAGGGGGCCATAGAATAAGCAAGCATAAGTTTGAGAGACTATCACGACCTCTTCGCCTTTTTTCTTCAGGCCCCTCAAACACCTTTTTTAGGCCCCTCAAGCACCTTTTTTAAGGTCCAAACCCCCTTTTTAGGTCCCTAAAGTGCCTTTTTTTAGGCCCAAATGCCTTTTCTAAGACCCACAAATGCCTTTTTAGGCCCCTCAAACACCATTTTTAGGTCCCTCAAGCACCTTTTAAGGCCCAAAATGTGTTTCTTAAGGACCCCAAATGCCTTTTTAAGGAAAAGCACCTTTTTCAAGGCCCTATCTTGCCTTTTTCAAGGCTCCAGTGTCCCTTTTTGGGCCCTCAAGCGCCTTTTTGGGCCCAAGCACTTTTTTCAACATCTTGTTTTACCTTTTTCAAGGACCTAATGTCCCTTTCTGTGCCCTCAAGTGCCTTTTCAAGCCCAAGCACCTTTTTCAGGGCCCTGTTTCAGCTTTCCCAAGGCTTGAGTGTCCTTGTTGGGCCCTCAAGCACCTTTTTCAATGCCCTACTTTTCCTTTTTCAAGGCTCGAGTATCCTTTTCGGGCCCTCAAATGCCTTTTCAAGCCAAAATGCCTTTCTCAAGACCCCATAACACCTTTTTAGGCCCCCAAAAGGCCTGAACAACTTTTCATAGGCCTTGTGAGCATCTATCTCGACACAGACCTAGAAAGAAAACCTAACTTGGGTATTAAGCTTCTCTATAAGGCTATCAATATATACAAAATGTGCCTCATGATTTGTGGTTTTGTATTTCCTACTTTTTCCACCTCTAATGCCATGACTCTCCACTAGTTACAAAAATTTGTACTCATCTTTCATTGAGAGCCCACATAGACATTTAGTTTCCCTAATACAACTAAAGGTCTTTCTTCCTCCACAAATCATATTGTTCCCACTTTTACAGAGATTGACACCTTTCCAAATATTTGTCAAAAACCCAAAAACATTCAAATATCTATCAAAAATACCAAAAACATTTGAATATTTATCTAAAATCTCAAAAACATCCACATATTCCTCAAAATTCTAAAAACATCCAAATACATTCTGAAAAGACCAAGAATAAACATGGCAATGTTTATTCGATACATTAACATCAACACTAGTTGTTCATTTTCTTGCCACAAAAATAAACACAAATTTTATTCTATTATGAAAACAGTGACAACATTACATTTAAATAATGTCTGGCAGATTATTTATTGTAGCCTCCCTGGGGGGAGGTAGCAAGAAAGGGTGTCCAATCAATGGTGCTTCTTCCAACCCAACTTTAGACGAAGAAGCTTCTGGCGTTAATCCTCTTCATGCCCACACCACATTCATAGGAATCATAAATCTACCTTCATGTAATTATGCATTTAATAGCTATGTGAATTCGCTATCCACAAACTATGTCTCCCATCAGTTCTCATTCAGGAATGCTTGACAATAACATCTCATATAATAAGTGGGTTCTTGGTGTACCTTCACCATTCATTTCATTTCCACGAATAAGTTCTCCACCAGCTTGTTTACCCCTAGTGCAGTGATTGCTAGTTGGGCCACATCCTACTCCTATTGCATTTGATTAGCCATCATTCACCAATGCTTCATGTCCAATTTTGCCTTGCCAAACCACTACTGCAACTGTCTCACCTTCACCTCATTCAATGCCAACTGCTGCTATAGCTTCAATGATAGCGAGTTTGATTTTGTAATCAGCTCCCTGAATGACTCATACTATGACTATAGTAGCACCAACTCATTTTGCATGTTCTCTAAACCTAGTTGCACTATCTTTAGATATTCTTGCAACCTTTGAGCTCACAAGCACTCTGCCTGCATCCCCACATCATTTCCCTCCACTCATGATTTCTCCACATGCAATTCTACTTCTAGTGATGGCACCCATGCCCACTTTGTATTCACCATTGCTTAAAGTTGTCTTACCCCTATTTATGCTCCATCTTGTTGCAACTTCTCCATTAATACCAATAAAAATATGACTTCTTGTTTTGCATTTTCTGCTCAAACTCTCTCTGTGGCCAACATTCTTCATAATTCTTCCACCCACCATCTCTAGTCACGCTCTTCTACATTTACACCACTTGCTTCTCCTTCTACCAACCCTTGACCTACAATCCTGAGACTAATCAACTATCGTGCTCCACTCATCACCTCACCCACACTAACATCTTCCACCTCCCTCGGAGCCTTTCCTATTGAATTTTCAAGATATTTTATCTCTTCTGCCTCCTTTTCCACTCTTGACATACTCTTTTTCCTCTCAAGAGGACTATTCTCTACCTGCATCATCAGCTCATAATCTAATATCACTTGCAATAGATGTTGTGTTGTAGTCCTTGATAACATCATTAATGCTAACAAGGGTATTTCTCCCCCCTTGACCCTTGCATCTTCAAGTTGTTTTGACCCCCATCTCACATGAATTGATTCACCCAGCTCCTAAACTAATGCTTGAAGTTTAGACTGATACACCAATTCCTTAGAGTTTCATTGAATGTATTTTGCTCTTCACCCTTGCCTAATCCACCTTCCCTATCCAACATCACCTTCCTACTATGACTGATCTTGTGAGCCTAACATGTTTTCACTTGTATGCTTCCTTAAACTTCCTAATAAATCCAATGTCCACATTCTACTCTTCACCTTGCTTTGTTCCATCCCCATGATATCCACATTTTTATAGTTGTTTCTCACCCTAGATTCATTCTTTACTATTCTTACCATGCATCACCTCTTTGCATCCTGTCACACTAGTACCAAGTACATTTGACCCTTACCTCTAACACTTTGACACCCCAATCATTGACACACATCGCTAGACAAAATTTCCTACTAAATCTTTGTTGACACATCTCATGCTTTGTTATCTAACCTGTACAATAGTTTCTTCTAGGAATAATTGAATAAACTTGACACTATTACACACAACTATCAACACACCTAGTCTGCAAATAATGGGTTTTTCTACTGTTATACACTTCTAGTACCTTGATGATGTGCTTGATTAGAGGTACTAGGATGAAGTCATGATATTTTATTTTCCCTTGGTTTTTCATTGTTTCACTCCAATGATCCTCTGATTTCATGCATTATTGGTGTCTACTTGTAAGTTCCTCCTCTTGTTTGGAAAGCCATGTGTACCTCAACCAATTTTGTATGATATCTTAGGTGAGGTCTTTCATCTAACATGTGACTGTTTGCATGCCTATTTTCATTTTTCTATGGCTATAAATTTTTTTTTTGCAATAGTTGTCATATTTTTTTCATGTACATCATTCATTTTTGCTGGTACTTCTTGGCATGACATAGTATTCCTATCACCTTAGCTAGCTAGTGGTGGTTGTACTCGGGCACTTTTATTAATGCTCTATGATGATGATAGTTAATTTGCATCTCTTTACTAAACAAGTGATAGATAGTTTCATTCATTTAGTTTGCATTTTCCTCTTGGTCCCCTTGAAAACAAACGATTGACACATAAATTAGGATAAAACACACACAAGTCTCATCAACAATGATAAAAAAAAAGGCTAAACAAAACTGAGTAGGGTTATCTAACAAGTCATAAACGAACATACTCATACATGGTTTAACACTCTACTATTGTTGACATGGTATCATCACCACACTACCACCTTGCATCACACTTCATCCTCACATATCACTTATTCCACCTATTGCATTATGTGGCTTTTGAATCTCAAACAATTATGGTCACTAATTCATTACACCATTTATCACATTTTATACATTCACTTCTTCAACTATTCTTACTAGGGTCTCAAGATTCATTTTATACATTCATTTCCTTCCATTTTTCACTTCATTCGCCTCATTGTATAGCATAATGTTCGTCTCATTTTCATATCTCCTTTAAAAAATTTCATTACATCCAATTTTCTCACATTTCATTCCATTATATTTCATCACATTTCATTTTCATTACTATTTCTTTCCATTTTATCTTTTTCATTCCATTTTATCCCACCCCCATTACATTTCATTCCATTTTATTATACTACATACCACTACCTTTCACCACATTTTTATTGCCTTGTTATTTCATGTCATATTTCATCCCACAAATTTCATCACAATTTCATTTCGCTACATTTCCGTTCACTTACAAATTTCATTACATTCGATCTTATCACATTTCATTTCATTTTCATTTTCATTTTGTTACATTTTCGTGCAGTTACAAATTTCATTTTATTTCATTACATTAAATCTTATTAGATTTCATTTCTATCTAAACATTTCCGTTCACTTACAAATTTCATTTTAGTTCATTACATTACATCTTGTCACATTCCTATTTAATTTAATTTCATTTCCATCCATTATATTTTCATTCATTTACAATTTTCATTTTGTTTACACATTCATCTCATTTTATCACATTTTCCCTTTCATTTTCCTTTCATTTTTCCATGTCACATCCCATCTTATTCATCACATTTCTTTCATTACATTTTCATTTATCACAATTCATTTCCTCACATCACATTACATCAAATCTCATTTCATTGCATGCCACAATTCATTGCATTACATTACATCATGTTACATTAAATTCCATTTTACTACATCACATTACATTTCATATTATTACCTCGTGTTTCATTTCATTACATCATATTGCAAGTTACATTTCATTTCATTTATTACATTCATTATATCAAATCTCATTTCATTACATCACATCCCAAATTTCACTTCATATTATTACCTCACAATTTCTTTCATTTCATCTCATTTATTAGATTCCATTACATCTAATTTCATTACATTACATAATATGACATTACTAAAAAATTCATTTCATTACTTACATCACCTTCCATTACATCAAATCTCATTACAATTTTCATTTTCTATCATTACATCACATTTTGTTACATCAAATCTCATTACAATTTTCATTTTCTATCATTACATCACATTGCATTTCATCACATTTCTTTCATTTCCTTTGCACCTATTTCATTACATTACATTTTTATTCATTACATTTCCTTTTACTCATACATGCCATTTAATTCCTTCATTCATTATCCACATATCATACTACATTAATCATTCACACATATATCAATATCTACTACTACCATATCCATCACATACATACATGAGTCCATGATATAACAAGTGCACATGTTTGAACATCAATAAGCTTAGATATATCATAAAGAAAAAGATCAAACAATATATCAAAATAATAAAATCAACATGAATATAAGATGGACTACATCAACAAGGAACATCCAAATAATCACATGACATGACTATCAAAAGATCCCCAAGTACATCAGTATGAATATCAAATGGATACCAATACAAATTGATAAGCAATGCCATAAAAAATGATATACACTTATCCATGCATAGGTGGTTGACCCAAAGTTCCCTGCTTGCTAGGGACACTCGTATCCTCTTGAGGAGCTTGCTTAGTCACCTCTATCATCACTGTGCTATGTATGGCTATGGCCCTCTGACTGGTTGAAGCCCCATGTGTCCTAGGTGGTGGCGGCGGCCTTGGTGTCATCAATGTTATAAAATCTTGTAGTGTACTCATCAACCCACCCATCCGAGCCTCCATGGTACTCATCTGAGCCTCTAAATCAGTGGATCCTCTGGGCCCCTCTAGTGGTGGCTACACATCTGGTGGCACCTATTGCTGCCCTTGCAACTGTAAATCCTATTGATCTCTAATCAAAACTTGTACTCATGGCCTCTATTGTTTGATAAATTGTACATCATCATGTAACCTAGCCCTCACCTACTCTTTCTAGCCATGCAAAACACCACTGTCTCGCTAACTAGATCCCACACCAATACCCATCCCTCCTCTTACCCTCACACCTCTATGGCCCGAAATCCCTCCAACCCTCCCTACACCCACATATCCTAGCCTCTACATTGGACCTCATGCAACACCCCTCTATGGTAGTACCACTACTACTTGACCTCGCCCTTCACCTCTTTCCCATGCTCTAACCACACCTCTAGATCTCCCTCTGGTCTGTTGCCTCCCTCTACCTTGCCCCACTCAACTACGCATCAATTCTAGGAATAGGCTCTGTCGAATCCATGTATCTTGGGAATGGATGCTTATGAAACCATTGCGGATAGTCTCCCTCCATCCTTGAATTTGCCTCTCCATCTCTCAATGCCCATAGCTGTGAAGTATCTATCATCTAAAGAAAAGCCTCAAGGCATGCCTCATACTCCAACATTGGCCCCCATACTACTCTCTCTGCCTGAACCCAAGCATAATGTGTTGACCCCTATGGCCTACCTTGTCGCCACCCAAACTATCTCATAACCTACCTAAAATTAAATCTCTCTATCACTGCAAGCACCTAGCTATGAAAATATCTTGAGCCAAAGAAATACACCATCTCATCATCGTCCTTGGCCCATGGCTTTATAAAACTATACGGTCTCCATATGACCTCATCAATGTCATTCAAAATATGTCACCAATACTCTCTTTCCTTGATGGGGCTGCATGATCACACTAGATTAAGTATATATATAAGGCATCTCCTAAGGATGTTGTTGCACATGTATCAAAGAGTAATGGGTAGGCGCTCCCACGTCCATAAATGTAACAATATCACCCTTGTTGATAGTGATGAGGCTCTAGAATATACAACTTAATGCAAGTCATGATATAAGTGGGACAATATGCAATTGCCCCATGGAAATCTCTATGGCTAATCAATCATGTCCTGTACCAAATGACCTCATCCAACTAGACATCCTTGCCCCTTTCTATCTGGTAACAAAAAACCTCCTATCAATCTCACCAACACTACTAGTAATGGCTCATACTATAACATTTGGAACCATGATACACTGTCATCCCTAATGCTATCATCTCAAAAAAAATCTTTTAATGTAGTGTCATCTGTAGCCTGATCATAGTACACCAAATCTCCTGCTATTAGGATCCACAATAACTGATATACATCCTCCAGTTTCATAGTCATCTCACCCATAGGAAAATGAAAGGTGTTGTGGTATGAGTGCCATTTCTTGGCCACAGCTGTCAATAGCCCTCTGTTCACTCAGAACTGGGGCATCTGTAGTAATTGAACCCACATATTTCTATCACCTAGAGATCCATGACCGAAAATCTTCCTATAGCCTCTAAAGTCCACGGATACAATCTTTGTACCATGAGCTTTTGCCCACGTACCTATTTTTCATTAAAAAAAAAAAAACAACATTGGTTTTCATCCCAAGTGATCATCATACATTAGTCTACTATCTATATCTCACTAATTAGCTATTGGTTCTATCTTGGACCTGTTACTTATCCTTCTCTATCCTGAGGTAGACCCTTTTTTTTTCCTACTCTATATCCTAAGCTGGGGCATCATTATTTACCTATCTATCGTTAGACTGATCTTGAGACATCACTTCATGACTACTTGATTGTTGTTTTTTACTCGTTATGATGAATCCTTGGCTGATAGACCTAAAATCTAGCCTTTCCCATTATCTTACACTCAATTCAGGCTTTACAATTTGTTTTTACTCTTCTAGTCCCCATTAGCACAATTTTAACACGCATATGTTGTTCAACATTCATTTGCGTTATTTCCTAGAATGTATGCACTACCTAATTAATTGGATACTTTAAAACAAACATGCATTATAAACACACTCAAAAGTGCTATTTCATATATTGAAGGTGCTATAAGATGTATAAGTACTATCAAAATAATCATTTGTGCTACTTCATAGTACATAAGTGCTATTAGACATAAAAGCATTAACACATCATTCATATGCACTACAAGATCAATCAAATGCACCAAAACATCCATGTGCACTATTAAAAACCCTATATGCACTACTATTTTACTATATGTGTTAATTGTCCTCCAAAACTAGGTTTTGTGTGTGCTAATTCATCACTCAAACATGCTAAACTATTGAGAAAATGCACTAAAAAAATTCAAATCCACTAAAAGAACAAGTAAATGAACTAAATTATCTAAACTACCAAATTTACTCCAAAAAATTGCATGAAATTCAAAAAACTCAAATGCACATGCAAAAATCTTTAAAATGGAGGATCTTAATGACTTACTGAGGCACCGTAGTCTACTAGGTGCTCATACCTATGACCCCTTTTGAATCTGTGCTCTCATAAAGGGACCACCATCCTCGCTACCTCAAAGCTCCAAATTGCCAAATGTCCAAAGAGAGTGTGAAAATGATAAGAGTAAAAGGCCATTTGACCTATTTAACCATCCTTAGGGGCATTTATATCACTTTTTCACTCTATTTACCCAACGTTGAAACCTTTTTGCTTAGTTTCACGAATTGAATATTGTATTAAACCACCTTGATCATCTTTATCTGTCAATTATCAATCATTTTAGAAATCAAATTGGAACCTCCTTAACTTTTGCACATTCTTTTTTTTCCAATTTCATTTCTAAGGCGGTAGTATATCCATATCAAACTAGGGCATCTAAACTAGGGCATCAAATTTTTTTGAAAAATTAAAAATGTTCTACCCCAACCAAAAACATCAAATCAAACAAAAACCAGTGTATCCAAGTAAAAACATTGCAACATCAATCAAGAGATTAAGTCAATGACAATCAATACATCAAATCATCAACAATCAGACATCAAAACATCAACAATAAGACATGATGACAACTAAAAAATGTCAAGATATCATCAAACAAGAATTCAACCATCAGAATTTGACCTAAAATTAGAAAATCAAAATAATATTTGAACTAATATGCTTCGCATATTATCTCAAATAGGAGCATATCTAGACACCCAAAAATTGGCAAAGACCTAAATTATGCAATTTTTATCAATTAATGCAAATTAAGGAGGAAATCAAAAGAGCACAATAGAATTTCAAATAAAAAATCACATCAAATCATTAATCATCTATCAAATCAACAAGACCTAAATCAACTTTTAAAAGAGGCAAAAAACAATTTAAAATCATAAAATGAAATTCAATAAGGGAGGAAGGAAAAGACAAAGTGTTGAAAACAAATAGAACATTTATTAAATCAATAAAGTTAGTTATCCTCACAAAAGTAAAAATCCCCCTTTTACATTTAAAAGAATTGGAAAAATCTTCATTTATTCTCAAAACCAAGTTTGTTGGACTCTTCCTTCTGGTTTGTTATGAGACATTTTCAATTTCACCTCCATCCACCAGTCAAAGGTAAAAATCATAATTCTTACCCCATCCCCTTCCAAAATCATATAAACAGGAGGGAAATCCAAGAGTTAAAGGACCCAAGTTTAAGGCATCTGCACTATAGGCACATTCTGATGTTATCATCTTAGCATTGTCATTATAGAAAGTTTATGTCATTTTGATAGCATTTTAGCTTTGTTTTCATGTTATTTAGTATCATTTTAGCACATGTTTAGCTCATTGCATGCCCATTTTGACAACATTCTAAGAGTTGCTACTCGCATATAATATGCATTATTGTCACAGATCTTGCATGCATTCTTGTAGATATGCATTTTAAGAATACTCCCATTCTAGAATTTTCACTGAGATGCTACTCTAAGAGCTTTCTTAGGGGTTGTAGTTAGGGAAACATGGGATGTTCATATAGTTTATATTTTGACAATTATTTCTTGGGTTTAGTCTAGTGCATTGTCATTTTATCTGCACTCTGCATTAAAGTCTCATGGATACAGGAATATACTATGTACATTCATAAAATAACTATTTACCATGCAATGTTCCAAGTTGTAAGGCCTTCCCGGTTACAACCAAATATAATAAAAAATTATAGAAATAGCTCTACAAGATCCCTCAAGATCCAAATCAATTCTTAGCTAGTCTAGATTCACACTCTTGTAGAAACCTTGAAGGAAGATCTCAACTTGTGCTTCCAAGCCCACCACACAATCTCCCTATTTCCCAAGCCTCAACTACTAGCTCTTCAAAGTTTCCTCCTCTGCTATATCCTCTTCTCCAAGCTAGATGATTATGCCTTAATACATCATAAGACCCCCTACTTATACCCAACTAAACCACAAGTCGTCCAATTAAGCTACAAATTAAATAAACTCTTACATTAAATACATGTTGAGCTAGAAGTCAGCCTGTAATAGATATTAAATACCAAATGCATTAAAAGGCTTACAACACTTATTAAATACATCAAGAACAATTAGCCAAGACCAAAATAGGACCACACAAACTCCAATGATCACTCTACATCATGATCTCAATCAAAATACATTAAATACTCCAACTTGATCGATAAAATCTGCAAGACCTCCATCCTGCAAGCCATACTATCAAGCGTCAGAAAAACCACAAGCATCATCAACTTCCCAAAGCCATTGCCAAGAAACATAGTACATGTGTTGAGAAATAGTACATGATGAGCTCCTTCAATGATGGAGTCCTTCTAGTGACTGAGACCCCTTCAATGACTGAGCTCCCTTCACTGACTGGGCCCCCTTCACTGATCAAGCACCTCAACCAATACTACACCGAATAATGATTCAGCAACACTCCTTTGGTGAACTAGTCAACAGTTCCAAGCCAAAATATCTCCAACATGTAAGGTTTCCAACTACCCTAGGATTCTCCTGCATCAATTCATCAAGATTATATCCAAGCCTCCCAATAATTCAGTTTTTAACAATTCTTAGCTGAAATTAACAATGAGGACATTGTCTACATGAAAGTTCCTTGCTACTACTATAAATATTGCAACTATGATTATATTAGAGTGAAATCTATTAGAGCAGTTGATATATTGAATACCAAGGCATCAAAGCACTAATCTCCAAATGTCCTTGTTTCTCACAAGCACAAATTGCCTAATTCTATCCAACTTAAATTGGGGCATCAAAAGCCATGATTTGGGATATAGTTTGAAGCTTTATAGGAGTATCCATAGCTTTGAGATGAAAAACTAAACTAACTTTATCCTATTAATAGGAAATAAAATTTAGTATAAATGTCAATGCTTCCTGAGATGGAATGTGCATGTAAGACTTATTTATGGGAAGGAGAGAATTTTGCATGATAAGGAAACAATGGGAAATAAACATTAGAGAAAGTATAAATGGTAAATCAAACCAAGCATGAACCCATGATAACAAAAGAAAGGTGGTAAAATTAGGATTTTATTAGCGATTATAGATATTAATAGTTAAGGTGGGTATGGGTGAGGATAGATAATGGTTTTACAAATGTTGCCTACTTCGTCATTTTCTAATTTGTCCAACATGCTACTTTTCTCCCTATAAATATGTTTGATAGTTATTTTTTAAAGTTTATTAGCTAACTCCAAAGCTTTGGCAAGAAAAATAATCAATTCTTAATTAGGAATTGATTGACTTCTAAGGGCATTAGTTACTATGGTTGAATTTCCCTCTATTGCTACTTGATGAAGGTTCAATTTTGAGCAAATCCAAAGACCCTCTATAAGGGCTCTTAAATCAGGTTCATTGTTTGTAGATTTGCCTATTGACTTTGAGCATTTTGCAAGAAGTTCACCAAGATGATTTCTAATACAACAACCAATACCAGATCTCCCAAGGTTTCCTCTAGAGGCACCATCAATGTTTAATTTGACTCAATTCTTAGCAAGAGGGGACCAAACATGCTATGCACTTTTCTCCTTACTTCCCTTACCTCCCTTACCATAAAATGGAGGAAGTTTTCAATCATTTTTCAAATATTAATTAATAAATCATTTAATTTTAGAACTTAAGAATAAAATTTATAAAATTTTAACATTTGAATAAGTTATTAATGAAAATATTGATTTAAAAAATTAGTTATATAAAAGAATACACAAATATATTGAAGGTTAGATTATAAAAAAAGAGGATTCTTTTGACTAGAGATTGTCGTTAGAGCATTAGAAGTGTATGTAGTTAATAATTTTAATCAAGATTTGGACCAAGAAATGAGTAGAGATTCATTCATGACTCTCATAGTTCATTTTTTGTATTTTTGTATTTTTGCTAGCTATGTATGAAGATGTCGTTTGATTATTTTAATAAAAAGTGTTAAAGTAAGGTGTTAATTACAATTAAGAACATGTCCTTTCAACCCCAAAAAATTATTTTCATAAAAGAAAAGTTCTATGATTATAAACATTTATTTCAAAAGAAAAGAATTGCAATCACCTTCAAACCACAATAGGCAATCCATTCTTGAAGAAAGGGCAAAAAGAAAGACTAGAACTAGCATTTGGAAATGGATAAGGAGACAATAACACTCTGTTAAAACTAGAAAAGATGATATTAACATAATCTCCTTGAAAACACCAGCGAAAAATAAGAGAGGCAACATTCCACCATGCATAGTATATATCCTAGTGTTATTATTTTTCAAAACACACTAAATTGTTGCAACCTCAGACATAGAATCCATGGTTTCACATAGCTGAAACCTTCTTCCATGTAGGCCTGGAGGAAATATCCTCCCACCATGCATTCACATGTTTCCTGTTTGTAATTAGATATCCCTTGTTAGTAGCACTCACTATATAATGAATAAATGGAAGATGTGTCAGATCAACAAGGCTATAAAAGTCCTCTGCTAGGTACTTTCTCTTTGACAGCCTCTCTTCATAAACATCTAACACTTTACACACCTCCTTAGAACTTCTCTCAATCAGTGCTAAGTCCCAAGTACTTGCTCTTTGATAGCCTCTCTTCATAGACATCCAACACTTTACCCACCTCCTCAGCACTTCTCTGAATCAGTGTCAAGTCCTGACACTGACCAAGCTTTTGGACAATCAACACTTGAACACCTAGTGAATAAGCAGCTAAACTAAAGTATTGCCCTTCCACTTCTAGCCACTGCTCCACCATTGCTCTCTCCTCCAGGATTTTTCCTAGCAGAGAGGTTGTAAGGACTGCCCCTGCAAAACCAATGCCATATCATTAGTCTCCATAAAATGCAAAAAAATTCAACGAGAGTCAAGTCCTTTGAATCTTGACTAGTCAACATTAGTTGATTAACTATCATTAACTTTAACTAAAATGATACATATTCATATATACTCAAGTTTAAAAGAAACTATAAATTCATTACCAGATTACCATTACCAAATACTGGATACCAAATAGTCTAACCATGACGACCAAGTTGAATTGAGCTCCAAAACCTGTCTAAGAACACAAGGGCAAGAATATTGTAGGAGTGCTTTACCATCCTACCATGAAGCTGTTAAACTTCCCCAAAATCTTTTATGAAATGAAAGATACCTAGCCCGACAACGAGGAAGACTAACCTAGTAAAATCGAGAGAAGTAATGGAGTTGTGCAATACATTGTTTACAACATTTTCATAAAATCTCCATTAAATTTCCACAAGGTAACATAATGCACTCGTGCATCAAGAAAGAAATGAACACATTCTTAATATGCACTATCTACACATAGGCATTTCCATAAGTTTTTTCAATAAAATATGCATTTTGTAAGAGTTATCATAATACAACATTCATAAAATGTGAAATATTTAAGTTGCATGACAATTTCTAGGTATTATCCCACCATAATCTCAAGCTTCTCATTAAATTCTCAGACAATAATAAGAAAGATTCATATCACTCTTTCCTAGTTTATCAGATGGAAGCATACTTTCAATTTCCTAATCACTAGGAACTTTCATCCATTTTGATCAATATTATTCCAAGTAAAAATGTATGCAACATTTAAGCATTAACCAAAAATTTAGTCATAGACAATTACTGTTCATCAACTTAAACTTAATACAATAGGATACAATATGCCCAAAATTAAGTTATTAGATAAATGCGTCTTTATCCTGATGGCACCTCACTAATTTGGTATAGTATCTATCTAAACATTCACAAATAAACAAGTAAAGTATTGGTTGAAGAGTACACAATAGTAGGTTAACCACTCAAGAAAAACAAATTTGGAAGAATGATTATTACATTTCAAAACAAAATCGAATTCAGTCCAATCAAGCAGTCAAGAACATCACATGTCCAATAATGTTTAGATTTTTATGATCAATCATAGTAAATTTGTCTTGACTCTGTTAATGAGTAAGGAGCAATTTTTAAATAAACAACAGCTTGACACTCAAAGCCACTAGGGAAATGGTGAAATAAATCTCCTATGTTTGCAGTTAAAGGGAGTCAATGATTTGAATGAAATCTAAGTTTCAAGTATTTCTCATCAAGATCTAAGTAATTATGGTAAATGTAATTTATTGACTAATACATGGAATAAAACTATTGCTAAATGTCACCTATAGAAATTGCTCACCAATAGAACCATCTTTATCTGGCACAACTGAGACTACAACTGCTCAATGGTCCAGTTCTTACATTGTGACAGGTTTTCACACAAAAGTGTGTTTCAATATCACAACACATCATCCATCGTAGAGTGATACCTCTAATTCCTACTAATACAAATAAGGAAGTCTAAGATATCGCCCTTTCATATCTACTCACACTTTATGTAATATGATATTCCAAAATATTGAATGTTACTTTTTAGTTCAAAAGATCTAGGATTCTGCTGAATGTGCATGTCTAATGGTAATAGAATGTGTTCTTTAAAAAAAAATTTGAAGCATGAGAATGAACCCCTTGTAAGGGCATTATAAAAAATAATAATAATAATGAATATGCTATCCGCATATAAGGTTTTAAGAGATAGTTGTATAACAAAGGATGGTGGAATATGTATGCACACCTACTATGGTGACTCAACCATGTTGGTTCATTGGAATTTCCAAGGAGTATAGAATCGTCCACTTCAATAGAATTAACACAATGTGTAGCATCATCTGGTTATGGATTTCTAAGTTTAGAATGTTAATTTTGAAACCTGAGTCTCTATTTTGTTCCCCCATTCTGTTGGTTGTTAAAGTTACTGGATGACACTCCTAGATGTTTACACAATTTCAATCTAACCCAAGAATCGACAACCATAGTTGCTAATTTCTTAGCATATGAAGTAAATGTTATAAACAATATACATTTTCTTATTAACGTATGTCCAAGGACTCACCTTAGTCGAATGTCCTAGTCTATGGAATGGTAGTTTATTAGAAATAAAAAGAAGCCAACAGTGAAAGTGAAAGAGACTGTTTCAATTCAAACAAGATGAATACATTTAAAACATAGTTAAGATTCAGCATGATTTCATTTAGACGTTGTGCTAGTTTCCAATCATATTCTAGGGGGTGCATCCAACACTAAGAATACTATTTTTAAACCATATATCCCAGGGCTTAGTATATAATTAGACTAACATTAACAGTAACAGGCTCCATCATAGGTTTTTCTCAATAGATCTTAATCCTATCGAGCAGCTATATCTGTTGCACAGAAATGGAAAACTAGTAATTCAAATGAGATATATCAATAGTTATCACATTCCTTTTTCAAAATGCAAAAATTTAGTGAACTATCAAGGCAAGAGGAACCTAGTTGTTTACACCACTCCCAAGGTTTGTTTGTTGCCCTTCTCAATTTCCTAGCCGCCTTATAGCTTGGTGTCACCTTCTCCAGTCTCCTCCTTCTTTCGTGAATAATATCCCCTGCTTATACTCGTCTCTCCATTAAAATTTTATTATGGTATTTTACAAATTGTTGGAATGGTTAATATGCGCTATCCTTCTCAACACTGTCCAAAAATGAGTGGCTGGTTCAATGTGCTGCCTCAATCTATGTAGAAAAACTACCAGATTTGCAACCTCTCAGAAGAAATCGGGCAAAGATTTTAGCATGTAATTATGCTCAATAAGAAACCAAAGATTTGAAAACATGCAGAGGAGTTTAAAGAAAATATCTTAGCCCCTAACAGCGGAGATGGCCTACTCTCTTTCATATCTCACTGAAGATCTCCCCAAAACAAAATAAGCAAATCATGTGTAAATCACAAATGAATCTGTTACTGATTACCAGCCCCCCCTTGCATTACACAAAATAGCAAACTTTATTGATCTTCCCCCTCAAAAACTTTCTAATTGTTTCTTTCTGCTTATAATTGTTTCTTAAAACCTCCTATCATTACTTATAACAATTCATTATGATATGTTGTTCCCTTCTAATTAAGGAAAAATATTTTATTACTTTAATCTAAACAATAATTAAATACCGAATTATTCAGTGTCTCATTAAGTGGCTTATGACAGAGGTCCCCTGCCCTTCATATTTCTCAGAGAAATACCTTATGATGGCCCTTGATTCTACATATATCATACATTATAAAAAAATCAATGTACCATATATAGTTTGAATGGATAAATGTAAAATGATAATTCTGGACTATTTGAATTAAAAATAAGTGGACAAGAAGATCTAATAGTTGAACAGGTTAGATTTTATGTTTTTTAACATTTTATATAACAAATTTCCAATCACTTTCATTTTTTTACAAGAGATTGTTTTACAAGTACCCTACTTAGAGCTAATGATTAAGACCACTTTTAAGTTACAACTATCATTACTATATTATTAACAATATTAAATCAATGATCACTATCACAACTATGAAAACACACTCACCTAGTAAATTGTCTTCCCAACATTTTATCTCATATAAATTGAATAAAACAGACATAGATCTCACATCTCATATGAAAATTGACAATCTATATCAGTAAAGTCAGATTTATATATATACAATCAGCATATCACATGATATATATAAATCAACATAGCACTAAGTATATCACATGAAAATTTAGAAATGGGACAATCAGGAATTCACGTGACATGTTAAAATCTACATAGTTGAAATCAGGTCAAGATATACACGGACTAGGATTAAATATCACACACAAGGTTTGATTTCTAAGCTAAAAGTGTTAAATAGTCAAAGTTGACTTGTTTTTTCAAGCTTTATTTCTTCCTTAGTGTGTGATGTTTAAGGCTGGCCCACTAAGTATATCATATGTAAAACTGGAGAATCCAAATGAGACCAGAGTTATTCTGATGGAATAATAAAATAACATGTGAAATAATAATAAATGTTTTATCCAGAAAAAGCTATTTATTTAACATTAGTAATAGAACGATGGAATAATAATTAAATTCTTTGGAATCGGGATTACCCATCTATGCTTTAACATTATAAACAATTAAAATCATTACCAAACATGGTGATATCTCCATCCTGGAACTTTTTCAAAGGGCTGCATCATACAAATTTTAAGTTAGCAATCAACAAAAGACAAGGTAAAAATACGAGTGATATCAAAAGGCACAAGAACCCATTTTGTTCTTCTTCTTTAATGCAAACTAAAACTATCTTTTTCTTCTTTTTCTATGCTGCTATGATTTGAGAGTTGTAAAGGTATTAATAGAAGAGGGGAGCTAACAAGAGAATTTTGCCGGCTAATTCAGCTTTGGTTGATACGGATATGAACAAGAAAATGAATTTCTTTCTATGGTCCGGCAAATTCCGCAAGAATAAAATAATGAAACTATCGGTTTCTACGAAGTTTGTACACTGGTTTGATCGAAGGGGTGATTTGGGCTAGGTGTTTATATATTTTCATAATTGATTTTTTTAATATATTTGTAATTGGTCAAAGTTGAATTAAAGTAATATGTAAAAGTCAATACCCTTCAAATTTAAAACATTTTTTAAGCTATCTGGATTTTAAATTAACTGACATCACTCCCATATAAATGCAGTCTGGTATTTAATTTTTCGTAAATTCTTACTGTAGGAAGTATGGATTTATAGCTGGGAATGAAGAGAGAGTCAAATGTAACATAATGTCGTAGTAAAATTGTACTAGTTAACTTCCCAATTAAAAATGATTAGAAACATAGCGAAAGTTATGTTTTTCTAAATTTTCAACAAAATAAGATGTCTTATAGAATTAACTACATTCCTGTACGTGTGCTAATTAAAATTCAGAATAACTAGTTTCCATCATAACTAAATCTTTAAAAATATTAGTTTGTCCATAATAGGAAGTTTAAAATGCAATATCATTCCAGCTATTGCGAGTGTGGTTGTCATTGCACCAAAAAATTGATTTATTAATGTCTGATATAGCTACTAGACTTATAAAATCCATAGAAGGTTGTGGGTTAGCATATTGTAATTCTGAATTTTGTAACTCCGCATTTGTGGCGATAATAAGAAGCTCATAATTTTTTCTCAATTGTTGTTGTTTCTTTGTTTTTGCTATGTGTTTATGGTATTAAGGGGAGCACCCTTCATCAAAAAGTTAATTGCAAGAGGCCAGCACCATAAAATTGTACGTTTTGTTTGTTAGTTTTGTTACCTTTGGATAGTTGTTCGTCCATTTGCTATTATTTAGCAAGTAATTGTTTTGGTAACTAATTGGTTAGATTATAAACAAATATTTGTTAATTAATTGACCACTTTTGAAAACAACTAGAAACCAACTTGGTTAGGGTTGTTAAGTTGTTTTAATCTCAACCGTCGATTGTAAATCAATCTCGGTTGTTGGTTTACCAACAGTAGTATAAAAGGAGGTCAGGGGGACATTTGGAGAATATGAAGTTTGGAGAAACATTTGCAGTGCTAGCAAATGAGTTTGTAAGTTTGCAGTGTTAGCAAACAATCTTGCAGTTTTAGCAAGGGCACAGTGTTAGCATGGGAATAGCAATGAGGAATATCAGTGGGATAAGTTAGGAGGTTGTCAGAATTCTGCCAATAAGAGGCAAGAAATTTTGTATCTCTTGATTTGTTAAAGTTTAATATAATTTCTCATCTGTAGAATTGGTTTTCCCTTAGGGGTTTTTCCAAAGACAATTTGTCTGAAAATATTGTGTTCATTGTGTTGCACATTTCTTTCCATATTTTATAAATGAAGTTGCAGTTGTGTTATTTTTTTATATTAGCTGGAAATTTATTTTCAGCAGTTTAATAATCGTTTATGATAGGAGATTAATAATCAGTGATTGCAATAGTTAAATTTTTCACATGGTATCAGAGCATTGTTAACAGTGGAAGAGTTTTGCCCTAGAAAAAAAATTTTGATCTCTTTAGATTTATTATTGCTTTAAACCCTTGAGATGGCTTTAGCTGGTTTGAGAGATCAGGATAGATTGGATGATGCCTCAAATTTTGGTGTCTAGAAGGCCAAAATTTCTTTATTGTTCAAAGAGAATGGTATCAAGGATTATGCTACTAGCGTTGTACCTGTACCAATAGATGCAACACAGCTTGCAGCATATAGGAAGGATGGTGCCAAAGCGAGGAGGATTATCCTTGATGGTGTTAAGGATCATATTGTTCCACATATCGTAGAGCTAGATACGGTGAAGAAGATGTGGGACAGCATTTCGAATCTATACGAGAATGCTACCACCAAAAGGAAGTTGATTCTCAGAGAGAAGCTAAAGAATACCCAAATGAATCTAGGAGAAGATGTCACAAGTTACCTCACTAGGCTCAGAGTTGTCAAGGATGAGTTAGCAGCTATTGGAGATAGCCCTAGCAATGATGAGCTCGTGAGAATAGCCCTAAATGGGTTTACTAAGAAATGGAGTGTCTTTGTTCAAGTTGTCAATGGACGAGATACTTTACCGAGTTGGGATCGACTATGGACTAATTTCACTCAAGAGGAGTTTAGACTAAGCCCTGTCAATGGGACCAACAAGAGTCAGAAAAATGAGGTGGAACAAGAGAACGTTGCCCTAGCGGGTAAAGGGAAAGAAAAGAAGGGATCTAGCAAAGGATCAAATTCACAAAATGAAAAGAAGAAGAAGGACCTTTCTAAGGTCAAGTGCTTTGGATGTAACGAATTTGGCCACTATGTCAGTGATTGCCTAGAGAGGAAGAAGGGTAAGAAGCAAGTGACAGCTTCAGCAAGTGCAGAAGAACTGTCTAGTAGAATGGAAGATGAGTTTGTACTCATAGCTTGTATGATTAGGTCAACCTCACAATGTGTTTGGTATATAGATAGTGGGGTATCATTTCATATGACAGGAGTTAGAGAGTACTTCTCCAGTTACAAGGAGGAGGACACCAACATGTAGATTTCTATGGAAAACTTGTCCAAACTCAACCCTGTTGGGAAAGGGACTATTCAATTTCAAAGGGAGAATGGAAAGATAATTCCACTTCATGATGTGTTATATGTACCAGGCTTAGGTATGAATTTGATTTCTGTATCTGTTCTTCAAGATAGGGGGTATAATGTAATCTTTAGAGAGACAAATGTGTTGATTAAGCACAAGGATTCAAAATCACCCATAACTATTGGATTTAGGAGTGGTCGCCTTTATAGATTGCAGTTTGATACTCCTAACGCACTCATGAGCAACAGTAATCCTAGAGATCTAGGAGAGCTATGGCATAGGAGGATGGACCATATTCATCATGGAGCACTTAGATTGCTTCATGAGATGGTGACAAGTGTTCCACAGGTGAGCACAGAGCATGACGATGTATGTAAGGGATGTGTGTTGGGAAAGTTTGTGAGAACATCTTTTCCAAGGAGTGACACCAGATCCAAGGGTGTTCTTGATCTAGTACATTTAGATGTTTTTGGATCGATGTCGACAAAATCTCTCAGAGGATATGAGTACTATGTTACTTTTATTGATGATTTCTCTAGAAAGACCTCGATATACTTCTTGAAGACTAAGGATGAGGTTTTTAGTCAATTTCAAGAGTTCAAGGCTCTTGTGGAGAATTCGACAAGAAAGAAGATAAAGGTTCTTTGGTCAAACAATGGAGGCGAGTACAAAAGAAATGTCTTCCAAGAGTTCTGTACTAGTGAAGGAATCAAGAGAGAATTGACTGTTTCTTACAATCCACAATAGAATGGAGTTTCTGAGAGGAAGAATCATTCTATATGGATATAGCAAGAGCTATGCTACATGACCAGGACATGCCCCGTTACTTATGGGTAGAGGCATGTAATACAATAGTCTACATCCAGAATAGAGTTCCACACAAGCTGCTAGGGAAGATGACACTAGAGGAGGCTTTCACAGGGAAGAAGCTAGATGTTAGTCACTTTAAGATATTCAGAAGTTTGGCATATTGTAATATCCCTGGAGATACACATACATAGTTAGATTAGACTACGGAGAGGGGTACTTTTTTGGGTACAGTGAGACCTCAAAGGCATATAAGATTTTCATTCTGGGGACTAAAAGAATAATTGTCAGACATAATGTCAAGTTCGTGGAGGACAAGGCATTTAGGTGATCGAGAGATTTGCCAGTAGATGATCAGAGTGAGCAGCCAACAGAAGCTCCAAGACCAAGTCAAGGGCAACAAAGCTCAAGTACAGTTACCAGTATGAGTGTAGACTTAGTTAGTGAAGATTCACAGAGTATGGAGCAACAGGTGCAATAGGAAATGCATCTAGAAGACTTAGAGGTTGACATTTCATCCTCTACAATTGGCAGCGAGAACCATGAGGTTCGAGATACACAAAGGGATACTCATGAGTTTGTGGGAGCTCCTAGGAAGAGTACTAGATAGTGAAGACAACTAGCCAAGTTCAATGACTATGAGGCATTAGTTAGTCAGTTGCTAGATAGTGAGCCTTCTAGCTATCAAGAAGTTGCAGAGCATCAGGTATGGCGAGATTCTATGGTTGAGGAATATTCTTCAATAATGCAGAATGATGTGTGGGAGGTAGTACCTAGACCAACAGATAGGGTTGTAGTTGGTTCACGCTGGATCTATAAGATAAAACATGATGTAGATGGTAGCATCAAGAAATACAAGGCAAGGTTTGTGGCAAAGGGGTTCTCTCAGAAGGAGGGAATAGACTATGAGGAGACATTTGCTCCAGTTGCCAGGTATACTTCTATACAAGCTATAATCTCACTTGCAACCCAAATGGGATGGCCAATCCATCAAATGGATATCAAGACAACATTCCTTAATGGTGAGTTGAAGGAGGAGGTATACATAGAACAACCAAAAGGCTTTGTAGCACACAGCAAAGAGACCCATGTGTGCAAATTGAAGAATGCATTGTACAGACTCAAGTAGGCTCCTAGAGCATGGTATGAGCGCATTGATACATACTTGCAGAAAATGGGCTTTGTGAAGAGTGAAGCAGATGCTAACCTCTACTACTTGGTGGTTGAGGGTGAGATTCTCATTCTTGTTCTTTATGTGGATGACCTATTTCTTACAGGTTCACTAGGGCTCATAGTGGATTGCAAGAGGAACTTTGCAAAAGAGTTCGAGATGAAGGATTTAGGACTTATGAACTACTTTTTAGGCATGGAAGTGTGGCAGACAGATGGGGAGATTTTCCTTGGTCAAGGGAAATATTGCATTGAAATCTTGAAGAAATTCGGGTTGGAGGATTGGAAAGCCATGTCTACACCCATGATTACGAATTGGAGGAAGGTAGATACATCTAAGGAGAAGGATGTAGATCCCACTTTATATAGATAGTTGATTGGTTTGCTTATGTATTTGGTCAACACTAGGCTAGATATAGCATTTGTAGTTAACTCTCTTAGTCAGTTCATGGTTGAACCAAAGATTTGCATTGTATATCAGCTAAGCATGTGCTACATTACTTGCATGGTACAGTCGAGTATGGGATCAGATATGTTTGAGGTGAAGGTATCAAGTTGATAGGCTATACTAACGCATATTGGGTAGGAAGTACAACAAACAAAAGGAGCACTTCAAGGTGTTGTTTCAGCTTGGGATCAGGAGTTGTTTCTTGGTTCAGGAAGAAGCAAAAGCCTATGGCTCTGTGTTTAGCAGAAGTAGAATACATAGCAGCTAGCATAGTGACATGTGAAGCTACATGGCTTCGAAATTTATTAGTAGCTTTTTTTGGTTAGAAGGTTGAGACTACTGTGATATATTGTGATAATCAGAGTTGCATCAAGTTGTCTAAGAATCTAGTGTTTCATGATAGGTCTAAACATATAGATATCAGATATCACCTCATCAGAGATTGTGTACAAAGGGCATTTTTTCAGCTACAGTACATACCTACAGAGGAGCAAGTAGCAGACATTCCGACTAAGGCATTGGGGAAGGCAAAATTTATCTTCTTTAGAGATAAGTTAGGTGTCCTGCAAAACAGCTTCCTTGCTAAGAGGGAGTGTTAGTTTTTTTAGCTTTGGACAACTGTTCATCCATTTGCTATTATTTAGCAAGTAATTGTTTTGCTAACTAATTGGTTAGATTAGAAACAAATATTTGTTAATTAATTGACCACTTTTGGAAACAACTAGAAACCGACTTGGTTAGGGATGTTAAGTTGTTTTAATCTCAACCATCGATTGTAAATCAATCTTGGCCATTGGTTTACCAACATGAGTAGTATAAAAGTTGGTCAAGGTGGCATTTGGAGAATATGAAGTTTGGAGAAACATTTACAGTTCTAGCAAAATGAGTTTGTAAGTTTGCAGTGTTAGCAAACAGTCTTGCAGTGTTAGCGTGGGAATAGCAGTGGAGAATATCAGCGGGATAAGTTAGGAGGTTCTCGAAATTCTTCCAGTAAGAGGCAAGAAATTTTGTATCTCTTGATTTGTTGAAGTTTAATATAATTTCTCATCTGTAGAATTGGTTTTCCCTTACGGGTTTTTCCAAGGACAATTTGTCCAAAAATATTGTGTTCATTGTGTTGTGCATTTCTTTCCATATTTTATAAGTGAAGTTGCAATTGTGATATTTTTTGATATTAGCTAAGAATTTATTTTTCAGTACTTTAATAATCGTTTATGATAGGTGATTAATAATCAGTGATTGCAATAGTTAAATTTTTCACATTGTTAGACTCTAAAACCATACTAGAGAGATTCCTTCCATGATAAAGACTGGGTGAACCCACAATAATGGGTTCCACTTTAGTGGGATGAACAAAAATGAAAAAAATAGCAAAATGAGAAATTGAATTAACCATATGTTCGCGCGAACACACTTATTGTGTTCACGCGAACTTTTTTTTTAATCATGTTTGCGCAAACATATGTGATAAATATGTTCACACAAACATGATTTGCATGTTCATGTGAACATGGTAAACGTGTTCGCGCGAACACCATGTTCGCACGACCATGAAAAATCACAAAAATTTTAACCTTTTTTCATTTTTTTTTCTTGCTCTTTTGACTGCCATAATTGTAGGAGAATGATCTCTTACTATAAAATAAAAAATTTCAAAATGTGCTGCTTGGAGCGAGCTCTCCAATGTCTATAATTTTAATACATAATTTAATCATTAAGACTTTCAAATATGAGTTTAACTCATTATAGGTTCATTACCGATTGAACATCAACTGACTTTGACACCTCGAGAAAATTAGTAAATTAGGTTAAATTTTTTTTGAAAAATATGGAGGAACTGGCTTATTGAGATACCTTTCTATTAAAAGAAAATGGTTTATGATAAATTGACTTCAAATTATCTGTGTCATATAGAACATATGTCTGAATTACGGTTCATGTCACTTCAAAACTTCATAAACTATAAAATATTCATCCAAAATAAATCAAACCAAATGCATCCTCAGGATATTGATGTTACAAATCTAATGTTGAAAGAATTACTTCATTATCATTTCTAGAAAAAAAGTTATGTGTGTCAAATAGACTGTCACTTTTTAAAATATTGAATTTTATTATGTACCACTTTTCGGAGGAGATAAAAAAAATTGACATAAATAGATCTTTTTTAGATTAAAAAGTATAATTACAAAGTAGGAACAAAGTACTCAAAATCACTAGTTTATGTCATCTTGAAATTATTTATAGTTTTGGAGATATAGTCACTTGAACATGATGTTTGTTGCAAAAATATTGATTTCAGTGTCAAAATTGGTCAAAAAGTGGAACCCATTATTGTGGGATCACCCGACCTCAAACATGTTGTGAATCCTTCCAAATAGATTGTAAATTAGTTGAAGTCTTTTATAGAAAAGAGAACTGCCATAGAAAACTTTAGCACTTCATTAAAACTCATGTGATTTATTAGTGCACAAAGACAAGAGAGATATTGTGATGAAACAATATTTTATAAGATTTTGTTGTAGTCATAATTCTAATTATCTACTAAGAAGAGAAATAAGTACCTTAAGTCTTAGATCACCCTAGCACATTTTACTATTAAAAGGTTTTGTAGAGAGAATGGAAAAAGCGTAGAATTTTGATGGAAGAAAAATTCAAGTGTCCCCACACATCTAAAATTATGTGTTTGCAATCATGGTAAAATTAGGTAGAAGGAATACATAATTCGATTGAAAAGATAAAATAAATGGTCTCTTATTTCATACAAGGTGCATATTCAATTTATGTGGATTTAAATCATGATTTATCTATAGGTGACTTAGAATATGTTATATTTTAAATTTCTTCAAACATGATTCCTAGTGTCAAGACCTTTTTGTCAAGTGCTATCAAATAATGGACATAGGAATTTTATAGCAACAAATGATATAGTTCATAATGAATGAAGAAAATTCATTCTCCCATGATAGTAGTAATAGAAAAACTTCAATCCAGTATGAAATATGTAGTAGAATTTATAATGAATTTATGACCATTAGATGATGGTAGCTGAATTTACCTACAAGCTCATGTCCCCATTAACTAAATGACCAAGAAGTTAGAGGAAAGAGCTCTAGAGTTGGTGCATGTGTACGATTCCCCTCTAGCTGACATTTTTTTATGATTGTAACATGGGGAAATGTTTGTTGGAAATATGGTCAATCAGATGTCTAGAGTGTTGTCATCTATGGCAACATGTATTCAGTATCTCATTTATGTATTAAGACTTAGAAAATTGTCTATGTGTTAGATAGTTCACAACCGTATAGAGATAGATGTTGTTGGTCTAAATTTTATAATAAGTTTCATCTTGCCTAGATAAAAAAAATTTAGATTGTGATCCCTTAATGGTGACTACGTTTCCAACTAAGTTTGTGTTATTTTCTAGCTAGTCCCTTTTTCCTTTTAAATTTTCCTTGGCACGAAAATTATTTTTTAAAAAAATGGTAGGAGGGGGTTAAGCAAATGATCTTTATTCACCTTTGTTGAAATCGTTGTTTTAATCCTTGTGAAAATGTTATACCTCACCGTCAGATTTCCTTTAGATCTACGGTTGTTGTTGATTTTCTATAGAAAGATACTCGAGGTATAAGTATAGAAAATTAGCGACGTGATGACACGTGTCTGTGACAATCAGGAACAATAAGTCTGGCGTCCAAATAACTTCGACAAGTTGTTAAGTCGCTATCAGAATATACAAGCGAGTTACTGGTAGCGACATAGTGAGGACCCAATCATCACCAAAGGCAGCACTCTTCTGTGACCATAAATGATTTGGAAAGTCCCAAAAAAATTTGTGCAGGCTGTGCTACTTTTCTCGGCGTCTGTTTTCCAGTGGGTCGTTGCATCGCTAGCCGGGTATTTTTGTGTTTTGTCAGTAGCGACATAACGACTGACCCTAAAGTCAAAAATGTGACAACCTAAGATAGAGGATGATTAAAATATATATATGTATGCTAGCGCATTGCGCCAGCTCAGCAACAGCGGTACCATGGACGTGCTTCCCAGGAATGCAATTCAAGGATTTCCAACCATGAGATTGGGCCAAGATCAAGAGTTGTCATTAGCTCGCTATAGGGAAGTACTCAAAAGTTAAGCATGGAAAGTTAGCGAATGATGGCCCACCATTGATTCCTTGAAAAGTCATTTCAAATGTCTACCACACGATTGACATAAGATCAAAGGTTATCACTAGCTCGCCATAGAAAGATACTCGAGGTATAAGTATAGTGAATTAGCGATGTGATGACACATGCCCGTGGTCATCCATGGGCCTAGTCTGAAGTGCTAGCACTAAAGAAAAGGTGCAGGTGGAGCTATTCTATTGGTTTGATTGCAAATGTGTTAATAAGAAAACGAGCCAGCTTAGTTGTCATTACCAGATCACAAGATTTTTCAAGAATCGACAGCGCATTTTTTTTAAAAAAGAAGGAAGTGTGGTGACATTCTGTCCCACACATTTATGATGAATGCAGACTTCGTGTGTGAGGAAATGGTAGAGTACAGTCTATAAGATTTTCTTTTATTATTTATTACAGTCCACTCCATCAAAGTTTTCATTTTCTCTGAGCATAAGCACACGTCGATCACGTTGTGATTAAGCACTGGTGAAGATGTGAAAACAATTCCATATCTATTTGAAAGCAGTTGCAGAAGTCCAAAGGAGGATAATGTTGGTAAATCAAGTAAGTACTCGATCATAACCTCTATAACATTCCAATTCCCATTATTACAATCAAGATGCCTCCTAAGAAATCATTCTCTGGGCAAGTTAACTATATGAATAGGAATATCCACGATGATTTCTTAGAATTACTCCTAGGATCCACTATAGAGTTTGCACAGATCAAAAGATTAATTTCATTAAATCCTAGGCTTAAAATTGCTGATGGCTTATATGACAAGGGGAACTAGGTAAGGGATGCAGTAACCAATTAGATTGGCCTTGTTCTTTTTAAAAAGTTGTTTTCAGAGAGGAATCTGTTTGCCCCTCACGCTAATATATTGAATTTTGACTTGGGAAAGTTAGTAGTTCCTAGTGTTTTCATGGACTACAACTTGCTAGAAGACATTGCCAAGAACTATGACCAAGCCATTAGGGTTGTGAGAAGAAATGATGGTGTGCCTCTAGTGTTAATTAGCCCTGAAGAAATTAGAGAGGTTTTTCACTTAGAACCATTATCAGACTTCCACATGCCAATCAATTTGCTGGAATTAGAAAAGGAATATAAAGAAAAGAGAGATATAATTAGGGGAGGTGCATTGAGGGCACACATTGGTACCATAGGAACTCTGCCAGTAATAACTGCAGCCTCTAAAGAACCTTTTAAGAAGAGCCTTTTCACTTCCCAGGCTGTAGAGATATACAGGACCCTGTGCCGTGTTCTTGGGGAAGATGAGCAGGATTTCATGCCCATTGACATTATGTATATGATGATTCAAATTGCCTCTTTCGGTGTAGATGTCATTTTTTATTTTGCCTCCTTTCTAGCTAAAGAAATTCACATTGGTTTGGTTGGAATTGCTAGAGGTAAGGGGGAGAAAACTTTTGGTCACTATTCCTTATTAATGCATATGTTCTTGTTCAAAGGGGTAACATATTTTGGTAATGAGATGAAATTGAAGAGAGAGGAAAATGGGGAAACACTGTCAGTCTAGTTGTGGAGTGTAAATATGACTTGGGATGCAAATAAAGCTAGTTTTGTCAGATTTGATAGATATTTTGCTTTTAAATTGAGATGTCTATTTTTGAGTGATAATCCCAGGATCCCTAAAGTATTGATGAATCTCATTAGACCTATGGATAGCCCCCATAATTTGAAAGTTTCACACAATTGGGGAGATATTATTCCTTATCCTATTTCTACAATTTTCAGAATTTATGGTTCTAGAGGGAGTCCTCACGTCTTGCCTTACCAAGTGCCCCTAAAGGTAGGAATGGTAGATATCTTATGGCAACTAGGAGGAGTAGAGGAAATGTTCTTGTCAAAAAGGCAACTAGGGTCGATTTTCCCTACCTGCATAGTGGCCC
Organism: Cupressus sempervirens; assembly: GCA_028749045.1. Taxonomy (NCBI): domain Eukaryota; kingdom Viridiplantae; phylum Streptophyta; class Pinopsida; order Cupressales; family Cupressaceae; genus Cupressus; species Cupressus sempervirens. Next base: position 133,670,733 of record CM053793.1, on the reverse strand, counting down.
ATTAGTTTGTGATTACTAAAGGAGGATGGCTCTTTCTGTACAAAATTTTGGATCAATATATGATGGCTGTCTCCCACCCCCATTTTTGTGATTCTGAGGGATTTTTCAATCAGGCTTTGAGACATAGGATCAAGCTGGGACCGGTAAAGCATGATTCGTATTACTTAGAAGACATTATAAGAAATGAATTTTCTTTACAAGAACAAGAAACTAAAAAAGAAAAATGGAGAGTTTACTCCCAAGTCCTAGAATTTATTCATTCTTTTGATCAGAATTATAGTCCTTTAGACAATGCCAACATAGAGGCTGACAGAATAAACAAGCTCATAAATAACATCCATGCAATAATGGAAACCATGAATGAGAAGAAACAATTTTTCATTAATTCTTCTCCTGATAAAGCTAGACAAGTCATGAAGAGGTTAGATTTCACTCCTAATATAGGGGTTGGTCAAATAATTGTACAGAAAAAACTTGGTAAAAGGGCTCCTATAGATAAGGGAAAAAAAATAATGGGATCCACTAGCATAGCTTGAGAGGAGAGACCTGATGAGCCTAGCCCAAAGAGGAAAAAGGTAATAAGAGAAGGGAGACCTCAAATTGAGGAATATTCACCCACCCAATCTCCTTCGGGAATTGGAGAAGAGCAGCTCACAGGAGAGCAAGTTAAAGAAATTGGATCACAGGGAGGTGTTTTTATTACCCAAGCAAAATTGGATGAAGGTAACCCTCAAATTTGAGCCTCCTTTCCCAAGTTTGGATCTAACGAAAGCTGATTATAGAGGTAGGGAATTGGACCCTATATTAGAACAAGCAAGTCATCAATTTTTGATTGATGACAATTTTGTAAAATCAAGAGCTTTTCAACAATTTGCATGGAGGACAAACATGAACATCTTTGAGGAGAAATGTAAAAGGATGAAGACAGAGCATCCAGAAATGGACAAAAATTCTGTGCAAAACCAGATTAAAGAAGAAATGATGAAGGAATTCCAAAACATTACTCCTGAAAAAGGAAGGCAAATGGTAAAGACCTCTAACATATTATTGTTTCCAAATTGGGATATTGTAGATGCCTTAATTTTTAATTCTGTTTCAAATAAATTGGAATTGCAAGACCCAAATAAAAAAGATTTCCAAGGAACTGCATTTATTGAAGATCAAGCTGCATTGGTTAGTTGGTCATTGAAAAGAGGATCTAGAGCTACATCATCGCAACTAGATGAGTCTGGATTGATGCGCAACATACTTGTAAGGAGGGTTGTTGACACCTCCCATGTACAGGCAGCCTGTTGGAATGTGGATCATTCCCAGTTTCTTTTGGCCACTGCTAAGAAGGAGGAATAGGTCATGCTTGAATTATAGAGCAAATATGAGACAGTGGTGGATGCATACAACAAAGAGGTAAACAGGAGTATTGAGCTTTAAAACAAGCTATTGGAACAATCCACCAGGCCTAGAATAACATACCCTCATCCCCCAGTAGAACCTTTTAAGTCTACCCCTCTCATTGAAATGCCAGATACACCCTAGGGGCCACTATATTACACTGCTGAGGATTTTGAAGAAGAAAAGGCTAAACTATGGGCCTTACATATAGAGTTGGAATCTAAGTATGAACATAAACTAAGAAAGGCTCTTACATATCTGGGAGACAAAGTTGAATGGCCACTAGTCCATCATCAATTTTTCAGGGTAATTAACATTATGGAGGAGTTAAAAGAAAATAATGAGGCTCTAAAGCCTATTGTGAACAAATGGGTAAGAAGGGAAAAGGCAATAACCTTTTTGTGTTTATCTATTATAGATAATTCTCATGATCAGATTGAAAAACTCTTTGATATTGTTTCTAACCTTGCTGACTTTGATAGCAAAAGGATACATTTACAGAAGATAACAATAAGCCACTTAGACAAATATAAGAGTCAAAATTTGTAATTATTTCCTCATGTCCTATATAAGAAAAATAATTTAAAAAGCAAAGAGGAATGGGCGAAAGAACTTGATGATGCATTCTGTTTAAGAATGAATCAAGTAATGAATGAAACTGGGCATGCATGGTGGGCCACCACAACAGAAGAGATGGTGAAAGCCAAAATATTCTTTGATTCTTTAAAACAAGATTTAGTTGATATAAATAATGTGGCTGATTATATAATAAAAAAATAGAAGGATATTTTGCAATTCAATTGGCCAGATGATGCATTATTTGACAGGTGGATAGTAGAAATGGCTTCTAGTGAACAGTTGGATGCAGATAAAACTAATAGTGATGACGTGTAGGATGAGGAAGTCCAAATCACTAATATTATCATTTCTCAAACTCAATCAGAAGAAGAAGACAAGAAAAACCTGTCATTTTCAGTTACAAACCCAGGACCATAGGATGCTGATACGGCTAAAGAAAAGTACAAGATAGAAGTTGTTTCTACCACCCAAGATAAAGATGAAGAAAGCCCACAGGTGGAAGTAAATTTTCCATCATTAGAACAAGCTTCATCGTTGGCTAATTTGGTAGTTACTTATGAAGGAAAAATAGATCAATAGCCAATAAGCAACACTAGAACGCATAACAGAAGCTGACTCACTTAAAAGAATGTTTTGATCTAGACATCTTCTGTTACCCACATTTTGTCATTTTGTCGTAGGTGTATGTAAATATTCTTTGTAAAGGGCACCTGTCACTTTCTTTTAGCCTGAAGCTTGTTGCATCTCACACTATTTAAGTGAGATTCCAAATTCTATTTTTCTAAGTAATATCCTTAGTCTGTCTTTGGTCCAAATTTTTGAAAGCAAAGTCCATGATGTATTTTCTCTGTCAATTCTCTGAGAATACATGAATATAGAATGAACTTTGTTTCTTTCTGAAGGTCATTCTGAGTTTATTGTAAATGGCATACAATTTTCAAATAAAATAAATACAAACTGTGAACTGTTCCCATATCATTATTTTTTGAATCTTGTCTCCTTTTTATTACTTGGTTATCTAGATATTGTATAAGTAAAGGCTTGTGCAAATGAATGCAATCCAGTTAGGTTGTATATATGTTTATCATTTCTATTAATTCAATGGATTAAATAAAAGCTTTGGTAAATGTGATAAGGTTTCTTCAGTAGTGGAAAGGATTTTGAATGATGAATTTTGATAAGAATTGCTCATAGAATTTGTTGTAAGGAAACAAATTAGATCTAAGAATTTGCTATAGAATTTGAGCCCCAATGGATTAGGCACTGATCAAGTTGATTCAGCTGAAGGAGAAATATATCATAAATTGTTATCAAAATGCAACATCAAATCAAATTTTACTTGTATTTCCTATAGATCTTCAAAGGTTGGCCAGTACTTGTCTGCATGGAATGTTTTAGCTTCAGCTAGCCACTATTGTTGAGAACATCTACAGATCTATAGAACAAATTTAGGCCATATCTATTATATGGGATGTATTTAGCGAATTGTCATGAATTATGTATGTATTTGAGGATTTGAGATGAAAATCAGAATGAAACTAAATTAATCCTCATATAGTTTTTCCTAGTTCTGAATCATCCCTGGGTATACCCACCCTAGTTTTGCAGAGCCAAAAGAGTAGAAAAGCACCTTTGGTTTTGTTGAAGTTGGGTCCAAATGTTTTACACATGCAATTGTTAATAAGAATTGGCTGACCTTTAAATTGTGTGAGTATTATCATCTTGGTATTAAGCGTTTTGTTGCTTAGTGGATTTAATCCTTTTAAAACACCAACAGATGTGATGTGTACAAACAACATGCTATGAGTTAGCTCATGTGTAGTTGAGGCTAGCTATATGATAATGTCTTGATGATATAGGTCAGTGTGCAGATGTGTATGAATAGTATGATTTAAGTTATAGTTGATTTACTAGTTTAAGTATTTAATTGGAAAGAATAGAGCATATCAAAAATATGAGTTGTTTGACTTAAGGAATTATTTTGGTGACAACATAATTACTAATTCATGACATGCCAACATTATAGATATTAATCCCTAAGTAATTTTATAATAACTTAAGTGTGTGAAGACATGAAGGTCGATTGAGCACAGATTTGTTAATTTGTGTGATATAAGTAAAAATCTTATCTTGCACAAGTAACATGTAAGACGTATGACATGAAAACTATTATGAAGATAGCTTGGAATATATGTGAGCCTTATGTGATACAAAATTTGAGATATGATCAGATCAAGTTTCAATGGTGAGAAAGTATTGTATGTATACCTATACTTGTGAGGAACTTTAATGCTTATTGCATTTTAGGACAGTGGGCTCTTCCTGCATACATTGTATTTGATCTACCAAATCCTAACAGAGTTTAAGAAACTCCTAATAGGGTTTAGGCTTTTAATAGGGCTTATTCCTCTAACAAGGACTCAAGATACTATATGTACTTTATAGACTCCTAATAGGGTGAATATCCTTCACATGATTCTTTTGTTTAGTGAATCATCTAGTGGGTATCACCCCCACTGGGGTTTTAACTTGGATAGGGTTTCCCTAGTTAACAAATATAATGGTGCTTCGAGTTCTCTTTATGTATAGTTATATTTACTATTCAACATTGTTGTTTTAATTTCATATGCAAGTTATAAAGTAATTAACAATATTCAATTGTAGGTAAAACTTTGTAGAATACTAATTCACCCCTGTCTCAATATTATTTATTTCTAACAATTGGTATTAGAGCACAGTTACTCTAAAGAGGCTTAACAACTTGAATAAGATCCTTATGGATATGGAATAGTTAAAGAGAAATCTTGAAGAAGATCTTGAATAGATTGACCTTCTTATAGAAGAAAGTGATGCAGGAGCATCCTGGGTTGCCTTATTATCCTACTCATTTTGTTCACCTAGTAGTTCCTTCATGTGCCTGGTAGTCCTTCATGTGCCTAACAATTCCTTCATGTGCCTAGTATTCCTTCATGTGCCTAGCAGTTCCTTCATGTGCCTAGTAGTTCTTGTTGTGCCTAGCAATTCCTTCATGTGCCTAGCAATCCTATTTTCTTCATGTGCCTAGTAATCCTATTTTCTTCATGTGCCTAGTAACCCTAATTTCTTCATGTGCCTAGTAACCTTGTTTTCATCATGTGCCTAGTAACCTTGTTTTCTTTATGTGCCAAGTTACTTAGTGTATGCCGAGTGTTTCTTCATGTGTTGAGTTACTCAGTGTATGCTGAGTGTTTCTTCATCTGTTGAGTTACCCAGTGTATGCTGAGTGTCAGTATTTGGATGTGATTTTGTGAGCTGACTTGCGGGATTTATTTCATTCGTGACATTTATGTTAAGATATTTTGTTGGGATAAGTCTAGACCATTATTGGGTTGGCCTTCCTCTTATGTAATGATTCTAGAATGATCTGTAAGGTGTTTTAGCAAGTATAAATAGAATGTTTAGGCTTAGAATTAGGCAAGTTTCAGAGGGAGCAAATTAGAGAGCAGAATTGAAAGTGTGAATTTGCAGTTGGATTTTTGAATGTGAATGTATTTGTAATTCACCGTAACCCAGAAGGCCTCACAACTAGGCATGTATGAAGATATTCTTGATGAATCAATAAAAGTAATTCACTCTTCTTCCTCCTTTGGTTGTTGTTCTTTTTGTTTTTTTTTCGTTGTGTTAACTCTTATAGGGTGGTTTGGATAGCTGGGTGAGCCTTTAGCCCTAGTTATTCACTCCCTTGCCTATGTTAATTGGTATCAAAGATTGAGGTTCATCCTTGAGGATATTTTATCGTGCAGAACCCTAATTTGGATTTGGTTGTAGGCTGGTAGATCTGCGGATTTGACCTATAACTTGTAGAGGGTTACGATCTTGCAAGAACTTGATTTGTAAAGATGGTTTGTCATAGAGGAAATAATATAGATAATGCTATATTGGATCAGTTGAGACAAATTACAGCCAAATTAGATGTTGTGGAGACATCTTAGAGGGGAGGAGTGCATCTTGAAGATGTGAGTGATGATGAAGTAGTAGCACCAAACCATAATCTAGAACCTAAACAAGATAAAGATGAGGAAATATTGTTGTGAGTGTTGGCTAGGGAAAGTTCAAAACCTACTATAGAAGTTGTTCCTTATGATAGAAAATTGGATACCCATGTTGTGTTGGATTGGATCTCTGATATGGAGAAGTTCTTTGAGTATGAAAACTCTCTTGATAATAGAAAGGTGAAGATTGTAGTCACTAGGTTGAAAGGTCATGCATCGCTATGGTGGGAGCACTTGCAAACTGATAGACAAAGGAGAGTAAAGGAGAAGATTAGAACTTGGCCAAAGATGGTGAACAAGGTAAAGAACAAATTCCTTCCTACTGATTAAGAAGTTAGCTTGTTGAGAAAGATGCAAAATTTAAAACAAAAGGACATGACTATAAAAGAATATACTGAGGAATTCTATAGATTAGACATTAAATCTAGACATGTGGATGATGATGTTGAGAAAATTGCAAGGTACATTAATGGATTGAGATCTAGAATACAAGATGAAATAAGTTTTGTGAAGCTAGAAAGTGTAGAAGAAGCATATCAATATGCCTTGAAAGTTGACGAGATCTTGACAAAGAAGCATGAACAAAGACAGACAGGTAGAGGTGGTAGATTCCAGAGAGGGTGAGGTAGATATTATGGAGAAAGTGGCAGAGCTGATAGTTCTATGCAGGATAAAGGCAAATCTGAATGGAAGAATGATGAAAAAGGCAAGACTAAATGAAAAAGTGGTAATTCTTACTGACGAGGCACTAATTCTTACCAAGGAAGAGGTAATTCTTATTCTAGAGGTGGATTTCATGGTAATTGTTTTAGATGTGGCAAAGAAGGGCATAGATCCTTTGAATGCAGATCTTTTGAAGGTGGGAAAAATAATAGAAATGCTATGATTCAAGAAGACATTGAGAGTTCACCAAGTGGACCTGAGGCTGGAGAAAATTTGATGATGAGAAGAACTTTATGTAATAAGGGAGGGGATGAGGAACTTGTTTTAAGGAGAAGTCTTTTCAAGAAAAGATGTAAGATGGTTAGAAAATGCTGTAAAGTGATCATTGATAGTGGAAGTTATAAAAATCTAACATCAGAAGAGCTAGTTACAAAGTTGCACTTGTAGAGGCTGAAACATCCCAAACCTTATCATGTTTCATGGATCAAAGATGAGCATAAGATATTGGTAAGTGAGCAATGCCTTGTGAAGTTCAAAATTGGACATTACTTTGATAAAGTTTTGTGTGATATTATGCCCATGGATTGTTGTCATATTTTGTTGGGTAGACCTTGGCAATATGATACATATGTTGTACATGATGGAAGATTGAATCAATATACTCTTTGGGTAAATGGGAAGAAACAAACATTGTTGCCTTTGATCAAAAGTCTAGATGAGGTTAATTGTACTGCTATAAAAATTTGAATGGTTAATGGGAAACAATTTGAAAAGGAAATGAAAAAGAATCAAGTCTATTTTGCTATAATTCCAAGAAAACTGAGTTTTGTGAATGGAGACCAAGTGCAAGAAAATAGTGTAAATCGAGTGCTAGTCAATTTTGACTGAATGATAGATGGTAGTGTTGAACGAGTACTAGAAGAAATTGTAGAGTTGTTGAATGAGTATAAAGAAATTATTGCTAATGATATTCCTGATGGTTTACCTCTAGTAAGAAGTATAAGTCATTGTATGGTTCTAATTCCTAGAGCTAGTTTGTCAAACAAAGCACCATATAGAATGACACCTACAGAGAATGAAGAACTTAATAGAAAAGTACATGAGTTATTGCAGAAAGGTTTGATTAGAGAAAGCTTGAGTCCATGTGTTGTACCTATTGTATTAGCACCTAAAAAGAATGGAGAATGTAGAATGTGTACTGATTCTAGAGCCATTAACAAGATAATAGTGAAATATAGGTTTCCTATGCCAAGGATGGATGACATAATGGATTGTTTGAGTGGAGTAAAGTATTTTACCAAGATTGATTTGAAGAGTGGCTATCATTAAATCAGAATCAAAGAAGGTGATGAATGGAAGATTGCTTTCAAGACAAAAGATGGTTTGTATGAATGGTTGGTTATGCCTTTTGATCTGACTAATGCACCTAGTACTTTCATGAGGTTGATGAATGAAGTTCTAAAAAGATTCTTGGGTAAGTTTGTGATTGTTTATTTGGATGATATTCTAATAGTCAACAAGACTAAGGAAGAACATCTTGAGAATATTAGACAAGTATTGTGAAGGCTGAAAGAGGAAAAGTTGCCGATTAATCTGAAAAAGTGTTCTTTTATGCAAGAGGAGATTGCGTATTTGAGATTTGTGATTTCAGCTAATGGATTAAGGATGGATCCTGAGAAGGTTAAAGAAATTTTGGAATGGCCTACACTTGAGAATGTGAGCAAGGTAAGATCATTTCATGGTTTGGCTAATGTTTACAGAAAGTTTATAAAGAATTTCAGTGCTATTTGTAATGCTATGACTAAAACAATGAGGGGAGATAAAAAGGAATTCAAGTGGACACATGGAGCTGATAAGAGTTTTGAGACTTTGAAACAAAAGATTGTTGAATTACCTATATTGGCTTTACCTAACTTCAACAAAGTATTTCCAGTTGAATATGATGCAAGTGGTAATGCAATAGGAGCTGTATTAAGTCAAGAAGGTAAGCCTTTTGCTTTCTTTAGTCAAAAGTTGAATGATGGTAAAAGAAAATATGCTATGTATGATCAAGAATTTTATGCTATTGTTTAAGCATTGAAGAAGTGGAGACATTATTTGATGCCTAACGAGTTTGTGTTGTATACTAATCATAAAGCTTTACAATACTTGGGAAGTCAACATAAATTGAATCAAAGACATATAAAGTGGGTTGAGTATTTGGAAAGTTTTACATTTGTGATCAAGCACAAGAGTGGAGTTACTAACAAAGTTGCTGATGCATTGAATACAAGACGTTCTTTGTTGACTAAAATGAAGGTTGAAGTTCTTGGTTTTGATGAGATGAAAGAGTTATATGATGTTGATCCTAATTTTTTTGAGGCATGGAGAGAGTACAGAGCACCAAATCTGACAGATCACATAAGTAAGTATGATGAGTATTTCATTCAAGAAGGTATGTTGTTCAAAGGCATCCAGTTGTGTATTCCTAGAAGTCCTATGAGGTTGAATTTGATTAAGGAAAAGCATAGTGGTGGATTAGTTAGACATTTTGGAATTGATAAGGCATTGAGTTTGCTGAAAGAGAAATATTATTGGCCACAAATGTATAAGGATGTTTAGAAATTTGTAAAGAGTTGTGGAGTTTGTCAAGTTGCAAAAGGAGTGAGTCAAAATACTAGTTTGTATAAACCTATTATTCTTCGTGAGAAACCTTGGATTGATATCAGTATGGATTTATTTCTTGGATTGCCTAAATCAGTGAAAGGATGTGATTTCATATTTGTTGTAGTGGACAGATTTTCTAAGATGGCTCATTTTATATCATGTAAGAAGACATCAGATGCTTAGCATGTTGTTGAACTTCTCTTTAAAGAGATTGTGAGAATGCATGGATTACCAAGAAGCATTATTTCAGATAGAGACAATAAGTTTGTTAGTTATTTTTGGAAGACTTTGTGGAAGAAGATGGGTATTGAATTGAAGTTTAGTTCTACATTCCATCCACAAATAGATGGATAGATAGAGGTTGTGAATAGAATCTTAGGTAATTTGCTGAGATGTTTAGTTGGGAGTAAGCCAAGTAATTGGGAGATGTTATTGGCACAAGCTGAATTTGCATATAATAATTCTATGAATAGGAGTACAGGGAAGACACCTTTTGAGATTGTTACCGAAATGCATCCTAGAGGTATATCAAATTTGATAGATGTTGCTAGTGAAGAAAAGAAAAGCACTGTAGGAGAAGAATTTGCTGATTTTATAGAGTCCTTGCATAAGGAAGTGAAGTTGAGGTTGGAACAAAGCAATCAGAAGTATAAGGAGAATGTTGATAAGTCTAGAAGACACCATGATTTTCAAGTTGGTGATGAGGTGATGATTCATCTAAAGAAAGAAAGATTCCCAATTGGAATAAATAGCAAGCTGAAGATGAAGAAATTTGGACCTTGTAAGATCCTAAAGAAGTTTGATAGTGGTAATGCTTATGAAGTTGAGTTACCTAATGACATGGATATATCTCCTATATTTAATATTGCTGATTTGTATAAGTACCAGGAGTCTAATGATGAAGTTGTTATACTAGATAATTATCCTAACAAACAGATTGAGGAAGTTGAACAGATATTGGATTAGAGAGTTGGCAAGAGTACAAGAGGAAAAGATTACTATGAATATTTGGTGAAGTGGAAGAACAGACCTATTGAAGATGCTTCATGGATTTCTCAATTTGAGTTGGATTCAGATTAGGTTGGGACATCTCAATGATTTAGGAGAATTATTTCTTTCAACCCCAGTTGTCTGATGCAGGAGCATCCTAGGTTTCCTTGTTATCCTACTCATTTTGTTCACCTAGTAGTTCCTTCATGTGCCTAGCAATTCCTTCATGTGCCTAGCAGTCCTTCATATGCCTAGCAATTCCTTAATGTGCCTAGAAGTCCTTCATGTTCCTAGCAATTCCTTCATATGCCTAGCAGTTCTTCATGTGCCTAGCAATTCCTTCAGGTGCCTAGCAATCCTATTTTCTTCATGTGCCTAGTAACCCTATTTTCTTCATGTACCTAGTAACCCTGTTTTCTTCATGTGCCTAGTAACCCTATTTTCTTCATGTGCTAAGTTACTTAGTGTATGCCGAGTGTTTCTTCATGTGCCAAGTTACTCAATGTATGCTGAGTGTTTCTTCATGTGTTGAGTTACCTAGTATATGTCGAGTGTCAGTATTTGGAGTTGATTTTGCAAGCTGACTTGTGAGATTTATTTCATTCACGACATTTATGTTAAGATCTTTTCTTAGGATGAGTCCAAACCATTGTTGGGTAAACCTTCCTCTTATGTAATGATTCTAGAATGATCTATAAGCCATTTTGGCAAGTATAAATAAAATGTTCAGGCTTAGAATTAGGCAAGTTTTAGAGGGAGCAAATTAGAGAGCAGAACTGAAAGTGCAAATTTGCAGTTGGATTTTTGAATGTGAATGTATTTGTAATTGGCGGTAACCCAGAAGGCCTCACAGCTGGGCATGTATGAAGATATTCTTGATGAATCAATAAAAGTAATTCACTCTTCTTCCTCCTTTGGTTGCTATTCTTTGTGTTCATTTTTCGCTGTGTTAACTCTTGCAGGGTGGTTTGGATAGTTGGGTGAGCCTTTGGCCCTAGTTATTCATTACCTTGCCTGCGTCAGAAAGAGATAACTTGAAAGATAGATATGAAGATGCAAAATTTTAAATTGGTAATTTTAAGGACAAGATTCGTCTTCTGAAATCTTGTAAGAAATTTAATGTGTAGACTAGTGACAATGATGAAGTATGAAATCTCATGATAGAAAATAGGATCTTGAAGCATGAGTTGGAAATTGTTGAACTTGAGCCTTAAGAAAAATGACAATGAGAATGAAGTTGATCTGAAATCTGAGAATGCAAGTCTTAGATTCTAGTTAAGTAAAGAAACATCTAAATTAGAATCTATCAAGATTGAATATGCTAAGTTAGAAAAATATAACACTAAATTGTGAAAGGAAAGTTGACACATGCTAAACATCAACTAGAGAAATTTTATACAAGTAGTGAGAAAAGTGAAGAGCAGATATTTTTTTAGAGACCCTCTTATGACAAAATAGGTCTTGTATATCTTATGGTTCGAGAAAATCAGCCAAGAAAGTTGAAATTAGGAAAGAACTAGATCTAGTTGTAGAAACCCCTAAAGTAACTGATTAGAATGAGATTGGGTCATCTAAAGGAGTTGAAGTAGTTGATTTGTCAAAGAAATATGGTGAACCTAAGTTAACAAAGCAAGTTAATTAGCATAAGCAAGTTGAATCACCCAAGGAATTTAGACATGAAATTAGAGGTAAATTTTTGATTCATATGCAATGAAGTTGGTCATATGAAAAGAGATTGCATAGATAAGTATTTCAAACCTAAGGTGTGTGCAAAGAGTTGGGTCATAATTCTGTGGAAGTCAATTCTGTGGGATGAGACCTCTTCAGAAATGAGTACTCAATTGGTTAGAATCGGGTACCCATTATGGTTTGGGTGCCCAATCCATATTCAAAAATTAGGCACTTGATTTTTTAATACAAATCGAGTATTCAGACCATGAGATGAAAACTAAGCATTTGATTTAAAAGAAATTGGGTAACCGATTTTAAAAATTGGGTACCCAATTTTCAAAAAACATATAACCCATCTTTTATGGGTTTTTTTTGTCATTTTCATGCTCATTGCAGAACAAGAGGCCAATTTATGCTTGGAAACAAGAGCCAATTTTGTGTTTTCTACTGACCCCCAACTATTGTTTTTCACTCTACCAGATATTTTACTTTGTTTCATATTATTTTATTTCATTTCTTTTAGTTTTCTGCTTTATACTTTTGCTAATTCATTGTTTTTTTCATATTTAATAGTTTTTTATATGTAAAATTTTACATTTCTATTGTTAATAGTTTTGTTTTTAGATTATTGTTAATTTAAAATCTCCACAAATTAAAATGTCAATTTTTTTTATAGTTAGATGTTCATTTAAATTTTTTTTTTGTAGATGTTCATTTAAAAATGATTATTTTAGATGTTTGATGTGTTTAATTAAAGTTAAAGTGATGGATGATCAGATAGATGCATTAGATGTTTAGATTGTGTAAACATGCAGCTAACCATGTAATCCAATTTTAACTAGAGTCATAGTAAGATTGACATTAATATATGTACACCCTAATTGAACCCTACATAATGTACATATTCTGAAACCCATACTTCAATCCTACATCTAACTCTAAACCTTAAATGCCTAGTTCTAGATAATAAGTTATGTTTCAAACCTTATATTCGTAACCCTACTATATAGATACTAAATTCCATACATAAATGCAAACCATGATTTTAATTTCACAAATCCATACCCTAACACTGAACCTAACCAGGTTTATTGAACTCATACCCTAAAATGTTATTTCTAAAACTTAACCATGTAACCATAATCTTATAGTTTAAGGTGATGTATGTATGTTTGAATTGAATATAAGTTTAATAGTTTATGTAGAAGTGTTAAATTTATAAAAATTGGTAAGTGTTGCAATCTCTCACTTATTCACATATGTGCTAGAAATAGTGGTCGACCAAGATAACTGAGAGAGAGGGGGAGGGGTGGGGTGGGGGGAGAATTAGTTATCTAAAAATTAAACATTTATCTTCTTTAAAAAAACTTAACCAGTTAACCAAAGTAAATAGCAACCATAACAAGATGCACATAGACAATTACACCAGATATGTTAAATAGGAAAATCCTTGATTAGAGGGAAAACCCTAGTGGCAATGATTCCCACAAGATGATGTGCTAATATAAATATTCCTTTTTAAAGGATGGACCCTATTAAGATTCTATTACAACAATTAGTACATAGAGTCCCTATTAGGAGACTTTGAATTCCTATTAGGAGATTCCAACCCTGTTGGGAGTTGTAGTACAATGTATGCAAGAAGAGCCCACTGCCCAAACATGCAGTTTCAACTACAAGAAGAGATCATTGCTCAAACATGCAATTTACTCTTATGTTATTCTTTCCTTTGTCCTTTCAACCAAACCAATCACTCTCAGACCCTATAGACTAGGTCACAAACCTCAAATCCAAATATCAAACCTTGAACCACTAAGCAAAGCATTGGCAATGAAGTTTCCTTCACTTCTACTCTACTCTACTCAACTTCACATTTCACTCTAACTACTGCTTTTTATCAATAAAAAACCATACTATTCCATACTTTTGTGATAAAGAAAAATTTCATTCCTTTATACCAAGTCCTCAAGGCAATTCCTTGAGTCGATAATTAGTCCTTCTTAATTAATCATTATAGGACCACATTAAGAACATGTTACACTTAGCGATAACATTAATCTTCCATCTTGCAACTTGAATAAATTTTTGCATATGCAATATTATGATGAAAAACCTTAGACATGTCATCAACCAACATATCTTCTTCAAATCCTCAACCTCAATTCTCATAATAAAAATTCCGCTAAAAGATATAACAAGTTTACTAGAACATTCCTCTATAAATTCTATCTCATAATAGACATCACCAAAACTTACATAACTTCTTCCAGACTCATCATTTCTTCTTTTGATGTTAACTGCATATACTAGATACTCAACTATATCTCCAATAACCTCAAATAGTTAGAATACTCAACTAGCCATCCATACCAACTAGATCTTTTCGCTACTCTTTTGTTAGATACTACAAAAAATTGCTATGTTGACATCAATGACAAACTCAGCCATGAATGTAACATATCATCATAGTAACATATCTCAATACTCCCCATAGGAATATCATTAGCATTCATGCTTGCAAAAATCTCCACATTTGGCATTGGTAGAAAAATAGATGAAAAACATCTAGTTCCAAGAATACCAACAAAAAGACTATTCATCTTACTTTTCAAATCCTATTCATCAATCATTCTACCCCATTGATATACCTCAATATTTTTTCTATCAAACTATCATTCCATGTTGTGCTTCTTCTAAACTTACTATTCTTCTTGCCAAACTTCTCCAACTGTAATCTTGTATGCTATTCTTCCTTGTTGTTTTTCATGATGAACTTCTCCCCCATTGACATCAATGTCAAAGGTTTTAGCAACCACCTTTACTGCATCAAACTCTTCAACAACTAATTCTTACTTAGCTGAAGTGTCCAAAGACACTATTTAAAACATCATCCCACAAGAGTCCTAGATGACTATGTCCATCATAGATACTCCTCCATATAGGAAGCATCACCATTCAGTCCATACAACAATGGTTTTCTTAACGTTGTTCTTTTTCCTTAGTGTCTACACAAAGGGGTAAAATATTAATATATTAGAAATTTATAAAAAATGAGCATTTCCCTCTTATTGATAATTATAACTATCCCCTATAGAGTCTAGAAGAAAGATAATGTTGTCATAAAAAATAGGATTTAAGCACTACTGAATTACTTGGAATGTGATACCCCCAGTCAAGTTTATTTAAATATCATTTACTATAGATAAATAGGAGTGTAAATAGAAATAACATAAATAAAGGTGATAGAAGACAACCTTTATTGATAGATTAATTAGAGGGAATAGTTTTTTAATTATTACTTTATAGAGAATTGAGCATTATCATCCTTGAAAAAAATTAAGACAAGTTCACACAATTTAGTCCCATAATCTAAACACTACAACTTCTTTTGGATAAATATACAACATATTCTAATATAAGCTTTATCAAAATCAAACTTAAATAGAAGGCACTTTGCCTTGATTAGGGATAACTTTAGGAGACATTAGTTCAAGTGAAAGAAATTAATTTTTATTGATGAATTTTTTTGTAACGTAACAAACAAAAATAAATTTATTGATGATTTTTTTCAATCATATGAAAATTTGATAAAATCCTGCCAAATATTTCATTATTGATGAAAATCATGGACAAAGGTACACATACTTAGAAACCATGATATTTTCATTATATGAAGCCTAATTAGTTATATAACTCAAAGGTTAAATTTATCCCGCTTTTATCATTACAATTTTCCTTCAAACTATTGAATGGTAGTTTGAAGACAATACCCCTATTCAAATTATTGAATGTTAGTTTGGAGAAAATACCCCTATTATTTATAACCATTGGATATCCTAAATCAATTGCCTAAATCCTATTTTAGGCTACACTTTTAAAAGGATACCAACTTTTAAAGAAATTCCCAGAAATAAAGACACATGTCCACTTTCAAATCTATTTTGGGCCAAAGTGAGGAAAGATAAAAAGTTTCATGAAAGTCTCTAGAATAAAGACAAATGTCAAATCTACATACTTTACCTATAACCTAACTTAATTTTTTATGACCATTTATTAAGACAAGACTTTGAAATTGTAGATGAAAATATTTAATTTACCATGTAGAAAAATTAGATTCTATTGGTGAAGTCATCACTAATATACAAATACTTCTATATTATTATTGGGGATTGGCCTAACTATCATGGGACCCAATTTTTATAAAGTGCAAGGAACATGATTACCCCAAAAGTGCAAAAAAAGAGAGCCAAATTTAGGGTCCCTAATGAGTGGGATTAGCCAATTGGTAAATATTAGCCACCAAAGTTTTCTTTGGCCTTGATTTTGAGCCCATTCCATAACTTTCCATGTCAACATAAGGTTATATGGGATAAAAAATTTGCAAATTAACTTGGTTCTTTATGGCCCAATTATTTATTTTACATCATGTTTAATTAGTATACTTAGAGATTTAGAAACTAATTTATAGGAGATATTAAGAAAGGTAATATGATGAAATTCAAAGATGAAGCCCTCACTTTTCCTCTTCCAAAGGAGTTTAATTCAATCTTTTCTTATATTCAAGCTACTCCATTACACAACCCAATGTGAAACTCAAAGGTGTAATCAAGAGTGAGACTTATCCACTAGGGATGTACACAATTGCTTGTAAAACATGAGCCTCACAAATTTTTATCCTTATACTTGAACCCAAAATATAATGGGTAACAAACCTACAAAAACCAGCTCTATTAATTTTGTTGTTTAATTAGTTCTTTATTAACATTAGGTTTTCCAAAACTATTCTCTAAAGATCTCAAATACTACATACAAAAAAATTCTTTTATATTTTTTTCCACATTGTTTACTCAACAAAAATTCGTTATTCCTAGAGCTCTTGCTATAAGACATTGAAGACATAAATTACTCTAAATCCCCATAGATAAATAATGATCAAATTGACTAAATACAAGATACAACTTATATGAAATAAATGGTCCCTGATTATTTTTACCTTTCAATCAAATTATGTACTTCTACCCAATTTTTGTTAGGAAAGCAATGGTGTAGAAATGCTTTTTGAATGCCAAATGGCAGGGAAATAGGCATAACAAAAATTATGGAGACGTCTAGGTTAATAAATTGTCAAAAAAATGTATCAAAAATAAGATAGAGAAAACACACATTTAATGTGGGAAACCCTTACAGGAAAAAACCCACCACCCAAAACCCTAAGAAAACTTTTGTATTACAGTAAATGAAATTTACATACAACACTCTAGATTTTCACAGCCTTAGACTGCCCTTACAATCAACCTGATTTTATCAACATTCATTCAAACTAATTCTTGCAGCCATTAAAAAACCTTGCAAATTTGTTATAGAATACCACAAACGGTTACAGGCAAAATGATCTACCATTTGTCACACATAGATGCCTTTGGTGAACACAGACTTCTTTGTCGTACACAACACTACTCTACCATACTATTTGACACCACCGTATTGTTTGACACCACATCAGATAAAATAATATTGTGTCACTATACATTTAAAAATATATATAACTATCACCTATCACCATACGGTGACTTACCTCCATCGTATGATGGACTCACTATATAGTGAGGATGCATCGTACGATGCACTTCATCACCAGAATAATATCTCACTTGATGAAGTGCAAAATTAATTTCTTAGTACGGCTAACAAAAGTCAAGGGTATTAAGCCCCATGGATTTTTTGCACCATTTGAACTTAGTTATGGTCACTGGCTTTGTCAATGCATCTGCAACATTTTCCTGAGCATCAACCTTTTCAAGATTTACCTTTCCATCTTTGACCATGTCACATATGTCGTGATATTGTATGTCAATATGCTTTGTTCTAGCATGGAAAGTAGGATATTTTTCCAAACATACTGCACTTTGACTGTCACAAAAAATTTAACTTTTCCTGCATCATAGCTAATATCTGAACATAAACGCTTAAGCCAAGCTACCTCTTGACATGCATGAGTAGATGCCATATACTCTGCCTCCATTGTTGATAGCATAGTTACACTTTTCCATTTTCTCATCCAACTAATAGCACCACCATTCACCATGAATACATATCCATTAGTAGATCTTCTCCATAATCACTCACTTCTTTCTAAGAATACCCCTTTGCAACCAATCTTTCCTTGTACTTGTCAATCCTTTCATCTGTACCATACTTTTTCTTAAAGATCCATTTACATCCTATGGGTTTCCACCCATTAGGAAAAGGTACTAGATCCTAGGTTTCATTCTTTTCCAAAGATTTCATTTCATTCTTCATGGCTGACAACCAAGAATCTAAATCTAGCATATTAATTGCTTCTTTGATAGTCCTAGGTTCATCAACATCCATAAGCAAAGCATAGGAACAATTAACATTCAACATGGAATAATTAAATCTCTTTGGTGAATAACTATACCTATCAACTTGTCACCTCTCCCAAGTAGATCTATTTACTTCTTGTGGTAAAACTTTCTGTGGTTCATCATGAGGTTCAAGACAATGTTCTTCTTTAGTTGTATGATCGCTTATGCTCTCCTTATTCTAATTCTCTGGTATTTATGGATTCTCATTCTCATCTTCATTTGGAGTCTGAAATACCTCCTATCGAGAAGGTAAAGGGATTTGAACTACTTCCTTTCTCTTCCCAATTTTCTCTAGCTACTCAAGTGAGTTAGGTTTCATCTCATGAAAGATAACACTCCTATTGTACAAGACCTTTTCAGTGAGGGGGCTCCACAATTTGTATCCCTTTACACCAATACCGTAACCAACGAAGATACACTTCACAAATTTGTTATCCAACTTTGACCTGCTCACTTCAGGTACATGAGTGTATGCCTCATAGCCAAAAACACACAAATGTCTTAATGATGGCTTCTTACTAGACCATGCTTCCATAGGTGTCTTGTCAATTAGCACTGCCTTAGGAGAACGATTCAACAAGTAACATGTTGTTGCCATTGCTTCAGCCCAAAACTTCTATTCTAGACCTGCACCTCCCAACATGCTCCTTGCTCTTTCCATCAACAAAAAATTAATCATTTCCACTACTCCATTTTATTACAGAGTATAATGCATCATCTTATGCCTCTTGATGCCATGATCTACACAAAATTTATCAAAATCCACATTGCAAAATTCTCCACCATTATCTATCCTGAGACATTTAATATTTCTTCCAGTCTGATTTTCAAAAAGGCTTTTAAATTCCTTAAACGACTAAACACTTCTTATTTGTTCTTCAAAAAAAATAAAAAATATTCTTCTTGAATAATCATCAATAAATGACACATAATATCTTGAATTAGATAGATAAGGAATATCCACAAGACCAAACACATCAGAATGAATATAGTCCAACAAACCAAAAGATTTTTGAGAATTGGAATAAAATTGAACATGATTTTTTTTTTTCCATAGATGCAATGTTCACAAAAATCAAATTCAAGGTTACAATCAACCAATCCCTCAACCAAATTTTATTTTTTCAAGGTTTTCAAAAATTTCTTGCCAATAGGGCCAAGCCTATGATGCCAGAGCATTATTTTCTTGGTAGGAAGTTTAACTTCCATAACATTTGCACCATGGGTTTTGTCATTACTTCTACTAGACTTTACAAAAACACTATTATAACACATAGGCTTGGCATCCAACTTATATAGTGTTCCAATGCATTCACCCTTAGCTAAAAAATAGAATGCATAGTCATCTTGAAACCACCATGGAAAAATGTTACCTAAACTTTGACATAATTTAGCTTGTTGACAAACAGTAAGTTTCAAGCCAGACTTGGTATGTGAAGCACTCCATCAATACCCTTTACTCTGTCATCAGGAAATTGAATTTTGACTCTTTCTCTCCTAACAATTTCTAGTGTGGAACCACTCGCCAAGAATACCTTTCTACCATTGTATAGTTCATATTTTGAGAACCATTCTTTATGAGACATCATGAGGAATGATGCTTCTGAATCCACCAACCATATGTCATTAGACACAGGTACTGCCAAGGCTGCTACAAAGGCATCAACATCACTTTCAGAAGATTTAGTGTCAAAAATAAATTTCTTCTTCTTCTTTTTCTCCTCCTTGCAATCCCTTCAGATATGATCTTTATGCCTACAATTCTAACACTTCACCTTGGACTTCTTTCTAGGAGTGGTAGATCGCTCCTTAGACTTCAACTTTGTGTCCTTTTTCTTGATCCTTTCCTTACATCTTCCTTTCACACTCATGGCTTCTTTAGCCACCTTAAAGGACTTCTTTCACATCTCCTCTGATAAAAGTGCAACAACTACTTGGTTCATTTTCTACTTGGTAGTTGTACTTCTGATGGTCATTACCAAATTAATCATGAATTAGGCAATGAGCATAATAGTAAAATGCATCGATCTTCTTCATTAATAGACACACCAATAGATGTTAACTATGCAATCACCATATTAAATGAGTTTAGGTGATCTTCCACAACTGTTCCTCCATCCATCTTCAAGGAGCACAATTTCTTTGTCAAGAATATCTTGTTTACCACAAATTTTCCCTGATAAATGTCTCCTAATTTTTTTCACAAGGAATGTGTGATTTTCTCTTCATGGACATTCAATAAAATTGAGTCTGCAAGACTCAATATTATTAATCCTCTCACCTTCTAATCCATTAGTTCCCAATCTTCCTATTTCATGCCCAATAGTTTAGCACTATACACAACAGTCCACAAATCTTGATCAACTAGTAGATCTTCTACTTAAAGTTTCCAAAACTCAAAGTTTGTGCCATTGAACTTTTCAATGTACACTCATCTAGATGTACTCACCATCTCAATTTATAGATAAAAAAATTTCAAACTCCCACTAAAACCAATTTGACACAAAAAACCAAACCCTACTCAACAAGGATAACACAACTGGCCAGGCTTTGATACCTCTTGTTAGGAAAGCAATGGTAAAAAACGCTTTCTGAATGCCCAATGATAGGGAAATGAGGATAAAAGAAAGTACAGAGATGTGTAGGTTAATAAATTATCAAAATAATGTATTAGACACAAGACACAAAGAAAACACATATTTAACATGGAAAATCCTTACGAGAAAAAACCCACCACCCAAAATGCCGAGAAAAATTTTGTATTACAGTAAATAAAATTTACATACAACACTCTAGATTTTCATAGGCTCGGACTGCCTTTACAATCAACCTGATTTTATCAACATTCATTCAAATGAATTCTTGCAGCCATTAAAACACCTACAAATTTATTACACAATACCACAAATGATTACAGTCAAAACGGTCTGCCAACTTTCTGTCACACATGGATGCCTTCGATGAACACAAACTACTTTGACATACACAACACTACTCCACCGTACTATCCAACACCACCGTATTGTCCGGCATCATACAACACAAAATAATATTGTGTCACCATACATTAAAAAAACATATAACTATCACCAATCACCATGCAGTGACTTACCTCCACCATAACGACGCTTTGTCACCATAACAATTTTAACATAATTGAAATATTTAACCTTAGATATGTGAGGACACTCGAGTTTTTCTTAGATCTAAATGTTGTGTTGTTTCTTTTCTCTCAAGCAAACTTCTAATAATTTAAGAAGCGATCATTTTTAGTTCCTAAGGCTCAAGGTTGCTATTTATCTTCTAAGAAGAAAATTAGAGTTGGGATTGGAAAGGAACCTTGGAAAATATTGCCTCATCATTATTTTTCTCGTGTTATGTGTAGTAATAAATGGCATAAGGCTGATGGATTGGTAATATTTTTTTATGCCTTATCTCTTTTATATGAAGGCTTCATCTCTTTTACAATTTCTTTGGAAGGCTTGAAAATAAGTGTGTACATAATTTTAGTCTTGGATCTTCATTCATTTGATGGAACAAAAAAGTACAATATCAGGGTGCACCTTTTGCAATTAACTTACTTAAAAAAATAAAAATTATTATTCCAATATAAGAGTGTAATAGTTTCAGACTTCAACTCATTATATAGGAGTAACTAGATTAATATCAAATATATCATTTTGGTGTAAGAGGGAGTTCAAAAGAATTCCTTACTATTGTGAATTCTTTGGTTTCTTGAGATCTTCTCATAAAATTATTTTATCCTCTTAATACAATGTCTTTACATACAAGGTTTGGCTTGGAACCTCTCCCTTTTTTTTTTCCATTGAAAGAAATTTATTTGAAACTACTGCCCTCTATGAAGCTAAATACTAGACTTAATCAAATGGAGTTGCAACTTGCAAGCTTAAAGGAATTAAGTTAATGAATTTAATCTCACAAATTTGGTGGTCAAAAGTTGAAGCTAAATACTAGACTTAATCAAATGGGGTTGCAACTTGCAAGCTTGAAGGAATGAAGTTAATGAATTTAATCTCACAAATTTGGTGGTCAAAAGTTAAGGCAAGTGCACAGATCTTGGCTTGGAAGATAATCCATTTCAAATTTCATATTAGGGAAGGACTAAAATTTTAAAGAATCGGACAATTAAATGCCCTTTTTTGTCAACATATTGAAAAACATAAATGATACCTTTTGGTACTTCTTTTAGGTTAAAATGAAATGGAATACAATAAGAGATCATTTTCTAGATATTTTTAGCACATTTTGTGATAGAAGTTATTTAGGGTTTTGGTCTACACAAGAATATAGTTGATGATTGTACAAGACATTCTACTTTGTTACTTATTCGTAAAAGTAGATGTTTAGCTATATTTTCTAATCAAATTTCTAAGAAGTTGAAATGTTGCAATTTTACTATAACATTATGTTACAATTGGCTTCTTTATGTTTTCAGCTATTTAATAGATATTTTTTTAATGAATTTTCTATTAATAAATAATACACTAAGATTACAATTCATAAAAAAGGGCTAGGGATACAAGATCACCCCATGAGAGTTCACATGGCCGAAGCCGGAATCAACAACATATAAGAAGCAACCCTCAAGCAACTAAAGTAGTACCAGCTAAGGAGGGTGGTTCATCCCAATCATGAAATCCCCACTCATCCCTAGGATTGGTAGGTGGGCTTGAATAGTTCAGCCATCAACAACATCATCAAGGCCCTGGTTAGCATCCTTTGTATTAGGCCGCGAAGGTGAGATGGCCAATTCTAGGCAAAAGGGCCACTTTCTAGAAACCACACACTAAGGACCAAGAGGAGGAGATGGGGAGCAACCTATGCCACCACAGAGTAGGGAAACAGAGCAGTGGTGCTAACCACCATTGCCACCGTTGGGAGAGTAGTGGCGAGAAGGGCTTGTGAATATGGCATGTGCTAGTGGCAGCCCAAAGAACTACACCCCTAATGGCAGCCTTTAGGTGGCGTGGTATCAACCGAGGCATTTGGAGGTACTCTGGCAAGAGTACATGGGGCATTGCCCTAGTGATTGAGAAGCTCTTCAAGGTGGGCCACCTCCAAGGCCACCTTGTTTGCTTGCACTTGATTCTACATCATTACATCATTACAAATGTATGCTTTAGTGTACAGAGCAATATTTATATCAAGAAAATTGTGAGTGAAAAATCTCCATCCCGAAGGTATGCCAGATTAGGGTAAATTTTTTAGGGATCCTATAGGAATCAACCAAAATAGCCATATGCCAAGAAAATGGTTCAGACCGTTTCTAGTGCTAATAATTTTGAGCACGTCTACAATTAATGAAGTTAATGAAATTAACCATATATTCCTCCAAGAGCTTCAAACATATGTCAAACTTCAAAAGTAGCTTTATTCAACCTCTTGATACATTTAATACTCCATTGCAGAGTCATTGTTTGATCTTTATATATAGCTTTTGATCATTTTCTTGACTTTCTATTCTTTATTGTGTCTTTAACTGATTATTTATTATTATTTAATTCCGTTACTATGTCTTTTATCGATTATTATTTTTTATTATTAAGTCGGGTCTGATCTGTTTTCATAGAAAATACATTTATGAAATTATCTAAATACCTAGCCGAATCATTTTACCCCTTCGATCAAATTAGTGCACAAACTTCGTAGAAGCTGATAGTTTGACATTTTAAAATTCTTTCGGGCTTGCCGGAGCATAGAAATAAACAGCTCTCTCTTGTCTATATCAACGCAAACGAAAGTTGTATTAGCCGGCAAAATTCTTTTGCCAGCTCCCCTCTTCATTAAATACCATTATAACTCTCTCAAATGCATAGCAGCACATAAAATAAATAGAGGAAAAAGATAGTTTTTGTTTGCATTAAAGAAGAAGAGCAAAATGGGTGTGAAGTTGTTTGGATCAGGGCAGGCAGGCTGCGCCAGAAGGGTACTTTCATACCTTGTTGAGAAAGGCGTTCAGTTTGAAATTGTGCCTGTTGATATCATCAAAGGAGAGCATAAAAAACCAGAGTTCCTGGCCTTACAAGTAGGGAACTTTGCATTGATATAACTCGTAATTTTACCTTGTCTTTTGTTGATTGCTAACTTAAAATTGGTATGATGCAGCCTTTGGAAAAGTTTCGGTGGTCCAGGATGGAGATCTCACCATGTTTGGTAACGATTTTAATTGTTTATAATGTTAAAGCATAGATGGGTAATCTCGATTCCAAAGTATTTAATTATTATTCCATCTGTTCTTTTACTAATGTTAAATAAATAGCCTTATCTGGGTAAACTATTTAATTATTATTCCATGTGTTCTTTTATTATTCCATTAGAATATTTTGCTTCTTATACCCTGGCCTCATTTGGATTCTTTAGTTTTACATGTCAGTGTATATCTTGACCTGGTCTGGGCTATGCAGATTTTAACGTGTCATGTGATATGTTGATTGTATATATATAAATCTGACTTTACTGATATAGATTGTCACTTTTCATATGAGATGTGAGATATATGTCTGTTGTATTCAATTTATATGAGATAAAATATTGGGAAGACAATTTTAGAAGGTGAGTGTTTTCATAGTGATTGTTGATTCGGTATTGTTAATAATTTAGTACTGATAGTTGTAACTTGAAAATGGTTTTAACCATTACTTGTCATTCTAAGTAGGGTACTTGTCAAACAATCTTTTGTGAAAATATGAAAATGATTGGAAATTTGTCATATAAAATGTTGAAAATTACTCTCCTCTACTTAGTCTTGTTGAAAATTACTCTCCTCTACTTAGTCTTAATTCAAAGTAATCCAGAATTATCATTTTGCATTTATCCATTCAAACTATATATATATATATATATGGAACATTGATTTTTTTTTATGTTTGATATATGTAGAATCAAGGGCCATCATAAGGTATTTTGCTGAGAAATGTGAAGGGCAGGGGACCTCTCTGCTGGGCAAAACCCTGGAGGAGAGAGCAATGGTGGAGCAGTGGCTAGAAGTGGAAGGGCAGTACTTCAGTTCTGCTGCTTATTCACTGGTTGTTCAGGTGCTGATTGTCCCAAAGCTTGGTCAAACTCAGGACTTGGCACTGATAGAGAGCAGTGCTAAGGAGGTGGGTAAAGTGTTGGATGTGTATAAGAGAGGCTGTCAAAGAGCAAGCACTTGGCAGGGAACTTTTACAGCCTTGCTGATCTCACCCACCTTCCATTTATGCATTATATAGTGAGTGCTACTGATAAGGGATATCTGATTACAAACAGGAAACATGTGAATGCATGGTGGGAGGATATCTCCTCCAGGCTTGCATGGAAGAAGGTTTCAGCTATGTGAAACCATGGATTCTATGTCTGAGGTTGCAACAATTTAGTGTGTTTTGGAAAATAATAACACTATGATACACAATGTACATGGTGGAATGTTGTCTCTCTTATGTTTCAATGATGTTTTCAAGGAGATTATGTTAATATTATCTTCTCTAGTTTTAGCACAATGTTATTGTCCACTTATCCATTTCCAAATGCTAGTTCGAATCTTCGCCCTTTCTTCAAGAATGGATTGCCTATTCTGGTTTGATGGTGATTGCAATTCTTTTCTTTTGAAATAAATGTTTATAATCATAGAACTTTTCTTTGGCTAAAAGATCTTTTTTTCTGTCGAAAGGACATGTTCTTCATTGTAGTTAATGAATTATTTTAACAGTTTTATTAAAATAATCAAATGACATCTTTATAAATAGCTAGTGATATTTTTATGTAGAATTTTAAAACTGGACTATGACAGTCATGAATGAATCTCTACTAATTTCTAGTTTCAAATATTGATTAAAATTATTAACTACAAACACTTCTAATGTTGTAATGACAATCCTTAGTCAAAAGAATCCTCCTCTTTCCACAATCTAAGCTTCAATATTTGTTTATCCTTTTATATAACTATTTTTTAAATCATTATTTTCATTAATAATTTATTCAAATCTTAAAAGTTTATAATTTTTATTCATAAGTTCTAAAAAAAATTTATTCATTAATTAATATTTGAAAATGATTGGATTTGAATATATGAATTAAAAATATAAAAAAATTATAAAAGTAATTAATAAGGACATAAAATTTGTAGTAGAGACACTTGTATATAATCATTGTAAAAATTTAAAGAATGAAGATTAATAATATTACAAAAATGAAATTGATAATATAATGAATATTCTATAAAAGGGCAATCTTTCACATTCTGCCAGAGATGAAAAACAAAAAATATATTCAATTCGCATACATCAAGATTAGGCCGCTCTTCCTTTCATCAACATTATTTATAAATCTACATAAGAAATGAAAAATAGTCTACATAATTATTTTCTATTCAAAATATAACATCATACAAGTGGGTTTTTTAATAGGAGGATTCACGAAAAATGTAGTGACTTTTTTCCTTCTTATTTTTTTTTGTTGTTTTGACTACAAATTATGAAGATGATGAAGATCAAATGCTAAATTTTTTAGAAAATTCAATGATGTTTTCAATTTTTTGAAAATTGGTCAATTGTACACTTTTTAATCTTGGAGCATCCTATTATGTGACAACATCTAAACATTCACTTTTTATTGTGATATTTCTAGTAGGATTCATCTATGTAGTTTTTATGTCAAACTCAACACCATTCACAAGAACCCACCTCTAATGATAATGAATGAAACACTTTAAATTCATTTTATCTAAGCAATGCTCATAGAGGTGAAGTATTGGGTGTGAAGATCACTTATCCCAATACTACTTTAAGTATACTTGACTATAGATTTTCTTGCAAAAGTAAGCTCGTTTAACTTGACTCCTCATTTGAAAAAACTTCTAGCATCAAACTACTAAAATACTTTCAAAGACCCTTCCATAAAATCACAACCAAAAGATTTCCAATCTAGATTTGTAATTAAAGAAGTGCTCTGCATAGTGAATCCTTATTTTTTGCAAGGAAAGATTATACATGTACAATATTAAAGAAGATGGCAAATAAAAACCACTCAAATTTCAGAATTCAAGAAAAACTTTCATCTTGAAACATTTAGGATGACTCCAAGGTGAAAGTTGTTATCTACATTGAATTACATTAACCAATCCATGTTATCTAAACCATATACACAAATCATAGAACTTAATATGCCCACAAGAACCAAAGTGTCTCTGGCTAACATAGTAGTAATATATTTCAATAAACTTTCTTATAATATAAATCAATTAGTGTGTTAAGTCTCAATTTCTACTAGAACAGACACTTGACAAGCTCACAAGAACAAAATTCTCTCCAGCTGTCATAATAAGAATATATTTCAATAAACTTTCTTATGATATAAACCAATTAGTGTACTAAGACAACTTCTAAGTTAGAATATACATTTCATGTGTTGAAATATTAAATGCAAATAATCATTTGCCCCTAGAGCCAAATTCCCACCTACCACCATGATCGCGTTAGAAATATTAATGTTTGGTAGGTGAGTTTCAAATTTGGAAAAGAGGGGGAAATTTTTTTGAAGGGAAACAAAGGGAATGTTTATTGATTCATTCAATAAGGTTTAGCAAATCAGAGAGTTGGAAGAATTGCAGAGTAGAGAAGTGCAAGTGCACAGATCTATGAAGGAAATTGATCAACAGATCTAGTCTTTAGAGTTTAGAAGATAGAAGAAAGTTTGTTCTCATGTTTGCAGTTGCACGTGTTCCCTCTTGTCATTCTGTAAGTTTATTATTTTTGGATTTGTCCTGTGAAGCAGTGATTGCTCTAAGCATTGTTGTATGCAGCCATTAGAGGTATAAGTTTAAAGGTTAAAGTTTTAGGTTTTACCAATTTGAAGATTTTCGAGTTTTCTAGTTGAAGCCAAATGCTCCCAAATTTTGTAATAGTTTATCATATTCAAATAGCAAGAAAGCAAGTAGGCATACATATCTTTGTTGTTCTTCTCTTATTCATTATTACATGTTTTCATTTGAGAAGTTCTTTGTCAAAATTTTCATATTTTGGCTCTCTGGTTTTAACGGTGGAAAAATCTATGTTGTAAGTTCGGTTTATAGCCCACTCGATTTGGTCTTTACCAAGTCCCTCTTTTTTTTTCTTTCACAGAGTTCTCTCTATTGTTATTACTGAGTTCACTCAACTGAACTTGACATCCTCTTCTACTGAGAACCACTTTGTAGTGGTTACCGAGCTCACTTGGCATTACTTTCTACCTAGCTCACTCAACATATACTTGTTCTGAGCTGCCCTTTATTTGCTAAGTTTACTTAGCTTCCTCTTGTGTTGAGCTTACTCAGCACTCTCCTATCACTCAGTATCCATTGGTGCCAAGAAAAATTGACACTCGACACCTTCATGTGCTGAGAAATTTTTTAAGGTTGTGATTTTATTTTTCACATGGTATCAGAGCTTTGAGGCCTCACATCCACAGTGAGCTACGACATTTTTCTAAGATATTTGACATGGCAGGAGATGCAGGAAAGATATGGCAGCAGCCACCATCCTTTAATGGACAAAATTATGATACATAGGTAAAGAAAATGAAAATCATAATGGTTGCAAATGATTAATGGGTTCAATGATATGATAGACCAAGCTCAGTATGTTGCCCTTACCAACAATCAAAAGACTCAGCTGAAGGAGTCAAGGAGAAAGGATGCAAAGGCATTAAGTTTGATTGAGACAACAATGATAGAGATAGTCTTCACTAAGATTGCAGCAACAAATTATGCAAAGGAAGCATGGGACATCCTTGAGAAAAACTTCAAAGGAACTAATAAGGTCAGTGTAGTAAAGCTATAGATGATCAGAAGAGAGTTTGAGAACCTTCAGATGAGGGATAATGAACCTATTGTAGAGTTCAACTCATGCATCTTCACTTTGATAAACTAGCTTAAATCAAATGGAGAAGACTATGATGAGCAGAGGATTGTTGAGAAGATACTGAGGAGTTTGCCTCAGAAATATGACAACCTTGTGATGACCATAGAGGAAGCAAAGGACCTCACCACATTGACCATGGATGATTTGATCAGAACTCTTCAAACCCATCAACACCGAATAAATAGGTCAGCAACTACTTCCCAAGAACAATCTTTTAAGGCTCAAGAGAATTAAATAAGTAGGGTGAGTGGAAGAAATGGCTCTAGTAGAGGCTCAAGAAATAGAGTTCATGGAAGGAATGGTCAAAAGAATGCTAGTGCAGAAAGCTCAGGATGAGTGAGCAACCAAGAGGGAGCAAGCACCTCTCAAAACAACTGTAGAGGAGGTAAAAAATATTACAATTCCAACAAAAGTAATGTTGAATGCTACTACTATTATAATTATATGGGCATTATGCAAGTGAATGCTAGAAGAAGCAGGGTGATCAGTCAAAGCAGAATGCTAATGTGGCTAATGTAAACATGGGAAATGCAAACAATCCCACAACCTTCATCATGTGTAACATTGGTGAAGAAGGGAGCCTTGAGGTATGGTACCTAGATAGTGGTTGTAGCAACCACATGAGTGGTAATTCCTTGTCAATGTTGCATCTCCCAAGCATGCATATACAGTAGTACATCAGCAATCAGCTCTTAGAAGTATGATTGAAGACCCCTCCAAGCTTTGGCATCTCAAGTATGGATATCTTGGCT
The DNA here is from genome assembly GCA_028749045.1 of Cupressus sempervirens. Taxonomy (NCBI): domain Eukaryota; kingdom Viridiplantae; phylum Streptophyta; class Pinopsida; order Cupressales; family Cupressaceae; genus Cupressus; species Cupressus sempervirens. The sequence goes on along the minus strand of CM053793.1, from coordinate 133,640,731 downwards.
TTGCTGGTTTAAATTTTTTGTCCAAGAAAAGAATAGTAGATGGTTTTCCAAGTATTGTAGATTCATATGACAAGTGTGAGGCTTGCATATTGGGTAAGCAACATAGACTTCCTTTTAATTCTAGAAATTCTAGTAGAGCTAGGGCACCATTAAAATTGGTGCATTCTAATTTGATAGGCCCTATGAAAACTACATCTATTGGGGGGAGTACTTATTTTATGACATTCATAGATGATTTTAGTCATAGGACATGGGTGTATTTTTGAAGAACAAATCTAAAGCATTTGACAAATTTGTTAAATTTAAAGCCCTGACTAGAAAAGAATGCAAACACTATATTAAGGTCCTTAGATCAGATAGAGGAGGGGATTATACCTCCAATATGTTTGTAAATTTTTGCAAGAAAAATGACATCAAGAAAGAGTTGACAACCAGCTATACTCTATAGAAAAATGGAGTGGCTAGGAGGAAGAACATGACCATTGTTTAAATGGCAAGAAGCATGATGAAAGAAAAAGGGCTCCCAACTGAATATTGGGGAGAGGTTATAGCAACAATAGTATATTTAATCAATAGATGTCCTACAAAATTAGTTTGTGACATGATATCTATTGAGGCTTGGTCAAGGGGCAGATGGATAGTTGAGCACTTGAGAGTGTTTGGATGTGTAGCATATGCACATCTGCTTAAGAAACAAAAGAAAAAGCTAGATGGAAAAGGTGTGAAGTGCATTTTCACAAGGTATAGCTTAGAATCAAAAGCCCATAGATTGTATGATCCAATTAACAAGAAGATCATCATTTCAAGAGATGTGAACTTTCTTGAAAATTGGTCATGGGATGGCTTAGTAGATGAATCCTCAAGCACTTCAAGTAAAGTGCCTACTATTGAAGAGGAAGAAGATGACATTGGTGATCAACAAGAAGATGGAGTAGAAAACATAGATTGCAGACAAAGGTAAAAAAGAAAGTAGCCCTTAACATGTTGAGCAACATCTCTAAGAATTTCAAGACATCCTCGAGCTAGTATACAAAATAGTAGCAATAGCAATACTAAAATTTTAGATCCCACTCTTACCTCCCTATTACCAAGAAATACTAAGAGTCTAAGGGAGATATACCAGGATGAAAGGTATAAGGAAGATTATGATGAGAGTGTAAATTTTGCATTATTTTCTCATAGTAATCCAATTTATTTTGAGGAAGTTGTGAAAGAAGAGAAATGGTGTAATGCCATAGATGAAGAAATAGATGCTATTAAAAGGAATGAGACATGGGAGTTAACTACTCTACCTCCCAAGAATGAAGTAATTGGTGCAAAATGGGTTTATAAGACTAAGTGCAATGCTGAAGGAAAAATAGATAGGCATTACACATGTTTAGTTGTCAAGGGGTACAAACAACAATATGGTAGAGATTATGATGGGACATATGTCCTGGTTACAAGAATGGAAATTGTGCATGATGTCATAGCAATTGTAGCCCAACAAAATAGAAGGTATATCAAATACATGTGAAGTCCACCTTCTTGAATGGTGTATTGAAGGAAGAAGTGTATGTGGAGCAGCCACCTAGTTATGAAGTTGCAAGTGCAGAACATAAGGTGTATAGATTGAAAAGAGCTCTATATAGGCTCAAGTAAGCTCCATGGGCATGGTACTGTAGAATTGACTCATTTTTTATGAGCAATGGATTTAGCAAAACCAATGATGAGCCCACACTTTACATCAAGGCAACAAATGGTAATGTGTTGATTGTTGTCTTGTATGTTGATGACTTAATCTTCATTGGAAATGATAATTTCCTTATTGGTGAGTTCAAAGAGGCCATGAAAAATGAATTTGAAATGATAGACTTAGGTCTCTTGAACTATTTTCTAGGCATATGAGTAAAAAAAATGCATGATGGCATTTTTCATCTCTCATAAAAAGTATGCAAGGTAGATCTTGGAGAGATTCAAAATGCAGAACAATAAGACAACCTCCACACCAATAGCACTAGATCTAAAGTTAAGCAAGGAAGATTGCAACAAAAGTGTGAATCCAACACTATACAAGAGCATGGTTGGAAGTTTAATGTATTTGATTGCAACTCAGCCAGACACAATGCATGCAGTAAGTTTGATTTCCAGATTTATGGAAACACCAATGGATTCCCATTGGCAAGCGAGAAAAAGGATCCTAAGGTATGTGAATGGTACCAAAAAATTTGAAATTTTTTATATTGCAAGTAGTGATTTCAAGTTGGTTGGTTACATAGATAGTGATTGGGCTAGAAGCTTAGATGATAGGAAGAACACTTCTAGATACATGTTTCATATGGGATCAGGTGCAATTTCATGGACATCGAAGAAGCAACCTATTGTTGCTCAATCTATAGCAGAGACTAAATACATAGCAGCAAATGCAACAACATATCAAGCTATTTGGTTAAGGAAGATCTTGACAAATTTAAATGAAAGGCAAGAGGACGGAACTACAATTTATTGCGACAACATCTCCTTAATTGCTTTGTCCAAGAATCCAATCTTCCATTGTAGAAGCAAGCATATAGAGATCAGATATCATTTCATCAGAGAGTTGGTGGAGAATGGAGATATCAAAATAGAATTTTGCAAGTTTGAGTAGCAGCTAGCAGACATATTTACTAAGCCTTTAGGCATTGAAACTTTTGTACACCTAAGAGAGTGTCTTGGTGTAGTTGATTTGGATCAAGAGTGATCCTTACTTTTTGTTTGGCTCGAGACAAAGGGAGAGTGTTGAAATATTAAATGAAAATAATCATTTGCCCCTACCTACCACCCTAACTACGTTAGAAATATTAATGTTCGGTAGATGAGTTTCAAATTTGGAAAAGAGGGGGGGGAACTTTTTGAAGGGAGACAAAAGGAATGTTTATTGATTCATTCCATAAGGTTTAGCAAATCAAAGAGTTGGAAGAATTACATAGTAGAGAAGTGCAAGTGCACAAACTTCTGAAGGAAATCGATCAGTAGTGTTGGCGCTCAAAATTGAAGTCCTGATTTTGAGCACCATTGAGAAAATTAAGTCTCGTAAATGCTTTTAAATGCATATGTACCTGGCTATTAGTCTGGGGCCTAAGAGGTGTTTAATTTTTCTAAAACCCTCCATTCAGTGTGTCCACTTGTTCCATGAAGTTTAATTTTCATTTCGAGCCATTTCGTGAAGTCCCATTTTGAGCATTTATCAAATCTACATTTTACCCTATGTCAAACAATGACAAGGGGCCATGTTTGCATCTAAATATCTCACACCCAATTATGTTTCATGACTTTCTGCTTTGGGAGTGTTTATTTTCCATATCCAAGAACCTATGTTTCAGATTATGAGTCATTTTGACTTCGTTTGACTAGGTTTTGAATCCCTCAAAGTTGGTCAGTTATCAATGTCATGTTGATATGAAATGTTTAGAATTCTGGGAAGCCCTGTTTGACCTATAATAACTTTTGACCAGTTGAGAAAAATGTTAAAATTCCTTTGTGTTGCATTGTAGACGTTAGAGACTTGTTATGTTTCAAGTTTTAGCTCATGAAGAATCAGTTTGATCAGTTTTCAAATGCGATTCCAAACGCGATTTCTATCTTTTACTGGTGTCAGAAAATGCAGATTGTTTGGTGCCCCTGTCCATGATGTTATAACTCCTAATCCATGATAGGTGAGATCAAATGGATTGTACCATTGTGTTATCCACTGAAAATATTTTTAGTGTGCCAGTTTGCAAGTCATGACAAATCCATTTGCACACTTTTCCAAGCCAATTCCATTTGCAAAAAATGTCTTTCTGCCATTGTTTCCATTCTGCAAATTCTGAGTAGCTCACTTTGGCCGCTTGTCATTTGCGTCCTATTATTCATAATGAGCCCAAATTGCATATTCATAACCTCCACATGATAAAGCATCAACGCCCCAATTTTCGTCTTCCCAAGTGTCAATTTATCCAATTTTCAAAGCCAAATCTGAACCTGATTTATTGCTTTCTAACATGTTTACTTCTAGGTAATTCTGAGAAGGCAACTTTGACAGCGTATATATTTTGACGCCGAATTCGTCAAGAGATGAGGTTTGACTGGATGCAAGAATGCGGAGTAGAGATCCAGTGTGCCAATTCTTAGAGCCTGGTCAGATGTTTAGATTAGTTTTTAAAGCCAGTCAAAGAACCTCCTAGCACCAAATTCATAGTTTGAAAAAAGTGGCCAAATGTGTTTTAATGATCAAATTAATGCTCGAAATTAATTTCAGACAATTTGAGGTGATCATTGCATCATTTTGCAAAGTCAATTGTTTGAAAACGATTTTTTTTTTAGTGGGACCCACTTTGGGGCCCGACTGATCCCATCAGATCAATAGTTTTTTGTGAAGGACAAAATGACTGAAGGATGTCTTCCAAATGAGTTTTATGCCATAGAAATTTAGCTTATAGCTTTATAAGAATCTTATGTCTATTATGCAGTATCAGATCGATGTAGGGAAGAGTGGTGCTTTGGTATTTCTAATTGGAATTCAGAATGCAAGATGGGTTAGTGAGCTTGAATAAATAAAATATTTGTATAATGATTGTTCAGAAAACTCATATCCTCTAAGAGGGTTAGATGATCCATCATTGTAGCTTGTTCCCATTTCAAAGAAGATCAATAAAATGATGCTTCTCCATCCATGTCTATTGGATGATCCTCCTCACAAGTGTTTTAAACCATCGCATTTTGCTCTCCCTAAATTGTCCCTCCTTTTTTCCTTTTCCCCTCCTTTTCTTCATTCCATTGCTTCCTTTCTTGCATGTCGAGGAGTAGGGGACAACATAGAGGGAAGGAATAACTCCACATGCAATCAGAAGGAGCCTTTGTTGGTAAGCCCAAGCCACCCATGTAGAAAGAAAATAGATTCACGTATTAAAAAGACCAAAACCACGGCTCAAGTCAAAGGAGGCATAGTTATTTGTCTCCACATTAACAAAGGGCCACACAAGAGCAGCCACGACATTCGGAGGAAAGCCCCATGTGGATGACAAAACAATGGTTAAAATCCACCCATAAATGGAGGCAACATCCATCAAACCTGTCGATTATTAAACAGAGTAGCCGGCAACTAAAGGTGAAGATGCCTGGTCATTTTAAAAGGAGACAGAGTGCAGACAATGGAGAAGGAAGCTTGTAGTAGGCAAAGCATCCATGTCTACAAGAGGAGCTCATGCAAAGGGTCAAAGGCAGAGCATATCAAATTTTTAAAAAAAAGCCCACGCCTTTAAATAAGAATTCAACGCTTTGAAAGCAATGGAAGGGGTGGCTAAAACAAAGAGGGAAATCATTTTAAAGAAATGAGGAGTCCTACGCATGTCCAAGAATGAACAGAAGGAACATTGATAGCTCCACACACCATTTTAAAAGGGAGTTTCTGACGAACGAAGACAAAGACCTGTGCAAATATGGAGGAATCTGTCCCATGAAAAGAGCAAGTGGCTGGTCTAATAGTCAATGATCTTAAAAGGAAATCCTCACGCAAAGTTTTACTTGAAGCTTTGTATTACTTCATTTATGTGTTTACTACCTTTGAAAAGAAATGGCAGGGCCTTATGCATTCATAGGCATGTAGGTTGGGCCAGTATTTTACTTCACGCATAGTCAGGGAGGAGGAGACCTGCGAATGGGCAAGGAGATGCTCATGATTTGAAGAGGGGAGCATGCACACTCACGCATAAAGAAGAGCAAGCCAACATACAGAGAAAATGTAGGGTGAGCAATGGATACACGTTGGTCAAAGGAAAATTCGCCAGTGAACAGAGGCAACAAACAAGATAAGAGCCTCACATCATAAAGGAAGTAGTCACCGCAGTAAAAGAACAAGGGATATGGCATGAAAAAGGCAGAGCGAACTAGAGGCCACACACAATGTAAGCAAAGACTAAAGCATAGTATAAAAAGAAATCATGCCAAATGACTCCATAGCAGCAAGGAATAGGGAGCCTTCATATAAAATGACTTGTTCATGCTTTAAAAGAAAGCTCTAATCCGCAAGTCAAATGTGAGAGAAGCTCACACTCATTAAGATATAAAGCCTGCAAAATAAAGCCACTTCAAATGTGTAAGATAGAGCAAGGCAATTCAACAAGAAGTCGATTCCAATCAAAGGGAATCTGCCAGTAATGAGAGAGCCCTATATTTTTTTCTAAAAAAATGGGGGGTGCCCACATTCTTGAAGCAAGGTCGAAAATGAGGAGGGCAAACATTCTTTTTTTCTTGTGAAATCAATGGAGGAATTCACAAGGGATATATCCTGGACATTCAATGTAGGAGGAGTATTTTTAAACTTTAAATACTACTCATTACACAAAGCATTGTGTCTTAAGCATGAGGCTTTTGGAAGCTGTGGAGCACACACGAGGCCTGTGTAGCCGACTTGGAGGTGACGTCAACATGACGTTAAGCAAAATTTTAAACGAGGACACAAGAGTGATGATGTGGTGAGTTCGAGAGCCAAGCGTAAGATCATGCCAAGTGTCCCGATCGAAGGGTTGGTGCATGCCCACTTCCTGGAGATGCCTAGGAGATAAGTAATGCGGGATTGCGGGCATGTGCCATGTGGCAACGGGGTCGAGATGAAATGATGTGGCAGTTGAGTAGGTAGGTGGTGATGGAATAGTTGGGTAGCCAATGGTAGTGTGCCATGTGGCAAAAGCAGAACAAATTAACAGGGGCCCAAGATGGAGCCGTTAGATCTCGCCACGTGGTGAGATCTGACGGCTGGCGCTTGCCCGCAATATGAAGATGTTTGGAGGTTAAGAAATTTTGGGAAGCAAGGACACACCATGTGGCAACAGGTCCTAGCCTGAGATGATGTGGTGTCAGAGGTCAACAAATCAGATATTGCCACGTGTCACAAAGGTCAAACTAGGGTTGACCACGATTTTGGAGGAAAGGGTAAAAAATTTAAGTCATAAAAACTTTATTATTTTAAATTCCTTTTGAGATTAGGTCATGTGCAGACTTTTAAATGCAAAATTGGTTTATTATTTTTAATTTTTAATTTTTAATTTTTTGAACTTTAAAAGATATGCAGTCACAAAACTATAGTGGGGGAGTGTTTTTCAAACTGATATTTTGGGGGTTCCTAGAAGGCTAGTATAGTGATATTATATATCATCGAAATTGGGAGAGAATGAAATTTTCGATTCTAGGGTTGCTTTTTGCATAGAACATCATGGTTTGAGCTACAGGAGGTTTCCTTCCAGATTCCTATCTTGCAACTGAATTTAGGTATCAAAGTTCAAAACTAATTTCTAATAAGGTAATGACCTGAATATAGGTAAAAGACCATGGAAATGAAGTTTAAGGTTGAATTTGGTCACCCATATTCAGTAAAAGCTCAAAATTTCACTAGCATTTACTGAGGCAGATCACATATTTTGGATGTATAAAGGTTTTTCATCATTGAGTAGAGATATTTCAAGATCAGTTATAAATAATGATGAAAACAAGAATCAAATCAAAGGGGTAGAAAGATGAAGGAGGTTATTCAACTGCAAGAGATTGAATTTCAAGTGGACACATTTCAGGCACAAAACATATCTGAGAATTCTTTCTTGTCTATATCTTTCTTTCTTTTATCCATTGTAAGGGTTGGCAGTTTTCTCTAGTAATACTAGTAGGGTTCCAGTGTTGTACTACGAAACCACATTTTCTTTAGCATAATTCTCTTGTACGAATAGCGGTAGGAAGGAATATATAGATAGTTCATATTTGTTAGGTGTTTTCATATTTTTCATTTCATGCATATGAATGTATTGTTTCAAGAAAATTAATACAAGGAACAGCAAGTTGAGTTCCATCTTGAATCTTGTCTCCTTTATCAATGATCTTCAATGTTTTATGACCTTTGAAAAAAGAGCTTAAGTTGTAGTTGCAATCCCTTAAGGTTGTATGTTATTTGATTATTTCCTGTAACCCAAGCAGTTATGTAAATGCTTCAAGAAAATCAATAGGGTTGCAAGTTTTCTGATGGGGATATCATGTAAGAATGAGGTTCAGATTGAGCATTGATGTTTATTTACAAGTTGAATAGATAGATCATATATCTAAATATAGAAATAAGTATCAGATATCTATATGTATGCATTTGATTCATGGATTTGACCAATGGATTAGGCATTGGTTAGCTAGAGGATCATTAAAGTCTTACTGCTACATATCTGAGGGTTTGTTGAATTCAATCTTTTAAATCAAATCAGTTCAATTTTTCATGTTTTGTAGTGGGCTGAAAAGAATTAACCCTCACTCAACTTGTGAATTTCATAGATTTGCATTTGGCTACTGTAGATCTGTGTCATTTCATGAGTTATTAGGAGATATAAGGGGTTTTCATCTGTAGTAAATAGGTTTAGATTTATGTTTTAAATGCATTGCTACAATATCTCAGAACCTAAAAGTTAACCCACCTAGGTCTTGCAAAGCTTGAAGTGAAGAAGGAGTTATGCCTTATAGTTGGCCTAAGACTGTAGTCTAGTATATCTATCATAGGAAGTTGCTAGCCTTAGATGCATTGGTCTGGTTTCTTGGTTATTTTCAAAACTATTAAATTAGGAGCCAACAAGTAGATCCAATCATTAGAGTTCAAAAGATAAAAGGAAGTTTGTTCTCGTGGTTGTTTTTTTATTTTTCCTATGAAGTAGTGATTTCTCTAGGCATTTTTGTATGCAGCCATTAGAGCTATAAGTTTAAAGGTTAAAGTTCTAGGTTTTACCAGTTTGAAGATTTTAGAGTTTTCTAGTTGAAGCCAAATGCTCCCAGATTTTGTAATAGTTTAACATATTTGAATAGCAAGCAAGAAAACAGGCATACATATCTTTGTTGTTCTTCTCTTATTCTTTATTGCATGTTTTACATTTGAGAAGGTTTTTGTTGAAATCTTCATATTTTGGCTCTTTGCTTTTAATGGTGGAAAAATCTATATTATAAGTTCGATTTATAGCCCACTCAATTTAGTCTTTACCAAGTCCCTCTTTTGTTCGCTTTCACCAAGTTCTCTCTGTAGTTATTACTGAGTTCACTCGGTATCCTCTTTTGTTGAGCACCACTTTGTAGTGGCTATCAAGCTCACTCGGCATTTCTTGCTGCCGAGCTCACTCAATATATACTTGTGCCAAGTTGCCCTTTATTTGTTGAGTTCACTTGGCTTCCTCTTGTGCTGAGCTTACTCGGCACCTTCGTGTCACTCGACATCCATTGGTGCTAAGCAAAAATGACACTCGACACCTTCATGTGGCAAGCAAAATTTTAGGATTGTTATTTTATTTTTCATATCATGCATGTCTTGGAAAGGAATAATCTCTCAATTACGATACCATTTATTAAGATGCACCAAGGTAAAATGTAAATTTAGTACCATAATCGTGTGTACCTGAATCCAACTTAAACATTAAAAAATTTCAGTTTGCCGAAGTAAGTAGGCCAAGGGTACGTAATGGAATAATCATGTCACATAATCTAGCTTAGGTCATCAATTTGCCCATATAATTTTTTTGTTAATGCTTTTATGTTTCTCTTCAAAATACAAGGTGTCCTCTTCCTAAAGGCAGACAATGGTGCCCTAAAACATGGTTGCTTTTGTAAAAGAAACAATTATTTAATTTTATCTACAAAAAACTTACATTCAGTAATTCAATTTGTCTTTTAGACTATTTCATTTACAATGGTATTGAAAGTTTGTAGCAATACAAAATGAGGTGATTATTAAATAGAGATTTCTATTGGGTCCTCCACCCTTTCCTTCACCTCTATCACCATACTATTCACTGCATCTATCTTCTAATATTCCTTAACACCTTGAAACCAGCCCACATCAGAGCACTTTACTAAACTAAAACTGATAAAAATGAAAACCAAAAATACTCTATGTAATTATTGAAGCGTTTCGAGGATATGGCTGATTCCAAACACTGTGCATTATGGCAGACTTTTTGGAGTCGTGGAACCAATGCACATGACATTGAATAATACTTCTTACAACCTACAGAGGGCTTATTAGTTTTTGCGGCCATAAATGCTCGGTAGACATCTTTAAACTCCTTGCAATAAGAAAAAAAGCTGTCGAATACAACAAATCTTTCTTAACTACATTTGATATTTGATATATTCTGCAGAAGCCAAGTATATACCCTAAAAAAAATTTCATCGAGTTTTGAAAACATTCTTAAATCTACATTGGGCGCTGTATTATATACGAGAGATTTTCCAAAGAAGTAGCCAAGGTTTAGATATTTTCTGGCACACTAAAAGCATGCAAAAGGACATGTTGTCTGAGTGTCTTTATTTATTAGATTTTTTCTCTAGAAAAAAATTCTCTAGTTGACCACACTCAGCGGCCGTGAAATGCCACCGCTGCTTCTCTACCTCGCAGCTGCTCTGGCTGGTCCCCAGTTCCTTTGGTTCCCATTTCTGCTACTCCTATTGCTCCTAGTGGCTATGTGGCTCCAAACAGTCTTTCCCCCTCAGGATCGGACGAGAAGGACAACGAAAAACTTGCTGTTGATGCTGCTGATGACTGGACTGTTCCTAGTGCTATTGCCAATCCCACAATTTCTGGGGTTATAATGATCGTGATGATCCACCTCCACCTCCCTCGACTACACTGTTTGGCCTAAGGGAGCTACTTATATGTAAGATGAATAGTTGTTGTATCGGCAGCCCCTTTTTCGTAAATTTGTAATTAATATATTAATTTATTTATAGAATCAGACTATTCATAAAAAAAAATATTAAAATAATAAAAATAAAAATAAAATATCAAAATTTGTTTTAATGAAAAAATTAACATGCGATCATATGATAAAATTATTTACATTGTTTCTAAAGAATAAACTAATTATATGATAGTGAGATGGAAACTTTAATCTCTGACTTAAGAACAGACACTAAAAAAACTCATATTTTTTTCCCCTAATGTAACTTTTTAACTTTTTATTAGTTTAGACAAAATTCATTTGTTTTATCTTACTCAATGGTTCAAAATTCTTTAGAAACACTACCGATGTAAAGAAAGTTGTGAGAAATCTAAAGAGCCGGCCTGATTCTTTAATCAGTACAATCAAATACTTCTAGCCACTTTAAAATATTTTAAAGTAATATCGAAGTCTCCAAAGCAATTGCCCCACCATACGAAGAAAACTATAGAATTAGCTAAACAAATCATTTTCTCCTCGGAAATAGAGGCTAATTAAGCCGGTAAAATTGTTTGATAGCTCCCCTTTTCTTTAAACATGTCTTCCATTATAACTCTCTCAAATGCATAGCAGCATTGAGAGCACCAGTTTGGGAACTGAAAAAAAGAACATTTTCCTTTGCATTAAGAAAGGAAAACAAAATGGTTGTCAAGGTGCTTGGAGCAGTCCAATCTGGCTGCACAAGAAGGGTTCTTACATGCCTGGTAGAGAAAGGTATTGAGTATGAAATTGTGCCTATTGTTTTACGAAATAGAGAGCAGAAAAAACCAGAGTTCATGGCTTTACAGGTATGAAATGTCTTATGCATGGACAGTGAATATTAATCAATTCATTTGTTACTTGTTAACATGTATATGTATGCTATATGATGTATGATACAGCCCTTTGGAAAAGTTCCACTGGTCCAGGATGGAGATCTCACAGTGTTTGGTAATAGTCTTTATTGCATATAGTGTTTATGAATTATATGGGTAATCCTGATTCTAGGCTATTGCTCTCAATTGCATGTTATCTTTTTATAATGTTATATAGGTGGACCTGATCTGGGAAACACACATTATCCCCTTCTATCTGATTCAATACCTTATTAGGTTTAGCGTATTCTGATTTGGATTATCTAGGTTTATTTGGATGTTGTATAGGATAAATTGATTCTATATTAAATTAGTCAAAATCTTCACAAATAGATCATTATAAGTGATTACGTTTTCTTTTAGAGCGGGCTCATTAATTAGCGTGATTTCAGGCTAGTCATTGAAACAACTCAACTCAAAACCTAAAGTGTGATGTTTGATCCAAAATTATACATCAGAGAGGTTCTTATAATGAAGTAGCCTATCTTTGCCTCACCCAAAAATCTTATGTAGCTACTTCAAATTAAACTCAGTTTTATTTAACAACTTTTTGTAAAGTCTCTTTCCTTCTAAAATTTGGCTTCATGTCTACATGTTTAAATCTAATGGACATCACATCAACATGCTTTTTGTTGACGTCTCAACAATGGTCCCCGAATAATGTAAGACCTATAGTTGTACAATAAATAATGTTTAAATTGTGTAGCCATGTGATATCAAATAATACATTGAGCAAATGACTATCAAGACATTAAGAGGTACTATGGTATCAATAGCTGGATGCTACATGACTGGCTGACATCTCAATATTTGAAAATTGTTTAGAGTCTGTTTGTTGCACCATTGCCTCAAATAAAGTTGACACAAGACTTTATAGATGAAAAGTCAAAAATTTAACGTAGAACTCAATAATCAATGCTACGATGCATAATAATAGTTCAATATCCATTTCCATTTGTTGACTTTAAAATTCTAAGATCACAGTTTCCACATAAATATTATATCACCATTTAAATGCTCTACTAAGAAGCTCAATTCAATCTAATTCTATACCAACTATAAGAACCCTTTCAGTTATAGATCCCACCCCTAAATTGAACTTGGGTGATTTAAATTATGATTTTGTATAAGATGGTCAATTTATAAATGAAGACCTAATTTTGGTAGTATAGATTGTCATTTTTCATTTAAGATATTCTCTCTAGATGATTTTATATCCATTGTTTTTATGCAGAGTCAAGAGCAATCATAAGGTACCTTGCTGAGAAATATGCAGGAAAGGGGACCTGTCTGCTGGGTAGAACTTCAGTTCTCATTCTTATACACTGATTAATCAGTTGCTGATTGTCCCAAGGATGGGGATACCTCAGGACTTGGCATTGATTGAGAGCAGTATTGAGTAGCTGGGTAAAGTGTTTGATGTGTATGAAGCGAGGTTATCAAAAAGCAAGTACTTGGAAGGGGATTTTTTTAGCCTTGCTGATCTTCGCTACACTGATTATATAGTGAATGTTACTAATAAGGGATATTTGGTGAGGGATATGAAACGTGTGAATGTATGGTGGGAAGATATCTCCTTTAGATTAGCATGAAAGAAGGTTTCAGCCATGTGAAACCTTGGATCACATGCCTGACGTTGCAAAATTTTACTATGTTCTGTCTATTAAAGATGCATGTAGTAGACTATATAAGTAATAACATCTTTTCTAGTTTCAAAACAGTGCTATACTTTCTCACAAAGCAATGATATGTTAAGTTTGAATTCTTACAGTAGTTAAGTTATATGCACCTTAACTATTCTACTTAAAACTTGTTCATTTTGGCAGAGTATGTATATTTCCTATTAACACTTGATATTGCAAACACTTTGAATGTGGTATAGCATAGATTATGATGTTCATAAATTGATTTTCATTGACTACTTTGTATGTCTATTAGTCACATTAAGATGCTATTCTTTTTTCACGCAATTTTGCATATCATAATACTCAATGTAAATCTATTACTTGCATTAGGACGTTGTTCTTTTTTCACTCAATTTTGCATATTATAATAGTTCTTCGTACTTGTCAATCCTTTTATCTAGACCATACTTCTTAAACACCCATTTACATCCCATGGGCTTTCTACCATTAGACAAAGGTACTAGATCCCAGGTTTTGTTCTTCTCCAAAGATTTCATTTCATCCTTCATGGTTGACAACTAGGAATCATAATCTAGCATATTAAATGCTTCTTTGACATTCCTAGGCTCATCAACATCCATAAGAAAAGCATAGGCATAATTAAAATTCAACATAGAATAAGTAAACCTCTCTAGTGAATAATTGTATCTATCAAGTTTTCACCTTGCTTGAGTTCATGCATGACATCTTGGGTTTTCTCGGTGACTACTTTAGAGTTCTTGGGAGGAGGCTCAGTAGTTGCTTTGGAGGGTACTTGGACTGGTACTTAGTCAGTGAAGGACTAGTACTCGATCAAAGAAGGAAGCTCGACATGGTCTTGGAGCTCAGCATGGTCTTGGAGCTCGACATGATCTATTGTGCTTGGCATGGTCTTGGAGCTTGGCAATGTTTGTGGGGAGCTCGGTGATTCTTGGGAGTTTTCTATCATTCGATAGTGTGTTGGTGCCAACTAGAGTTCTTGGTGCTTTTGATGCATATATCATGTGATCATGACATGGATCGATATGGGAGTGTGTGTAGACCTATGTGTGGTCTTAGTTATCTCTCCTATGTGCATTTAATATTGGTTGTGAACTTGGGGCTTGTCCTAAGTATTTTCACATGGTTATCATGTGTTAACTATGGGTTAACACAAGGGTTAATGTTTTGTATTTAATGTTTGTTGTGAGCTAACTTGTGGCTTAAATATGCATTTAATGCATGAGGTTTATTTAAGTTTGTAATTTCTAGGCCAACTTGTGGTTTAGTTGGGTATATGTAAGGGGTTTTATGGATTCTTAATTCATCCATTCATAGAGTGACTAAATCATTAAGAGGGAGTGAATCCTGAGTTCACTGTGGAGTAGCTGAAGGGCAAGATTTTTTGAGTCTGTGAATAGAGCACCAAATGCGAGGCAGTTTATAGCAGGGTCGTGGTGGAGTTTCACATTTATGAAAAGAGCTAGTGATTGTAGTTTAGAAACAAGGAGGTTGCTTGGGAGCTTGTGAGCACAAGTTGAGATCTTGGAGATTTCTACCAGATTGTTGTTATGTTACAGATCTACACTAGCTATGGTTTGGATTGGATCTTGAGGGATCTTGTACAACTATTATTGTAATTGTTTTTGTATTTGGCCCTAACTTGGAAGGCCTTACAGTAGGGAATATTGCATGTAAAAGGTTATTTTATAAATAAAAAGTTGTGACTTGGTATAAGATCTTGCATTTGTATTGCATTTTTATTTTGTTTCCATTGTGTGGTTATTTTCTAGGGGCTAGGACATCTCCATTAGGGATTCTCCTATCTTGCATTGTGTCACAAGTAGATCTCCTCACTTCCTATGGTGAAACTTCATGAGGTTCAAGATCATGTTCTTCTTCACTTGTATGATCGCTCAATCTCTCCTCATCCTTATTCTTCTAGGTAATTCTAAATTCTCATTCTCAACTTCATTTGGAGTCTGAAATACCTCCTATTTGGAAGCTAAAGGGATTTGAACTACTTAATTTCTCTTCTTAGTCTTCTTTGGCTACTCTAGTGAGTTAGGTTTCATCTCACAAAAGATAGCACTCCTACTGTATAACACCATTTTAGTGAGAGGGTTGCACAATTTGTATCCCTTCACACCAATACCATATGCATTGGAGATACACTTCACTACTTTGTTATCCAACTTTGACCTACTTACTTTAGGTACATGAGTGTAAACCTGATAGCCAAAGACACATAAATGTGTTAATGAGGGTTTCATACCAGACCATGCTTCCATAGGTATCTTGTCAATCAGCACTATCAGAGGAGAACAATTCAACAAGTAATACGTTGTTGCCACCACTTTTCCCAAAACTTATGTTCAAGACCAACATTTCCCAACATGCTCCTTGCTCTCTCCATCAATGAATGGTTCATCCTTTGTGCTACTCTATTTTGTTGCAAAGTATAAGGTGACATCTTATGCCTCTTAATGCCATGCTCTATGCAAAATTTGTCAAAGTCTACATTACAAAACTCACTATGTTATCCAACCTTAAACATTTATTCTTTCTCCTAGATTGGTTTTCAACAATGTTTTTAAATTTCTTGAAATAATTGAACACTTTTGATTTATTCTTTAAAAAATAAATGAATGTTCTTCTTGAATAATCATCAATAAATGATACCTAATATCTAGAATTAGATAGAGAAGGAACATCCATAGGACCAAATACAATAGAGTGAATATAGTCCAAAAAACTAGAAGAGTTTTGAGAACTAGAATAAAACTAAACATGGTTTTTCTTTCCACGAATGCAATGTTATAGAAATTAAATTCAAGGTTACAATCAACCAACCCCTGAACCAAGTTTTTATTCTTCAAGGTTTTTAAACCTTTCTAGCCAATATAACCAAGCCTATAATGCCAAAGCATTTTTTTCCTCTGTAGGAAGTTTAACTCCCATTGCATTTACATTGTGTGTTGCCATATTAATTTTATCAGACTTGACAGAGATGTTATTACAACATAAAAGTTTTGCATCTACTTAATATAGTGTTCCAATGTGTTCATCCTTAGCTAAAACAATAGAATCCCTAATCATCTTACAACCATCATAAGCAAATGTTACCTAAACTCTAACACCATTTAACTTTTGGAGTTGAACTGGGTTTGTGAAGTACTACATCAATTCCCTTTACCCTATTGTCAAGTAACTGAACTCCAACTTTTCCTCTGCCAGCAATTTCTAGTGTCTAATTTCTTGCCAAGAACACCTTTTCACCATTGTATAGTTCATATTTTGGGAACCACTCTTTTTGAGACATCATGTGGAATGATGCTCTCAAATCCACCAACCATAAAATGTCAAACACAGGCACTACCAAGGCTACTACAAAGGCATCAATGTCACTTCAAAAAGATTCAATGTTAGAAGTATATTTTTTCTTCTTCCTTTTCTCCTCCTTGTAATCCCTTCAGATATGACCTTTCTTCCCACAATTCCAACATTGCTTCTTTCTAGGAGTGGCAAATTTCTCCTAAGACTTTAACTTCATGTCCTTCTTACTTTTTTCCTTAGATCTTCCTTGTACACTTAGATCTTCTTTGGCTACCTTAGACTACTTCTTCTCATCTCCTTTAGTAGAAATGCAATAGCTACTTCATCCATTGCAACTTGGTAGTCGTACTTTAGATAGTTGTTTCCAAATGATCCCACGGATTAGGCAATGAGCATAACAGTGACATGCACCGAACTTCTTCATCAATGGACACACCAATAGATGTTAACTATGCAATCACCATAGTAAATGAGTTTAAGTGGTCTACCACAACCATTCCTCCATCCATATTCAAGAAATAAAATTTCTTCCTTAGGAAGATCTTGTTAACCAAGGACATTCCTAATAGATGTCTCCTAATTTCTTCCACAAGGAATGGACGGTTTTCTCTTCATAGACATTTAATAAAATCAAATATACAAGACTCAATCTTATCAAGCCTTTTCCCTTCTGATCCATTAGTTCCTAGTCTTGCCGTTTCATGCCTCCAGTCTTAATGCCAAACACGATAGTCCACAAATCTCGATTAACTAGTAGATCTTCTACTTCAAGTTTCCATAACTCAAAGTTGGTTCCATTAAAATTTTCAATGTCCACTTGTCTTGGCGTACCTTCCATCTCAATTTACAAACAATAAATTGCAAACTTCCCCTGAAACCAAATTGACTCAAAAAAAAAACAAACCCTGACAAGGATAACACAACTTATCAAGCTCTAACTCCACTTGTTAGGAAAGAAAAGGTGCATAAATGCTTTCTGAATGCCAAACTACAAGAAAATAAGAAAGAAGAATTTTAAAATAGAGATGAGGAAGAAAATAAACTATTGAATATATCAAAGAAAGACACCGAGAAAACAAAGTTTTACATGGGAAACTCATCCAAGGAAAAGCCTGCCACCACAAAAACCCAAGCAACTTTGTATTACAACAATTAGTTATATACAAAACTCTGATTTTTCACAAGCTCAAATTTCCTTCATAATTGTTGCCCAGTTATAAAATTTGCTTCAATTTTGTAAGCCATGATTAATTTTTGAAACTCGCCTGATTTTAAGCTTTATAATGGCCATGTTATTTTTGAATTCTTGTGAGTTTCTAAATTTTCATGTCATTGGCTCGTTCCCAGGTCTGCACAGCACTTGAAATTTTTAAAATCTGACTTTTGAGCCTTAGGTTATTGCAGGTTAATGGAGAGACCCAAAAACACGTTTTTCCTAACCATTAACCTCTCAAAAGGTTAATGATAACCTCCAAAAACACATTTTTCCTAACCATTAACCTCTCAAAAGGTTAATGATAACCTCCAAAAACACGTTTTTCCTAACCATTAACCTCTCAAAAGGTTAATGATAACATCCAAAACATGTTTTTCTTAACCTCTTTGAGACAATCATTAACCTTCTTTGTTTAGCTGATTAAGGTTAAGAACTGGAAGTAAGATCATCTAAAAGACAAGTGCGGATATTGCACCTGGCTGATCTTAAGGTGGAGGAAATGGAAAAGGATGGCCGGAAAACAGTTGTGTTCACAAGTAATTTCGAAATGCTTGCAATTTTTGGTGTTGAGAGTGAAAATTTTCAATCTGTTTACCAACATGATGTTAATCTAAAATAAAATGATCGAGACACGCAATCACATCAATTGCCAATCTGAAGGCACTCTGCCGAGAGGGTCACTTGAAAGAAGCCCTCCACTGTCTGCTTACAACGCAGAACAATCCTGTAGACTCTTCCACATATTTTCAACTTCTGCAGGTCTACATTGCAAAGAAAGCGGTTTCAAAAGGCAAGTGAATTCACTCTTACATCAAGAACAATGGATTTACCTCTGCCACAAACGCTTTTTTTGTAAAATGCATTTATGAACATATGTGATAAGTGCGGAGGTTTGGTTGGTGCTGATAAAGTTTTTGATGACATGAAAACATGAAATGCAGTCTCATGGAATACGATGATAGTAGCGTATGTACAAAATGGTCATTTTAAGGAGGCTATGGAGCTTTTCACAAAAATTTCTGAAAGAAGCGCTGTCTCATGGGATGTCATGGTTATAGGATATGCAGAATATGGGTTTGCTGAAAAGGCTTTGGAGGCATATAAGCTAATGGAATCGGCTTGGGTGAAGTCAAAATCAACAATCTTTACCAGCGTTCTCCCTTGTTGTGCCAAAGTGGGAGCTTTGGATTGGGGTATGAACATTCATTAGAGCATAATTAAAAGTGGTTTCATGCCAGATGTTGTAATTGTGAATGCTCTGATAGATATGTATGTGAAGTGTGGAGCATAGACAAGGCACGTAAGCTGTTTAACAAAATGCCAGAGAGAAATGTAGTCACATGGATAACACTGATTACTAGATATGTCCAGCATGGATTTTCTAATGAACCATTAAAACTGTTTAATCAGATGAAGATGATAGATATCAAGCCAACTACTCTCACCATATCCACCATTCTACCACCATGTGCTTACTTAATAGCTTTACAATAGGACAAGGAAATCCATGCCTATATGGTCAAGTCCAATTTGACATCTCATGTATTTGTAGACAATGCCCTCGTAAATATGTACGCCAAATGAAAAATATTGAATTGACACAAAATATATTCGATAGAATGACTCTGAAAAATGTAGAGATAACAGAAACATTCTAGTATGGTTCTTCGAGAACTGAAGCAGAGCTAAAGAATAAGGGAAAGATAGTGTTCACATCAAGGTCAAATCCCCCTAGTTTTGATATTGATGATCTGTCCAGGACATCTGTAGAGCTACTTGGAAGAGAAAACTTTGAAAGCACATACAATGCAGTGCTTGAAACGGGGGAATCTTTGGTTGTGAAGACACTTAGAGATCTGAATGTTTTTATATTGATGCTAATGGAATCCTGAACGTTAGTGTTGAAGACAAGACTGCAAGGATTAAGAATACCATCACCATTAACAATGATAAGGGCAGGCTGAGAAAAGTTGAGATTGAGATAATGGTGGAGAAAGCAGAGAAATACAAGTAAGGAGATGAGCATGTGCAAAAGACATCAGATGCTAGTTACATTTTGGAGAACTATGTCTACAACATGAGGAATACAATCAAGGATGAGAAGTTCAGTAAGAAGATTAGGGACAAAATACAGATATAAAGAGTACAATTAAATGGCTAGATGCCAATCAGTTGGCAAGTGCTCGTGAGTATGAATAGAAGTTACATGAACTAAAAAATGTTTGTAGTCTTGTTATCTCCAATCCACTGCATAAAAGGGATCAAGAGTCAGAAGAGATTCAGGATAGATACCTCACAGCCAAACTCAGGATGGAAAATGTGTTCAGTCCGAACTACGAATCAATGATGGTCTTGCTTGATGCTTACAAGGCTTTCTGAGGTAGATCAATTGTGTCCGAGTAGATAGAGTTAGTAGCTAGAAGAATCAATGATTGTATATGCAAACATCTTTAGGAACTCTAGCTAAAGTTTTGTTTTTGCAAGTTTCCTTGTATAGGTTAATTTTCTTGAGGTTAATTAACCTTCCAAAATTACGTATTTTGAAGGTGGTTATTAACCACGAAGAGGTGGTTATTAACCTTTATGTCTATATAAGGACACCTATTAGCTTTGTAAAGGGACTTTTTGGTTTTGGAGAAAGGGAGCACTATGCTAAAATTTTGATTAGGAGTTGATATTTGGAAAGTATGTACAAATTTGATCTTTGTAATTAGAATTTCCTCTTAGGTTCTTGGTGCAAGAAAATAAAGGAACGTGCAGTTTGAGTTCTCTTCTTCTGAATCTAAATTGTTAGGAATGTTGATTCTCTCTGTAGTGAGCATTCTCACGGTATGGTGTAGATGTTTATGAATCTGTGGATCAATATTGTGCTAGTAATAGTTTTCGAGCATAGATCTTGATTGTTGTTATTATCGGTTTTAATTTAGTAGTTCAGGAAAGCCGTGGGGTCGTGTGGTGCATTCGTCATCATGAGCTTTCTCATCTTTAAAAGTTTGATTCCATCTTTTATTTGAAAAACTTCAAAATTATATCATATGAGGGAGCTGCCCCTCCAAACGCAGAGGAAGGTTGTATACCAAGGGCCTCTCCAACTATTGTGAATGGTTTGCCACACACTCCGTTGGGCAATTCTACTATGACAAATCTGTTTACCAACAATAATGAACCTAGTTTTCATCCTTTTAACATTCTAACAAATTCTTGCAGCCATTAAAAATACTGCAATTCATTTCAAAATTTGGTACTAAAATGGTTATGTTAACAAACCGTCTACCACCCATCACTCACAATGGGTGCCTTCGGTGATGCAGACATTTTGGTCATGCAGATGCTTCAATCACTTAGGAACATTTTAGTCACACAGATGCTTCACTCACTTAGAAATGTTTTGGTCATGCAGACGCTTCAGAGATTCTGAATTTCTTCGGTGGCAGTCGGTCATGCGGATGGTTCGTTCACTGGCTAAGAGCATCACTACATGATAGACACTACTCCACATGATGCAACTCATCGTATGAAATGCATGAACTTCATCCGTTTTATGTGTCATGAAATAGAAAATAATTTATTATAAGATAATTTGAAACATCATTTTGAAACTATAAATTTTTAAGCTATGATTATATTTATCTTTTCTTTTAATTAGTATAGTAAAAGAACTGAGTTAATTATTGAAAAATATCGTACATTTATCATTGATTGTTAAATGAAAATAGTTTTAGTTGAATATAATTATAAACATTTTAGATTACATATAGCTTGAACTTATATAGCTTCAAGTTGAAATCATACCAAAATGATTTTAGGATCAAAGATATGCTTGAGCGTATTACATTTAGCTTAGTGGTTAGTTGAATATTGAATTTGTAAGTTGCATCAACATTTGCTACCAAATCTTCTAAGAAGTATTGACACAATGATAGAATTGTGGATGGCAAGTTGCAAATCTCATATCTTGTGGACTTTGTCTCCAAGAAGCCTACATTGTCAATGAACTATCACAAAGCTCTTGATACTCACCATCTAGTAATTCTTAGAAATTTAATTTATTTTTAGAATCAGAATGGTTGCTAGTAAATGATGTGCTCCTATTCAAGAGAAAGAAAATTATAGGTTCCTATTGAAGAGGAAAATGAGGTGGGGTATTACTAGTGTTTTGAATAGATAGCAGCCTTAGGGAAGCAAATAAAACAAAAGAAATGCAAGCAGACTTCAAGCACTCTTATGGTTAGAGGCGGTGTTAAAAGGAGAGTTGAGGATCGTACTTCAGAGAGTCATTTGCTCCAAGGAGAAAAAATTAACTCTAGGTTGTAGGGTTTAGCTGATGTAAGATAAGATGAATAATGTTTTGATTTCCTTTTATTATGTCAAGAGGCATATACAATGGCAGTAACAAGGAGAATATGCATGGAATTTTTCATGTTAAGAAAAAAGAATTCAAGGCAGTTACATATGATATGTCTTTTATATTTCATAATAATGGGCTTGACATTATAGGCCCAAAAAATAGGAGGCAATTAGAAATAACACGCTATTGAAATAATAGGCCTAGAAAATCATTTTTAAAAAAAATAGATAGACATAATATTAATGATTTTAATTTTTTCTAAAATTTCAAAATTTAAAACCAAAATCTCTTTTATTGTACTTGTCATACGCAAATACTATTGCATTCAATTCTCACAATTAGTGAATTAGTACTCTTTCAATCTACCAATGATACATAATGATTTTTCTATTAAAGAATTATCTCTAAAGTTTATCTATATATTTAAAATTAAATATACTATATAATATCTTTTATCTCAACTATGATAGGGTAATTCAATTTGGTGTTATAGGAGCCCTTTTTTCGGAAGCTTCCCATATTTGCAAAATGTTAGGTGTATAATTTATCAAAAGTGTATTTTGAATTTAAAGATTAAAATAAATTAATTTCTTTTTTCGTATATTTTTCCCATATTGCTTTTATTGTGGCAAAATGTTAGGTTTATAATTTATCAAAGTGTATTTTGAATTTAAAGATTAAAATAGATTAATTGTTTTTTTCATATTTCTTTAAGTTAATTTTTAAATATGCAATTTATAAATGCATTATATTACTAATAGTTTAAATACTTTTTTATGGTATATAAAAATACATATTAGAAAATCGAATATAAATTTTTACATCACTTGGATGGAGATTATATAATATTTAATTATACTAATTGTACATATATTAGGTGGGAAAATATTAGGATATAGATTATTTTAGCTTTATTTTAACAAAATAATAAAAATTTATTTAGATGAAGATTTGTTGTAAATTTTATTAGCTTTAATTCATTTAGGTTGAGATTATATAATGTTTGAGTAATACTAATTAAGGTGGAGATTATATAATAGTTAAGTAAAAATTATTATAGATTCATTTATATAAGATTAGTTGAAATTTGACAAATAGTTGGTTTTTTTGACTCTTTGACAATTAGAATATCTTTTTCAATAAATAAAATGATATATAGAAGTGTTTCATAATTTGTCTTTTATATTGATTTTTTTTTTAGATTGGTTCAAGAAGAGATTATTTATAAATTCTCTCACTCAATTGGTTTAGGAAGAGATTGCTTGTAAGTTATCATAATTGTAAAATCATGCAGTACTTTAACTACAATAGTTGTAAGCTCAATTTCCTAAAAAATAATTAAAAATAACAAACCTAATAAATTAATTTTTGAACTAAAACTATATTATAATTAATTCTAAACTATTATGGAAAGTACATGCCACTATGTGGCATTTGTTAACATATTAATTTGTTCAAAAATTAATGAAGT
Source organism: Cupressus sempervirens (assembly GCA_028749045.1). Classification (NCBI taxonomy): domain Eukaryota; kingdom Viridiplantae; phylum Streptophyta; class Pinopsida; order Cupressales; family Cupressaceae; genus Cupressus; species Cupressus sempervirens. The sequence continues at coordinate 133,617,136 of CM053793.1, read as the reverse complement.
AAACTTTTCATCATTAATAAAATTTAGTAATTTCTATGTTTAAACAAATCAAACTTGATTTAGAAACTTAAGAAAATTAAAATACATTTTCTTATCTTTCATTTTGAGTTGTTAATAGGATCAATTATTTTTAACAAATAAAAGATTTATATATTTATTTTATAATATGCGAGGTGTAACTATGAGTGATAGATACTAAAACTAGTATAAAATACAATACAATTGCTTCTAATTTTTTGGTTTCTAAATCATTTTAGAGTTTATTTAAATGTAACAAGATTGTTAGTTTCATTTTCCAATAAATGAAGAGTTTCCATTTTCATTAATGAGATATAAATTCAAATATAATTGTTATATCTTCAATATTTTTACTTTTAAATGATTAATATTGCATAGGTTGTTATTTCATTTCTCAAATGATAGATAGGATCTACCACTAAGATAAAAGGTATTATACGATTATTTTCATTTGAATTTTCTTATATTATATATTATTGTATAATATTATAATAATATGTAGTTAAATGTTTATTTATTTAAAAAATTATTTGGTACAAATTTCAACTATATAATTTTCTCAACTCTTATACATTTTATATGGGATTTAATCTAAAAAATATAATAACAAATATATATATATGAAAGGAAACATAGTTATGCATCTTATTATAATAGATGTTAACATAAAATCCAACCAACCATAATAATAGCCATAGTCTAATTGTAAAAGGATGCATATTATGTTTTCAATAGAGGGAAGATAGAGTGACACTTGGTGAAAGGGAGGGAGGGGGGCCATATCTAGAGAGAGAGATGGGAACTCATATTACATTTTCAATAGCTAAAGATGTTCTTAATAGAGAGATCTTATAGTCTTAGGTAGAGAGAGGGAATAAGGTAGGGGAGAGTGAGAGAGGGGGTGATTTAGAGGGCATATATATATATATATATATATATATATATATATAGAGAGAGAGAGAGAGAGAGAGGGGGGGGGTGATTAGAGGGTACAAATAGAGCAAGAAAAGGGATCCTTTTATGTATGTATGTATGTGTGTAGAGCGAGGGGGGGCATATATATATATATATATATATATATATATATATATATATATATAGAGAGAGAGAGAGAGAGAGAGAGAGAGAGAGAGAGAGAGAGAGAGAGTAGGGGCGCGCACACACACACACACACACACACACACATAGAGAGAGAGGGAGAGTAGTGAAGTGAGGGGGTAGAGAGAGGGTAAAGAAAGGGCATACTAGAGAGAGATGGGGGAATATATATATATATATATATATATATATATATATATATATATATATATATAGAGAGAGAGAGAGAGAGAGAGAGAGAGGGTGATTAGGGGGGATTACTATAGAGAGGGAGGGAGAGAGGGAGGGAGAGGGAGATTAGTGAAGTGAGGGGGGTGGGGGAGAGAGAGATTAAATAAAGAACATACTAGAGAGAGATAGTGTGTAGGGGGCCATATATATAGAGAGGGGGTGGGGGGGAATAGTGAGAGAGGGTGATTAGGAGGAATTATTAGAGAGAGAGAGAGAGAGAGAGAGAGAGAGAGAGAGAGAGAGAGTAGGGGACACATATATATGGGGGGGGAGGGGAATAGTAAGAGAGGCTGATTAGAGAATTACTAAGGAAGGAGGAAGGGAGGGAAAGAGATCCAATTAATATACAATAGAATAGAAATTAGTTGAAAGACCTCTATCAATTGCCAAAGTCTCATAAATGCTTCAACTTCAGAGATAAATGTTGCCTACAGATGGTGTGAGTCCCTTCCGCCTGACTCAACTTTACAGACACTTGAATAGAACATTATGTTGCATATGGAACAAGGCATTTCATTTTCTAAATTTGACTTTACAAAACTATAATAAATGACTAAAATAAAAATTTGTTGTGCATCGAGAGAGAGAGAGAGAGGTGGAAGGAAGGGATCCAATTATATTTTTTGTAGAAAGAGAACTTAGAGATTGGGGTAGAGAGAGGGTGATTAGGTGGTATATATATATATATATATATATATAGATAGAGAGAGAGAGAGAGAGAGAGAGAGAGAGAGAGAGAGAGAGAGAGAGAGAATGCATAGTGGAGGGAGGGATATGTTGAGAGAGATAGGGGAAGGGATAAAGAGAGAGGGAGAGAGGTTAGGGGATGATATATATATATATATATATATATATATATATATATATATATATATATATATATATATATATATATATATATATATATAGAGAGAGAGAGAGAGAGAGAGAGAGAGAGAGAGAGAGAGGTGGCTAGGGCCATAACTAGAGAAAGTGGAAAGGGATAGGAGAGTGGAGAGTTAGAGAGATCCTCATAGTTTATTTATAAGATAGAGAGAGGGGGGTGGGGTGACTAGGGGCATAACTAGAGAGAGTGGAAAGGGATAGGGGAGTGAAGAGAGATCCTCATATTTTATTTGTGTGTGTGTGTGTGTGTGTGTGTGTGTGTGTGTGTGTGTGAGAGAGAGAGAGAGAGAGAGAGAGAGAGCTCTAAAAATAAGTAAAGTCTTAACTCTAACTCTAACCCTACCCATAACCTCAACCTTAAACTCCAATTGTAAACGTTATCCTAAGCTCTATAACCTTAACCATATGCATGTATACCTTAATATGAACCCAGATTGACTATAATCTAATACTAACCCTAATCCTAAGGAAAATGAATAATTATAACCCTAATCATAATAAATTTTAATTATAGTTATAAACATAATAATACTAATAATTGGTTCAGTATTAATTTCACCTAACTTCTAAGCCTAACCCTCACTCTAAGTCTAATTGCTCCTCTAACCATATTCCTAATGCTAAATCTAACTATAACCCTACTTATAATGAGGAAGCCTTTCACTAAGTCTATTTGTGTCCCTATCCATAACCATGTTCCTAAGTCTAAGCATACAACATATAAATTAAAGGTATACATAAGTTGAATAAATTAATAACATTAAAAACTAGTCATGTGTTCAAATTATGCAACTAAAGTACTATATATACAATATTTTTAAAATATCTAAAATAATTCTTTGATATTAACTACAAAAAAAATAGAATTAATAATTGCATTCTGAACCCTAAGCCAAACTCCAACCATATCCATAATAGACTTTAATAAATATATTTGTTTGAAATAAAATTAGAATTTTTTTATTTAAAATTTATAATTTAAAAACTAATAAAAATAAAAATATATATTATTATCATCTAAAATAGTGCACGGTGATAAAAACTATTTTATTTTTTTATTGGTGAAAAACTTTTTAGGATAACCTTATTGTTTATTATATAAGTTTGAAATGTATTGTTAATGTATTTATGGTTTTAATCTTATATTGATTTAAAAATAATAATAGAATAATACTATTTAAACAAGGGCTCTGTGTAGTTGTAGGCCCTGCTTATGCCTATGGTATCTATCGTAGAGTAGGAAGAAGGTATTTGTCGATAGCTTGGTTAAGTTGAAAATGGAGACAATGTTCAAAAGAAGTGAATGATAGAGGGTAATATCATTTTTCAGAAAACAAATAAGTAGATATATGTGGCCAACAAATTATAATTAACTCTTCTAGTATTTAGATTTTAACTTTTCAAGTAGTTATATTTCAAGAAATAGAATGTGATTGAGAAATATACTTTCCAAGAGTAACCTATGTAAGGCAATGTCTAATGTTTAGCTTGATTGCTAGTCAAGCTATCTCTTTAACAGTGATGACCAATATAGTCTCTATGGGACTCTGTGATGACTTAGGAATTAAAGAAACTAAAGCATTGAAGACACCAAGATTTGTAAAAATTAAACCTAAGTCAACGACATACATGAATGTCTTTGGACTTTGATCATCAATTATCTATCCATATTAGTTATGTATCCTTATAAGTTATCTGCGAAACAACATCACAATAAATTTTATTTCACTTAAGGATTCTAGCTTCTGAAAATTGGAATGTACAATAAATAAACTAACAGGCATTATGAAATAAAAAATATATAAACATAATAAACTAATAAAATGAGAAAAAGGGTAGACAAATAAAAAATATTTAAACACAATAAAGTGATAACTGCAAAAATGGGTAGACAACTCATTGAAGTACTCAAATAAAAATTAACAATAGGGCACAGTCATATTCTCAACCCATGGTGGGATGTAAGGAAATAGAAGAGTATATGGGCATAGACTATAGTAGAGGCCATTGTTTAGATTCTGACTGTCCCTTCTCAAGCATATTTCCTGCACAAAATAGAAGAGTAGGATGAATCAATAAATAGCTAGAAAAAAATAGTAAAAGTACAAAGATGGAATGAGTTGTGGACCGTGGATTTTTTTGGCAGGAGGTTCTATAAACCAATAATCCTACATTTGTAATAAAAAATAAGAATAAAATGTATCTATATTTCTAAATATCATGTTTGAGAGAACATGATATGGATGCCAATTTCACATCTATCATGGGTAGAGTTACAACAATGTGTAAGTATACATTTGCAAAATAATTTAGAAAGCTATACGTATGCACTGAAATAAAGTAATAATATAATTAGAAAAATTTCTCTCGAAATGTAACATAGCATTTCATTGATTCATTGCTAAGAATTATTCAAAATTGGAAGAAATCATGGTCACTGGTAAATCTCTAGTCACAAAAGATGAAGTTTGTGCCCTTTTGTGAAAAGAAAATCACAACCCTAAAAAAAATTTTGGCACAAGAAGGTGCCAACTGATAGTTTTTCTCAACACCAATGGATGTCGAGTGACAAGTAGTGGCTGTCGAGTTAGCTCAGCACAAGAGGAAGCTAAGTGAACTCAACACAAGGAAAACTAGGAATTAATGTATGCTAAGTGAGCTTGGCAACAAAAGAGATGCCGAATGAGAAAATCACCACTATTGAGTGAGCTTGACACAAACTGCAGATAGAACTCAATGAGAGCAAAAAAGAGAGGACATGGTAAAGACCAAACTGAGTGGGTTGTAGACTAGACTTACAACCTAAATTTTTCCACCATTAAAACCAAAGAGCTGAAGGATGAAAATTTCAAATATGAACTTCTCAAATGCAATAAATAAATAGAAGAAGAACAATAGATTTCCAAGTATGCCTGCTTTCTTTCTTGCTTTGTATTCAAATATGATAAAACTATTACAAAATCTAGGAGCATTCAGCTTCAACCAAAAAACCCTAAAATCTTCAAAATAATAAAACTTCAAACTTTAAAATTGCAACTATAATGATTGCATATAGTAGCACGTAGAGCAATCACTGCTTCATAGGTCGAATCAAAATAAAAAACTTACAGAATAACCAAAAGGATCCAACACGTGCAATTGAAAACATGAAATTGGAACTTGCTTCTTTCTTCTAACTTGATTTGCTGATCAACTTCTCTTCTTTGCACTACAACCTGCTCTTTTACAACTCTTTAAATCCTTCAACTCTCTTCTCCTCATCAAATGAGATAAATTCATTCCTTTTTGTCTCTTTTCCAAAAACATTTTCCCTCTCATTTTTCAATTTTGAACTCACCTACCACAATCAATATTTTTTACTGTTGCACACAATCACGTGGTAGGTGGGAATTTGGCTCTAGGGGCAAACCTACTGCGATAAGTTTCTAACACTCCCCCTTTTTCTTGAGCCAAAAAAACAAGGATCACTCCTAATCCAAATCAACTACACCAAGGAACTCTCTTAGGTGAACAAAAATTCCAATGCCTAAAGACTTAGTAAATATGTCTGCTAGTTGTTGCTCAGACTTGCAAAATTATATTTTGATATCTCCATTCTCTACCAACTCTCTGATGAAGTGATATTTGATTTCTATGTGCTTACTTCTCCCATGGAAGACTAGATTCTTGAATAGTACAATTGAAGAGATTTTGTCACAGTAAATTGTGGTTCTATCCTCCTTCCTTTCATTCAAATCTGCCAAGATCCTCTTTAACCAAATAGCTTGACATGCTACTACATTTGTTGCTATTTATTCAGCCTCTACTATAGATTGAGCAACAATAGGTTTCTTCTTGGATGCCCATGAAATTGCACCTGATCCCATATGGAACATCTATCTAGAAGTGCTCTTCTTATCATCTAAACTTTTAGCCCAATCACTATCTATGTAACCAACAAACTTGAAATTATTTACCATAGCATACAAAATCCCAAATCCGTTGGTACCATTCACATACCTTAGGATCCTCTTTCCCATTTGCCAATGAGAATCCTTTAGTGTTTCCATAAATCTAGAAATCAAACTTACTACATGCATTACGTCTGGCCAAGTTGCAGTCAAATACATCAAACTTCCAACTGTACTTTTGTATAGTGTTGGATTTACACTTTTGTAACAATCTTCCTTGGTCAACTTTAGACCTATTACTGTTGGTGCGGCGGCTGTCTTACTCTTCTACATTTTGAATCTCTCCAAGATCCATCTTCCATATTTTTCTTGAAAGATGAAGATGCCATCATGCATTTGTTGTACTTTTATACCTAGACAATACTTCAAAAGACCTAGGTCTATCATTTCAAATTCATTCTTCATGGCCTCTTTGAACTCACCAATTAGGAAATTGTCATTTCTAGTGAATATTAAGTCATCTACATATAAGAAGACAATCAACACGTTACCATTTGCTACATTGATGTAAAGTGTGGGCTCACCATCACTTTTTCTAAAGCCATTGCTCATCAAATATGAGTCAATCTTGCTATACATGCCTATGGAGCTTGCTTGAGCCCATATAGAGCTCTCTTTAATATGTAAACCTTGTGTTCTTCACCTACAACTTCATAACTAGGTGGCTGGTCCACATAAACTTTTTCCTTCAATACACCATTCAAGAAGGCAGACTTCACATCCATTTGATATACCTTCCATTTGTGCTGGGTTGAAATTTTTATAATAGCATGAACAATTTTCATTCTTGCAATTGAGGCATATGTCTCATCATAATCTCCACCATACTATTTCTTGTACCCCTTGAGCACTAAACATGCCTTATGCCTATCTATTTTTCCTTCAGCATTGCACTTGGTCTTGTAAACCCATTTCACTCCAATTACTTGCTTCTTGGGAAGTAAAGTAGTTAATTTCCATGTCTCATTTCTTTCAATAACATATATTTCCTCATCCATGGCATTACACCATTTCTCTTCATTCACAACTTCTTCAAAATAAATTTGATCACTATGAGAAAATAATGCAAAATTTACACTCTCATCATAATCTTCCTCATACCTTTCATCTTGGTATATCTCCCTTAGACTCTTAGTCTTTCTTGGCAATAGGGAAGTGAGAGTGGGATCTAAATTCTTAGTATTGTTGCTGCTACTATTTTACATACTAGCTCAAGGTTGTCTTGATATGCTTGGATTTGTTGCTCGACATATTAAGGGTTGCTTCCCTTTTACTTTTGCCTACAATCCATGCTAGCTACTCCATCTTCTTGCTGATCACCAATGTAATCTTCTTCCTCTTCAATAGTAGACACTTTACTTGAAGTCCTTGAGGATTCCTCTACTGAGTTATCCCATAACTGATTTTCAAGAAACTCCACATCTCTTGAAATGATGATCTTCTTGGAAATTGGATCATATAGCCTATAAGCCTTTGATTCCAAGCTATATCCTATGAAGATGCACTTTACACCTTTTTCATCTAGCTTTTGCATTTGTTCCTTAGGCACATGTGCATATGTTACAAATCCAAAAACTCTCAAATGTTCATCTGTCCATCTGTTCCTTGACCATGCCTCAAGATGAAATATCCCTTTCTCTGATTTTATATGATATTTCAAGCCTCTAATTAGATCTTTAAGATCAAACAACTAATATTTCAAAGATCCACCAATTTCTCAATAAACCCCCAAATCAGGTATGTCAAAAATAGTACCAAAAACTTCACAACTTCACATATTATTAATAAATCTGAAAGTGAAAATTTTTTATAGAAATTTCAGCAGAATAAAAGCATAAAAAATGATATTTTTAGATCTATATAGCATTTACACAATAGCTCCCAAATGGAGGACAAAAACAATGCTCATTAGGCTCCCAAAAATAACACAAAATAGTCGAAAACACCACAAAAGCACTGATAATCTATCACAAAAGTATAATCATGAAAAAATAAATATATTCAGCTCTATTTTAACATCTAAATGTATGATATATAGAAGCAACCCAAACTGATATGAAATAGTCAACCGGAATGCTCATCGGGCTCTCGAAAATAACACAAAATAGCTGGAAACACCACAAAAAAAGTAATAATATATCATAGAATTATAATCATAGCCAAATACATATATTCAGCTCTATTTTAACATATAAATGTCTGATATACAACAGCAACCAAAACTGGTACGAAATACTCAACTGAAAACACCAAACTCTTACAAAAAACACACCCGAAAACCCACAAATCTGCACTGTTCAGCACAAAGGCAAACTCTGCATGAGCATGCACATGGAATGGCTTTAAACTCTCATCTTTATCCTTATGGAAAACTGCAAACTCCTGTTCTTGGGTCTCCTTCTCCACAGGTTTGGCAGCCTTTGAAGAACAACAAAAAAATGAGCAAAAATCAAGTTCTGGAATGAACCCAAAATGCCTCCAAACCCCTTAAAAGAGGGCATAACCCTAACTCACGTCCAAGAGGGGTTAATAAAACATATTTTAATAATAATTTTCATTTATTAGTCCAAAGGTTTTCAAAGATTAACCCCTTTTTCTGAAACTTCACCTTCTTAGGCCTGCTTGCCTAGGCAAAAATTATTATTTTTAATTATTTGAAAAGGGACATGACAAGTCCTCCCCTCCCAAATATTGCTTGTCCTCAAGCAATGGCTAAACAATAAATCAATCAATCCACTTGGATCCCAAATGTAGTCATGAACTATACTACTTTCAATTAACACAAGCTCCTCCAATATCCTCTGCAATATAACCAAGAGGAATCCATAATCAAACTGACAATTACAGCTCAACCAAACTCCAAAATCACCACTGCCACAGTCAGAAACCCATGAGACACAAAATCCTAAAATGTTAGAACCCAAGTAAAGTGGACAAATCAAACTGCCAACACAGTAAATACCATCAAGGCATCCCACTGGCCTATACAGAATGTACAATCCAACTCTGCAACAATGGTGAACACTTTCGAATGAAACTGTACCAATTATGGAGAATCCACACATTGTAAAACTCCTGCAGTCAACACAACTCTACGAATCACCAGCCACTATCTCATAACCATAACTCCCATGCATTGCTAATTTTGAAAAGACATTAAAAGATAAATAGCAAGAAATAGAACCCAAACCAAATCTTCCATGAGCAAGTGATACAGCCCACTGTGACTAACCACTAGCTAAGTCAGGAGATGTCATAGCCAAAGGAGCAGAATCAATAACAACAACTGCTAAAGCATCACTCCCAAACTCTTGCTCTAAGTCATGTATTATCAAGCTGTTAACTGTAGAACCTATCACCATGTCATGCCCATCACAACTCTCATCCCAAGGCGTCAAACTGTCCCATAACTGATGACAAGCACTATGAACCAAAGTACATCTCTGTATCATCATCTCATCAACATGGTCATCAAAGGTAAATTGATGAGCATACCTCACAGTGTAGTGCCGATAGAATGTGCCAATCTTAGTCGGTGGCTCAGACTGTAGTCCAGATGAAACTAACTGAAATCAATCACTAACCAAGTTGGAATTGACTACTACCTCTAAAGACATTGCCAAGGGAGTAATATTACTAGTAGGAACCATGCCAACTGTTGGCTCACCAACATTACACATGATCTTTGATACAACATCTCTAGTCTCTGTGCCATTAGTACTAGAGGCCACCACCATGTCAGGCACACCATAAGAATTTGTTGCAGCACCCAACTCAACTAAACTTGATTCTAGTGGGAACGAACCCGATATGCCAATGTTATTATCAAGGATGGATGCATCCCCATCTCCACTATCTCTGACAATCTTGACCATGGACATCCTTAGATCACTAAACACCACAACTTGTGACTGTACAGAATCTGGTAAAGATTGCAGTCACTCCAACTCCATGGTGACCTTAGTCAAATGAAACTATGACTCCTTGAAAGCCAACTATGTACTCTCAAGAATCTTAGAAGTCACCTCGAGTTTCTGAGTAAGCTCACTCACCTCATCTTCCTTGGACAATAATGCGTCATATGTTGTACTCCCCCACTCCATAAGATAATCTCTGTCGGCTACCAACTGCATATAATTATGTCTCAAAATCTGAATAGCCTCCCATAAAGAGTGGATCTCTATCAAGGAAAGATAACTGCCTTCCTGCTCATCATTAGTAGGAGAACCCCATCCATAAACTGCTAACAACTGACAAGCAGCATCGAAATGCTGGCAGGTGATAGCAATATCTCGCTCACTAACTCTCAACTGATTAGACACATGATGGCACTGGCTAGACTGTCTCCTACAAACCTCCTCTAATGCACTGTCTAAAGGAGTATCCTCAAAGTTACTAGTCTCTAGAGTATTACCATTCATATCCTATGAATCAACTCCAAAGCTCATATCAACATACAAAGTATCAAAAACTGTAGCACTGCTGTCCAACTCCTCTGTACAAAAAGAGATTGCCAAGGAAACTAAGTCTTCAAAACTACCCACTACATCCTCCTAGATGTCATCAATGCCAATATGATCTTGGGACTCATCTGTATACACTGCCAAATATGAAAGATCACCAACACATTCCAGCAAGTATGGTCGACTGGATATATGAACAAAGCCCAACACTGGTGTATAAAAACTAATACCAACATCAGAAAAGCTGTTGGCACAAGAAAAGACAACACCATGCAATCTTCTAATCAAATCCATGATAGCACCCAAACAAACACTGCTACCAAAAAGTGTTAAAGATCTCCAGCCAACTGAATCCCAAATGCCAATATAACAATCTCAAGTCCATATCCGTAAACTAGAATCAGCTAGTAACTCAAGCAGACTCATCACCTGAGTAATATGACCAATACCAACTAACTCCACATACATGTCATGATGAGATAATGAAGTCACAATACTATCTATGTTCACTTCCAGTTGGCTGGACAAATCATGTGAAGTACTACCAGCCTCAACCTCATGTGATGAGGCATCTAATTGTGCCTAGTACTCTTTCTCAGAAAAGTCATGAATGCTCAATGTCTGCTCATCTCTACCAAGTATCTCACCATCATGCACAACAACATCCTCATAATCATCATCTGAACCCACTACACTATAGTCACTGTCTATTGTAACTATACCATCCTAAATACCTGTGACATCGCCCTTTGATGACCTATATACAATTGTCTCAATTTGAGTATCAAGTTGACCATTACTATCAATCTGCATAACATCCTTTCTCACTACCTCCTATGGTAGAGTAGAATCTGAGACCTCTGCCTAGATATAAGCTAGTTTCTCAAACTCCTCATGCAAGTTCTTGGTAATTGTGTCATTTGCTCTGTGAGAAAAATTTCCAAATAGAAATCCAGTCAACTTATCCACCTTAGCTGGGTCGGACAACATTTCATTCATCATACAGTGGTGCTTAACCAACTGTTTAGACATGTCATGGCTTATTTTCTTAAGTTTATCTTGAATGTCTAAATAACCATCCTTTCTACTATTCTGACTCTGGATATCAATTGTCTAAGATCATGTCCTTTGAGACTCTATATTATACCTATCCATTCTAGATAAAGTAGAGTGTAACCCCAATAGGTTATAACTTCTTCAAACACCAAGAATCTTTATACTTTAGTTGTTTGACATTTCATCAAACACTTTGCAAGCAAGGGGTCGTATGACTGATATAAATTTTCAGATTACTACAAGGACTCTTGTTTCAATTTGCATCAAAGAAAATGCTTACAAAAATACTCCAGATTGTCTAAACAATGACCTAACATGAATGTGCAACTAATTTGGCAATATTCAATACAAATATGAGACTTAAACTACTTGCAATATGCAGCTACAGCAACTAGTAATTATGACAAATACCTTGGATGTCTTGGAAGAATTGCTTTGCCATCTCATCTGGATCAGCCATACTTTTTCCTTCCTTGGATTTTGCACTTTTACTTTAAACTAGAGGTTTGATTTATTTTATTTTATTTTTCTCGCTGCAAATATCACTTTTCTCTTTCACTCAGTTGCATGCAAACTTCTACAAACCCTCAGGCTGGCAAGATCATAGCTCTAATACCACTGAAATGTCTCTTTCTCTAATTTTATATGATATTTCAAGCCTCTAATCAGATCTTTAAGATCAAACAACCAATATTTCAAAGATCCACCAATTTCTCAATAAACCCCCAAATCGGGTATGTCGGAAATAGTGCCAAAAACTTCACAACTTCACATATTATTAATAAATCTAAAAGTGAAATTTTTTTATAGAAATTTCAGAAGAATAATAGCCTACAAAATGAAATTTCTAGATCTGTATAACATTTACACAATAGCTCCCAAACGGAGGACAAAAACAATGCTCATGAGGCTCCCAAAAACAACACAAAATAGCCGAAAACACGACAAAAGCACTGATAATCTATCACAAAAGTATAATCATGACTAAATACATATATTAATCTTTATTTTAACATATAAATTTCTGATATATAGAAGCAATCCAAACTGATATGAAATACTCAACCGGAATGCTCATCGGGCTTCCGAAAACAACACAAAATAGCTGAAAACACCACAAAAATAATAATAATAAATCATATAAGTATAATCATGGACAAATAAATATATTCAACTCTATTTTAACATCTAAATGTTTGATATACAGTAGCAACCCAAACTGTTACAAAATACTCAACCGAAAACACCAAACTCTTACAAAAAACACACTCGAAAATCCACAAATCTGCATTGTTCAGCACAAAGGCAAACTTTGCATGAGCATGCACATGGAATGACTTTAAAATTCCATCCTTAGCCTTCTTATAAACTTACAAACTCCCGTTCTTGGGTCTCCTTCTCCACAGGTTTGGCAGCCTCTGAAGAACAACAAAGAAATGAGGAAAAATCAAGTTCTAGAATGAGCTCAAAATGCCTCCAAACCCCTTAAAAGAGGGCATAACCCTAACTCACATCTAAGAAGGGTTAATAAAACATATTTTATTAATAATTTTCATTTATTAGTCCAAGGATTTCCAAAGATTAACCCCTTTTTCTAAAACTTCACCTTCTTGGGCCTGCCTGCCTTGGCAAAAAATATTATTTTTAATCATTTGAAAAGGGACATGACACAAGAGGTATCTTGTCACAAACTGAATTTTTAGGACACCTATTAATCAAATATACTACTGTTGCTATAGCTTCTCCCCAATATTCAATTGGGAGCTCTTTTTCTTTCATCATGCTTCTAGCCATTTCAACAATGGTTTTGTTCTTTCTCTTAGCTACTCCATTTTGCTGCGGAGTATAACTAGCAGTAAGCTCTTTCCTTATGGAATTTTTTTTGCAAAATATTTACAAACATATTGGAGGTATACTCCCCTCCTCTCTCTGATCTTAGGACCTTAATATAGTGTCCACATTCTTTTTTAGCCAAGGCTTTAAATTCAACAAATTTATCAAATGCTTCAGATTTGTTCTTCAAAAAATACACCCATGTTTTATGACTGAAATCATCTATGAATGTCATAAAATAAGTACTCCCCCCAATAGAAGTAGTTTTCATAGGGCCAATAAAACTAGAATGCACCAATTCTAATGGTGCTCTAGCCCTTCTAGAATTTCCATAATTAAAGGGAAGCCTATGTTGCTTACCAAAAATACAAGTCTCACACTTGTCATAAGAATCTACTATGCTTGTCAGACCAACTACCATTCTTTTTTTTGGACAACAAATTTAAACCAACAATGCTAAGATGTTCATACCTAAGATGCCAAAGCTTGGAGGGGTCTTCAATTACACTCCTAAAAGTTGATTGTTGATGTACTACTTTACATGCATGCTTTGGAGCTGCAACACTGGCTTGAGAAGAGAAACATGTCTCTGTCTTCAATAGGAAAATCTGGTTCTTCGTCATTTGGATTGCTACAAGTAATCTATTACTCTCATTCTTCTTATGAATGACACACTTGTCATTTTCTGTCAACACCTTGTATCCATTTTTAATGAGTTCTCCAACACTCATCAAATTATGCTTCATACTGGTGGCAAAATACAAATTATGTATTTTCTTCTTCTCACCTTGCTTGGTGCAGACCATAATATATTCTTTGTCTACTATGGGAATGGTTCCATTATTTTCCATCTTAATTTTAGACTTAAAAGTCTTATCTATAGGATTTGATAAAATCCAACTCTGTAGTTGCCAGGATCATCTGCATGCAAAATAACCTATCGAAGGTAAACCAAGAAAGAAGAGGTGGAGCTTGGAAAAATCCTAAATGGACATGAGAGAGAAAATATGCAAAATAATGAAATTATATTTACAATGAGAATGCAATGTGTTTACAATGAGTGAGAGACTAAATATAAAGGCCTCATGGAAGCTTGTAGAACAAGCTAAAAAGTGGTAGAAGATAAGGTTGACAACTAAGCACTCTTCCACAAAAAAGTGGAAAATGCTAGAAGGGAGCAAACTCCCGAGTTGTCGACAACTCATCACTACATACATTAAATACTAAATATTAAATAGATGCATTAACCTAAGTAAGCTTAAGTAAATAGAATAAATAATTAATTAATTACTCTAACACCCCCCCTTAAGTGAAACTTAGGGGAATTCCTTAAGCTCGCAAAACTAAGATGAAATGCAGAATGGGTCCTTGAAACAAGGCCATGTTAGATACCCATGTACAATGCAAAGAGATCAAACCTCTATAAATAGGGAAAGAGAGAAAACCACGCGGGAAAAACCCTCCCCCAAAAAGAGGTAAGAATCTAGTGAAGAACTGAAGAAGCCTCCAACTAGGAGAATGTCCCCTAAAATAGGAACAAGAAGTGATCATGAAGAGCATCACTAAAGCATGAAGAAGTCGCAAAATTTTTCATCAGAAAGAAAATTGCTGATCTAAAGAACCTCCATGGAAGAAGAAGGCACGAACCAAGCATGTATATATGGTAGATGATCTATCTCACCAAAATGAATAGGTAGCTAACCACTACAATCGCCTTGTATATAGGATTAACCACTAAATACATAGTTCACACTATCAAACTATCGAACCAAGGATGCATTAGAACAACAACATAACCCCCCCCTTAATGTATATAGGGTGAGATGATAGGCAACTGAGAAGGTGGGCCAAAATCCTCTGCAGACAGAATCAAGAACAACGAGAGAGGAAGAGGTACAAAAATCTATAAAGACACAATCACAATGATGCTACATGGGGCTAATTTTGTGGAAGAGACACTCACTTGACAAAGGGAGAAGGCCTAAAATAGAAAACAACTATCCCCCCTATGGTGCTTTATAAAATTAATGCATGTACAACTGTCTCAAAAATAACGTTCATGAATCTAAAATGCAAAAGTGGCACTTTATCTTAGTGCCTATATAAAAGAGCTTATAAATGATGTCTATAATGATCAAAACAAAGAAAAAATTTACACAAAAGAAAGTACAACCTAAAACAAAAGAAACCATGCCAAGAAAATGATCCTCAGACCTAAAACATCCAAGATATCTACCATATAGCAAAAATGTCAAAAATATGATAGAAAGAGTATGGGCTAGAATCTAAGGAAAAAGACTATATTTCTAAAAAGGTGACAAAACCAGCTTTTCAAAAATATAATGTTTTCAAAAAATTGACATGGGATGCAAAAGATATGCATGTCAGAGTCAAAAATAGAACTTTAGACTTCAACAGAAACAATAGGCAACAAAACTACATCAAAATCTGAAAATATCTAATTAATGTCTTTGCCTCAAAACTATCTTTCTGGCACTTCTTTCGAATTAGAAAAATACCTCCGTATGCTCAAGTTATGGCCAAAAAATTAAAGGTAGGTCCAAAATGACCCTAAAGGAGAGGCGCAAGAAGGTTTGCTGATGCAAGATGACATGATGCTAACATCAGCAAAAAATGAGCTTAAAATTGATGGCTAAACGACTGTCATAGCAAAAAAGAAAGCCACGTGGCAGTGCCATGTAGATGC
The DNA here is from genome assembly GCA_028749045.1 of Cupressus sempervirens. Lineage (NCBI taxonomy): Eukaryota > Viridiplantae > Streptophyta > Pinopsida > Cupressales > Cupressaceae > Cupressus > Cupressus sempervirens. Next base: position 133,600,895 of record CM053793.1, on the reverse strand, counting down.
CACATGGAAGGTACAACTGACATGATAGGGGCCACATGGCAACCCTGCCATGTGTCACACACTGACTATGTGACTGCTACTGAAGTGTGCTACCACATGAGCTGATTGTGTCCACACAATTGTCGACACTGGCAAGCTACGCAGGAGTGGTGACTAGGCAGAGATCCCTGGTGGAGCGCGGGATAAGTCAGGCGTAGGTGGAAAGAAGAGGTGGCATTTCCTATCTGGAGTAGAGGGCATGCTGCGGTGCTGCCACAGTGGCTAGGCAGTCGCGCAACTAGCCGCAGGAGCCCATGGGCTAATCACAAGTGGCGCGGCTATGGCCCTATAGTGGTGGTTGGTTTTTTTAATTAAAAAAAAAAATTCACTCTGCACATCCATACGATTCATATGAAAGACCTTGCAAGCAAAAAAATTTTGCCTCTCGGAGCTCTATCTCCAAAATTGACAAATTTTATATGAATCCTAACTATAAATAATGTTCCAGATCTAATGGCAACATCTGTTTGGGCCCAATGTGCTCCAAAAAATTGCTCTTCCTTTGATTTGAAGAAAAATGCACAAACAAACTAGGGTTTGTGTCTCCAAATCGTGGCTTCAAAAAACCTTCAACGAAGCAGCAACAAGGAGGCTCTAATACCATGTAGGAGTTGATAAAATCCAACTCCATAGTCTCAAAGATCACCTACATGCAAAATAACCTATTGAAGGGAAACTGAGAAGGAAGAGGTGGAGCTTAGAAAAACCCTAAATAGACATGAGAGAGAAAATATGCAAAACAATGAAATTATATTTACAATAAGAATGTAACATGTTTACAATGAGAGAGAGACCAAATATAAAGGCCTCATGGAAGCTTGTAGAACAAGTTGGAAAGTGGTAGAAGATAAGGTTGACAACTAAGCACTCTTCCACAAAAAGGTGGAACATGCTAGAAGGGAACAAACTCTTGTGTTGTCAACAACTCATCACTACATGCATTAAATACTAAACATTAAATAAATGCATTAACCTAAGTAAGCTTAAGTAAATATAATAAATAATAAATAAATAATTAATTATTTACTCTAACATTATCAATGAAAGAAATTAAATTTTCATTACCACTCATGTGGTTGCTACAACCGATGTCTAGGTATCATACCTCAGGGTTGCCTTCTTCACCAACATTACACATGATAAAGGCTATGGGATTGTTTGCATTTTTCATGTTCACATTAGCCACATTCGCATTCTTCTTTGACTAATCAGCATGTTTCTTCCAGCATTCACTTACATAATACCCATGTACTTATGATAGTAGTAGTATTCAACATTGCTCTTGTTGGAGTTATAAATTTTCTTACCTCCTCTAGAGCTATTTTGAGAGATGCTTGCTCCCTCTTGGTTGTTTGCTCATCCTGACATTTCTACACCAGCATTCATTTGACCATTCCTTCTATGACCTCTACTTCTTGAGCCTCTACCAAAGCCATCTCTTCCTCTCCCCCTCCCTCTTGAATTCTCTTGAACCTTAAAAAATTTCTCTTGAGAAGTAATTGTTGATTAATTTATCCTATGCTCATGGGTTTGAAGAGTTCCCATCAACTCATCCATGGTCAATGTGGTGAGGTCCTTTACTTCCTCTATGGTCATCACAAGGTTGTCATATTTCTAAGGTAAACTCCTCAATATCTTCTCTACTATTCTCTGTTCATCATAATTTTCTCCACTTGATTTGAGCTGGTTTATCAAAGTGGAGACTTGTGAGTTGAACTCTATAATATGTTCATTATCTCTCATCTAAAGGTTCTCAAAATCTCTTCTGATCATCTATAGCTTTACTACTCTGACCTTATCAGTTCCCTTGAAGTTTGTCTCAAGGATGTCCCATGCTTCCTTTGGATAATTTGTTGTTGCAATCTTGGAAAAAATTATCTCTGTCATTGATGCCTCAATCAAACTTAATGCCTTTGCATCCTTTCTCCTTAACTCCTTCCATTGAGTCTTTTGATTGTTGGTAAGGGCAACATATTGAGTTGGGTCTGTCACATCATTGAACCCATTAATCACAAGCTCCCACAAATTATTTACAACCATTATGATTTTCATTTTCTTTTCCCATGTATCATAATTTTGTCCATTAAAAGATGGTGGCTACTACCATATTTTTCCTGCATCTCTTGCCATGTTAGACATCCCAAAAGAAATTCACTAACTCATTGTGGATATGGGGCCTCAAAGCTCTAATACCATGTGAAAAATAAATCAAAACCCTAAAAAATTTCTTGGCACATGACAGTTTTACTCGACACCAATTGATGCCAAGTGACAGGCAGGGGGTGCTGAGTTAGCTGAGCACAAGAGGAAGCTGAATGAACTTGGCACATGGAAAACTAGGCAATAGTGTATGCCGAGTGAGCTCAGAAACAAAAGAGATGTCGAGTGAGCTTGATCACCACTATTGGGTGATGCTCGGCAATAGAGGATGCTGAGTGAGCTTGGCATAAACTATAGATAGAACTCGGTTAGAGCAACAAAGAGAGGACTTGGTAAAGACCAAATAGAGTGGGCTATAAACCAGACTTACAACCTAGATTTTTCCACCATTAAAACCAAAGAGCTGAAGGATGAAATTTTCAAATATGAACTCCTCAAACGCAATAAATAAATAGAAGAAAAATAATAGATTCCCAAGTATCCCTACTTGCTTTCTTGCTTTCTATTCAAATATGATAAAACTATTACAAAATTTGGGAGCATTTGGCTTCAACCAAAAAATCTTAAAATATTTAAACTAATAAAACTTAAAACTTAAAACTTGTAGCTCTAATGGTTGCATACAATAAGTTTTGGAGCAATCACTACTTCATAGGTCAAATCAAAATAGTGAATTTATAGAATAACCAAAAGGATCCAACACGTACAACTACAAACACAAAACTAGAACTTCCTTCTATCTTCCAACTTGATCTACTAATCAACTTCTCTTCTCTGCACTACAACATGCTCTTCTACAACTCTTTAACTCCTTCAACTCTCTTCTCCTCATCAAATGAGATAGATTCATTCTCTTTTGTCTCTTTGCCAAAAATATTTTCCTTCTCATTTTTCAATTTTGAACTCACCTGCTACATTTAATATTTTTAACTATTGCAGGCCATTAGGTGGTAGGTGGGCATTTGGCTCTAGGGGGAACCTACCACAATAAATTTCTAACACTTTTCACATCATGTTTCTTTGGAGACAATAATGCAATAATGCACATAGTGAAGACATTGAACAAATAGAACTCGGATGCCCCACCTTGAGTTATCCTGGATTGGATAAAGATCTCAAACTTTGGATTCCTTCGAGTGTAAATGAGAGAACTAATGGTCATTTATAAGTAGAATGGTTCTAAATTAGAAATAATGTGAGAACTATAGACAACTATAGACAAGAAATTGGTTGCTTTTGTGTATTTTTGAGCACTTCATCTCCATTATTATCATTTTGATAGTGGAATTATTAGTTTGGTCTCCAAGAATGACACCCAAGTTAGAAGTATATCTTATAGCTCCATTATAATTTCATCTTACTAGTAAAGGAGTAGTAATTCCAAATAGTCCAAAAGCTTTAATATCTCTGATGTTATGAGCTTTCTGCATTAGTCCAATTCAATATTTAGATTTCTCTAGAACTACCATGATAGCTAGATTGTGGTAATTGAAAGGTCGGATTTGGATGACTCAGTTGCTTGATTTCATGAGTTCATCTCAGACATAATTCTGAGTATGGATATAAGAGGACTATATGGTTCTTTATTATAGCCAATATCTATGTCCATCCTAGATATGCACTAAAACACTAATACTCTGAGATATATATTTTGAACACAACATGGTAAAATTGTTCTTTTGCTTTAATATATGGGTATATATTCTTAGATGGAATGCTAAAAGATAGAAAACAAGAAAATGAGTTTTTTTCATTCCTATTTAGTTGCTTCAGACATTTGATTGTTTTTAGCCACATTTTTTGACAGCAATTTACTTCCTCGTGTGTCATTAGGGCCCAAGCTTTGGAATAAAGATAAGTTCATTTATATGGTACTAATTTTTTTTGAATTTCTCAACATAGTGCTAGGTAAGTGGAATCCCTAAAATTTGCATTTCAATCCTCTTTTGGGGCAGTAGTCGCATTTTATTTCTTAATTTTGGAGGCAGTAACGAGGGTTTTAGCTCAGACCATGGGAGAGCATTTGAACAGTAAACATGGCTATTCAATTAAATTCCAAGAAACATAAAATTGGGAGCAAGCTTAGATAGCAAACAAAGCAACAAACATCAAGCCAAACAAAAGGAGATCAATATATATATATATATATATATATAACATTGCTGAAAGTACATTCCCTACTAATATTGCAGATATACAAGTAATTATTACATACGAGATGCTTCCCTATTAATATTGCAGATATAGAAGACAACCAACTATTTTCACCATAAATCCTTACATATTCTGTTTTCTGCAACTATCAGTCAAGTATGAAGAAGAATCAAGATAAAATACCTTTGAATTTGAACTAGGACTGCAATGCAAAATAGAATGTCCAAGCTGAAAACCATGTTTCATCCACAGCAAGTGCACATTGTTTGGGAGAGGACAAATAGAAAAGGAATGGAAGACATATTTTAATATACCAATTAGGAGATAGAGCAAGCGTTCATGCATAATGTCAAATGGTTCCACCTGTAGATGACACATCTCTCACCTCTGCACAATGCCACACTCCCATCAGTGGAAATGAATTTCCTTATAATTTTGTGTAGAAAAAAATGAAAAGACATCCAGCAAAATGGCTAGTAGCTAATGAAGAGGCAGAAAATTTAAGAGCAACAATAGCGTTTAATAGAAAATGAAAACTAATGCATGCTTTTGTCGGATTATTTTTCCCTTTATAGAATATCATGGACTAACAATTATAAATTTAATTAATAAATTATGGAAGATTGTTATTCCGTGGGTTAAGTAGACGCTTCCCAAAGTAAGATGATTAGTTATTGAGAAACTCTAGATTGAAAAATCTAACTACAAAAGACCATATGACAAAGGACTAATAAGTCGAGCCAAATTCTCTGAAAATGACTTTAATAAGAACTAATAGTCAATTCAACAAGGCTGTTCAAATTTTGAAGCTAGAAAGTTGAAGACTTGAGGGGATTTGATACAGCAGTGGGCTGTGAAGTTAAATTGCTATTGACCTTGTTTGCCTTGGACCCTATATTTGGCAAATGTGGATATCATTATAAATAGAGTAGAGCTTGGAATAGAGAATCAGTTGTTAAAATCTACTGAAGAGAAGGGAAAGAATAAGAATAAGTGATCTCTGTCCAGTCTGAAGAAGAAAAATAAGAATCGAAAGAACATCACTGTGTACTGATCAGATTCCTAATTATTCAGGATGATGCCACTTCTTGGTCCACCTACATTTGGAAATATTACAGTAAGATGCAAGACCGGATGACAGTAATCCTAACATTTGATTACTTCTGATCACAAACTTCACGAAAGCATGTAAACATTTCATTCTAAAAATGATATGTTGATGGTTATGTGAGATTTATTATATATTTGTGATCCTTCTTTTGATATGGCTGTGTAATCATAGCTGTAAACCAGCGATTCTCTTATTCTTTAGGTCTATGTTCAGTTCTGTGCAATTATTTCTCAGGTAACTGGTTAAGGGGGATAACATGTCTGTTAGAAGTTGTAATCTTTCCTTGGTGTGTTTATAAACCAAGGTTAGAACTCTTTTCTTTATTGTTGTAATATATTAGGATATAAGCCAAGGTATCCTAATATATTTCTTTTTTGTCCTTTTTCCACTACATCTTATTTTGTCATCTAGTGGAATATGTGAGGACAAATATTTATTTTAATTTCTAATTTTAGATTATTCCTCCTTAAGAGGAATCTCACACTTGGCCTCACACACTTATGAATGGTGGCATTCATAGACATGGGAGTTACATTCTAACTCCTCTCTCTCATCTCTATTTAAGAGATGACCCTCTTCTCTCATTTAACAATGAGGTTTCTTCCTCTTCTCAAATATTGTATGAGCCATTGCTCTCTTGCTCTCTCTCTTTTTCTTCTTAGGCTTTTCATGCCTCATTCATAATGTCACAAGGGGTTTTCTTTGCTTTCCCCTTTCCAAATATCTTGTCTCATGGTGTTGGAGCTTGAAGCTTTCTCTCTCCTATTTTATGGTAATATCTTTTCATGCATTTACTCACTTAGATTCTTTCCTGGTATTGCTTATTTACAGATTTCTTTTTCCATTTCTAACAATGTCAAAGAATAAGTTCAATTTTTAGATGATTTATGATAAATTTTGATCTGTTTAAGTTATTGGCATGTAATCATACTAATATGATTGTTTTACTAAAAAAGTGAATGTGGTTTAGTCTAAATTTTTAAAAATAGAATTTACTTGTTTTTTATCTGTTGATTATAAAACTCAAATTTTAGTTTTAGAATATGATTACTGACATAATGATAAAAAAAAAAATTCAGCCATACTAATAAATAGGATCCCCTGGTGCATTTTCAATGCTTGCTAGTTAAAGAGAAGACCCACTGTCGTATTTCAATGAGGATTGTGGAATTAAGTTGTTTCAAGTCAAGTTGATTGTTGACATGTAAAAAGCAATAAGTATTGGGTCAATTTTGTAAGAGTATAAATAATCTATCAAATCAATATAATAAATTATTTCTTTTGATTCGATGAACTACTGATGTGAAAGAAAAAACTAGTCTACAAATTATATTGCTCACAGATATTAGACAAGAAAAGCTTAGCTAACTCATCAGCTAAACAATGACAAGCGATATTTCTGAAGATTCCATTGCAAGATTAACAAGGAAAAGGAATATAGCCTGGACCCATATACAAATCAGTCAAAAAGACAATCAAAACTTGTATCTTAAGAAAGAGATTGAAACCAGAAAAATCAAAGGGAATAACAAGAACTAGAAATATTTTTCACTTAAACAATGAATTAGGGACTATCAAACTTCTCAAAGTCCTTGGAAGGGATGGATTAGAATGGAATGTCCTCTCATTATTTTATGTATAAATCCCAATCTAAAGAACCCTTAATCACAACATGAGCTCTCATTTAATTTTGCATAAGGATTCTTTGCCCACATTAATATGGTCATACGTGAAGACACTTCATTTTGCCTGGAATTTTTTCTCTTTAACAGAGGAGGACCAAAGAAACTAATTTAGAACTCTAGAGAGACTAATGATTGAAACCTAATTTCTTTGAAAAAGGAACATTTACAACCATATTATAAAATCAGAAGATGTTGGAGAGACATTTGCAGAAGATGTGGTGCTGGTTGGTCTATGATTTGAACTAATTTTTATCCTCTCTCTCTTACTATTGCTCTTTCCATTTTGGATTCTGGTTAGATCTTTTTTGGTTAACATTTCTAGTAAAACAGTTCATACATAGAAATTTTGGCTAACATTTTATAGTAAAATAGCCCATACCTACAGAATTTTGACGAACATTTTAATCCACACATTGGAATTTTTTACTAATGTTTTGTAGTGAAACATCTCATACAATGGAAATTAAAGCCTAAAATATTTCGATGAAAAAATGAAAAGAAAAATTACAGAAGACAATTGATGGTTTAGTCTTTTATGAGGGGAACTGATATAGAAGCTAAGCTCAAAGATAATTTGTGTTCATATGTGACTTCTTCAAACATCACCAATTTCTGGTACAAGTAAAGGCAAGTAATAGACTATACCTAACCATGACTATGGCCAAGCAACCATTAAGCAACAAGTGAGCCTATTCAAAATATATCCGCAGTCTACAAGAACAACAAAACTATTTTTCAATATTCACAGAGCACCAAAATAGTCTTTTCCTATTTAAAAGAGAATAGGAAAATTGTTTCTACCTTAAAAAACACACAACCTCACTCCACGATAGAGGGCAAAATGGTGCTTTACTGAATAGTTTCATTTTATAATGTTCTTATCTGGTAGCTTTTTGTTGCTAGCATGGAGATTTAAGTACCAAATTTTATTGGAATGGTACACCTCATTGCATGCAAAGAATATCTATGGAACACATTTTATTCTCTGCACACATTGCATGTTTGGGAAATCACAGCAACAGACATGTGCTTGAGAAATCACAGCAATGGACGTGTAGGTCTCTTCCTAAAATGACAGTTGCCAAACTCAAAGTTTTTCCATAATATTTGTACTAAAAAAGAAAAAACTACCCAGAACCAATGGAAATTTTAGCCTCCTCCCTTTACGATAGGGACTAATAAGTGTAAATGTTTTTTATAAGTATATATTGAAAAATTTTCTTACTTTATCTAAAAAATCAATATTTAAAGCTAAGGATACCATACAATTTTATAGAATTTTTTTTTGTTGAAATCTATCATGATTCCTATATTGGTCTACACTACCACTTCTCAATATAAATCAAGTTTGAACTTCTAAGTTTCATTTGATTAAACATTGTACTATTAATATGATTTATGAATGCAGTTGAAAGGTTGAAATCAAGTCATAAATTCTCAACCACCCCTCTGGATTTGAAAGCTCTATTCCATAAACCTATAACCTAACATCTCCCTACAATAAATAAAAAATAATCATCTCAGATGCATAATTCGTATGGACAGTGTACCTCTCAATAATGTGCTCCCACGTCGAACAGACTTCCACTGTCCTCTTTCTATCACTATCACTCCCTTTGCTTCAGACCCTTCACTCATTTATAGAAATTGAACGACTCAGATCAATTCCATGGTCCTCCAATGCTTATCTTGCATGTCTAGCCGTTGATTCTCAATGCTCAATTGTACATTTGTGGAAATATCCTGACTGTTTTCGTTTGTTAATGAAAAGTCCAAAAGTCAATTAGATCACCAAATTATTTTGTTAGCTCCCATCTTCCTCAAATACATCTCCCATCACAACTCTTTCGAACGCATAGCAGATCTTGGAGCTTCTTATAGGAATAAGGGCAATTCGTTTGTATCAAAGAAGAGAGGACAAATGGCTGTCAAGCTGTTTGGACCAGCATATGCTTCCTGCAGCAGAAGGGTGCTTGCATGCCTGATAGAGAAAGATATTCAACTTGAAATTGTTCCTGCTGATATATTTAAAGGGGAGCAGAAAAAGCCAGAGTTTCTGGCCTTACAACTAGGGCACCTTACTTATAAATTTTCTCAGCTTGTAAATTGCAAGAAGACATATATATAACATCTATACAGTTATTGAGATGCGCCATGTTTTAAATTTGTATTTGTGTAATGCAGCCCTTTGGACAAGTTCCAGTAGTGCAGGATGGAGATCTCACACGGTTTGGTAACGATATTTATTATTGTATATTAGTTCAAGAACTATATAGGTCGTCTACACTACTGGTTTCAATTTCATACATTCATTTTATATATAGATCGGTCGGATTTGTGTAACAAAGCTTTGACTCATCTGTGTGATATATTTTGATTGGCTACTTAAAAACTTGATGATGAACTCCTCTGCATATATAAGCCTGATTAAGGCTGATTAGGGTGACTTAAACTAGCAACTCAAAGATAATATATTGATTGTTTTTATCTTTGATTGTTTGAGTAAACCTCATTTGGTTCATTAGGATGACTTAAAATATCTTGACTCGATAGTTGATGGGTGGCACCTCAACACGCACATATTCTTTTTATATTAAGACCGGTAGTGATGATTTTCAATTTCCATGTAGTTGTAATCATTGAAAATTTATAAATGTTTTTGGGTACCGAGGATTATCCCTTTCCATATTTGTATATAAAACTTGTGTGAATGGTGTAGATGATCATCTTCAATGTGTATTCAATGTACACAATTTACTTTTTAAGACCTGATTTGAACAGAACGGATTTCCAATTTACATATAATTAAACTCATTGAATATGTTTAAGCATTTTGTGGGCGCTAAGGATTATCATTGCCCATGTTTGTATTCAAAACCTATGTAGGTGATGCAGATAATTATTTTCTATTTGATGTTTATGGAGTGTCTTACAAATTTATGTGTTATTAGTTCATCACCCATGTTATAGTTATATATATATGTATATATATATGGGCTTCATTTGGGTAGTGTAGAGCTGACTTTCTATTAATTGGGCACGTGCAGAGTCAAGGGCTATCATAAGGTACTATGCTGAGAAATATGCAGGGCAAGGGACTTGTCTGCTTGGTAAGACTTTGGAGGAGAGAGCACTGGTTGAACAATGGCTTGAAGTTGAAGGACAGAACTTTGGCACTCATGCTTATGCACTAGTTTATCAGCTTCTCTTTGCCCCAAGGATTAATGTACCCCAAGACAAGGCATTTATTGAGAGCAGTGCACAAAAGTTGGGGAAAGTGTTAGATGTGTATGAAGAGAGGCTGTCAAAGAGCAAGTACTTGGCAGGGGACTTTTACAGCCTTGCTGACCTCTCTCATCTCCCATTTACTGACTATATAGTGAGTGCTACTGATAAGGGATATCTGGTTAGGAAGAGGAAACATGTGAATGCATGGTGGGAGGATATTTCCTCTAGACCTGCATGGAAGAACGTTTTGGCTATGTGAAACCATGGATCACGTGGCTTGTTCTCTTGCAAATTTAAATTCTAGTCTGTTTGCAGTTCAACATAAATGAGAATCATGATTGTATCACTGGCTGTCAAGAGTTTTTAGAAGCTTAGAGTGGTGAATGCTGTCTAATGTCCTTCCTTATAATTTAATAAGAGTCTAGACTTTTGTATCTTCACAGTGCAACAAGGATATGGCTAATAAAAGTTGTGGTCTGTTCTGAAGTTAATATTGTCATTACTTTGGTTTCTTATCTTTGATTAGATCGAGTGATATCAAAATTTAGTTTGGAGCTCAATTGAGAGGAAATTCTTTTTCAATATGTGATTGTAATCAAATATTACATTTGCGGATTAATTGTGATTTGTGTTGTGAAGATGTGTCGTAGAAAATAGCTCGGTGGCTAACTGATGTTGGGATCTCTCAGTGTGTTTCATATTTCGGATGTACTGTTAGGCTTCCAAATGATATTAAATATTATTGAAGAAGATTAGGGTACACGATATCAGTGATAGGAAGAAGCTACTACAGTCAACATTATTGAAGTTGGAACTTTAAAGGGCCAACCAATGTTGGATAAATGAGGGTAACTTTTTTTTTGTGTGTGTTGGGCGGCTGGGGTTAACAACTATATATCCCCGTGCTTTGGAAGAAAGAAACACTACAGCCATGTGACTGAAAGTTGAAAGATATATCGTTTCAACCAACACTCAAAACATATCAACCTCCCTTGCCCGTACATCAGTCAACGACATATCTTCAGAAACAATTGCCTCCAATTTTGGGCACTCTCCGACGCCTTCAAATTACTGTCCTCTACTTTGGAATCTATGCCCCGATTAGCAGGGAAGTATGCAGTTTTGTTGGCATTCTTATAGGCTTAAGAGACAATATATGAAGGGAAAGTCCATTCTAGAAAGTATACCCAATAACTCTCTATTTTTTAATTTTTCCAATAATATCTAATAAACAAATATAAAGTACATAGTACAATCTTATAAAAAAGAAAAGAAATATATAGTTGATTTTTCACAATTGAAAATTTGAAAGAAGGTGATTGCAATTTAAAGATCTAACAAATTTCAGCATTAATATGATGTGTAGAATTAGTATTGTAGAATCACGAAACTAGAAGAGTAAGGCAGAACAAAAAAATACAGATATATGTATGAAAAACTCTCTATGCTAAAAATTCCTCACATTTCAAAATATTAAGGCAATGTGTTATTCAACAAGTTACAATACATTTTCAAGCTCCAAGCAACTTACATCTAGTTCAATTCTAGAGAAGATCTTGTACCTGCCAAATAACCTCCTCTCCCTCACTTCTCTTCAACAACACATTGTATTTATAGAGTTTTCAAGCAAAGGGAAACTAATTCTAAAACATCTACATTCAATATATTTATACCCTATTTGTAGAAATTGATCTTATGCATAACTCTTATATAAAATACAAGTCCAAGAGAGAATGTCAAAAGATAAAATTTTTAGGGTATGTCTATCATGGTCAACAAAACTATGCTCTTAAATGCCAATAAAAAAAAGGTTATGTCAAGTTGACATGCAATTTTCTACTTGTTATGAACTTCATATCAAAAAGTTGAGAGAAAAGAATCTCTAAGAAATTGGTTTTAATTTCTAAACTACTAGGCTTTATTTGAAAAAAATAAAGTTTGATTGGTCAAAATTTTGAATTTTAATGCAATAGTACAAAGTATTCAAGACAAAAATAAGAAGTAGATGTATGTCTCACCACCTAAATCAAAATCAAATCATAGTTATTTTTAATAATATTCTAGATATAAGAAGTAGAGTCATGCTTGGATGTGACACATTTTTGAGTATTTTTATTCTTAATAAATAAATAATTATTAATTTTCTACTTTAATATTTTTGGAATAAAAAAGCTCTTGTGTCTAACCACCTTGACTAATTCAAAACTCTACAAAAAAATAATTATTATTTATTTTTTCTTATAGTAGAAGAAACATAGAATGTGATGCATCTTTTAGATTTTAAAAATGTTGTACCATTTGTATGTTATAGTGATTTTTCAAGTAGTGTCAATCAACAGTTTATACACAACTCCAAAATTAGTAATAAATACAAACTAAACTCATAATTTGACAAAGCTTACATTTATGGAAAGATAAAAATATTCTAAAGAAACCCTTTTCATTTCATCAAATTTTGGTGAAAAAAAGTTCTCAACTACATGTTTAAAGTAAAAAAATACACAAGAATACGACAAAAACACACTTTTGGGATTTTTTAAAGTTAACCATATAGGGTTAATATGAGAACATATAGTATGTCTTATAAAGGTATTAATTCTCATTTAGCATCAAGATTGGTGAGAAAAAAGTTGGAATATATTTTGAAATTCTTTAAGGGATTTTAGTGTTGTTATGTGGAGCCTAATTAGTCTCAGAGGTTTATTCAGCACAGTTTTCTTGTACATTATTTCTATGGGGGTAGCACCCTCAAGGCAGGGTCAAGGGGAAGCACCCCTATGGGGTCCTGGGACAACACCCTAGGTGCACTCCCTATCCTAGTACAGGGCAGGGTTGAGGGGAAATGCTCCTGTAGGCGATTTCAGGGACAGGGCCCGTGAAGCCAAAAATGACCTTATATTAGCTTGTAGATTAGAAAATGAGATTTTTGAAAAGTGGTTATAATAGCCAATTAGAGAGAAAATTTGAGAGTTATGATCTTCCAAAGTTGGGCTACCCAAAATTTCTAAAATAAATGTCAAATGTGTATTTGGTTGACTCTATATGTATTGTTAGGGTCTATTGGCTGTAGGTATTAATTTTGAGTGTCTAGAACCTTCTTTGGTGGCATAAAATTACCTATTTAAGAAAGGATAGAATATTGTCTAAAAGAGCTCTAGGTGATAGTTCACAACTTTATCTTGTAGATTACTATATTGAAGGAGGCCATGTGGGTTAGCATATTGTAATTTTGAATTTTGTATTCCACATTTGCAGTTATAACAAGAGGCTCATAATTTTTTCTTGAAATTGTTGTTGTTTCTTTATTTTTATTATGTGTTTATGGTATTAATGGGAGCACTCTTCATCAAAAATTTAGTTGCAAGAGGCCAACACCATAATATTGTGCTTTTTGATACACAAAATGGACAATTAAGAGACTCTAAAACCATGCTAGAGAGATTCCTTCCATGATAAATACCTCAAACATGTTGTGAATCCTTCCAAATAGATTTTAAATGATTTGTAGTCTTTTATACAAAAGAGAACAGCCATAGAAAACTTTATCACTTCATCAAAACTCATGTGATTTATTATTACACAAATACAACAGATATATTGTGATAAACCACTATTTTACAAAAAAAAATTGTAGTCATAATTCTAATTATCTACTAAGAAGAGAAACAAGTACCTTAAGTCTTAGATCACCCTAGCACATTTTACTATTAAAAGGTTTTGTAGAGAGAAGGGAAAAAGCATAGAATTTTGATGGAAGAGAAATTCAAGTGTCCTCACACATCTAAAATTAAGTGTTTGCAATCATGGTTAAATTGGATAGAAGGAATACATAATTTGATTGAAAAGATAAAATAAATGCTCTCTTATTTCATACAAGGTGCATATTGAATTTATCTAGATTTAAATCATGATATATCTATGGGTGACTTAGAATAAGTTATATTTTTAATTTCTTCAAACATGATTCCTAGTGTTGAGGCCTTTTTGTTGAGTGCTATCAAATAATGGACATAGGAATTTTAGAGAAAAAAATGATATAGTTCATAATGAATGAAGAAATTCACTTTCCCATGATAGTAGTAATAGAAAAACTTCAATCCACTATGAAATACTATTGGAATTTATAATGAATTTATGAACATTAGATGATGGTAGCTGAATTTATCTACAAGCTCATGTCCCCATTAATTAAATGACCAAGAACTTAGAGGATAGAGCTCTAGAGTTGGTGCATGTGTATGATTCCCCTCTAGCTGACATCTTTAATGATTGTAACATAGGGATATGTTTGTTAGAAATATGGTTAGTTAGATGTCTAGAGTGTTGTCATTTATAACAACATGCATTTAGTATTTCATTTATGTATTAAGAGTTAGAAAAATTGTCTAAGTGTTAGATAATTTTCAACAGTACAGAGATAGATGTTATGTTTACAAACAACACACTTTGTGTTTTCTCATGCATAGCTGAGGTTAGCTATATGATAATGTCCTAATGACATAGGTTAGTGTGCAAATGTGTATGAACAATACAATGCAAGTTACAAGTTATTTACCAGCTCAGATATTTAATATGAAAGAACAAAGCATATCAAAAAATATGAGTTGTTTGACTTAAGGAATTTTTTTTGTGACAACACAATTACTAAGTCATAATAGGCTGACATTATAGATAATAATGCCTAAGTAATTTTATAATAAGTCAAGCATGTGAAGACATGAAGGTTGACTCAGTAGACATTTGTTAATTTGTGATATATATAAGTAAAGATCTTATCTTGCACAAATAATGTATAAGATGTGTGTTATGCAAACTATTGTGAAGATATCTTGGAAGATATGTGAGCCTTATGTGATATACAATCTGATATATCATTAGTGGTGAGAAAGTATTGTATGTATACCTATACTTATGAGGAACTTTATTGCTTATTGCATGTTAGTGAAGTTGGCTTTTCCTACATACATTGTATTTGATCTACCAAATCCTAATAGGGTTTGAGAAACTCCTAATAGGGTTGAGGATTTTAAGAGGGCCTAGTCCTCTAACAAGGACTCAAGATACTATATGTACTTTATAGACTCCTAACAGGGTCAATATCCTTAGCATAATTCTTTTGTTTAGTGAATCATCTAGTGGGTATCACCCCCACTGGGGTTTTCCCTTAGCCAAGGTTTCCCTAGTTAAAAAATAATGGTTTTATGAGTTCTCTTTGTACATGGTTATATTTACTATTTAGAATTTTTGGTTTAATTTCATATGCAAGTTATAAAGTAATTAGCAATATTCAGTTGTAGGAAAAAGTTTGTAGAATATTGATTCACCCCCACTCTTAGTATAATCTATTTCTAACAATTAGTATCAGAGTAGAGTTACTTTGAAGAGGCTTAATAGCTTGAGTAAGATCCCTATGGATATGGAAAAATTATAGAGAAATCTTGAAGAAGCTCTAAAATATATTGACCTTCTTCCATAAGAAAGAGATAACCTAAAGGATAAATATGAAGATGCAAAAGTTTACATTGGAAAATTAAAGGACAAGATTGATGATCTAAAATCTAGTAATGAATTAAATGTGTATATTAGTGACAATAATGAAGTAGGAAATCTCAAGAAAGAAAATGAGATCTTGAAGCATGAGTTGAAAATTGTTGAACTAAAGTTGATCCTTAAAAAAAATGACAATGAGAATGAAGCTGATCTAAAATCTAAGAATGCAAATCTTAGATCCTAGTTGAGTAAAGAAAAATCTAAATTAGAATCTATCATGATAGAACATGCTAAGTTAGAAAAATATAACACTATTGTGAAAGGAGAGTTGACACAAGATAAACATTAGTTAGAGAAACTTTATAAAAGTAGTGAGAAAATTGATGAGCAGATATTTTTTCAGAGACTCTCTTATGACAAAACAAGTCTTGGATATCTTATTGAAGAAAATCAGCCAAGAAATTTAAAATTAGGAAAGAACTAGATCTAGTTGTAGAAACCTCTAAAGTAACTAATCATAATAAGATTGAGTCATCTAAAGGAGTTGAAGTAGTTGATTTGTCAAAGAAATTTGATGAACCTAAGTTAATAGAGAAAGTTGATTAACCTACACAAGTTGAATCACCCAAGGAAGTTAGACATGAAATTAGAGGTAAATGTTTTGTATGTAATGAAGTTGGTCATATGAAACGAGATTGCAAAGATAAGTCTTTCAAATGTAGGGTGTGTTACAAGAGTTGTGTTGCAATTCCATGGAAGTCAATTTCGTGAAATGAGACCTCTTTAGAAATAAGTACTTGATTTGTTAATTGATGCAGGAGCATCCAGAGGTATAAGGACAATCCTGTGTCACCCAAAAAAAAAAGTACTTAGACTTAGTTTCTATTTCATGTGTTTTCATTTCTGGATACCCATTTGGGTCAAATAAACATTCGAACTCTCACAATTCCACTATCATTTTTCTAGGATAGAGTATTTGAACACCTTGCGATATGTGTAAATGTTGAAAAAATAGGAGTATGTAATTGAGCCATCATTTTGGTGAACTAGAAGGTGTAAATTGGTCGGATGATTGTAATTGTAATTTAGAGCATTCCAGAAAAAGAATCAGGTCAAAAGGCCCCATGGTTTGAAAGTTATTGTAGTTTTTTAGTTTCTTGGATTACCGAGGACAAAAAGGGGTAGTGACTCAGTATTTGTGGTGGTTGATATGTTCTCCAAAATGGCACATTTCATTCCATGCCACAAAATTCATGATGTTGTCCATATTGCAGACTTGTTTTTCAAAGAGGTGGTAAGACTACATGGTATCCCAAGGAGTATAGTTTCTGACAGAGATACTAAATTTGTGGGGTATTTCTAGAGGACATTGTGGAAGAACTTGAGAACATACTTGAAATTTAGTTCCACATATCACCCCCAGACTGACGATCAAACAGAAGTGGTAAACAGAAGTTTGGGCAATTTTCTGTGATATTTAGTTGGGGATAAACCCAAGGGGTGGGATTTGATTCTACCACAAGTAGAGTTTTCTTACAATAACTCTGTAAACAGGAGCACAGGTAAATCACCATTCCAAATTGTACATGGAAGTAGCCCAAGGACTACACCAGAATTGAGGAAGATAGAGCAAGGGGAGAGGAAAAGTACTGAAGCTGAAGAATCTGCTGAACATAATAAGCGCCTACATGAGGAGGTTTAGGCACACATTACCAAGATGAATCAAGAGTATAAAGCTAGGGCTGATCAAAGGAGAAGACATAAGGAGTTCCAAGTAGGGGATCTAATCATGGTACACTTAAGAAAAGAAAGATTTCCAGCTGGTACTTACAACAAGTTAAAAATCAAGAAATTTGGCCCCTGCAAAATTCTGAAGAAACGTGACTCAGGAAATGCATATGAGGTGGAGTTACCAGATGGAATTCACATTTATCGTATTTTCAACATTGCAGACTTGAAAGAGTATCATGATGATGGTGTTGTTGGTGTTTTAAAATGCACTAAAACTTCTAAGCAACAAAATGCGTAATACCAAGATGATAATACTAATACAATCTAAAGATCAGCCAATTCTTGTTAACAATTGCATGTGTAAAACATTTGGATCCAACTTCTACAAAACCAAAGGTGGTTTTCTACTCTTTTGGGTCTACAAAACATGGGTGGGTATACCCAGCGATGATTCAAAACTGGAACAACTATATGAGCATTATTCTTAGTTTCATTCTGATTCTCATTTCAAAATCCTCAAACATATACATTATTCTTACTAACTTGATAAACACATCCCATATGGCCAAGAAATCTTCTATAGATCTGCAGATGTTCTTAACAATAATGGCTAACTGAAGCTACAACATTCCATGCAAACAAGTGCGGGCCAGCTTTGAAGATCTACAAGAAATAAAGGTAAAATTTGATATGATGCTGCATTTTGATAATCATTTATGATATATTCCTCCTTCAACTGAATCAATTTTGATCAGTGCCTAATCCATTGGGGTTTTGAGTCTATAGCAAGTTCTCAGATCTAGTTTGTTTCCTTACAACAAAATTCTATCAGCAATTCTTATCAGAATTCATCAATCAAAATCCTTTCCACTACTAAAGAAACCTTATCATATTCATCAAAGATTTTATTTAATCTATTGAATTAATAGAAGTGATAAATAGATATACAACCTAACTAGATTGCATTCAATTGCACAAGCCTTTACTTATACAATATCAAGACAACCAAGTAATTGGAAGGAGACAAGATTCAGAAAAGAATAATATGGGGACAGTTCACAATTTGTATTCATTTTCTTTGAAAATGGTATATCATTTACAATAGACTCAGAATGACCTTCAGAACAAATGACATCTCATTCTATATTCATGTATTCTCATAGAATTGACAGAGAAAATACATCATAAACTTGCTTTCAAAATTTGGACCAAAAATAGACTAAGCATATTACTTAGAAAAATAGAATTCAGACCATTCTTTAGCCTTGGAATCTCACTTAAATAGTGTGAGATGCAACAAGCTTTAGGCTAAAAGAAAGTGACAGGTGTCTTCTAAAAGATACTGACATACATTTGTCATAAAAGACAAAAGCAAATAACAGAAAGGCTATTACATCAAACATTCCTTGGTGAGTCCCTTTCTGTTATGCTTCTCAGTTGTTGAGACAAGAAAATATGATCTAATTCCTCAATTATTCTTCATCCTCGGAGTAAATAGCCATGAGGTTTGAAAGTGATGTGTCATCTTAAGTTACCTGCAAACTTACTTTAACCTGTGGATTTTCCATGTCCTCATTACTAACTACAAGGGTAACTTTTACTTTTGCATCTTCCTCATCATCATCTTCTAACTTTTGTTCTATAAACTGATTTTTCCATTCGATATAAGTAGTATCATCTGGCCAATCAAAATTTAGAGCCTCTCTTTGTATAACCAGTAAAGAATTTGCAATTTCTTCTAAATCATCAAGCTCTTTTTTGATGTCATTATAAAATAACTATATCTTTACCAACTCTTCATTTGTCCTTGCCCAAAACTACCATATTGGCAATGTATATCGGCAAGGAGCTACCATATTTCTACTGCTTATTCTTGTTTTTACTTCTACTACCTTGTCTGGATGTGCCTCAACAAACATAGCTTTCTTTTCATTCATTGTTTGAATTATTATGTCAAAATTATTCATTAATGCCTGTATTTTGGCTCCCCAGTATTTCTTATCTTTCAATGGGTCATACTAGGGGTCAAAAGAATTAATGAATTCTAGGGTTTTGCTGAAAACTATCCATTTCTCTCTCCTCAATTCTTGCTCCTACAATGTGAAGATATTTTTGATTATATCTTCTGGATAGTTAACTTGATGTACCATACGAGAAGCTCTCACCCTTTCTTTTAATAGGTCATAGAATCCTTCAAGATCAATGAATTGGGTGTGAGACTCTACCATGTTATACCTATCCAAAAAAAAATTTAAGTGCTTCCACCCCTTTTTGACAAAGAAAAAATCATGCACTAGAGTAACCATTGGAAAGAAAGTGCCCTTCTTAACCAATTCCCTCTCATCTATAGTACCTATCTACCATAAGAACTCAGTAATCCCTATCTTCAAAGGCACATGAAATGGTAGCACATGAGGTTTTCCCAAAAAACCATAAACTCTTATCACTTTTGAAACATTTTAGTGAATTATATCCCCCCAGTTATGACTGACAAGTAGCCCTTTAGCATGGTCCTTGGGTCTAACGAATTCTAATAATGCTCGTGGGATTCTAGGGCTATCTCCTCTTAAAAGCAGTCTAAGCTTTGATGCAAAATACCTGTCAAATCTTACATAGCTAGCATCTATGGCTTTTGAAGTCATATCCACACTCCACAACTGCACTGCATTCCTCTCTCCATCCTTTGTTGTTTCCAACTCCATACCCTTGGAGAAGAAAGTATATCCTTTGTATAAGCATACATGCATGATCAATGAATACCAACAGAATGGTTTGTTTACTTTTCCCTTTGCTATTCCAACCAAAGCATTGTGAATCTCTTTTGCTAGAAAAGTGGCAAAATCCAGAATGGTACTCATTCCAAATTGAAGGGTTTGAGCAATTATAAGGACAACAGAACCTAGAATTTGATCACCTTCATTTATCCCAAAGATCTTGTAAAGAGAAAAATATAGTGCTTGAGCTCTCAAGTTGAAATGTCTTCTCAACAATGGCTTTGGGGTACTAGCTATAATCACAGGCAAATTACTGACCTTGGCAGCATGCTCTTGTAGTGGCCCTGTTCTCAAGTACATTCATTGTGCATCATATCTGGCTTGCAAATCATCCATATCAATGATTTCATGCACAGCGTGGTTAGGGTTAAGGTTGAAAACCTCACTGAATATCTCAAGGCAAACCCTAAAAAGGTTGACTTCAGAATGATTTTTTACCCATCCCGTGATAGGATCATACTTCTTTTCTAGGTCCATCAATAAATCACTATCAAAGAAAACAATGGGGACTATTAATTTTCCAATATCAAATTCCCAAACATTGCTCATAGGAATGTCTAGTTTTCGCTCTAAAAACCATTTCTTAAACAACTCCAGACCTCCCATGGAAACTTGGGCATCCCTTATCCAATTAGCTTTGTCATAAAATCCTTCTGCTACAACTATTCTAGGATTTTTCGGAATGAGTTCCCTTCCCTTAGTTAATTCATGCACTGATAAGGGGAATTGTTCAAGAAAATCATCATGCACAGAACTTTTTAAATAATCCTTTTGACCAGTAAACTCTTTTCGAGGAGGCATTTCAAATGATTCCTAGGAAATTCACAATAACAAATGCTTCAAATTTACTTAGAAAGTCACAGAGCACTTACCTGCCAGAATTTGCACTTCTGCACTATATGATGTCTTCTGCAATTTTACTGGAGTATTAACCAAGAATTTTTGTGCCGTATCTCTAAAATCATGAATGCCCTGATGTTCTTTCTGCACTTTGATGGTTCATTAATGGTGAAATCATGGGCTCTTTTCATAAATTAAAATCACACGCACAAGGTCTGAATCACATTTACTCTCAGTAACTGTTGCGTGCAATTTGCACTCAAGTTTGAATCCCATTTGTAGATTTTATCAGATCGGACGGTTCTGATTTAAAAATAACAAGCTTTACGGTTTTATAAAAATGCTACGTGTCACAAATGCACTTCCCCGCATTACTTAAAAACTTACAACTTCATAATACGAGGATGCACCGTCCATTGATCAAGACAAGATCAACGATCAGACTAATCCACTTTTTATTAACAACTAGCTAGCTGAGCTGACCAATAAGAAACCACCATATAAGTTCATACTGTCTTACAACATTCCATGCCAACAAATCCCGTATCTTCTTCTGAGCAAGCAAGTAATTGACATCATCTAGTCCACGTGTTGCAAATGCGCTTCCCCGCTTTACTTAAATTCCTACATCTTCATAATATGGGGATGCACCAACCGTAGATCTTCAAAAGATCAACGACGATGCTAACTCCACCCTGTCGGGCATCTAAGTAAAATTTTGACGTCACCACAGACACGTGTCTACAAGGTGCATCCCCGCTTTGTTTGAACTTCACTCAAATGCAAAATATGGGGATGTGCTATTCGTTGATCAAGACAAGATAGACAATCAGAAACAACCCTTTATTTCATGCTCGCATTATCCACTTGGGCCAATGATATGACTGTTGTTAACTCGTGTGTTCTGACTGTTGCATTTATTTCTAACACCTTTCTGGCCCACATGGATGAGTAGTTCTAGCTAAGAACAATTGTTAGATCCTATGGCAGACTTCTGCATTCTTCATAGTCTGGTCCCACTGTGACACGCGTCACAAATGCGCTTCCCCGCTTTACTTAAATTCCTACATCTTCATAATGTAGGGATGCGCTAACTGTAGATCTTCAAAAGATCTACAGTTGATAAGATTTCACTTCCATTCAGCAGTGAAAATCCTTCAGTGCACATCTGGCAGTACACGTCATCCATCGTTTACAGTGTAGCACACTGAATCAGAAATACCCGACCCCACTTTGCCATGCGTTGCAAATGCGCTTCCCCGCTTTGCTTAAAAACCTTCATCTTCATAATATGGGGATGCACTGGCCCTTGATCTTTGATAGATCAACGGTGTTTGAAAAAACTCTTCAACTTGGCGTCCTTTCAAAAAGAATATCGCAATTAAAGGCACATGAAAGGTTTATCACAAAGATAAAAAAATATTCTGATGAGAACAAAACATTAGGATAAAACATCCCGCCAAGATACTTGAAGAAAAACCCCCCTTTTTTTAAAATTTGAAAATTAAGGCAACATAAAACCAAGGTATAAGGGTTTTTTACGCACTTAGGGCCTTTTTATGGATAATTTGAAAGCCAAACCCTGAGAATTTAAAGGGAAGATACAACTTACAGAACAGGGCATAACTAGGGTAATATAGCAATTTTTAGGATTTCACAAAATAAAACCCTAGTCTGCAAGAAACAAAGACTTAACTGATTTTTCATCCAAATAAATTTTTTTTTCTATACTATGAAAAATCACATCAATAGTGGCTCTGTCTAGGGATGATAGACTACCTGAGTCTATGGAAGAATTTAGAATCTCCGGGAGAGCAGACCACATATTTGGTAAAATGACAACTTCTTTAGAGAGCATTGAGCAACACATAGAAACAAGGAACCAGACTGCACAAGGATGTTTACAAGGATTTACAGAATGTACAGAATGTACAGAATGTACAAAACACTAGGAAACCCTAAAACTATTGTTCATGGAGAAAATAAGTATCTTTTAAGAAAAATACCTCTTCAAGAACTGTCCATGAACTGGCAGTTCAAGAATATTGTCCAATAAATCTTTGAGTATATAAGAATCCTCACCCCAAGTAGTTTCAATCAAATAAGGGCCTAACTAGATAGGATCAAATTTGCCATGTTTCCCTTTATCTTCAATTCTAGCATTCCACATTAAGACTAGATCTCCATCTTCAAACTTTCTGCTTACAGTTCTTTTCTGATAGAGTGTCTTAACTTGCAGTTGGAACTTTTGGTTCTTTAGAGATGCTTCTCATCTGGTTTCTGTCAGTCCTACCAATTCATCCATTCTTTCTTGCATTTCATTTGTAGTATCTTCATCATACAATTGGATATAATTGTAGAGTCCCATCATGTTGTTCTGAGGCATTCTAGCTTGAATTCCATACACTATATCAAAAGGAGCTACACCAATGGCTTGTCCATTCCCTTGTGGATGATATGGAGCAGATGATGACCTTGTCATCCCATATTTATCACAAAATTTAATGAATTCCTTAGACCTGAAGCACATAGCATTATCTGTTACAATTTTTTGTGGACAACCAAATCTAGAAATAATATTATTTAGTAGGAAATTATTAACTTTACTTGTTGCATTTCTTGTGGGGATAGCCTCTACCCATTTTGTAAAGTAGTCAGTAGCCACCAGAATCCAAGAATAGCTAGTGCTAGACTTGGGGAAAATCTCTCCTATGAAATCCAGACCCCATTGTTGAAAAGGAGCTTGAATCTCCACTGGCTTCAATGGGGTATTTCTTGAGAACTTTAGCTTTCCAGCAAACCTCTGACAAGGGTCACATTTCCTAACCATGACTTGGGCATCCTTGAAAAGGGAAGGCCACCAAAATCCAACTCTCATTATCTTGTGCATTAGTTTTGGCCATATATTGTCCCCCACACACTCTAGCATGCATTTCTTTCAAGACCTCTTTTGCCTTTTCTTTATCAACACATTTCAATAATACCCCCTCAAAATTTCTCTACCATAGGTTGCTTTGGACAATTACATACCTAATGGCTTGCAATTTAGTATTCCTCTTTTTATTTTCAGGCAAACGGGGAGGAGCTTCCATGTGTTGCAAGTAATATATGACATTGGTGTACAAATCACACTGGTCCATGTCACATAAGTCAGCTCTGAGATCATCATTTACTAGATTTATCTGATTAGCCTCTAGATTAGCTTCAGCCATCAGTTTGGCCAATCCTTGACCCCTTACTAAATTTGTTATCTGTATATCAATGTTGAATTCTTGGATTCTATTGATCCATCTACACCTCCTGCCTAATACTTCCTGTTGAGAAAATATATCCTTGACTGCAGCACTAGGTACAAAAGTGATAATAGTAGCACCTACTAGGTAACATCTGAAAGCTTTTACAGCCTTTACTAAAGCATATGCTTTCTTTTCATTTATTTCATACATCAGTTCAGCAAGCTGCAGTGACTTATCAAAAAAGGCAATAGGTTGCTCGTATCCTTCTTGATTTTTTTGCAATAAGACTGCAGCCACATTGTGGAAGGATGCAAAAGAAAAAATATGCATGGGTTTTGAATAATCTAGGGTTCTTAGTACTGGAGCATTTTTTATTGCAATTTTAATATCCTGGAATGCTTGTGAAGGCTCACCATTCCAATCTATAGTGGCTCCCTTTTTGAGCATTTTTGAGATAGGTCTACTGATTTCAACAAAATTTGTAACAAATCTTCTAAGGAAATTAACTTGGCCAAAGAAAAATTGAATTCCTTTTACATTTTTTGGCTTGGGGACTTTTTCAATAGCCACTACTCTCTCAGGGTCTATTTTCACCCCATGCTTAGATACTATATGTCCTAGTAGTTTACCTTTTGTGACCCCAAATGTGCATTTCTTTGGGTTTAAAGAAACTCCATATTCCAGAGCTTTGATAAAAAAAATTTCCAAATGTTTGCAGTGATCCTCAGCCTTATTAGAATATGTTGTAAGATCATCCTGGTACACAACCATAAATTTATCAATATAATCATGAAATGCTACATCCATGGCTCTTTGGAAGGTAGTGCATGCATTAATCAGGCCAAAAGGCATCCTCACATATACATATGTTCCCCATGGGGTTGTGAAGGCTGTCTTGAATTGTTCACTTTCCTTTACTAGAACTTGATTATATCCAGAGAAACCATCCATCATTGACATTAACTCAGAGCCAGTCACTTGCTGCAACATAGCTTCCATGTTTGGTAACCCATAATTGTCTTTCAGAGATGCAATGTTTAAATTTCTAAAATCCATGCATAGCCTTATATCTCCGTTCTTCTTCCTAATAGGAACCAAGTTTGAAACCCAAGTGGAATGCCTGATTGGTTTGATTATCCTACCATCCCTTAGTTTCATTAGCTCTTCTTGCATTTTTGGGGCCAGGGTTGGATTCACTGGTCTCTATTTTTTTCTAAAAGGTTTTACATTGTCTTTTAATGGTATGACATGTTGGAACATATCCTCCCTATAAGCCTTAAGGTCATCGTATGACCAAGCAAAAACATGTCTGTATTTTCTAAGTAGGTCAATCAATTTTTTCTTGATTTTAACAGGTAGATTTTGGCCGATATAAACCCTTTTGGGAACTTCATCAATACCCAAATTTATCTCTTCTAACTCCTGAGGTTTGGGGTTGTTAACTCCTAGTTTTACTCTGTTCTGGTTATCAAAAATACTTTCCAAGACTACTAACCCCTTCGACAGCTTATTTGTTTTTAGTTGCATAATCTCTTGACCAAAAATGGTTTCCTTTCCATTTATGGTTTTAATCAGTCCACTGCAATCTATTTCCTGAGTGTGGTACTTGTCTTCATTTAACAAAAAAATTGTAATATCTTTGTCATCTTCAAAGACCTGCCAATTTTCAATATTGTTAGGTATGGAAGGTCTATTTTGTACCTCAATCTAAGAGATTCCTACAAGTGATATCTCTTTTGCCTTGATTGCTACATTCGCTAACAAATCAACCATCTAATTTTGATTCCTATCTCTCCATGATATCCTAAATGCATCAAAGAATTCTATCTGATCCCAAACTACATTTCTATATTGCTTCAATCTCTTATTCTTGGATGACTAGGTTCCTTTGATCTGAGAGATAATTAGTTTAGAATCCCCTATGACACATAATTTCTTAATTCTATGATGTGTGGTAACTTTGAGTCCTAGCAACAATGCTTCATATTCTGCAATATTATTTGTGCAGAAAAACTTCAAAGTTAATGAATACCTAAAATTGTTATTTTCAGGGGACACAAAAACTACACTTGCCCCTACACCCTCTTTAGAACTAGCCCCATCAAAGAACATTGTCCATAATTTTGGTGAGATCATGCAACATTAAACTTCGTGTTCAATGATAGCAGGTAAATTTTGAACTTCTTGAATAATTAATTCAGCCTTGAAAGCATTAATCCCAGTATCTAGGAAACAAGTGGTATCTTTGTCAATTTCTTCTCCTAAAATGTGATTAACCCTTGACTCTCTATTTACTCTGATAGCTTTTTCCCCTATGTGAAAAGTGGCATAAGTGAGATCACATTGCAGGCTTCCCCCCATGGCAGCACTCCATTTCTTGGAGAGTAACATTCCATAATGTGGAGGTATATCTACCACAAGGATAGACATGGTTAATTCTACTTCAAAATATGCAACCAATTTGAATGGTAAGACATTTATGGTACCTATGACTAGGACTTCCCTAGCATCCATTCCTTTGCATCTGCCCTACTTGGTATCCACCTTCAAACCTAAGGCTTCCATTACTTTGAAAGGCATTATAGTGTTGGAAGCTCTAGAGTCTATCATGCAATTTTTTAAAGTCTTCCCTTTTATGATTAGACTGAAGAAAAAAGGATCAATATCTTCTATAAATTCCACTGAGGAATCATCTAAAAACATCTAGGGAATCTGGGATATGATACCACTATCCTCTATTACTAATGGAGTTTGTTGGGACACAGTTTGCTCTACAACAATATTATTGTTTCCTATTCCACCCAACCATGACAAAGCCTTGTTCTTATGCTCTTCAATTCTGAGAAGTTTAGAAAAGGGCACTTTTACAGTAATTTGAGATAACATAGATATCATATCAACAGGTTCAACAATAGTGGTTTTTACAAGAGTACCTAGAGTTGGAATCTTTTGAGCAGTAGGCACCACTATTTGCTTGATAGTATCAGGTTCTGATTTCTTTGGTTGCACAACTAGTTTTGTTACTTCACTTATCTAAAATTGAACCTTCTTCTTTGGTTCCCATTTCTTACCCTTATTGTCCTTGATCTTAGGCACATCTACATTTACTCTCTTGTTTTGACCATTCATCTTATGAGTGATATCTTTGATGAATACAATGGATGGCTTTCCTGCATCATTATTTACTGCTCTATCTCTCAAATTGTAGTTACTATGGACTTGTGAAATCATTTCTGTTGTAATTCTACCAATCTCCTCTTTGGAGGGCATTCTTAAGCTTGTGAGACCTACATCAAAAAATGTACTGCATACCTTGTCTGTATCATACCCTTCATCATCTGAAAGCACTTGCTGATGATGTAGATGGTCAACAATTCTCTGGCTAGTAATATCATTTTCAAGCTCTTTTGAATCATAATCTATCAAATCATCACACATGCTCACCATATTGCAACTTATGTCATCATGGCTTTTCTCTTTAGTTTCTTCTTTAGGTTGCACTCCTTGACCTTGGGCAAATGACTGAGCAACAGCACAATAATCAGCAGAATAAGGTGATTGATATATAATGCACCATGGTACATCATCATTCATATTTACAGTGTTCCTTTGCAAGGGAGATGGAGTACCCTTATCCTTCACATTGTGGGTCTAGTTGGGAACTGGCTTACCATCTTTCCACTGGGTGGTGTAAGGATAATTTTGCATTCTAGGCTGCCTATTGAAACTTTTGTTATTTATAGGGGGTCTTTCAGCAACATTTTTCTTATTGAAATTAGTGGGATTCATCTTCTTGAGCAATTCCAAAACTTGTCCTATAGTAGGTTCTTCTGGCTTTTTTCTTATAGGAGTTTTGTCACCCTCCCTTTTATTATTGTTCTTAGGATTAAAAAGCTTTGGATCATCCCTCCTACCCAGTTTACCAGATGCCTTCCTATTATTCTCTATATTTACTATAATTTTATAGGCATCCCTTAAAGTTATAGGATCCTTATCCCTCAATTGATAAGCTATTTTTCTATCAAAAGCATTGAAATATGTTGTGAGACAGACATCTTCATTCAACCTCATAACTTGAAATAGTCTATACATACCTTTCTAAAATCTTACATTGAAATCAAATGTGGACTCATTTGTATTCTTCTTGATGTTGTTGAACTCATTCAACATGAATCCTACATTAGAGTTGTCTTCATATTGCTCTTTGAAAAATTTCTCCAAATCACTCCATGAGGTAATACTGTCATCAAGAAACCTCCTAAACCAATCTCTTGCATCCTCAATTAGTGAATGCATAAACAATTTCATTACCATATCTTCATGTTCAACTTCATAATCATTTAACATATCAATGAAAATTCTCAAATGTTCTTCACCATTAATAGCATTATTCCCAGAGAACTTAACCACTTTATCTCTTAAATCAAACGATATGGGATGTGGAGCACCAGGAATACTAGAAAATGATATTTGTCTATACTTTCTAGGTATACAGGTTTCTTTTGGAAACCAAGAAAATTTGAAGTACTAGCTATATTGGCTTGACTTAGGGGAGCAGCTTGGGATTTTTGAGGTAGGACAAATGGGACTTGGGTGCCAATAGTGGAAGATGAGGTAGGAGCAGATTGGGGTACTCCCTGAGTTGAGATTATTGGACCACTAGCTGGTGCAGGAATTACAGGTGGGATAGACAAATTGGGCCATGAAGCCAATGCAGAATTAGATTTTATGAATTGAATTTTTCTCCTAGTTTTTGCAGCTTGAGCTTCATTCTCAACCTTCTCAAGTTCTTTTGCAAGATCTTCCCTCTCTTTTCGAGCCCTCTCCAAATCTAGATCTAATTTTGACATGGAGGGTTGTATGGGTTTTCTTGGTATAACTTAAGGCTCATTTATTTGGATTCCTATAGCCTTGCCTTTCCCTTTATCTGGAGCTTTTGCAGTGGGCTCTACAGGATCCACTTGAACAGGTTTATAGGCTTGGACTTGAGCAATATCTAGTTCTTGCCTTTGATTTAGGCATTTCTCTTGTTCCTAAACTTTAGCTCTCAAATTATCAACATCTCCAAAAACATCCTTATAGAGAGTTGTGATATTTTCTTCTAACTTTTTATTCTGCTCCTTCAAAGTAACCATCCTTCTTAGAAAAGCATCCCTTTCTATTATGGCATCCAAGGTGGCTCGCTCTTTTTATTTTTCCAAAAGAATGCGTTTAGCTTCTTCCTCAGCAATCCATTTCTTCAAAAATCCAATTTCAGCGTGCACTTCTTTAGGATCTCCAGAAGTTACCTCTGAATCAGCAGGGTCATCCAGATCTATAAGATTTGGCTCTACATATAGGGCTGCTCTGGGATTAAAAGGATTATCAAATGAACTCCTAAATCCTAGCCTATAGTTCATATCTGTTGTAGGATCTGGCCTTAATGAAGCAACTCCTATTGTAGACACGTCTTTGTCTTGAAAGACTCTCTCATCTGGTAATGGGGTACTGAAAATGCCTCCTAAGAGTCTTATAGTTTTAGATTCAAAACTAAACGAAGAAGACTCTCTTCCTACTACTGGTTGATAATGGGAATTGGCGGATGCATTACCTCCGAGTTTCCAAGTGGGATTTGGATCTGTCTTCTTCTTATTTTGGTTCTTCCTACCACCTTGGGGTAGATCAGTATACATTGATACATTGGGATTGGCTCTTATGTAAACTCTTGTGTTCTTTCTCTTGTCAGCCATATTCACCTTTTGTTACAATAAGCACTAGCTTCAAAACCTTGACTGAGTCACCACCCTATTTAGGGAAAATATGTAATGAAACTTATTATTTTTTCAAGGAAAATAATACACAAGTAGAAAGAAAAATATCTAGCACAGACAGACCAATCACTGATGTCATAAGACTACAAATCTTGCTAGTTAGATAAGACACTTGGATAGGCTGGATATGTCAGTGTGTAGAAATGGTACTTGGGCTTTATCTTTTTTAAATTCTCAAGGTTTTTCACTAAAATATTCCCTTATAACCACGGGAAAAACTTAGATAACGTGATACACACGTACATAGCAAGACCAAAGAAACTGCAGTACTTTTCACAAATGTGTTGAACAACTCCCTAGTAGAATCGCCATTTAATTTTGTTGGTGTTTTAAAATGCACTAAAACTACTAAGCAACAAAATGCTTAATACCAAGATGATAATACATCTACAATCTAAAGATCAGCCAATTCTTGTTAACAATTGCATGTGTAAAACATTTGGATCCAACTTCTACAAAACCAAAGGTGGTTTTCTACTCTTTTGGCTCTGCAAAACCAGGGTGGGTATACTCAGGGATGATTCAAAATTGGAACAACTATATGAGGATTATTCTTAGTTTCATTCTGATTCTCATTTCAAAATCCTCAAACATATACATAATTCTTACTAACTTGATAAACACATCCCATAAAATAGATATGGCCAAGAAATCTTCTATAGATCTACAGATGTTCTTAACAATAGTGGCTAATTGAAGCTAAAACATTCCATGCAAACAATTGCTAGCCAGCTTTGAAGATCTATAGGAAATAAAAGTAAAATTTGATTTGATGTTGCATTTTGATAATCATTTATGATATATTCCTCCTTCAGCTGAATCAATTTTGATCAGTGCCTAATCCATTGGGGTTCAGAGTCTATAGCAAGTTCTCAAATCTAGTTTATTGCCTTACAAAAAATTCTATCAGCAATTCTTATCAGAATTCATCAATCAAAATCCTTTCCACTACTAAAGAAACCTTATCATATTCATCAAAGCTTTTATTTAATCCATTGAATTAACAGTAGTGATAAAAAGATATACAACCTAACTAGATTGCATTCAATTGCACAAGCCTTTACTTATACAATCTCAAGACAACCAAGTAATTGGAAGGAGACAAGATTCAAAAAAGAATAATATGGGGACAGTTCACAATTTGTATTCATTTTCTTTGAAAATGGTATATCATTTACAATAGACTCAGAATGACCTTCAGAAAGAAACACAGTTCATTCTATATTCATGTATTCTCAGAGAATTGACAGAGAAAATACATCATAAACTTGCTTTCAAAATTTGGACCAAAAAAAGACTAAGCATATTACTTAGAAAAATAGAATTTAGACCATTGTTTAGCCTTGGAATCTCACTTAAATAGTGTGAGATGCAACAAGCTTTAGGCTAAAAGAAAGTGACAGGTGTCTTCTAAAAGATACTGACATACATCTGTCATAAAAGAAAAAAGCAAATAACAGAAAGACTATTACATCAAATATTCCTTGGTGGGTCCCTTTTTGTTATGCTTCTCAGTTGTTGAGACAAGAAAATATGATCTGATTCTTCAATTATTCTTCATCCTCAGAGTAAATAGCCATGAGGTTTGAAAGTGATGTATCATCTTCAGTTACCTGCAAACTTACTTTAACCTAAGGATTTTCCATGTCCTCATTACTAACTACAAGGGTAACTTTTACTTTTGCATCTTCCTCCTCATCATCTTCTAACATTTGTTCTATAAACTAATTTTTCAATTCATTATAAGCAGCATCATCTGGCCAATCAAAGTTTAGAGCCTCTCTTTGTATAACCAGTAAAGAACTTGCAATTTCTTTTAAATCATCAAGCTCTTTTCTGATGTCGTTATAAAATAACTGTATCTTTACCAACTCTTCATTTGTCCTTTCCCAAAACTAGTGGCTAGTTTCATTCATGATGTTCCTGATCCTTTCATAAAATATTTCATCTAACTCCTTTTCCCACTTTACTTTTTCCTTTATTGTATCAATAGATTCTAAAGCACAAGGTAATAAGGTGAATTTTTTAGCAATATACTTGGAAAAATAATGTGTTAATCTTTTCTATAAAGAATCCCTTTTATCATCAAAATCTTCTAGTTTATTTAGCAAATCAAAAATTTTCTCTACTTCATGATAAGGCATTTGGATGATAGATATTCATATAATTGTAATATCATTATTCCTCTCCCTCCACTTCTATGCAAGGGGAATCAATTTATCCTTATCTCTGTTCAACTCATCCATGAGGATTGCAATTCTTTTCAACTAATCAAAGAAGGTTGACCATTGTATTTTATCCCTTAAATGCATCACACCCTACTTTAATTTTCCTTCATATTGATTTTTTAAGTCTACCTGCAACTCATGTAATTTGGTTTTTTCTTCTTCAAAGTCTTCTGCAATATAGAATTGGGGCCTTTTAGGGGTGTCTAGTATTTCAATAATAGGGGTTGCTCCAACAAATGACTATGAAGGGTATGCAATTCTAGGTGCACTAGATTCTCCCACCTTTCTTTTCCCAAGTATCTTCTCCATGTGAGACACCTTGTTTTCAAGTGACTGTATCTATATACCTCTTTCCTCATATGCTTTTAAGATTTCTTCAAACCTAGCATTAAGTTGGGTAAACTTATCTTCTTCCTGGCCAGATACAACAGCACCCAATTTTAGCACTTCTGAGGCTATTCCCATTACTTGTTTACTACTTAGCTCACCAGCCCTGTACACTGTCAATGTACCAGTATGCTCTGCTGCGGGAAGCTCATGCATCCTGGTATTTTCCCTCTTATCTATGGACCATATAACAAAGGCTTGGTGGTCATCACTAAATTTGACCCCTCTATGAGCCTGTAGTACTTCTTCAACAATTGTTAGTTGAACATCCTTCTGCTTCCTTACTGAATCAAAAATAATAGCATTTGCTATATCCCATTTTGGCAGAAGGAGGACTCCTAATTGTCTAACTATTTGCCTCCCAGCTTCAGGAGTAAATTGGGAAAAATCATTCAAAAATTTTGACTTTACCTCTTTTTTAATAACCAGGTCGGGTTTATCTAGTTGCTTAGCCTTGATCTTCTCACAGGTGTTCTCAAAATTTTTCATATTTAATCTCCAGAAAAACTATGCAAAGGCTCTAGATCTTACAAAATTTTCATCATTAATAAATCTTTAAGAAGCCTGGGAAACGATTGGGTCGATTTCCTTACCTTGGTAATCAGCAACAGTTAGGTCCAAGGAAGGTATAGGAGGTTCTTGTGGCTCTCCAATATCCAGGTCTGTAGAAGTGACAATCACATCCCCTTCTCCACCCATTTGTCTAAGCTATTCCCTTAGAGATGCCTCATCATCTATCTGGATTGGGACTGGCTTGGGGAGTATTGTTCCTTTTGAGAAGAAGAAAACCCCTGCTCTAATTTTTATTTTTTTGGAGAGCTGGCTACAGATGGACTTCTGGACCTTGATTTCTTATGAGGGGGTGCTTGTTGCACATTTTGAATCATGACATAACCTGCCCTTTTCTGCAATGTATATTGGCAAGGAGCTACCATATTTCTACTACTTATTCTTCTTTGCACTTCTACTACCTTGTCCTGATGTGCCTCAACAAACATAGCTTTCTTTTCATTCATGGTTTGAATTATTATGGAAAAATTATTCACTAATGCCTGTATTTTGGCTCCCCAGTATTTCTTATCTTTCAATGGATCATACTGGGGGTCAAAAGCATTAATGAATTCCAGGATTTTACTGAAAACTATCCATTTCTCTTTCCTCAATTCTTGCTCCTACAATGTGAAGATATTTCTGATTATATCTTCTGGATAGTAAACCTGATGTACCATACGAGAAGCTCTCACCCTTTCTTTTAATAGGTCATAGAATCCTTCAGGATCAATGAATCGGGCGTGAGACTCTGCCATATTATACCTATCCAAAAACAAATTTAAGTGCTTCCACCCCTTTTTGACAAAGATAAAATAATGCACTACAGTAACCATTGGAAAGAAAGTGCCCTTCTCAATCAATTCCCTCTCAACTATAGTACCTATCTACCATAAGAATTCAGTAATCCCTATCTTCAAACGCACATGAAATGGTAGCACATGAGGTTTTCCCAAAAAACCATAAACTCTTATTACTGTTGAAACACTGTAGGGAATTATATCCCCCTAGTTATGACTGACAAGTAGCCCTTTAGCATGGTCCTTGGGTCTGACCAATTCTAATAATGCTTGTGAGATTCTAGAGCTATCTCCTCTTAAAAGCAGTCTAAGCTTTGATGTAAAATACCTATCAAATCTTACATAGCTAGCATCTGTGGCTTCTGAAGTCATATCCACACTCCACAACTACACTGGATTCCTCTCTCCATCCTTTGTTGTTTCCAACTCCATACCCTTGGAGAAGAAAGTATATCCTTTGTATAAGCATACATGCATCATCAATGAATACCAACATAATGGTTTGTTTACTTTTCCCTTTGCTATTCCAACCAAAGCATTGTGAATCTCTTTTGCTAGAAAAGTGGCAAAATCCAGAATGGTACTCATTCCAAATTGAAGGGTTTGAGCAATTATAAGGACAACAGAACTTGGAATTTGATCACCTTCATCTATCCCAAAGATCTTGTAAAGAGAAAAATACAGTGGTTGAGCTCTCAAGTTGAAATGTCTTCTCAACAATGGCTCTGGGGTACTGGCTATAATCATAGGAAAATTACTGACCTTGGCAGCATGCTCTTGTAGTGGCCCTATTCTCAAGTACATTTTTTGTGCATCATATCTAGCTTGCAAATCATCCATATCAATGATTTCATGCATAACATAGTTAGGGTTAAGGTTGAAAACCTCACTGAATAGCTCAGAGAAAACCCTAAAAAGATTGACTCCAGAATGATTTTTTACCCATCCAGTGATAGGATTATACTTCTTTGCCAGTTCCATCAATAAATCACTATCAAAGAAAAAAGTGGGGACTATTCATTTTCCAATATCAAATTCCCAAACATTGCTCATAGGAGTGTCCAGTTTTTGCTCTAAAAACCATGTCTTAAACAACTCGAGACCTCCCATGGAAACCTACACATCCCTTATCCAATTAGCTTTGTCATAAAAGCCTTTTGCTACAACTATTCTAGGATTTTTCGAAATGAGTTCCCTTCCTTTAGTTAATTCATGCACTGATAAGGGGAATTGTTCAAGAAAATCATCTTGCATAGAACATTTTAAATAATCCTTTTGACCAATAAACTCTTTTTGGCAAGGCATTTTGAATGAACCCTATGAAATTCACAACAACAGATACTTCAAATTTACTTAGAAAGTCACAGAGCACTTACCCACTAGAATTCACACTTCTGCACTATATGATGTCTTCTGCAATTTTACTAGAGTATTAACCAAGAGTTTTTGTGCCCTAGGTCAGAAATCTTGAATGCCCTGCTATTCTTTCTGCACTTCGATGGTTCATTAATGGTGAAATCGTGGGCTCTTTTCATAAATTAAAACCACACGCACAAGATCTGAATCACATTTACTCTCAGTAACCGTTGCTCACAATTTGCACTCAAGTTTGAATCCCATCCATAGATTTTATCAGATCATACAGTTCTGATTTAAAAATAACAAGCTTTATGACTTTTAGAAAAACTATGTGTCACAAATGTGCTTCCCCACATTACTTACAAACCTACAACTTCATAATGCGGGGATGCACCGTCTATTGATCAAGACAAGATCAACATTCAGACTAATCCACTTTTTATTAACAACTAGCTAGCTGAGCTAACCAATCAAAAACCACCATATGAGCTCATACTATCTGAAAACATTCCACGTTAGCAGATCCCATATCTTCTTCTGAGAAAGCAAGTAATTGACATCATCTAGTCCATGTGTCACAAATTCCCCACTTTACTTAAATTCCTACATCTTCATAATGCGAGGATGCACCCACCATAGATCTTCGAAAGATCAATGGCGATGCTGACTCCACCCTGTCGAGCATCTAAGAAAAATTTTGACATCACCACAGACATGTGTCTGCAGGGCGCATCCCCTCTTTGTTTACACTTCACTTAAATGAAAAATGTGGGGATGCACCATTCGTTGATCAAGATAAGATCGACAATTAGAAATAGTCCTTTATTTCATGCTCACATTATCTACTTGGGCCAATTATATGACTATTGTTAACTCGTGTGTTCTGACTATTGCATTTATTTTTGACACATTTCGGCCCACATGGATGAGTAGTTCTAGCTAAGCACAATTGTCAGATCCTATGGCATGACTTTTGCATTCTTCATAGTTTGGTCCCACTGTGACACACGTCATAAATGTGCTTCCCCTCTTTACTTAAATTCCTACATCTTCATAATGCGAGGATATGCTAACCATAGATCTTCGAAAGATCTACAGTTGATAAGATTTCACTTCCATTCAGCAGTCAAAATCCTTTAGTGCACATCTGGCTATACACGTAATCCATCATTTACAGTGTAGCACACTAAATCAGAAATACTTGACCCCACTTTGCCACGTGTCGCAAATGCACTTCCCCGCTTTGCTTAAAAAACTTCATCCTCATAATGTAGGGATGCGCTGGCCCTTAGTCTCTGATAGATCAATTGTGTTTGAAAAAACTCTTCAACTTGGTGTCCTTTCAAAAAGAATATCACAATTAAAGGCACATGAAAGGTTTATCACAAGGATTAAAAAATATTCTGATGAGAACAAAACATTAGGATAAAACATCCCACCAAGATACTTGAAGAAAAACCCCCTTTTTTAAAATTTGAAAATTAGGGCAATATAAAACCAAGGTATAAGGGTTTTTTACGCACTAAGGGCCTTTTTATGGATAATTTGAAAGCCAAACCCTGAGAATTTAAAGGGAAGATACAACTTACAAAATAGGGCATAACTAGGGTAATCTAACAATTTTCAGGATTTCACAAAATAAAACCCTAGTCTACAAGAAACAAAGACTTAACTGATTTTTCATCCAAATAACAGAATTTTTCTATACTGTGAAAAATCACACCAACATGTGCAGAAGAGGAGCTGATGTTAGAGCCATGTCCAATTCGTGCTTCTAAGAAGGAAGAGATAGAAGACATTCTAGATCATCGTGTGGGTAGAAGTACCAAAAATAGGAAGTATGGAGAGTATTTGGTCAAGTGGAAAGGACGGATGATAGAGGACTCAACTTGGATTTTAGCAGCTAAGGTTTCCCATTTGGGATTTTCTCTACCATTCATAAAGTGATAGGGTCACTTTTCAATCTACCCTGGGTGTCTGATGCAGGAGCATCAAGAGGTATAAGGGCAATCCTGTGTCACCCAAAAAAAAAATGTACTTAGACTTAGTTTCTGTTTCATGTGTTTTTATTTCTGGATACCCATTTGGTTCAAATAAAAGTTCCAACTCTCACAGTTCCACTATCAGTGTTCTAGGATAGAGTATTTGAACACCTTGGGATACGTGTAAATGTTAGAAAAATAGGAGTATGTAATTGAGCCATAATTTTGGTGAACTAGAAGGTGTAAATTAGTCAGATGATTGTAATTGTAATTTAGAGCATTCCAAAAAAAGAATCAGGTCAAAAGGCCCCACGGTTTGAAAGTTATTGCAGTTTTTCAATTTTTGGAGACATCCTAAGAATGCTTCAAAGTTAGGTTAGGGGCATTAAATGACCTCAAATAGTGCCAAAAAATGGGGGACGAGAAAATCTGGTCCATAGGGCTATAGAATGTTTCAAGAGCTTTTCGAAAATGTAAACAGTTTGTCAATCAGAGGTACGGTTCAAAAGTTTTGCCTCCTAAAAGTTTGATTACCATTTTTGGATTCTTCTAATTTTGTGCCAACTTCTAATGCAACTTTTAGAACCTTCTATTTGGTCGGTGGATACCTACTAGCACTTTCTAGAATGTATTCTTAATCCTTAACCCTCTAGGGTCTATTTAAGAATATTTCTGGCATTGTAAAAGGAGTTTGGAGTGGAGTTTGAGAGGAGGTACTGAAAGGAGAAATTATCTCCAGATTTATGCTATTGTAAGCTCATAGGGCATGTTTTGAAGTCTATTTTCTCTCTACTGAATGTATTATCTTATTTACAAAGTTAATAAAATTTCTCTTTCCTATTGTGTCCATTCTGTGCTTGGGTTGTGTCCCCATCAAGTGGTATCAGAGCTGGTTTTTTTGAGTGTGTAGACAGAGCGCCGACTGTGATACAGTTTGGACTAGGACTATGTGGTTGTGGGTTTGAGTTCAAAAGATGCCTCCACGAAGAGAGCATGGTGGAAGGGCTAGAGCTATTAATCCTGAGGAGGTTAGAGCCCTCCAAAGGCAGGTACAAGCATCACAAGAAGAGCTCCGTAGAGGACCAGAAGGGGAATTTGACGGGGAAGTTATGAATCAAGTAGAGGAAAGGCTTTTTAGGGCCATTACTAAGTTTGGGAAAAGACCTACAATTGATGTGGGTGTATTTTTAGGAAATCTGAAACGAGATGAGTTGATCGATTGGATCAATGAACTGGAAGAATACTTTGAGTATGAGGATATCAGGGATCCAGATAGGGTTAAGTTTGCAAAAGCCAAACTGAAAGGCCATGCCAAAATCTGGTGGAAAGAGGTTCAATTGTAAAGAAATAGAAGAGGAAAGGAGAAGAGCACAAGGTGAGATTGTATGGTGGACAAATTGAAGAAGAAGTTCATTCCTGTTGATTATGAGCTTGATTTGTTTAAGAAGATGCATGGGTTAAAGCAAGCAGAAAAATCAGTCCAAGAATATACAGAGGAGTTTTACTAACTTCTGATTAGAGCAAGGCATGTAGAAGCAAATAATGAGAAGGTTGCTCATTATATTAGTGGGTTGCGACCTATCATCCAGGAGGAATTATGTCTGGTAAGAATGACCAGTGTTGAAGAGGCATACCAATTTTCCCTACGAGTTGAAGAGAAGCTAAATAAAATATTTGAAGGAAGACAAAGAGGGCATGGTCAAGGAGGAAAGGGTAGTGGTAGGTCATCTGGAGGCCGAAATGAAACCCAAAAGAGGAATGAAGATGTGGGTACTAGCAAGAACCAGAGGAATGAGGGTTTCAACCGCTCCTGTGATCAAGACTTTGGAAATCAGAGAGGAAGAGGTAGAGGACATGGACAAGGAAGAGGAGGCTTCCATGGTATCTATTTCCATTGCAATGAAGAAGGTCATTGTGCCTTTGAATGCCCTCAACGACAAGGAAGGATAGATAGGAGAGCTGAGGGTCAAGCTAGGGTTGCTCATGTGGATGAGGATGCACAATCATCACATTCAGAGGATGCAAAAAGAGGAGAGACTTTAGTAAATGAAAGGGTCCTACTAAGTGGGGAAATTGAACCAGGACAAAGGAGGATTTTATTTCGTACCAGGTGCAAGTGTGAGGATAAATGTTGTGATGTGATCATTGATGGTGGTAGCACTGATAAGTTAGTATCAGAGGAGATGGTCTCTAAGCTAAAGCTCAAGAGGGAGAAACACCCCCAACCCTATTGGATTGCTTCGGTGAAAGATGATCATAAGGTCCTAGTAAGTGAACAATGTTTAGTCAAGTTGAAAATTGGGAGTTACTGTGATGAAGTTCTCTGTGATGTTATTCCAATGGATGTTTTCCATCTATTGTTGGGTAGACTGTGGTAGTCTGATAGGCATGTAGTACATGATGGTCATGCAAACACACACTCTCTAACAAAGGATGGAGTTCTCCACAAACTAAATCCCATGAAAAAGGAAGGTGAAAAGGTATGTAGCAGTGCTAGGATTTGTCTTATTGATGGAAGGAAGTTTTTAGATGGCATGAAACATCAGCGTATGTGCTATGCTTTGATTCTTAGGAAAGATAAAGAAGGTAGTAGTGAAATACCACTTGAAGTTTCAGATTTACTAGGTGAGTTTTGAGATATCATCTCTGATAATGTTTCAAAAGGATTTCTACCAGTAAGGAAAATTAGTCATTAGATAGATTTAATCCCAGGAGCTAGTTTGCCTAACAAGGCTGGTCATAGGATGACTCCTACTGAAATTGAGGAGCTAAATAGATAGGTTTAGGAGTTATTGAGGAAGGTCGTTATTCGAGAGAGCCTAAGTCCATGTGTAGTGCCTACAGTACTGGCACCAAAGAAGGATAGAGAGTGGAGGATGTCTACAGACTCTCAAGCTATAAATAGGATAACCATCAAGTATCAGTTTCCTTTGCCAAGAATGGATGATTTTATGAATTATTTAAGTGGAGCTCAATACTTCACAAAGATAGATCTCAAGAGTGGCTATCATCAGATATGGATATGAGAAGGAAATGAGTGGAAAATAGCCTTCAAGACCAAGGAGGATCTTTATGAGTGGTTAGTCATGCCCTTTGGATTAACGAATGAATGCCCCAAGCACCTTCATGCGACTTATGAATGAGGTACTTAAGAAGTTCTTGGGAATAAAATTTATTGTCTATTTGGATGATATTTTAATTTTCAGCAAGAATTTGGAAGAAAATTTATTGCATATTTGTAGTGTCCTTGAAAGGTTAAGGGAAGAGAAACTGTTAATTAATCTAAAAAAGTGTATCTTTGTAAAAAGGGAGTTAGTCTACTTGGGGTTTGTTAAATCACCTAAAGGTCTCAAAATGGATCTAGAGAAGGTAAAAGCCATCTTGGAATGGCCTACTCCAAGGTCTGTTACTAAGGTAAGATCATTTCATGGTCTGGTTAGTTTTTACAGAAAGTTCATTAAGAATTTTAGTGGCATATGTGCACCCCTAACTGACACAATAAGAGGGGATAGAAAAGAGTTCAAATGGACTGTAGCAGGTATGATAAGTTTTGAATTGCTAAAGAAGAAGGTGACAGAACAACCTATGTTGGTACTTCCAGATTTTAGAAAGGTGTTTCAGGTGGATTGTGATGCTACTGGTAGTGCTATTAGAGCTGTATTGAGCCAAGAAGGTAAGCCTATTGCATATTTTATTGAAAATTTGAATGATGCAAAAAATAAGTATTCTGTTTATGATCAAGAGTTCTATGCAATAGTTCAGGCCTTAAAGAAATGGAGGCATTATTTATTTCCAAAGGATTTTTTTTTGTATACTGATCATCAGGCATTACAGTACCTAAATAGCCAAAGTAAATTGAATTAGAGGCATATGAAGTGGGTAGAGTTCTTGCAGAGCTATACATTTGTGTACAGGCATAGAAGTAGAAAATCTAATAGGGTTGCAGATGCACTAAGTAGGAGATAGTTGTTTCTTACAATAATTTAGGTTGAAGTAGTTGGGTTTGATGAACTCAAGAATCTATACCCTAAGGATCCTAATTTTGCTAAAGCATGAAAAGCTTGTAAAGAGCCTATTTCTGTAGACAGAACTAAGTGGTTAGACTATCTGATTCAGGATGGTATGTTATTCAAGGGTAGTCAATTATGCATTCCAAGAAGTTCCATGAGGGAAAATCTGATTAAGGAGAAACACAGTGGAGGGATGGCAGGCCATTTTGGTCGAGATAAGACCATTGCCATTCTTAGAGAACATTATTTTTCACCTCAGATTTCACAGGATGTGAAGAAGTTTGTACAGAGTTGTCAGATTTGTCAAGTTGCCAAAGGATTTAATCAGCCATTGCCTATTCCATCAAAGCCATGGGAGGACATAAGTATGGATTTTGTTCTTGGATTTCTGAGGACACAAAGGGGTAATGACTCAGTATTTGTGGTGGTTGATAAGTTCTCCAAAATGGCACATTTCATTCCATGCCACAAAACTCATGATGCTATCCATATTGCAGACTTTTTTTCAAAGAGGTGGTAAGACTACATGGTCTCCCAAGGAGTATAGTTTCTAATAGAGATACTAAATTTGTGGGATATTTTTGGAGGACATTGTGGAAGAAGTTGAGAACGTACTTAAAATTTAGTTCCACGCATCACCCGCAGACTAACGGCCAAACAAAAGTGGTAAACAGAAGTCTGGGCAATTTTCTGAGATGTTTAGTTGGGGATAAGCCCAAGGGGTGGGATTTGATTTGACCACAAGTGAAGTTTTCTTACAATAACTTTGTAAATAAGAGCACAGGTAAATCACCATTCCAAATTATATATGGAAGTAGCCCAAGGACTGCACCAGAATTGAGGAAGATAGAGCAACGAGAGGACAAGTGTTGAAGCTGAAGAATTTGCTGAACATATCAAGCATCTACATGAGGAGGTTCAGGCACAGATTACCAAGATGAATCAAGAGTATAAAGCTAGGGCTGATCAAAGGAGAAGACATAAGGAGTTCCAAGTAGGGGATCTAATCATGGTACACTTAAGAAAAGAAAGATTTCCGGCTGGTACTTACAACAAGTTGAAAATGAAGAAATTTGGCCCCTGTAAAATTATGAAGAAACATGACTCAGGAAATGCATATGAGGTGGAGTTACTAGATGGAATTCACATTTCTCGTATTTTCAACATTGTAGACTTGACAGAGTATCATGATGATGGTTCAGAAGAGGAGCTGATGTTAGAGCCATGTCCAATTCTTGCTTCGAAGAAGGAGGAGATAGAAGATATTCTAGATCATCGTGTGGGTAGGAGTACCAAAAATAGGCAGTATGGAGAGTATTTGGTCAAGTGGAAAGGATGGCCAATAGAGGACTCAACTTAGATTTTAGCAGCTGAGATTTCCCATTTGGGATTTCCTCTATCATTCATAAAGTGACAGGGTCACTTTTCAATCTACCTTGGGTGTCTGATACAGGAGCATCCAGAGGTATAAGGGCAATCCTGTGTCACCCAAAAAAGAAATGTACTTAGACTTAGTTTCTGTTTCATGTGTTTTCATTTTTGGATACCCATTTGGGTCAAATAAAGGTTCCAACTCTCACAGTTCCACCATCAGTGTTCTAGGATAGAGTATTTGAACACCTTGGGATATGTGTAAATGCCAAAAAAAATAGGAGTATGTAATTGATCCATCATTTTGGTGAACTATAAGGTGTAAATTGGTCGGATTATTGTAATTGTAATTTAGAGCATTCTAGAAAAAGAATCAGGTCAAAAGGCCCCATGGTTTTAAAGTTATCGTAGTTTTTCAGTTTCTGGAGACATCCTAAGAATGCTCCAAACTCAAGTTAGGGGCATTAAATGACCTTGAATAGGGCCAAAAAATGGTGGATGAGTAAAGCTAGTCCATAGGTCTATAGAGCGCTTCAAGAGCTTTTCAAAAATGTAAACGGTTTGTCAATCGGAGCTACAGTTCAAAAGGTATGCCTCCTGAAAGTTCGATTACCATTTTTGGATTC
This sequence comes from Cupressus sempervirens, assembly GCA_028749045.1. Taxonomy (NCBI): domain Eukaryota; kingdom Viridiplantae; phylum Streptophyta; class Pinopsida; order Cupressales; family Cupressaceae; genus Cupressus; species Cupressus sempervirens. The sequence goes on along the minus strand of CM053793.1, from coordinate 133,557,325 downwards.
TTCTAATTTTGTGCTGACTTCTAATGCGACTTCAAGAACCTTCTATTTGGTCGGTGGATACCTACTAGCACTTTTAGGATGTATTCCTAATCCTCAACCCTCCAGGGTCTATTTAAGAACATTTCTGGCATTGTAAAAGGAGTTCGGAGTGGAGTTTGAGAGGAGGTACTGAAAGGAGAAATTATCTCTAGATTTATGCTATTGTAAGCCCATAGGGCATGTTTTGAAGTCTATTTTCTCTGTACTTAATGTATTAGCTTATTTACAAAGTTAATAAAATTTCCTTTCATGTTGTGTCCATTCTATGCTTGGGTTCTGTCCCCATCATTAATTGAGAACCCATTATGGTTTGCATGCCCTATCCACATTCAATTTAATTTGGTACCCAATTTTTGCATCCAGATCATATACTAAACCATGGTTTAAAAATTGGGCACTTAATTTTAAATAAATTGGGTAACTAATTTTAAAAATTGCGTACACAATTTTCAAAAAATAAGAGCCCATTTTGTGTTTTCTTCTGACCTCCGACTATTGCTTTTCACTCTACCAAGTATTTTACTTTGTTTTATATAATTTTATTTCATTTTTTTTAGTCTTTTGCTTTATAATTTCATCAATTTATTGTTATTTTCACATTTAATAATTTTGTATATGTAAAATTCTACATTTCCATTTTTAATAGGTTTATATTTAGATTATTGTTAATTAAAAAATCCACAAATTAAAATGTCATATTTTTTGATATCTAGATGTTCATTTACATTTTTATTTTATAGATGTTAATTTAAAAATTATTATTTTAGATGTTTCGATGTATTTAATTAAAGTTAAAGTGATGGATGATTAGATAAATGCATTAGATGTTTAAATTGTTTAAACATGTAAAGCATGTAATCCAATTTTAACTAGAGCCATAGTAACATTGACCTTAATTTATGTACAACATAACTGAACCATACGTAATGCACATAATCTAAAGCCCTTACTTCAATCCTACATCTAACTCCATTCCTTAAATGTCTAGCTCTAGATAGTAACTTAAGTTTCAAACCTTATATTTGTAACCTTACCATATAAACATTGGGTAAAAGTACAAAGTTGTGTCACCTTTTAGGCTAACTTATCAAAATGACCAATTTAAGTATTTATATCTGAAAAATAAAAAATTTCAAACATATAATCTTAATAAAATTATTCTAGCTAAGTTATATATGGTTTCACACTTTTTCAATTGGAAATGTCTATTAAATGCATTTTTTTACTAGTTAGTATCCAATTACTAAAAATATACAATTATTTCATAAAACTAATGTTTCAATAACTCTTACTATTTATTATGATTTTTTTTAAATAACATATAAACACCATTTTATAGAGCTCAAAGTCAAGAATATTCTCATATAGAGTTCATAGTGTTTTAATTAGATATAGTATATTGCAATTAAAGAATTCTACAAGTACGTATTTTAACACTCGAGAAGAAGTCAATTTTAAGAAAAAATATTAAATTTAAAATATATATATATATATATATATATATATATATATATATATATATATATATATATATATATATATATGACATTCTAGAGGAGAGAGTCCTCTTCTAGAATCTATAATTTTTCTTTTGGTTGGAATAGATTTATTTTAAAAAATATGGTGGGAGATGAAAACTATCAATTTGAATAAGTTGAAATTTGAATCATTGTAAAAGAGAAAATATAGGTCTAAAGCCCATTTTTATTTTTGATTGTTTTAGCTACATATATTATCAATAACATAATCTAAGATCAAATGAAAATAAGATTATTTCCATATAGTTTTGTGGTGAGAACTAGACCCCTAATTTCTAGCATTTTTCAACAACTAAAATTTATCTTTAAAAAATATGAAAATATATAATTTATTATTCCAAATAATTATTAAAAATTATAATCCTAAAATTTATCCATTTCTATACATTTCGTTAGTTTACTTGATTTTAAAATTCTAAATAATACCACCAGTTTTATGTCATTGAATGTGAACAACTACATTTTTGTTAGCCTTTTCCTTTGTAAAAGGGTGACACAGGTTTGTGCTTTTACCCCACTAAATTCTAAACATAAATGTAAAGCATGATTATAGCTACCCATATCCATACCCTAACACTAAACCTAACTGAGTTTAATGAACTCATACCCTAAAATGTTATTTCTAAAACTTAACCATGTAACCCTAATCTTGTAGTTTAAGATGATGTATGTATGCTTGAATTGAATGTAAGTTTAATATTTTATGTAGATGTATTACATTTATAAAAATTGGTATGTGTTGCAGTCACTAGATTATTCACATATGTTCACATGTATGAATTGATAAAATCATATGAAAAAATCAAGTTAGAAATTATTTTATTTTTTAAATAATAAATAATCAATCTTTATGTATTAAAACAAATTATAAATTTAATATATCAAATAATAGATAATTTAAGTAATTTACCTTTATATAAAATGATCTTGATCACAAATATTAAATCCTAATGGTAAACAAGGTACAAAATCTTAATACTGATTGTGACATAGACCTAAACCATTATCCTATGCCTAACCCTATTAAAAATAGTAACTTCAACCATAAAACTAACTATATTCCTATGTCTAACCTCAACATAATCATAACTATACAATAAAAATCTAAACCCTAAACATAAAACTAAGCATAATGTCCCCCCTTACCTTAAAACTATAAATTTAAATCTATACCCTAGATTCATGTAACTCTAATCCTAAGCCCAACTCTAATCTTGACATTAACTAAAACCCTAATCCTAAATAATCATAACCAACTCCTTAACACAACCTTAACCCTAACTATGACATAAACCTAGACTCTCTTAAATTCTATTTGTGATTTTCAATAAGTCATGTTTCCCTTACAAATCAAATGTAAAATTCTAAATCCCCTACTCCAAATTATGTGTCATTGTATCCATTTATCATTTCATTATTTAGTTAGATAAATTTTAGAGCAAAACTTTCAATAATTTAATGGTCATATGTTTTTTTATAAAACTGCACATTTTTATATAACCATATAGCATACACCTTTGGCATTTATGTAAAAAGGGCGAGAATGTGTAAAAAGGGAAGAATATCTGATGATGCAATAAGAGGGGAAAAGATGAGAATATTTATATAACATGTAAAGTATGTTGAATATATATGTATGGGGGAACATCATAATATTATACATATGCATATTTAGATAAACAATTCTTACAAAAGTAATTTTGAAAAATCTCAAAAACAGAGTATGTTACCAAGTTGAAGACATAGAATGGAGACTAAAAATTGTTTTGAACTTTTGAATTCAGTTTTGATTGATATATGTTTTTGTCACTAATGCCAAAGGGGGGGATTTTTGACATTACAATCAAGTTTGTTTATTAGTGACACACACTTAATCAGATGGTTAGTAGCTACTAAGCTTATCTTGCATTTTACAATGTTATCCAAGTAATTTAGGCTCTACCAAGTTCTATAATTGTTACTAAGTCCCAAGAAAAATATTCAACTCACACCGAGTAGTATCTACCAAGTTGGTGATTATCAATGTAAATTGAGTTTCATAGTGTTTATCGAGTTTCTTAGTGAAAACTAATTTTTTTAGTGTTTATTGAGTTCACAGCTTCACTAATGTGAATCTAGTGTTGACCAAGATATGCAGTGTCAACCAAGTGATTCAATTTATATCGATCTTGCATTGACAGTGTTGACTGAGCTATGTAGTTCCAACCAACTGATTCAGGTTATATGCTAAGTTTCATAGTTTTTAACAAGTCACTAGTGTGGACCAAGTTCAAAATACGTGGAAGTGATTAGTATGAGCTAAGATTCTACATCTACTGAGTGCATGATGATGCTAAGTATTGAGAATGATTGTCGAGTGTCAGAACCTCACTGAGTTTGTCTTTAGAACTCAAGTACCTATAGTTGGGCCAACTTTGTGTATTTTGGTGAAACTTGTATTGTAGCCAACTTTGATGTATTACATTTTGGATTGATATATGTGATGAATTTTATCAGATCCAAAGCAAATAATGGCATGAAATAAAATAGGATACATATTAGAGTAGAAGTGTGAAGTAAGAAGGCTACAAGCCATATAAAGAACAACAAAGATTTATCTCTCACAAAAAGGTGATCATTACACACTAAAAGGAATCTCATTCAGCAAAACAAAGTTGCAGATCAGAGATCAGCCACTAATTCATCCTAATAGGTGGAATAGTTAAATCCTTTCACAAGATAAACTTAATAGTCTTTTGTAAATCTCTTTATTGAGTGCATACTTCATTGTATGTGTGTAAATCCTTTTGCAAGGAGGACCTAGCAGTCCTTATTGCTCCTAATAGGGCATATCATCAAAAGTGATCATTGTAAGCCTTAATAGGTCAACTTTATACTACAATACTAAAGCTTGTGGGTATCACCTCCACCCCAATTTTACTTTCTATTTCAAAAGTTTCTATGTTACCATATTGTGTGTCAAACTGCTATGAATGTTTTAATTCTTTCAATTTTTATTCATGCATGCAATTAGATCCAAATACATATGAAGGATTAATTGGTGACTAAAATTAAGTTTTATTGGTTACTGATTCACCCCTACCCTCTCAATAACCTATCCTGTCTTATATTTCCATCACTATCTACTCTTGGCAGGGTAATTTTGGATTTTGTTATACAACCCCTAAGGGTATATATATATATGTAATAACTGATTTCAAAAAAAATCTCTTGATGAATGTGAAACTAGAAATACTTTTGATTTGGTATCTATATTTTGAAAAGAAAACTTTGATGCAATTTTTGGTTATGATAAGGAAATATAAGATTCTACAGTTTTATATTTTGAAGCTTTTCTAGAATGGATATTATTGTATGTTCTATAATGATTTATGTCCTTGAGGAGATGATCATTTGTGAAAAGGTTTGCATTGTCCTATTACAATTTAAAATCTTGTTGAGGTTGAGAGAATTTGAAGAGATAATAGAAAAAGTAAACTTTGAATGATTTTCATCTATAGGGATTAATCATGTGGATAATCTTGGTTATTAAATTTAAACGGTTTTTCAATTTGCACATTCTTTTTATTTTTATGAATTGATTATTTAAACTTTTTAGTATTTTTTAAAATACTTGTTGGGAAGGCTTTCCCTAAAAAATGAAATTAATGAATATCTTTTCAGATTGGTTGTTGCACCTTATAGTATCATAAAATGATACTAAGTAGAGAATTCCTCACACATTTTGGAAATTTCAATCTATTGTTTTATCAAGAATTTTCCTTCTCTTATGTTTTAAATAAAAGGGAAAACACTATTTACTAACATACAAGATCATTGTTAGTCAAAAAGTGGGGATATAAAAAATATAAAGTTCTGAAATACCTCAAAGCATTTTAAAATCTATTCTGACCTTTTTTCCACCCATCTTGATACCAAACTCAAATATTAATATCTTTGTAAGGCCTAGTATTTTGGGTGAAAAAAAAGTCATTAGAGTTGGTATCCAAAGAAATACCTATGACATGGTAAATTAAAGTGTAGGAAAGGATCTTTTTTTATTAAATTTTACAATGCCCTTTAGACATGTATACCCTATAAGGACATGTCTAGATCAAAATGAGCCCACAACTATATATACTAAATGAACATAAAAACTCAGTCAAACATGGTGAAAGTTAACTAGATAGTAGAATAAATCTCGTAATACCAATAAGCTTGAGTCCATCCTATTAACATGATTGAGACAAAACAACTTACTAATCTTCCGTCACTAATGAATTTGCCCATACCATCATGCATAGAAAATACAATTTAATCTACAACTTATCATTTTTGGAATAACCAACACATAATATATTTGAGTAAAATTAAATGTAGATAAAAAATATTTTAGTGTTAGTGTTATGGTTCTATTTGGTGTAGATTAAGATTAAATTAAATTTATTAATAGACTTTCTTTTTTATATCTTTTTGGTTGGATTAAATTATATTCCAAGAAAGGACATTTAGCATTCACTATTATTTAGTCTTCATTTTCAATAATATTTATTTAATTTCATGTAATGTTAAAGTAGGCTTTGTTTACTATACTTTGACCAATTATGTATGTTTATGATGTTCATAATGTTTCTTTAATCAAAATATATTCTCTCCTTTTGTTATATTCAAGTAGTTAAAGATGTATTAGATGTAAATTGATATGGTTTTAAAGATGTACATTTATATAATTGATATTTTAGATTTATTTTATTAAATAGTAATTTTTTGAAATTTTATGTTGTTTACATATATGCAGATTATATTTGATGGACCCATCCACTCCCCCACGCCCACCCCCTCCATCTCCACCTTTACCTCCATCACCACCTCCACAACCACCTAGTCCTCCTCCACCACCTACAATAGAGGATCTGCAAAAGAGCATGAGATGTAACCTTCATGACCTCATGTGAGATATTCAAACCATTTGATGTGAGGTCCATCCTTGATGTACTATGTCTTGTAGATAGCATGCAAGGCATTGTACACTCTATTGAGCATTTGGATAGTGATATTGATAGCTTTAGACTATGGAGGAAAAATATGTGTGATTTTTATTTTAGTGGCCCATCTTATAAAGAGGTCCATAAATTCAAATTACAAAAAAGACATTTTTAAAGATATTTTATAAACTTGAAGATGGGTCTTGAAATAAGAGATAAGAAGGCTCACATATCTATTAGATGGTGCATGCATCCTCATATATCACAACACTTTTGGGAGTGGTAGTGGTGGTATTTGACCATCCACTACATGCTAATCATGAGGTGCCCATGTACTTCCTTAAGAAACTATAGGTTGAGTTTGAATTGGGTTTGAAACCCAATTATTTTGATATTAGAGCATTTCAGTGGATTGGTGGAGGGATGCCTCAGGATAGGCCTAGGGAAAAGCTTAGCAATAATACAAGGAATCATAAACATCCTCAACCTCTTGTTCCTTTACCTACACTAGTTGTCCCAATGCATGTATATCATCAAGAAGTATCATCTACTCTTACTTCATTGAGTGCCCTTTCAAGAAATTTAGTAAACTAGTGGATACAAGTGACAGATATTCATCCACTTGGACACATTTGTACCAATCGTAGAGGTATATGCAGAGGCCCCAAGGGGATGCCAATGGAACATAGGATGGCCATGATTCCAAGACATTGGTTTAGATGATGAGGTGTATGCTACTCATGGTGGTGGTGGTGATGAGATTGATGTTGAATCATTAGTTGACCTTCTTTGTGGAGAAAGAGAGAGTCAGGAGCAGTAGGTAAAAATTTAATTTTAAAATTTATAAAGTACATTATTATTTACTTTCTATATATATGCATAATTGTATTAACCATATTAATATGTGTTGATTTTAAATTAATAGGGGAATGGATGATAGTGTTCCTCCTAGGAGATAGTATAGTATTTTTTGAGACCTTTAGACTTTGGAATCCCTCATATGGTATGCACTTTGAATTACACTGTAAATAATGTACATTGAAACTTGAATTTAATAACATGTGCTCATATATTATTTTTATCTAATTTTGTAGGCTTTATCATCTGTTACACAGTCTGATGCTTGTACAAGTCTTGATCCATTGACCATTGAGGCGCAACCTCAAATACCTACAATATGAAAATTTGAAGACAAATAATTTGTACACATTTTATTAACTTATCTTCAACTTTGATTCATGTATGATAATGTATTTTGGTTTTACAAATAAGATATGGATCATACTTTTCTGTATAGGCCCTAGTATAGTCTATTTTTGACTCCATCTTTTGACCATTCCAAACATGTTGATGATCATCATGGTAGCATATCTCTAGACACATCAGCTACACTAGCTACTACTCAGGTATGATATATATGTTTTTATTTCAAAAAATTGTAGTGTAAATTATGGACTTTTTAATTTACGTACTTTGTAATTTATGTATATATAATTTTGACTCAAGGTTTATGTATCCATGATTTTAGGACTATGTCACCATGAGTTTTTTTGGGACTATAGGACTAAGCTAGATGGAGGTACGGACATCATCCTTTTAGGTCAATATTGTGATTTATACATAGTTCATTATGATATTTATCAAAATTTTAAAATTTATGTATTCTATTATAGGACCTCACCACTACCACATTTGGTAGCTTTGATAGTACACCTCCTCCTATTATAGAGGGGCACCTATCTCACATGGTATTATTTTAAATAAGTACTAAATATTTTAATTTATTTGCAAGCTAGATTTTGAAAATCATTTCAATTAAGCTTGTACATATTGTCTTCTCAGGATGTGATGCATGATGCCTCACATAATGAGACACATCATGTTACATAGGATGATCCATCTGTATCCTCTTCTCATGGAGTAAAGAGGACTGCAAATTAGATAGATTAGGTCCTTTGGCACCTTTAGATTGTATTTTGATACACATATTTTTTATTTTGATAAACTTTTTATTAGGACATTTAACTATATTATTATTATTTTTTGACTTCATAAATCATTTTATGACATGTTAGACCATGTTATATATTTTTACAACTTAGATTATCATGCTACTATATCTAGTATAGATTATTATGTTATCATTTTGTATATATGAATCATTTTCATTATTGTGACATATTTTATTCATGCTATGACACATTTTGTTAGTATATCGTACATGAAAAATAATTTTATTAGTTTTAATTAAATATAGGAACATTAATTTAGATATGTTTGAATGTAAAAGTAATGAAAAAATATAGGAGGTCATTACTTAAATTGTCAAAGAAATTAATATCAAGTGCACACCTTTAACTTTCAAATAGAAGTGAACTCCTATATTTTACACAATTGAACTCATATATTATTAAAATAAGCGAAGTCATATAAATTTAAAATAGGTGAAGTTATATATATGCAACACAATATGAAGGACACAAATATAAGTGAACTCATTTTAAAAAAGGTTTACAACATGTTTTGATTTCAAAAAAAAGGAATTGGTTGAACACATTTCTTCAAAAGAGGTCCCACAAAATAAAATTTTAAAAGAAAAATAAAAATTGAAATGTTAATAAAAGCATAAATTAGTAAGGGCTATCTGTATTATGTAAATATGTGTAATGTATGTACCCACTATGTGTATTTGCATAAGATGTTGATGTTGGATCCACCATGAACATTTAAATCTGCATAAGTTGTACTTGAGAACTAAATTAGAAGTATATATAAGCTCTCTAATTTTATATTTACAACACATACATACATTTAAAATATATAAGTACACACACGCACACACACACAAAAATAGTACAATAAAGAGAAAACTTACATGTGTGTATTTTTTAGTCATCCCACTATACCATGTGCATCCTCTCTCTTTTGCAATGCATCTATGATTGTCTTGTGCTCATCCATTAAAATTGTCCACAATACCTTATTGACAGGTCTCCCTTTGTATCTTTCTAATTTGATATTCATTACCACAACCAAATAAGAAAAGTGTAAAATCTTTTTTTTTGATTGGTAGTCTTCAAATGTTGGTAAACAATTTCTTTTTGTTAGGTATGTACGTAACCATATGCTAGCTACAATGACAGACCCAATTGGATACTCAAAAAAACCATCATCATCTACTTGATGATATATCAATTTTTGCTTAGGTTCCACACATCTAGCTAGCCAATACTTAGTGTGTTCATCATTATCATTAGGTTTAATAACATCATAAGCATGTCCTACACGATCAGATAAAGTACATGTAAACAATTTAATCACATGTGTACATAAATATTTATGATATATTAATCACATGTACTTGAATTATATTAATGACATGTACATAAATAAATAATATAAATCAAAGCATGATCACGACAAAATTTAATTAAATTGTGCATCCCAAGTTGTGTGAGGTCTGAAATACAACTATAGTCTTCTAATGCAAATGTAACATTTGGGCCTTCATTTACTATATCATCTTCAAAATGTGTGTCGATAGCTGCCAATGATTTTTGTTGCCAATCTTCAACCCATTATGTATTCTCACATTCTTCCCATTCACCTGCAAGATAAAATTAACAAAAACAAGTAAGCTCCATATCCATATAGTCCAAGTGTTAGAATCCAAACTCCTAAATGAATACCATTTAGTTGACCCGCTAATTGTGTCATAGTCATATTTTGAAGGATATTTGTCTCTTCAACTAGGTAGAAGAAATGTATGATTGTAGAGTTTTGACTTGATCCTATGTATAAATATTTGTTACACCATTCCACAATCTCATATGCTTTTTTGAATTTGGATTTTTCCTCAAATTTTAATTTCTCTCTGCAAAGGGCTCTCTTTATGCATGCACCGACATCGCCATGTTCTCCTTTACTATGTCTAGCCTCAAAAAAGTTCTACACATGTTGGATATTAGTTTACCTATGTGTCCTACTCAACCAATAGAATATTCTAGTATTCTTTAATTGTCTTGTAAAATTATCTGACCATATCCAATGTTTTTTCATTTGAATTCATCTCTCTTTTAAATTATCATAAAAGACATTGAAAAAATATTGGAAAAACTCAGATGAATGAAGTTTATTATCACTCATATAAAAATGGTACTCTCTCATATTTTTCTATCCTCCTCTATACTATCAAGTGCATGCCTATAAACTATATGAATAAAAATTGCTACTTACACTGAATTGTAATATTGCGCTTGTACCTCATCATGTTATGCAAGTCTGTAGTTCTTTGCAAAGTCAACAACTAAAAGTATAGTACTAATTAGAAATGTATTCTTACATATGCAAAATTTTCCATCAATCCATCTAGTATATTGAGAGTGTTTAACATATTTTGGTATGATTACACTCTTAAACTCATCCATAAATGCATGAGAACTAACTTTATCTGTAATCAGATCACACCTTCTTTCAATATTCCTATCCTTTAATGGATATTCAATAGTTTTGAATTTTTTACATCAACTAATTATTGTCCAAAAGTAGTCAAAGAATTTTCATGCAAACATTCATCTAACAAAGAAAGATTTCCACACATGATTTTTTTAAGTTAAAAAAAAGACCCAACTTCTTGCATTGACCCCCTATTACCAATTTCTATTGTTATAATTATCATGGTTATGGAGATAAAATAGTAGATTGTAAGAAATCTCAGTTTGATAGTAATAATGCAAATAGTAGAATGTTTAGGAATACTAACTTTGTAGGTAATGAAAGAGGTGGATCACATAGAAGATCAAATGATGGTGAAAGAAAATAGATTGTATGCTACAAAGTAACAATCCTAGACACATTGCAAGGAATCACAAAGTACCTAATAGTCAGAATGAAACCAATCATATGAGGAATGCACCTATATGTTAGTTATGCAATAACTTTCTACATACAACAAGATTTTACAAAATGGATAGAAGTAATTTCAACAGGAATCCTAATGGCAATTTCAACATAAATGACAATAAATGATAATGGCAGTGACAAAAATTAGAAGGAAGCAATCAAGGAACATGTTGATGATTTTGAAGAAGCATTTTTGAAGGCCTATAATCCAGAGAGTTATTATACAGCATTGGAAGAGTTTAGTATTTTGTTGCACCTGAAGGAAAATTGAAGTCAAAAATTGTTTGTGACTTATCCTATATGAATTAAGTAGTTCTACCAAAGATAGAGTATCATTTAATTAGAATTGATGTTAAAGAGAAAATTAGAAGTTGTACAATTAAAAATAGGTTGAAGACATAGAGAGAGGAAGATATGCTCGAGTGCACAAGCTTAGATATGATCACAGGAAGTCATAAGACAAAAAAAAAAGTTTACTGGTGATTAGTGATAGTTTTTAATTTGTGGTAGATGCACATTTAATGGGGAGTGTGATTTGAAGTGATTTAAAGATTCCAAACAAGACTATGAGTATCATTTGTTCATATGAAGAGTTTTGATCCATTTAAGTGTGATTTGGAAGTGATTTCAAGTACAAAGAAATATTTTTGAAGTGTGAAGTTGTAGAAGCTCTAAACATGATATTCTAAGGTATTTTACAAAGCTTGAATTAAATTTCTAGTGTATATAGTTAAGAATTATGGAAAGTTAGACAATATATGATGTAAGTGATAGGCCAAGGTATCAGTTCAGGAAACACCCCTTTGTTTCTTTAGTGGATGAATCATTAGGAGCATTTCCCCAAATCTCGTCGAATATGCTTCACATAGATGATGTTCAAAGTTACATTCATTGTAGGTTTGAAAGCATTGGAGATGAGTACATACATAAGATTTAGGAGTCATGTTTAACAATGACCTGACCCTTAAATCCAAGTACACACACCTAAGTGAGCTAAATTTGATCAAGTATATGTTCTACATAGATTCTGACAACCATAAGTAGACCAGAATCATTCTAAGTAGAGTTCATGATGAGATATTTTAGATAGGTAATGTACCAGCCACAATAGATAATGACCTAATTAACAAGGTCATAGGTCTGAGCAATGAAGGATGCAACCCATTGAATGATAGAAACATGAGAAAGTTGGTTGAGACAAACCTATACACCAAATTTGATAGAAGAAACATGAATGTTGACATGATTCAGGATAAAGGAGTTAAAATATTGAGCACAATTCTTGGATGTAAATTGAATCATAGTTCTAGAGTGAAACCAGTGTTGGTAGGATTTATGGATGCAACATATGTGATGGTTGTTGAGAAAAGAAAGATAAACATGTGTGGGATTGTCAAAACATAGTTGTTGGAGAACATTGCAAAGATAGTGAAGACCAAGAATGAAATCTTTAGATTTGAGTCTTTGCTGACACATCTATTCCTCTATGGAACCAAGCAATTCTCTATAATGACAAATTGGAAAAATGATGAATGTACTATGAAGATGGTAACACAGTATTATAGGTCAAGATTGGAAAATGTCATAGATGGTGACATTGACAAAATGATGAAGAAATTTTAGTCTGAGATGAAACAAAGATATATAATTCCTCTCTCCATGATGGAAAAGTACAAAAATGAGATATGTTTTGTGGTAGAAATTGATAATACTTTTATGGAAGTAGTAGAACCAAGGGTAAAATTAATTGAACCTATGGGATATGAGATGAGTGAATAAATCATAAAAAGGTATTTACAAAACATACTATAGTCAAAGAATGACACTGAATGCCCTAGATGGTGTACCTATGAGGATAAGGTTAGGGGAGTTCATTCTAAACTTTACATCAAGGAAATTAAGAAGAAAGTGGAGAAAAAGATAGATTTCATCATCAAGGAATTAGGGATGACTTGAGAGGAGTTTAATGAGATCAAAGGTATTTTGATAGAAGTGAAAAGTAGTGGACAAAATAAGGTGATAGCAGAAAAACCAATTTCTTTTGGAGCACCATCTAAAGGGATAACAATTTTAAAACCCAATGCCTAGACACATGCACCCTAAACAGAAGTTGCACAAGTACAACCAATCAGAGTTCAATGTGATCAACCAAGGAGGCAAACAAAGGATGACACATTTATTGTGTAGAGAAAATTTGAGAGATTGGTGAAGACAAAGCAAGAAGCTACAAACCATAAGTGGACTTGGGAAAAGAAGAAAGACACTAAAAACCAATGATTCTAAGGAATCTGATGATGAAATTGAGGAGAAACTAGTTTAGCAAACAATAGAAGAAGGAAAAACACCAACAATAAAGAAGGCATGGAAACCAAAGGTAAAAAATTTGAATATGTCGATTATTAAGGATTATAATTTTGTACAATTGAATAAGTATCATAGCTTGTATAATACTATGGATAGAAAGAAATTAGAGAGTGCCATAGTAAGGAATATGATCTTGAGGAACAAAAGATTTGATATTATAAAAGGAAAGATCTCATAAGATCTTTATAATAGGTTACTAAATAGAAAAAGGAGAGTAGTAGAAGAAGACACCAAGCTAAGAGAGAGCATGGTTAACAAATTATGTGAAGAGAACACCAAGGAAGACTTGGATATAATTTTGAAAGGAGTTGAACCCACACTAAGCAATGAAAGAAGAACTATTCTTTTTATGGGAGGAAACTATGAGGAAGTAAGGAAAGAAATAGATGAAACCATTGTGAAACACATGACTTTAGTACCTCTAGTCATGAAGGAGAGTGTGCAACCATAACTAGATAGTTAAGTCTATGTGGAAGCTAGTACTCCTAGTGATGGCAAAGAAGATGCTAAAGAGATACAAAAAGCACCATCATCTCCTCACATAGTTATGGGTACTACATCCATGCAAGTGGATAGTACACACATAATAGTAGATACAAAAGAAAACCTTTCATAGCTTATGGAACAATAATTGTTTATAATTTTAGTGCCCATACTAGTTCTAATGAAGAAGATGAAGAAGAAGAAATAAAGAGGAATATAGAGAGCACAAAATTAGAAGAAGAATAAATAAAGAAAATTATAGAGAAGAAAAGATTGGAAGAGGAAGATAGGAAGGAATAGGTAGAAAAAGAGAAGAGGAGAGAAGACGAAAAGAGAAAAGAAGAGAAGAGGATAGGAGATGAAAAGAAGAAACAAGAAAAGAAAGAAGAAGAAGAGAAGAGAAAAAATAAGAAAAGCAAAAGAAAGAAGAAGAGTAGAAACAAAAAGAAGATGAGAAAGAAAGAATAGAAGAGAGAATGAAGGCTAAGGAAGAGAAGAGGTGTACATAATTGAAAGTAGTTACACATATTCCCACAACTCCGATAACAACAACAACAACAACAATATTATCTGATGATGATGATGATCAGAAAGGATTGATGAGTTCTTTAAGAAAATTGCTCCAAAAGAATAAATCAATTAAGTCTTTGGAGAAGACATTATTAGAAGTCTTAGAGAGAATGTAGAAGACATTGCACACAATTTAGACAAATACAAACTTGCAGAATAAGGATAAAAAATTGGTGAAGTCTTTTGATGAAGAAATCACAACCTTGTTTGAAATGGCTTTAGCACAAGTATAGGCCAGGCATGATGCATTACTATTTGATATTGTATGCACAAAGTTGAAAAATTACATAAAGTCATTAGATATATGAATCAAGGGATTGGGGAAGAACATTGATCAAGGTAAGAAGTTGTATGGATAGTGCACATTGTCATACATTTACCTGTCAGATTTTGAGAATCGAATCATGGGTCAGATGAGTGAGCTTCATACACTTACCACTAGGTTGAAGTTACTAGAGGAAAATATTGAAGATTTTGGAACTGAAATAGAGAAGATTCACAATGCAATTAGCAGCATAGAGACTGATAAGGAAAAGGTAATCAAAAGGTTTTCTACTCTTAGGGAGAGAATATAAGGTTAATTACAAGTTGATCAGTAAAAGGTTATGCATAGTTCTTGTATAAAGTTTTGACACCTTTTCCATTGATGTCAAAGGGGGAGAAGTATGTATGGAAAATTAAGAGAGAAGTATATGTAAAGAAATTGTATGTGTATATGTAAGGAGAGTACACCTATATACCATTGTAAGGAGCGATAAGGAATGTAATGATCCATCAAAACATGGATAAAATATTTTATATTTTGAAGGAAATTTTGGTAGTTACTTTTTTAATTTACTTATGTTTTGTATGACATCATTTTGGGACTTAGCCAATATTCCCAAATATTACCATCAATGCCAAAGGGGTAGATTGTTGGCAATATGGTCAATTAGACATATAGAGTGTTGTCATTTATGGCAACATGTATTAAGTATTTCATTTATGTATTTAGAGTTAGAAAATTGTCTAAGTTCTAGATAGTTTGCAACAGTATAGAGACGGATGTGATATGTATGGATGACACACTTTGAGTTAGCTCATGCACAGTTAAAGATAGATATATGATAATTTACTAATGGCATATATCAATGTGCAAATGTGTATAGATAATACAATGCAAGTTACAATTAATTTACCAGTTCATGTATTTAATAGGACCAATAGAGCATATCAAAAATATGAGTTTTATGACTTAAGAAATTATTTTGGTGACAAAATAATTACTAAGTCATGATGGTTTGACATTATACATATTAATCCCTAAGTAATTATGTAATAAGTCAAGTGTGTGAAGATAGAAAGGCTAATGGAGTAGAGGTTTATTAATTTATGAGATATAAGTAAAGATCTTATCTTGTACAAATAATGTGTAAGATGTATGACATGCAAACTATTGTGAAGATAGCTTGAAAGATATGTGAGCCTTATGTGATATAAAATTTGATATATGATTAGATCAAGTGTGAGTTTCAATAGTGAGAAAGTATTGTATGTATTTTGATACTTGTGAAAAACCTTATTTCTTATTGCGTGTAAGGGAAGTGGGCTCTTCTTGCATACATTGTATTTGATCTACCAACTCCTACAAGGGTTGAGTTTTTTAACAATGCCTAGTCCTCTAAGAAGGACTTGAGACACTATATGTACTTCATAGAATCCTAACATGGTCAATATCCTTAACGAGATTCTTTTGTTTAGTGAATCATAGAAGTGGCTATCATCCCCACCATGGTTTTCCCTTATCCAAGGTTTTCCTAGTTAACAAATAATGGTGTTATGAATTATCTTTATGTGTGGTTATATTTATTGTTCAAAACTATTGCTGGGTATGTGCAAGATCATGGTGTACCAAACTATGGCCTTAAGTGGCAGTGAAAAATCAGCAAATCAGGGTTATGTCAACTTGACACATAATTTTGAAGTGGTTATGGACTTTATATCAAAAAGTTGTAAGAAAATAATTTGTAGAAAATTGAATGTAGTTTCTAAACTACTAGGCCTTATCAGGAGAAAAAAATAATTGATTGGTCAAAGTTTGAATTTTAATGCAGTACTAAGAAAATTTCAGGGCGAAAATAAAAAGTAGGTGTATGTCTGACCACCTTAATCAAAATCAAATAATAATATTTTTTTAATATAATTATAGATATGAAAACTAGACTCATGCTCGAATGTGATGCATATTTTTTGATATTTTTATTCCAAATAAATAATTAAATATGAATTTTCTACCAAAATTTTTTCAGATTAAAAAAAGTCCCGTGTCTGACCAGCCTAACTAATAGAAAATTTGATCAAATTTTTTTTTTTTTTTTTTTTCTTATACTAGGCAAAGTATAGAATGTGACGGAACTTTTAGATTTAAAAAATGTTATACCGTTTGAAAGTTATAGCTATTTTTCCTTCAGTATGTCAATCAGCACTTTACAATAATCTTCATTGATAATTAACTAATAAATACTTATCGAACTCAGAATTTGACAGAAATTATATTGATGAAATCTAGAGAGCGATATTAAAAAACTCATTTCATTTCATTCAATTTCGATCAAAATAACATTGTCAGACGGCTACCCAAAGTCTGAGTATCACTAAAACTCTCTATAAACACGTCTTTGGGGTTGACCGGGCAGGCTTGGTAAATACCAAGCCTGATCGGATATCCGATTTGACATCGGATATCCGATATGGCTCGATAGTCAAATTCCAAAAATATTCAAATTTTGGAAGGAAATTCAATTTAAACGTTCTAGTTTTTTATTTTTAAATTATTTCACTTATATTAATATGTAAAGGCATATTTTGATATATTATATATATATATATAATAACGTAATATAAACATACAATATATAATCTAGTAATATATAATAATATCTTATGTTAATCTTATTACAATATATAAATATAATATATATTATTATTATTTTTACTAAATATAATAACGTAATTTATATATATATATATATAATACTTATTATATATTATTATATTAATATGTATGTTATTAATATATACAATAACGTAAAATTTTCATTAAATGTAATATGTATTATATATTATTATATTAATATGTATAATAATATAATATTTATATAACAACGTAATATTTTTATTAAATATAATATATATTATAAATATTATTATATTAATATGTATGTTATTAATATATTTATATAATAACGTAATATTTTTATTAAATATATTAATGTAATATGTATATGTATATATATATATATATTTATATATATATATATATTATTATATTGATATGTATATTATTAATATATAAGAGTCAAAGGGGGTCATAGGGTGACCTATAACCCTTTTTGACCCATTAAATGACGATATATGTCTCTAGGGGTCCTACGACCCCTAGGGACATATGTCATCTTTTAATGGGTCAAAGGGGGTCCCTTTGACCCATTAAATGATGACATATTTCCCTAGGACCCCCAGGGACATAGCCGAATCGTTCATTGGGGTCAAAGGGGGTCATAGGGTGACCTATGACCCCCTTTGACCCATTAAACGACGACATATGTCTCTAGGGGTCCTAGGACCCCTAGGGACATATTCGAATGGGTATTATGGGTCAAAGGGGGTCATAGGGTGACCTATGACGTTCTTTGACCCATTAAATGATGACATATGTCCCTAGGGGTCCTAGGACCCCTAGGGACATAGTCGAATTGTTCATATGGATCAAAGGGGGTTATAGGGTGACCTATAACCCACTTTGACCCATTAAATGACGACATATGTCCCTAGGGGTCCTAGGACCCCTAGGGACATAATTGAATCATTCATATGGGTCAAAGGGGGTCATAGGGTGACCTATGACCCCCTTTGATACATTAAATGACGACATATGTTCCTAGGGGTCCTAGGACCTCTAGGGACATATTCGAATGGGTAATATGGGTCAAAGGGGGTCATAAGGTGACCTATGACCCTCTTTGACCCATTAAACAAAGACATATGTCCCTAGGACCCCTAGGGACATATTCCAATCAATCATATGGGTCAAAGGGGGTTATAGGGTAACCTATGACCCTCTTTGACCCATTAAACGACAATATATGTCTCTAGGGGTCCTAGGACCCCTAGGGACATATTCGAATGGGTAATATGGGTCAAAGGGGGTCATAGAGTGACCTATGACCCTCTTTGACTCATTAAACAATGACACATTTCTCTAGGAGCCCTAAGACCCCTAGGGACATATTCAAATTGTTCATATGGGTCAAAGGGGGTCATAGGGTGACCTATGACCCCCTTTGACCCATTAAAAGATGACATATGTCCCTAGGGGTCCTAGGACCCCTAGGGACATATTCGAATGGGTAATATGGGTCAAATGGGGTCATAGGGTAACCTATGAGCCTCTTTGACCCATTAAACGATGACATATGTCCCTAGGGGTCCTCAAACACCTGGGGACATATTCGAATCGTTCATATGGTTCAAAGAGGGTCATAGGGTGACCTATGACCCTCTTTGACCCATTAAATGGCGACATATGTCTCTAGAGGTCCTCAGACCCCTAGAGACATATTCGAATAGTTCATATAGGTCAAAGAGGGTCATAGAGTGACCTATGGCCCTCTTTGACCCATTAAACGACAACATATGTCCCTAGGGATCCTCGGACCCCTAGGGACATATTTGAATCGTTCATATGGGTCAAAGGGGGTCATAGGGTGACCTATGACCCTCTCTGACCCATTAAACGACGACATATGTCCCTAGGGGTCCTAGGACCCCTAGAGACATATTCGAATGGGTAATATGGGTCAAAGGGGGTCATAGGGTGACCTATGACCCTCTTTGACCCATTAAACGATGACATATGTCCCTAGGGGTCCTTGGACCCAAAAAGACATATTCGAATGGGTAATATGGGTCAAAGGGGGTCATAGGGTGACCAATGACCCTCTTTGACCCATTAAACGACGACATATGTCCCTAGGGGTCCTAGGACCCCTAGGGACATATTTGTATGGGTAATATGGGTCAAAGGGGGTCATAGGGTGACCTATGACCCTCTTTGACCCATTAAATGATGACATATGTCCCTAGGAGGACCCCAAGAGACATATTTGAATGGGTAATATGGGTCAAAGGGGGTCATAGGCTGACCTATGACCCTCTTTAACAAATTAAACGACGACATATGTCCCTAGGGGTCTTAGGACCCTAGGGACATATTCGAATTATTCATATGGGTCAAAGGGGGTCATAGGGTGACCTATGACCCCTTTTGACCTATTAAACGATGACATATGTCCCTAGGGGTCCTAAGACCCCTAAGGACATTCGAATAGGTAATATGGGTCAAATGGGGTCATAGGGTAACCTATGACCCTCTTTGACCCATTAAATGACGACATATGTCTCTAGGGGTCCTAGGACCCCTAGGGACATATTTGAATCGTTCATATGGATCAAAGGGGGTCATAGGGTGACCTATGACCCTCTTGACCCATTAAACGATGATATATGTCTCTAGGGGTCCTAGGACCCCTAGGGACATATTCGAATGGGTAATATGGGTCAAAAGGGGTCATAGGGTGACCTATGACCCTCTTTGACCCATTAAATGACGACATATGTCTCTAAGGGTCCTAGGACCCCTAGTGACAAATTCGAATCATTCATATGGGTCAAAGGGGGTCGTAGGGAAACCTATGACCCCCTTTGACTCATTAAACGACGACATATGTCCCTAGGGGTCCTAGGACCCCTAGGGACATATTCGAATCGTTCATATGGGTCAAAGGCGGTCGTAGGGTGACCTATGACCCCCTTTGACTCATTAAACAATGACATATGTCCCTAGGGGTCCTAGGACCCCTAGTGACATATTTGAATCGTTTATATGGGTCAAAGGGGGTCGTAGGGTAACCTATGACCCCCTTTGACTCATTAAACGACGACATATGTCCCTAGGGGTCATAGGACCCCTAGGGACATATTCGAATCGTTCATATGGGTCAAAGGGGGTCGTAGGGTGACCTATGACCCCCTTTGACTCATTAAATGACGACATATGTCCCTAGGGGTCCTAAGACCCCTAGGGACATATTCAAATCGTTCATATGAGTCAAATGGGGTCGTAGGGTGACCTATGACCCCCTTTGACCCATTAAACGACGACATATGTCCCTAGGGGTCCTAGGAACCCTAGCTACATATTCGAATGGGTAATATAGGTCAAATGGGGTCATAGGTTACTTTGACCCATTAAATGACCACATATGTCTCTAGGGGTCCTAGGACGCCTAGGGACATATTCAAATTGTTCATATGGGTCAAAGGGGTTCATAGGGTGACCTATGACCCTCTTGACCCATTAAATGACGATATGTCTCTAGGGGTCCTAGGACCCCTAGGGACATATTCGAATGGGTAATATGGGTCAAAGAGCGTCATAGGGTGACCTATGACCCTCTTTGACCCATTAAATGACGACATATGTCCCTAGGGGTCCTAGGACCTCTAGGGACATGTTCGAATGGGTAATATGAGTCAAAGAGGGTCATAGGGTGACCTATGACCCTCTTTGACCCATTAAACGATGACATATGTCCCTAGGGGTCCTAGGACCTCTTGGGACATATTCCAATCGTTCATATGGGTCAAAGGGGGTCATAGGGTGACCTATGACCCTCTTTGACCCATTAAACGATGATATATGTCTCTAGGGGTCCTAGGACCCCTAGGGACATATTCGAATGGGTAATATGGGTCAAAGGGGGTCATAGGGTGACCTATCACCCTCTCTAACTCATTAAACGACGACATATTTCTCGAGGGTTCCTAGGACCCCTAGGGACATATTCAAATTGTTCATATGAGTCAAAGGGGTTCATAGGGTGACCTATGACCCCATTTGACCCATTAAACGACGACACATGTTCCTAGGGGTCCTAGGACCCCTAGGGACATATTCGAATGGGTAATATGGGTCAAATGGGGTCATAGTGTAACCTATGACCCTCTTTGATGCTTTAAACGATGACATATGTTCTTAGGGGTCCTCAAACCCCTAAGGACATATTCGAATCGTTCATATTGGTCAAACAGAGTCATAGGGTGACCTATGACCCTCTTTGACCTATTAAACGACGACATATATCCGTAGGGGTTCTCAGACCCCTAGGGACATATTTGAATCGTTCATATGGGTCAAAGAAGGTCATAGGGTGACCTATGACCCTCTTTGACCCATTAAATGACGACATATGTCCCTAGGGGTCCTCGAACCCCTAGGGACATATTTGAATCGTTCATATGGGTCAAAGGGGGTCATAGGGTGACCTATGACCCTCTTTGACCCATTAAACGACGACATATGTCTCTATGGGTCCTAGGACCCCTAGGGACATATTTGAATGGGTAATATGGGTCAAAGGGGGTCATAGGGTGACCTATGACCCTCTTTGACCCATTAAACGATGACATATGTCCCTAGGAATCCTTAGACGCCAAGAGACATATTCGAATGTGTAATATGGGTCAATGGGGGTCATAGGGTGACCTCTGACCCTCTTTGACCCATTAAACGATGACATATGTCCCTAGGGGTCCTAGGATCCCTAGGGACATATTCGAATGGGTAATATGGGTCAAGGGGGGTCATAAGGTGACCTATGACCCTCTTTGACCCATTAAACGATGACATATGTCCCTAGGGGTCCTTGGACCCCAAGAGACATATTTGAATACGTAATATGGGTCAAAGGTGGTCATAGGGTGACCTATGACCCTCTTTGACCCATTAAACGACAACATATGTCCCTAGAGGTCCTAGGACCCTAGGGACATATTCGAATTATTCATATGGGTCAAAGGGGGTCATAGGGTGACCTATGACCCCTTTTGACCCATTAAACAACGACATATGTCCCTAGGGGTCCTAGGACCCCTAGGGACATATTCGAATGGGTAATATAGGTCAAATGGGGTCATAGGGTAACCTATGACCCTCTTTGACCCATTAAATGACGACATATGTCTCTAGGGGTCCTAGGAACACTAGGGACATATTCGAATCATTCATATGGGTCAAAGGGGGTCATAGGGTGACCTATGACCCTCTTGACCCATTAAATGACGATATATGTCTCTAGGGGTCCTAGGACCCCTATGGACATATTCAAATCGGTAATATGGGTCAAAGGGGGTCATAGGGTGACCTATGACCCTCTTTGACCCATTAAACGATGACATATGTCTCTAGGGATCCTAGGACCCTTAGGAACATATTCGAATCGTTCATATGGGTCAAAGAGGGTCGTAGGATAACCTATGATCGCATTTGACTCATTAAACGACGACATATGTCCCTAGGGGTCCTAGGACCCCTAGGGACATATTTGAATCGTTCATATGGGTCAAAAGGGGTCGTAGGGTGACCTATGACCCCCTTTGACTCATTAAAGGACGACATATGTCCCTAGGGGTCCTAGGACCCCTAGGGACATATTCGAATGGGTAATATGGGTAAAATGGGGTCATAGGGTAACCTATGACCCTCTTTGACCCATTAAATGATGACATATGTCTCTAGGGGTCCTAGGACCCCAAGGGACATATTTGAATCGTTCATATGAGTCTAAGGGGTTCATAGGGTGACCTATGACCCCCTTTGACCCATTAAACGACGACATATGTTCCTAGGGGTCCTAGGACCCCTAAGAACATATTTGAATCATTCATATGGGTCAAAGGGGGTCATAGGGTGACCTATGACCATCTTGAACCATTAAACGACGATATATGTCTCTAGGGGTCCTAGGACCCCTAGGGACATATTCAAATAGGTAATATGGGTCAAAGGGGGTCATAGGGTGACCTATGACCCTCTTTGACCCATTAAACGATGACATATGTCCCTAGGGGTCCTAGGACCCCTAGGGACATATTCCAATCGTTCATATGGGTCAAAGGGGGTCATAGGGTGACCTATGATCCTCTTGACCCATTAAACGACGATATATGTCTCTAAGGGTCCTAGAACCCCTAGGGACATATTCGAATGGGTAATATGGGTCAAAGGGGGTCATAGGATGACCTATGACCCTCTTTGACCCATTAAACGACGAGATATGTCGCTAGGGGTCCTAGGACCCCTAGGGACATATTCGAATGGGTAATATGGGTCAAAGGGGGTCATAAGGTGATCTATGACCCCCTTTGTCCAATTAAACGACAACATATGTCCCTAGGGGTCCTAGGACCCCTAGGGACATATTTGAATCGTTCATATGAGTCAAAGGGGGTCATAGGGTGACCTATGACCCCCTTTGACCCATTAAATGACGACCCTCTTTGTATTATATATTATTATATTAATATGTATAATAATATAATATATATATAACAACGTAATATTTTTATTATTTATAATATATATTATAAATATTATTATATTAATATATATTTTATTAATATATCTATATAATAACGTAATATTTTAGTATATATAACGTAATATTTTAAGATATACTATTTATACTATTTTAGGATAATAATTATAATATAAATAAACACTAAATATTAATATTATTATATGTATAGTAATAATAATAATGCTATTATAGCTATAATAATAATATATATTAATACTATATATTGTAGCTTAATATAAATAAAGACTATATATTTACACTATTATATCTATATTAATAATATTAATACTATTATAGGTATAATAATAATATTGATACTATAGGTATATTAATACTATTTTATATTAATATTATTGATATTTTATACTAATACTAATATACTATTAACTTAGTTATAAATTAAAGTCGTTTGCCTCCAAATATTTTCATAATATTAATATTATTGTGGCAAAGGAGGGAAAGCTTAGCAAGTTTTCCCTCCCAAATGTCCTCCTCCTATATCGGATATCCGATCCTGTATCGAATATTTGATCCTGGATCGGATATCCGATCTAATATCGGATATCCAATTATACTGACATCAATTTCAAATATTTGGCTATCCCCACAGACCCGACAACATTACTTTTTTACCTCTTTTTTGAGAAAATTTGTAAAAAGTTGTGTTTTTGGGCCCAACTAATCGAAAAGAATTCGAAAATATAACTTTAGGTGTTCAAATTTGTCATCTGAATGGGGAGCAACAGTCGTCGAAAGAATAAACGTAAAAGGAAGATATCCAATGAAGACATTGCAGCATATAGGGAAAAGGACAAAATGAAACACCAAAAAAAAAGACAAGGTATGCTAAATATCAATCAAGTTGACGATGAATTAATAGAAGGTGAAATCATAGAGTCAGATAATGAAAATGTACAGTTGGGAAATGAAAATGTACCTATTGAAAATGATAATGCGGAAATTGAAAATGTAGAGATTGAAAATTTTGAAGAAGAAATGCCACCAAGTCATAATCCAAATTGCATAATTGACCATGTCGAAGATGACAATGCATAGGAACTTAATGCACAAGAACCTTACATATCTCCTAATTATAATCGACATGAAGGTTTTAAAACACCAAAATGGATAATTGAAGTTGATGAAATGATTATGACTAGTTTGGAAGGAAAAAAATCAGAAAGAACCATTCGGTTATGGGCTTCAAGACTATATCAGATGTTTTTCGGCAACAAGACGGTGGTAGAGCAATGTCAGCTTTTCATGCACTTATTAAAGATGAAAAAGATGAGACCTATGCTTTCCAAATTGAAAATTCGTGTCAATAAAAAGTTGGAAAGAAATGCCATTATTGTGAAGAATCTTTTTAGTGCTCTCAATAGCATTGAGAAAAATAGCAGAGAGAAGGATAATAGAGCTGCTCGAAGGGTTATTACAACCTCTTTGGTAAGTCATCATTTGAGAAAGGGTAGATATATGAGACAAACTTGTATTGATTTGAATCTAAATCGTACTACTTTGAGAAGAGCACTTAGTCGATGAGAGAAAATTGATGATCCTCTTCAAAATGAAACATGGGCATTTGGTGGGAGACTTCCACGTTTTGATAAGAAGCTATCCGACGATGTGAAGGAAGATATTATACAATTTTGGCACTCTAACTCACAAGTATCACCCAATGCTAAAGATGTCTTAAAGTTGAGAATTGGCATCAGAGACTGCACGCCACATCCTAAACACTATTTGGAGGTAAGCCAAACTATGTTGTTCAAACAATTTAGAGAGAGTCATCCAAGTGTTCATATATCACAAAGGGCTTTTGAATCTTTGAAGCCATTTTATTGTGTGCCACTCAAAATTCAAAATACATGTTGCAAATATCATGTTGAGTTTTCTATGCACCATGAACTATTATGCTCCATCCGTTCTACTTTGCATAGTAAAGAAATGTTGGAGGATTGTGGGGCTAGTGGGCTTCCAAAATCATCAAGATACTTGTTAGATCAACTCTTATGTCGTAGACTTGATGGTTGTTCCTTTTATAAAAATGCTTTCTTAAATGAGAAGTGTTCAGAATGTGGTGGCTTATCCAAGTTTGACACATGTTTCCATGAGGGGTGTGAACAAGATCTTGGAAAGACAATAGTGAAAAAAAGGGTCTATGAAATGGTGAAATACACATTGAAGAGTGGGAGTGAGAGCTCTAGATGTGAATTGGTTGGAAAAGATATCAATGTGGCTAATTTTATTTCAGATTTCAAGGAAAATCTTTTTTACAAGTATGCAAGACATAGTCACAGGTCTCAGTGGTTGGATCAACAATTTAGAACGTGTAAGGAGACTTTTCCCATTGGCACTATTATATGAGTTGTTGATTTTTCTGAGAACTACACATTGCAACCTCAAAATGAGACACAATCTCAGTATTACAACTCTATTCAGATTGCAATTTTTGTTCACATAACATATAGACATGCCCCTGATAGTGCAGAAGATAATCGAAAGATTATTAGAGAGTATCATTTTTATATGAGTGATGATAGATCTCACTCTCACGAGTTTGTGCAACATTGTTTTGAAAAAAAAATTTATTTCTTACATGAGCATGCAATTGCTATGGATAGACATATCATTTGGTCAGATAACTATATAGGTCAATTCAAGAATGCTCGCATGTTTTATTGGTTGTGTAGGATGCAGGTAGAGAGAGGGGTGCCTCATATTTGGAGTTTTTTTGAGTCCGGCCATGGAAAAGGGGAACATGATGGAGCAAGGGCATGTGTGAAGAGAGCTATAGTTAAGGAGCAACTGAAGATTTCAACAACAGAGCTTCTTGATGCTCGTCGCATTATTGATTGGTGTAGTTTAGCATTATCATAGGGGGGGATTCTTAATTCAGTGGTATGCAGGTTCTTTTGGTTGGTTGAGGAAGGGTCCATAGGTGATAGATTAGATTGTGCTACAGTGACAAACTCATCAAAAATGCATTCATTTCGGAGCTCTAATTCTAGTACATGGACCATTTGGACACGACAACTAGCTTGTTTTTTTCGTACTTGTTTTCAGTGTGATTGGGATCACTGTGAGTCAAGTGAGTGGGTGGACACATGGGCTCCACATTATCTTACTCCATTTTCTATCATACCCTCTATCAAAAATGATGACATGGAAAGTTCACTTGAGCATAATCATCTATCAGATCTACTTCAGCCAGGACATGTCTTTGCATTGGTTGCACCACAAGGGAATGATGAGAAATCCAATTATTGGTTAGCATGTTGTGTAAGAGGAAAAAAAAAACTTGCACAACCGATCACAGATGATGATGGATTCATGTATCCTACTGGTTCAGTGGTTGTTGCTGGAACATGGCTGTGGACATACATGCTTAGAAGGAATGGAATTCTTGCATTCGAAGACTATCAGAAGCACAAAGTAATTCTCATATATTCACATCTTATTATAGAAACAAATGTAAAGTTATTGAAGCATCAAGGAAGACCAAAAGTAAAAAAACTTTTTACTATTGCTAATGCTGATCATGAAGCCTTGTTGGAGACCCTAAAATAGAGAGAGGACCCTATTGGAATAATTGACTAGGTATATATACTTCTTATGTTATTTTCTTCATAATGATTTAATTAATTGATGATTATCTTGTTTAATACAATAAGTTACTAATTTTTGTATGATATTGGAATGTAGGTACATCATGAAGAGTTGGAGGGGGGTGGTATTGGGGAGAATTTCTAAAATTTATGATGTATTATGATGTAAAATGTGTAGTCTTTTGTATATGGTTTTTGTATTTTGGTAGGTTCTTTTTAAGGAATTATAAGAGGAAGATATTGAACAAGTTCTTCCAAATCATATTTGCATGTGATACAAGGCTATAACGACAATTTTAAGAGCATTTATAACTATATGAAAGATAATTGCATGCGGATATCTTATTACAAATTTGGTTTTTTCCTTATTTAACATAAAGCTGAAATTATGATTATTAAAACTATTTTTATCAAACTAATGAAATAAGAAAAATCCATAAAGTACGGATGAACAATTAGAATACTTGATTTCTTCCATTTTACAACCAATCATAGCATTTGAAAGCATAAAGAGTCATAATATTGTATAATGTTTTGAAAGACTTTCATATTGAAAAGTTGTATGAAGCACGTTTGGGATAAGCCATAAAATCCATGAAAGAAGATAGCATGTAGGATAAGCAATTAAAGCCAATAAGCAAGATAGCACATGCATACTAACATGATATGAAGTTGGATATGAAGGCTATGAGTGGATGAGTCATTAGAGGTATCAACAATCCCATCATAAATGACATCTTGGATTTTATGTTTCAACACTATGGAATCTTTAGTTTTATGAAATTTTCTTCCATGGAGATTAATTTAAGAATGCCCCATGTGTATGTAAAGGTCTTAAGGGAGATTAATTTAAGAATGCAATATTCTCCTCTAACCTTTTCTCAAGTTTAGAATTGATTTCTATCATGTGCTTAGAGAGATGAAGGTAAGAAAGATTATTTGTCTCTTCTAGCTCTTTGTATTGAACATATAGAAAGAGAGATGACAAGTGAACAAATTTAAGTGTAGTCAATAGATCAAGGAAACCATTTAGTGAAAGAAATTATTAGTATGCATATCATAGACCATGAAGTTAGAAAATACCAATAGCTCTAAGACAAAAGAGCCATTTTAAGTATGTTCAAGCACTAGAGACATAGAAAATCAAAGTCAATTTATGAAACTCCCCTTAGCAAAAAATGCAAACAAATATTTGCATTTGACATTTTGACTTGGTTGAAAAAGTTTGACAATAATTGATAATATTACAAGCTTGATGTTCAAAAGCAATTTTTTTTCCAAGAAAGATAGTGACACATGGAGTAGTCTTCAAACAATCATCCATCATTTGCGGCCACCCCATACCGAGGAGTCTCCAAGGTGCTCTAAGTGCATTTGGAGGTCAATCTTTCGAGGGTCATAACTCAGAGCTCGTGAGGGCTATGGATGAACTATCAAATGCTACAGGATGATTATCCTGAGGCCTAAAATAACCTATCTCATTTTTGAGAGATCACATTCTGTTTGGATTCAGCACAGCGATCTCGCTCGATGCCAAAACTCGTAGTGTGCCTCAGTTCATAGGTGCACCATAGCGTAACTTTGAAACCACTGATCTTGGCATCAAATCATTAGTACCATTAGCTCCGGATGGGTGGGTGAACCCTAGTCACACCCTTGTTCTAGCCACGAAGACCATCCATCATTTGCGGCCACCCCGTACCGAGGAGTCTCCAAGGTGCTCTAAGTGCATTTTGAGGTCGATCTTTTGAGGGTCATAACTCAGAGATCATGAGGGCTATCGATGAACTGTCAAATGATACAGGATGGTGATCTTGAGGCCTAAAATAACCTATCTCATTTTCGAGAGATCACATTTCGTTTGGATTCAGCACAGCGATCTCGCTCGATGCCAAAACTCGCAGTGTGCCTCAGTTCATAGATGCACCACAGTGTAACTTTGAAACTGCTGATCTTGGCATCGAATCTTCAGTGCCATTAGCTCTGGATGGGTGGGTGAACCCTAGTCACACCCTTGTTCTGGCCACAAAGACCATCCATCATTTGCGGCCACCCCATACCGAGGAGTCTCCAAGGTGCTCTAAGTGCATTTTGAGGTCAATCTTTTGAGGGTCATAACTCAGAGCTCATGGCTATTGATGAACTGTCAAATGTTACATGACGGTGATCTTGAGGCCTAAAATAACCTATCTCATTTTTGAGAGATCACATTCCGTTTGGATTCAGCACAGCGATCTCGCTCGATGCCAAAACTCGCAGTGTGCCTCAGTTCATAGGTACACCACAGCGTAACTTTGAAACCGTTGATCTTGGCATCAAATAATCAGTGCCATTAGCTCCAGATGGGCGGGTGAACTCTAGTCACACCCTTTTTCTGGCCACGAAGACCATCCATCATTTGGGGCCACCCCGTACCGAGGAGTCTCCAAGGTGCTCTAAGTGCATTTTGAGGTCGATCTTTCGAGGGTCATAACTCAGAGCTCGTGAGGGCTATCGATGAACTATCAAATGCTATAGGACGGTGATCCTGAGGCCTAAAATAACCTATCTCATTTTTGAGAGATCACATTCCGTTTGGATTCAGCACAGCGATCTCGCTCGATGCCAAAACTCGCAGTGTGCCTCAGTTCATAGGTGCACCATAGCGTAACTTTGAAACCGCTGATCTTGGCATCGAATCGTCAGTGCCATTAGCTCCGGATGGGTGGGTGAACCTTAGTCACACCCTTGTTCTCACCACGAAGACCATCAATCATTTGCGGCCACCCTGTACTGAGGAGTCTCCAAGGTGCTCTAAGTGCATTTTGAGGTCGATCTTTCAAGGGTCATAACTCAGAGCTCGTGATGGCTATCGATGAACTATCAAATGCTACAGGATCATGATCCTGAGGCCTAAAATAACCTATCTCATTTTCGAGAGATCATATTCCGTTTGGATTTAGCACAGCGATCTCGCTCAATGCCAAAACTTGCAGTGTGCCTCAGTTCATAGGTGCACCACAACATAACTTTGAAACTGCTGATCTTGGCATCGAATCGTCAGTGCCATTAGCTCCGGATGGGCGGGTGAACCCTAGTCACACCCTTGTTCTGGCCACGAAGACCATCCATCATTTGCGGCCACCCCGTACCGAGGAGTCTCCAAGGTGCTCTAAGTGCATTTTGAGGTTGATCTTTCGAGGGTCATAACTCAGAGCTCGTGAGGGCTATCGATGAGCTGTCAAATGCTATAGGACGATGATCTTGAGGCCTAAAATAACCTATCTCATTTTTGAGAGATCACATTCGGTTTGGATTCAGCACAGCGATCTCGCTCGATGCCAAAACTCGCAGTGTGCCTCGGTTCATAGGTGCACCACAGTGTAACTTTGAAACCGCTGATCTTGGCATCAAATCGTCAGTGCCATTAGCTCCGGATGGCTGGTTGAACCCTAGTCACACCCTTGTTCTGGCCACGAAGACCATCCATCATTTGCGGCCACCCCATACCGAGGAGTCTTCAAGGTGCTCTAAGTGCATTTTGAGGTCGATCCTTCGAGGGTCATAACTTAGAGCTCGTGAGGGCTATTGACGAACTATCAAATGCTACAGGACGGTGATCTTGAGGCCTAAAATAACCTATCTCATTTTTGAGAGATCACATTCCATTTGGATTCAGCACAACGATCTCGCTCAATTCCAAAACTCGCAGTGTGCCTCGGTTCATAGGTGCACCACATCGTAACTTTGAAACTGCTGATCTTGGCATCGAATCATCAGTCCCATTAGCTCTAGATGAGCGGGTGAACCCTAGTCACACCTTTTTTCTGGCACGAAGACCATCCATCATTTGCGGCCACCCCATACCGAGGAGTCTTCAAGGTGCTCTAAGTGCATTTTGAGGTCGATCCTTCGAGGGTCATAACTCAGAGCTCGTGAGGGCTATTGATGAACCGTTAGAGGAGACAAGTTCATAAGGATGGAGTGGCTTAGTGGTTTTGCTAAAATAAGTTAGTGGGAATGCTTTATTAGAGGGTCTTGGCCAAACTAGTTGGGTGTTTGTGAAAATTTCTTGTTTTATTTCTACTTGGTTTTGTTTTCTTGTTTTGTGCTTGAGTATTGTTATGGGATTGGGACTTACACTCCTTCACCCTATGTTTATGGTTCCATCTATGAAGCCATTGTGAAATAGTCTTGGGGGGAAATTGTTCAAGTTTGAAATGTAATGTTTATGCATTGAAAGATTGTATGTGCATCCCAGTTTGAGCCTTGTTCCCTAGCGCGGGGGTGGTCTCTTTGAGGCCTATGGTTGGATGGAAAGCAACCATGGTCCTTGTTATTTTTTTGTGTTGCATATGCAGATTTGTGTCCAAGGGAGCAAAGGAAATGGCTTGGAATGATCATCTTGCAGATTGATGTTGGATGAGAAAACTTGACATTGTGCCCTCATTTGTGAAGGAGGATTCACCAGCTTGTTCATGTTCTCAACGATCATGTTGGACAATGTTCATGCTACTCATTGTCCATATCTTTCAATGTCCATGTTCCTTATGATTTTGAAAAGTCCCTTATGTTGCCCCATTGTAATGGAAGGAGATTGTATCATTGTTACCTAATGTACGTGTAGAAGAAAATATTGATAAGGTTGTATATGCATGTTTCATTTGGAGTTTATATTGTTATGAAAGCATTGGTACGAGTCACAAATTTTCTTTAACATCATTGTTATCATTTGAAAATGTGAAAGAAAGTTTTCTCCTTGTGGTATTGTAAATGACTAGTTGATAATAACAATCCATAGATGTTATGTGATACCATTGATTGTATAAATTTAAAACTTAGTAGATTTCTTACAATCTTGTTGTGCACTCAATAATTTGGTGAGGAAGAAATGTTGATAGATAATGAGGATATAGTAATATACTAATTGTCACATTAATATATATTGTAATGATTAATGAATGTGTGTACATTGGTAATGAGGATAATAAGTAATTCTGATCCCCTTCTCTTACATGCTAGAATCACGACCTAGTCCATATGATACAACTAACAGACCCTAATAGAATATTAGTATTAGAGGCTTGTTAGGATATGAATTACCTCACTAATTTATGAGTGTTGTATCTTGAACTTGCTCGTTTGACTTGTGATGCTAACTTGAACTAGACTGTCATCCAATCTATTTGAAAACCACCTGTGACTAAAATGTTAACACCTTCACACTATTCACATGAGTCTTGAACTCCTATTCAATGATAACCTTGTTTTACAATATGTAATTTCTTATGCAACTTCATAAGCTAAAAAAAAAGAAAAAATTGTTGTGTTTTTACTAGTAAAATTTAGGGCATGACACATGATCCACGATAAATTGAACAATACTAGATACTAAATTAATATGTATATCATTGTGCACGTAAATGATAAAAATATATATCAAAATACATGTATCCATAGACAAAACTTTACACAAATATATATCAAAGATCATGTATCCATAGACAAAGTACTCAAATATATATATATATCAAAATACATAGATCCATATACAAAATGTGGCTGATCCTGCCATCAAAATGTGTATAATATCAATGTTTCTATATACAATGTGGCATATGCCATCTCAAAATGTCTCATGATGCATCCTACGAAAACTATACTATCCTAGTGTGCTGGTGGATGATCAAAATGCAGCCTCTTCGCTGCACTAGGTGGAT
The DNA here is from genome assembly GCA_028749045.1 of Cupressus sempervirens. Taxonomy (NCBI): domain Eukaryota; kingdom Viridiplantae; phylum Streptophyta; class Pinopsida; order Cupressales; family Cupressaceae; genus Cupressus; species Cupressus sempervirens. Next base: position 133,523,700 of record CM053793.1, on the reverse strand, counting down.
CGGATGCCTCCTACATAAACAAAAAAGGAAAACCCAAAGTTAGACTACTAAATTTATATGATTCTACGTATCCAACATTGAATTACTCAAATGCATAATGATCTTTTCTGTATTGGAGATTAATACTATCAAAATTTCATAATAAATACCTCTCTCATCGACCTCCTGCGCCGCTCAAGAGTCCTCTTGTATACCCTCAGTCGGCAATGTTGGTACCTCTGTGATTGTGGGCTGTATATGTTCAAATACCTTTGTCAGATGAATCTACAATTTAAACTATAACATTATAATTCATAGCATTCTAAATTTATAACATATTTAATCATGAATTCAAACTACAACTTACTATTGTAGGCTCCTCCTCAGGAGTGAGTGGCCACATCATCAAATCTACATAACTATCTCGTCGAACCTCATGTGCACTAGGAGTCTCCTATGAGATACAAAATAGTAGTTGTTAATATCACGGAAATTAGTTTTGAATTTATTTATGAAGATAAGTGATGCAAGAGCATCCCATGCTCATCAGGGGAACATTGAAGATCCAAGCCATTACAGAGGTCATGGAACATCTCTTCAAGTCAATTGGGCAATCCTTGCACCAATTATGGCTCATGGAAGCATACAAAGTTATAATGTTGGACTCATATGTGGAAGAAAGTTGTAATTGGGCATGAGATAGGATTTTAGGATTTTAGGATTTCTGCATCAATTAAAAAAATAAAAAATAAATGATACTTATACATATAATGGGGCTCTCTGTGCGAATGAAAATCCCTGATGATCTAGGACGCCCAATTTGTACAGGCTCATCGCCAGTAGCCACACCCTATATACAATAAATAATGTAATTAAATCAGATTACCACAAACATTTTACAAGAATGCATCAATATTTAATCAATTAGAAAACATCTAATTACCTTTCCTTTGTCAATGCATGCTGGCTCACCCCTCGCACTTTGTCCCCCCGGGGCAGGTGGTATCTGCAAGATAAAAGAAAGATTAGCAACCATATATGCTACACTATCAAATAGAAAAAAGAAATGTGAACACAAAATAATGTACCATAGATGTCTCAAGGCCAAATGAAATGGCCGAGAGTGTAGCATCATCTATCTGTCTGAGCTCCTCCTCGGTCATCAACTAAACATGAATGAAGATCACATACATGTAAAAGTCAGTATGGCTTAAAAATTAAAATTACTCTATTATAAAAATTAACTTTAAATAACATATGTCATAACAAAAAAATGTATACACGTACCGACACCGAAGGAGTCCATGCCTCTACATTCCCCTCCTCTCTCGCATCAGGGTCTGTAGCCTCTGCACGTGCGTCTGGTGTATCCTCGTCTAATACAAAATGATACTCAGGAAGATCACCTATGGGACCCAGGAAAATATTCTTGCATGTAATGCAAGTGTGAGGCACACAAACGTGTGATGAGCTAGCTGATGATGAACTGGCACCAACATCATCAACACGAGGAGGCAAGACTGACCTGGCCTTAGATATCATTAGGCTACTCAGCCTATGAATGGCTCTGATGGTCTGAGAGCTAGCCTCTGCCATAATATCTGGATGCTGCACTCGAGGAGGGGGGGAGATATTAGGGGGGGGACAAAAGTGCCAAGTTTCTTCCACTGGGAAGAGGGTCTATCCTGAGGAGCTCCTAGTCCTAAGCCCATGTTGGGCTTCATGCTCCAATAGTTCACTTTAAGTTTCAACACAAATTCTGCATATAATTTTTTAAGGAAATAAAATGGTATGTCTAAATTTCCATGTGGAGGGATATCAAAGACCATCCACCAACGGTCCCAAAAATTTGCACGTATGGCGTCATTTGTGCACCATTTAATCGATAGTTTGGTTTTTTTTGGGTCAACTGGTATACCCATTTTTGGGTTAGCAAAAAGGCTTGCCAAATCGTCTTTGGTTATGTTGAGGGCCGCGGCCTCATCATAATCCAAACCATCATTAAACATCTGGTGCATTTCATCACGCCAACGAAGAGCAGCATTTTGTTAGTTTGTAAGAGTTTCAATGTTATCCACTATGGTGTTTAACGTGGATAACATAGGAGCCAGCGCAGGTACATTATTGTATGTTCTATGCAAACCTCTCAACTCAGTGAGATTTTCATTTATCAAATCCTCGATTTGAGGAGGGTTTTGAGGAGGTAGAGGATCATTTGGTGGATGGTTTTGTGGGGATACTGGATCGTTTGGTGGTGGGTTGCGAGGAATATTATTCCCTGCCTCAGTGTCATCATTTTGATCAGCCATTCCTATTGAATTGCAAAACGTAATATATATTAAAAACAAATCTAAATTTTAACCATTTTTGTCAAAAAAATTGTAGATTCAACTAAAACAAAAAAAATCTTGTTAAAATCTATTAAATTTAGGTTAAAAATGAGTCAACGGGGGTGGGGGGAAGATACCTGATATCTGATATCCGATTTGCTATCTGATATCTGATTTATTATCTGATATCCGATCTGACTGGCCCAAATTCGCGTGAAAATAAGGTCCGTGGGTCTGTGATTTTGTATTTAATCCATGCACAGGTATTGGATATCCGATATTATAATATATATAATATATCATATATATTACATTTTATATATTTTTATATTATATTTTATATTTATTATATTAATTTACTATATATTATAATATAAAATATTATTATTATACTATATTATTATAATTTATAATATATTATACTTTTTTATTATATATTATAGTATAAGATATTACTTTTTATTATTATATTATATTATATATATATATATACATTATATTACATTACTATATATTATAATATATGAAATATTATATTATATTATTATAATATAATATGTTATTATAATATTATTATTATAGTATAATATTATACGATTATAATATAATAATTATTATAATAATAATATTATTATAATATAATAGTATGATATATTATTTAATATTATTATTATTATTTTATATCAACAATAATAATATTAAATAATATATCATACTATTATATGATTTTAATTATTAGTCGGATATTGGATTTAAAATCGGATATCCGATATCAAATCGGGTATCTGATATGATATCGGATATCCGATATGATATCGAATATCTGATAAGGCTCGGCTTAACCTTCCAGGTTTGGTTCCTGGATAGGTAAAAAAAAGTCAGAGCGGATTTTGAAGTGCTTTTAGGCGTCTTCAAACTCTTTTTTTTTCACATCGCCACTTTTTGGCACACCATGATCGTGCACATACCCTGCTTTACTTTCATTTGTAAGTTATAAAGTAATTAACAATATTCAATTGTGGTAAAAAGTTTATAGAATATTGATTCACCCCCCCACCCCCAAGTATTATCTATTCTAACAATGCCCTCCCTCTTTTTTCCCCATGTCCCAGAGATGGCAACACATCAAGGACTTGGGGACTCATTTCCCTCATCTTTAGCAACACCACCAGATTCCACCACCAGATATCTTAATGTTGACTATTTACTGATTTGACAATTCATGTTAAATGTTTAATATTTTAATTCAATTCAATGTTCAAGTATTTACTCTTTTACATCTTTATATCTTATATTGCAATATAAATTTTCATAAGTAGCATTTGAAGTACCATATGTACTATACACAAACCCCTCATGGCCCCCATCACCATCCCCCTGTCATCCCAAAATTAAGACCCCTCTATCCCCTTTCCCGAAAAACTTGGTCTCCTTTGTATCATCCCTAGGGTCATGTAACTATAGTTTTTATACTTGAAAACAAAATGCTTACAATATTTTTCCATACTTGGTGAATAATATACCATGTGACATTATTTTTCCAAGAAGTTTGACCTCGATGATACCAAAAATATTTTTTTTCAATAGGATGAGGTGGGATGCTAGCATGCTAAATGTCTAACAATCCCTCAAAATAGGCAGAAAATGCAATCCAATCTATAAAAAATATGAGGACATATGTGAAATTCATCTGAGATGATAAAAATGGAAAACTAGCATTTAAGATTAATTAATGATATTTTTAATAGATCAACTGTGAAAGGAAGATAAGATAAATAATGTTCAAATTACTACATTTACCCCAACTACCCTTAAGTAAAATTTATAGAGGATAATAATAATAGATTCCAACTACTAGACAATGTTGTGCACCCATATTTGTATACAAATCTTTTCATAAATAGAATTTTTAGAAATCATTCGACCAAAATATTTTAAAATTATAAATGATACAAAGAGAATGTGCAAGTAAAGAAGATAGAACATAAAAGTAATGAATCATAATGATCTCGTAAGAAAAATTTATGTATCACAAGCACTAGAAATATATCCAAATAAGAAAGATAAAGAACTACATATGAAGATCTTCTAAGTGTTGAGTGATTATTAGAGAATAATACAAAACATGTTCCAATTTGAAGAATAGGGAGATGACGCATATGTGTTTTCAAAAGATATGTAGGAACCAATGAAAGGCATAGAGCTCCAAGTTTGAAATGGCACGCATTAGTGCCATCACTACATAAAAGTTGACAAAACCAAAAGATGAATAAGATTATTGAAGAAGGAAATAACATAAAGTACATCATTAATTTTTTTCTTATATCAATAGATCCTTTTTTTGAAAGGTTACATGTAATTGTATTAGATAAGTTTGGATAGGACTTAAACTCTTAAAAACAAATAACATCTAATTGTTCAAGACTCCCAAAAGGGGGTTAGTAAAAATAATAGTAGAAAGAAAAGAAATTACAACCAAAAAAATCTAAAAACCCCAAACACGAGCACTGAGAACCAACAACCTTGAACAATGACATCACTAGCATAGAGACCACAAGCCATTACAATTGATATAAAAAGAAAAATAGAAAATGATAAGAAGGACATAATTCCCACAACAAGTCAAATTCTCATATTGATATCAAGATCCCCTTTTTTAGTTTTTTAATCAAACTCTTTCACTTATTTCACTAGTATTGGTTTGCAAGAATCCATCTATCACAAAATTTAATGAAATATGTAGCATTCGTTGCATTGAGGTGATGCATGAAGACCTCCAAGAGGTTATTTCCTCCTAGTACTACACCATCTCAAGTGAGTGCAAGCATGGACTATCCTCCATGTTTACACCCACTTTCTCTTTGATATAGTGACAATCCAAGGGTACCTTACTAGAGGTGATCTAGATCTTTACAAATAACCACATAATGAAAAACACAAGAACAATACAAGACCTTATACCAATTCGCAACACTTGATTCATAAAATAACTATTTACATGTGATGTGCCTGACTGTAATGTCTTCTAGGTTAGGACCAAATATAATAGAAATTAAAAAAATAGTTTTACAAGATCCTCAATATCCAACTCAATCCTAATCCCAGTAAGTCCAAATCTACACTCTAATAGAAACCTCCAAGGAAGATCTCAACTTGTGCTTGCGAGCCCACCGAGAAATCTCCCTCCTTCCTAAGCCTCATCTACTAGCCCTTCACAAAAATTTCTCCTCCACTTTATACTCTTCTCCAAGTTGGATGATTATGACTTAAGACTCTATAAAACACCTTTAGTTATACCCAACTAGCCCAAAGGTGTGTCTAGCCCATTACAAATTAAAATAACCCTTACATTAAATATTTGTATAAACAACAAGTTAGCTACAACACTCATTAACTATCCACAATGAAAATTAAATGCCAGAAGTTGGCTCACAGACAAGTCATGCAACACATACACTAAGATATGATCAAGTTTCACAAAAATCTACCAAGTATCAGCAAATCAGCAAGCATAACCGAGCTCCCTTCATTGACTGAGCCAACTCAGGAATATCATTGTTGAGTCCCAGTGAAAATTGAGCCATAGTATACATTGAGTTCCTCCTTTCAAGACCAAGTCCCTTCAAGAATCAAGCTACTCAATTAATACAACCATGGCCAACTCAGTATTGACCAAGACACACCTCTTTTTTTGACTGAGTCCTTCAACTACAAGGTCAAACCAAAATAACATGAAGGATTGCTAGCCAACCAAGGATGCTCCTACATCAGACACCCTAGGTTTAAATTTTTTTTCTTTATAACTAGAAGAACATCTTCTGGGATTCAACATATAAATCTCAAATTGGTCCTTTACATACATATCCTCCAAGTCCTCAACGTGTACACTCTTTACCCTGATCTTCTTCTTCTTCTTCAAATCCATCCTTGGTGTTCCATAGTTTTACTTTCCACACTGATCTCCAACGCTCTCAAAATCTACCAACTCAACTTGACTATCAATACTGAGGTTCCTTTTACCAAGGTCTTCATTCTACAAAGGAATCATGGAATTCTTCTTGCCACCTTTCACAATTGTAAAAACATTCTTGAGACAATCATGCACAACCACACAATCATATTGCCAAGGTCTACCAAGCAACAAATGATAATTGTTCATATCCACAATATCATGCAACACTTGATCCTTATACTATCCAATCTATGTTAAGATTAACCTTAGATAGAAAGATTAACCAATATCAAAAAAAATAGATCACACAGAAGAGAACAAAAGACACTAAGATTTAATGTAGTTAACCAAATCCCTAGGCTACGTCCACCAACAAAAAGTCCATTATTATTATTATTATTATCCAGTGATTAAAATCTGCAATCCCTTACAACTCACTACTGCCACAAGAAGCTACAATATCACAATTACATTATGAAATCCCTAACCCTAAACCTATTTATACAAGCTCTTTCTGCTTACAAAATTAGGGCTAGAAAAATTTTTCTAATAGGAAAAATAGTAGTTGATGCTTTTTACAATATAAGGGAATTTTTGGCTTCGAGGGTGCCGCTCCCCAAAAACCCTTGCAAAGTGTTCCCCCCCCCATACTATGATAAGAAGCACACTTAGGGTGCTATCCCTTAAACCCATCTTGGTGGTGTTGCCCCTAAAACCCCATAGAAATAATATTGGGAGAAAACCACTCCAAATAAACATTTGAGTCTGATTATATACCACATCACAAAAATCTCCCATTTGGAGATTGATCAGACTCCACAAAAATAACCCTTCACTTGGAGATTGATCATAGCATTGCTAAACATATAGCTCCCATTGGAATATATCAAACCACCCTGGACTTTGTTGTTCTTTTATTCTATTTAGTCTAGAAGACCAACCAAAGCTAAAGAGGAGTTTAGCTTCTCCCTTGTTACTACCTTGGTAAACATATCTTCTAGATTATCATCTATAGGTATATTCTCCAGCTTTAGTTGTCCATCATCCAAAACTGACCAAATAAAATGGTATCACAACTATATGTGTTTTTCTTTTTTGAATGCAGAGCTGAATTCTTTGTAAGATGAATGGCACTTTGGCTATTGGTAAAAAAATAATTATCCTTCTAAGGGCATCCCAATTTTTCCACAAAGAACTGAATCCATATCATCTCCTTGGTTACCTTTCTACTAGCAACATAATCTACCTTTGTAGTGGATAAAGCATTAACCTTCTGCAACCTAGAAACCCAACTCACTATGGCTCCACTAATAGTAAATACATAACCTATAGTACTCAACTTGATATCAATATCTCTTGCCAAATCTAAGTCAACATATCCCTATAAATTAGTATTAGAGACCCCAAAATGTAAACACTTACTAAATGTTCCTCTCAGATATCTACAAATCCATTTAACTACATTTTAATGATCAATTCCTAGATGACTCATATACTTGCTAACAACTCCTACTGCATGTGCAATATATGGCCTTGTATATACCATATCATACATCAAGATTCCTTTAGCTAAAGAATAAGGTACCTTGGATAGCTTATCCTCCTCTACTTGTGTCTTTGGACATATCTTCTTTTTCAACTTCAAATGACTAGGTGAAGGTGTGCTAACAATTTTAGCATTCTCTATAGATAAATGTTGCAAAACCTTCTCAATAAAATCAGCCTAAGATAATGTCAATTTCCTATGCTTCCTATCTTTGCAAATCTTCATGCCAAGGATTTATTTTGCTGGCTCCAAATCTTTCATAGCAAATGAATACGCTAATTGTTCTTTTAACCCCTTAATGTGATCTACGTTAGACCCATCTACAAGCATATCATAAACATATAAACATAAAATAATGTAGTTGTCATCATCCAACCTCTTAAAATTAACACAATGATCTAAATGACACCTACTATATCCATGCTCATGCATAAAGTTATCAAATTTTAGATACCATTGCCCAGGTGCTTTCTTCAAGCCATATAAACTTTTATTCAATATGCACACTAAGTTCTCCTCACCACTTTTGACCTCAAATCCTTGTGACTATGCCATGTAGGTCTCTACATACAAATCACCATGAAGGAAGGTTTTTCTAACATCAAGCTAGTCCAAATGAAAATCTTTAGTAGCCACAACACTTAAAGTAGTTTGAATATAAGTCATTTTAACAACAGAAGAGAATATCTCATCAAAGTCAATCCCTTTTTTTCTATGTAAATCCTATTACAACTAACTTGGCTTTAAATTTTTTCTTACCTCCATCCTCTTATTTTATCTTGAAAACTCATTTATTCTATAAAGCATTTTTATGTGTAGGCAACTTGCATAAATCCCATGTCTTATTTTTCAGCAAAGAGTCCATTTCTTCTTCCATTGTAGACTCCCACTGAATCTTTGCATCCACCTATACAACTTTACCATAACATTCAGGTTCATTGGCATCAGTAAGTAAAATAGAATACAAAGAAGGAGAAAATCTTTTTGGAGTTCTACTTAGCCTTTTTGACTGTCTAACATTCACTAGGGTGTATGGTATTTGTTGTTGTGGTTGTTGCAAATCATGAGGCATTGTTGAAACATCAGCTTTTGAAGTATCATCTAGCACTATATGATCATTTTCTTTCTTCTTATGTTGCTGCAATAGATCTTTGTACAACACTTTTTCACTAAATATGACATCCATGCTTCTTACAATTTTACAATTTTCAAAATCTTAAAGCCTATACCCAAATTCATTGATTCCATATCCAAAAAATACACATTTCTTTAAATTAGCTTCCAGGTTGGTTCTATTTTTAGAATCTATATGAGAAAATGCTTCATAACTGAAGGTTTTGAGAAAAGAATAACTCACATTCTTATTATTCCATGCTTCCTCTAGAATACCACAACCTAAAGGAGTAGAGGGACCTCTATTAATCAAATATACAAAAATATTGATAGCCTTTTCCCACATGTTTAAGGGAAACCCTGCATGCAACCACATGCTTCTTGCATGCTCCATTATTTTCATGTTCATGCATTTAGCCACTCCATTTTCCTATGGAGTCCTTGGAGCAATTTTTTGTCTATGAATACCATTAGTAGAGCAATAATATTCAAATTCATGACTACAATACTCACCACCATTATTAGATTTGAGACATTTTAATTTCTTTCTACTCTCATTTTCAACCAATCATTTCCATTTCTTAAAAGTTTGAAATATATTAGATTTCTATCCGAGGAAAATAAACCCATAACTTTCTAGTTGCATCATCAATAAATTTTATATAATAATGAGAGCTACCAAGGAAAGATACCTGAGCTGGTCTCCATACATCTATATGTGCAAGCTCTAATCTCTCACTTTTATTTTCCTTCCCACTCTTCACAAAACTTACTCTTTTTTTTTTTCCATACACACAACTTTCCCACAAATACATATTGACACATTTCAAACCTAGTAAAATTTACTTTGAATGAAGTACTTTCATACCTTTCTCACTTATGTGCCCAAGTCTATTGTGCCACAGTGTTGTAACAAAATCTAAAATAGCTATTTGTTACCCTTGCTAAATTGCAACAAATATTCCAAAACATTCATTTTTCTCTGAAACAATCAAAGTAGAAGGAACAATATGACCTGTACAAAGATATAAGGTGCCTACTTTCACACTTTTTGCTATTACAAGAGAACCTTTTGAAACATTCCAATTTTTACCATTAAAAGTAACTACACAACCCTTGTTACTAAGTTTTCCTACTGAAATTAAATTCCTACTTAGCCTTGGAACATGTCTTACCTCATGTAGTAGCCAATGGTTCCCATCCTACAACTTAATCTTAACTTTTCCCTTTCCAACAATTTGACAGGGTTCATTATCCCCCAAATAAAAAATCCAAAAATCCCTTTGGACATAATAAATAAAATAACCTCTATGAGGTGTAGCATGAAATGAAGCACTAGAATCTAAAACCCATGAATCATCAATACTTTCAAAGAACTAAAGCAAAGCATCCTCTTTAGATTTGTTACTTACCACATTTTTCTCCTTGTTCTGTTTTGGTTTATCTCCTTCATTTTTCTTTCAAATCTAGTATTCTTTCTTCTTATACCTTGGATTCCCATAGTAATAGAAATCTCTTGGTCATCTGGATTGAGACCTCTTTCCCTTTTACTTTCCTCTTAATTTGTCATGATTTTCAAAATTATTTCCTCTCTCAGTCATTCCACCTCTACTTTGTACATTCAAAGCACTTCCTAGTGTAGATCACTAGAGGCTTTCCTATGAGTTTCCTCACTCAAAATAACACTGACCAAATCATCATATTTTTGTGTATTAGATCCAGAAATAGAATTACTCACAGCCATTACCAAGTCATTCCAGCATTCAAGCAAATAATACAAAATAAAGAGAGCCCTAATTTCTTCATCAAAATTAATACCTACATAAGAAAACTGACTAGTAACAATATTAAACTCATTTAAATGATCTAAAATAGATCTACCTTTTTTCATCTTCATATTAAATAAATGCTTCATGAGAAATATCTTATTTGAAGCAGAGGGCTTTTCATATAGTTCTTCTAGGGTTTCCATCAACTCTTTCATCATCTTTACTTTTGTAATGTTAAATGTCACCAATGGTGCCAAGCATAATAAAATTCTTCCAAGTGCCTTTATGTCTAAAATCTCTCATCCCTATTTTTTATACTTCTCTAGTTTTTAGTTTTTCCTTCCAATAGCTTCTATAAATCCTTCTGATAGAAATAGTCCTCCATTTGTATCTCGCATAACTAAAAGGTCTGGCCATTAAAATTGTCAACCTTTAGCTTACCCTCATCTACAATTGCTCCCACTCAATCATGAGACCCCCACTCAACTGTGAGACCTTCCTATAGAGGATCACTAAAAAAAAAGACAACAGTCTAGCCAAATAAACAATTTTAAAAAATGATGACCATCTGGATCTGATACCAATTGTAATGGTTAACCTCAGGCATAAATAAAAGTTACATGCAAATATAACCAATATCAGAAAATAATAGATCACAAAGAAGAGAACACAAGACACCAAGATTTAATGTGGTTCACCCAATCCCTAGGCTATGTCCACCAATAGAAAGCCCAATATTATTATTATCCAATGATTACAATTTACAACCCCTTACAACTCAATACCACCACAAGAAGCTACAATATTACCATTACATTATAAAATCCCTAACCCTGAGCCTTTTTATACAAGATCTTTCCACTTACCCCTATAGAAATAATATGTGAAGAAAAGCACACCGAATAAACCTCCAAGTTTGATTAGGCTTCATATCACAACAATCTGGAAATCAACAAGGCACTATTCTCTTACTTCCAAAGCATGCTCACCTTGCAATAATGATAACGATTTCTCATTCTTCTCAAACCAATTTTGTGAACCATCTACTCAACAAAAAGGTTAGTACTACCACCATCCACAATCACATTATAGACTTTATTACTAGACTTGCCACTATTTATGAACAAATTAGTCCTTTGACAAGATTCTAGTTTCCTCTGACCAGTGAGTATTCACCAAACTACCAGACTCTCTCCTTGCTCAAGTTGACTATCATGATCTTCAACCTCATTCACAAAAACAACTCTTCCATTACATTAATAAGATCTATGTCCTACTTCACCATATTTGTATGAAGTACCCTTAAAATCACCTCTTTCTATCCTTCTCTCCTGATCAATAGGTTTTAGTTCATCTTCCACACTCGCTTTAGCTTTTGCTGAGCTATCTTGCTTCTCCTACCCTCTAGAATTACCTTGAATTTTCCTCTTTAGCTTCTCTTCTTCCTTTAGGGCATAATGATAAGTATCCTCAATTGAATCAATTATAAACATACCAACCTCATCTTGGATATTGAATCTCAAACAATTAATGTATCGAGCTACATTCTCCTTTGACAATTCTATATGCCTAGACTAAATAGTCAACTTGTAGAACTCCTTGGTATAATATTTCACAGATATATCTTTCTATTTCAAAATCTACAACCTTTTAAACAAATTGAGTTCGTAATTAGCAGGAAATTACTTAGCCTCTAGTTTAGTCACCATCAATCTCCAACTAGAGATCTACGTTCCACCTTCCTCATCTTCATCTTTTGGTAGTTCTTTCCAACAAAGACTAATATGTCCCTTCAACTTAGTATGTGTCAACCTTACTCTAATTGGATCCTCAATATCCTCAAGCTCAATGTAGTCTTCCAATTCAACAATCCAATCAATAAGGTCTTCAGGATTTAAATTACCCAAGAGATTTAGATTCTCCATCTTATGCTTCAACTTTAACTAAGATTTAGATCTAGAAAACAAACTAGCCCTATTTCCCATAGGTCTCTCTACATGATTAGTTCTATCCGCACCACTTGATTGAACAACTTCAAAGTATTCCACAACTTCATCAAAACCATCTTCAGCCCTTATGATCTCAACGATCATATCACTCTTTATCAATGCCATCTCAGATTTGAAACTGGCTTTAACCTCCTCTATTTCAGGTCTTAAAACTACTTTAACCTTCTCTAAGATCCTTTCTTCCACATAATCACTATGATCATCAATTGTCTTGTGGTCCAAGCTTTTTATAGGTATCTTCTAAGATCTTAGAAAATCCAAAGCAATAAATACAGAAATACAGAAGATCAATAAGGTCCACAAGATCAACCTTCTCTTCCAACCTTCACCCAAGTCTTGGTGCAAACTTCCTCAACTTTGGGGCTTGGTCTACAAACTCAGGAATAGTTGTGCTCTGATACCATCTGTTGCAATGAAAATTTGAGGGTACCCCTACTAGAGGTAATATGGATCCCTAAAAATAACCATAGAATGGAAACATAAGAAGAATGTAAGATCTGATACCATTTCACAATACTTGATTCATAAAATAATTGTTTACATGTAATGTTGCAAGTTATAAGGCCTTTTGGGTTACAGAAAAATATAATAGAAATTGCAAAAATAGTTCTATAAGATCCCTCAAGATCCAGGTCAATCCTAATCCCAGATAGTCCAGATGCACACTGTAGTAGAAACCTCCAAGGAAGATCACAACTTGTGCCCACAAGCCCATCAAGAAATCTCCTTGTTTTCCAAGCCTCAACTACTAACCCTTCTCAAAATTTACTCCTCCACTTCATCCTCTTCTCCAATTTGGATGATTCTAACTTAAGACTCCACAAAACACCCCTACTTATATCCAACTAAGCCATAGGTCAAGCTAGTCCATTACAAATTAAAATAATCCTTATGTTAAATATTTGTATAAGCCACAATTCGACTGCAACACTCATTAACTATCCACAACCCAAATTAAATACTAGAATTTGGTTAGCAAAAAACTTAGGCAATGTGGACACCAAGACATGACTGCATGTTATAAACCTCCACCAAGTATCAACAACTCTCTAAGAATAACTAAACTCCCTCCATTGACCAAGAAAACTTGGGCAACACTACTATCGAGTCCTAGTGTAAAATGAGCCATAGTATACGTCGAGTTTCTCCTTTGACAACCGAGTCCCTTCAAGAACTGAGCTACTAGATTAATACAACAACCATGAACAAATCAGTATCGAATGAGCCACACCTCTTCCTTTGATGAAGTCCTCCAACTCCAAGGTCAAACCACACCAACATGTAGGATTGCTAGCCAACCAAGGGTGCTCCTACATCACTCTTGCAACATCTTTTGCAAACCCTTTAGAAGTGCACTTAGTCTTGGAGGAAATTTAATAGTTAGGTACACTCGAGTTGAAGTAACACTACAATGAGTAAGCTATCAAGAAATCTTGTTGCTTGACCTCTATGTATATTACCTAGATGCAATGTGTGCTAAGTGTTCCATTCATTTCCATTTGAGATTTGTTCTTGTGAGCCACTACTCATTAGATATGAGTCAGTAAGATTGACTCAAACATTATAGAGGTGAATATGCAAATAGAAAATGATTCTCCATATCCAAACATTTAAAATCCACTTGCACAATGTTGTAGTTTGAAGGAAAGAATTATGAATTTGTGAATGATACAAATAAAGAAGAGAAACAATCACCTATCTTTGGTAAAGATTGAACATTTTTTTAAATTAAACTTTCAAATTTTTTAACAATGATTATATGTCACTCTTGAATTTTAGTTCTATGCCCTAGTTAATTACTTTTCTAATTTATTTTAGTTATTTTTCATATTTATAATTTAGATCATTTTAAAATATTATTTAATAAATAATTTCAATTAATAACTTAAGAATACAAATTTTAAATTTTAGCATTTCATTAAGTTATAAATAATTGGTAAACATCAATTCATGATTATCATAATCTATTTTGAAATAGAGTATTAAAAGTATCACTCTCTATAGAGATCTTATTTAATTATTTCAATATTAAGTGTTAAAATAATTTCTTAATTTAAATAATGAACATATTCTTTCTTTTGAAAAAAGATCTTTTATTCAAAGATAAGTTCTATGTGTATATTTTGTTTTGTTTCAATGGAAAAGAATTGCAATCAACAATAACTTGTTTTATTTATGATGAATATAAATAGTAATAGTAAAATGGTTTGACATAGGAATATACATCATCAAACTAGATCAATATGTGATCCATTCTAGCAACAAACACAGAAACAATTACTTAGAAGTATCATCTGCAAAAGGATACAGAGACGATAGCACTGTGCTAAACTAGAAACAATTATATTAACATAATATGCAAGAAACATAATTGAAACATAAGAGAGGCAACATTCCACCAAATACAGTGTAGTGTATATCATGGTATTACTATTATTTTACAAAACACACTAAAATGTTTTAACTTCAGCGAACAGTTTAAACATCATAAATTAATACTTGATTCGTAGACAAAAAGTGTTAAATGGTAAAAGTTGATTTATTTTTCCTTTGATATATGATGTTTAAAAGTAACCCGATGTCAGATACAGAATCCATGGTTTCACATAGCTGAAACCTTCTTCTATGTAGGCCTAGAGGAAATATCCTCCCACCATGCATTCACATGTTTCCTATTTGTAATCAGATACCCCTCTCACTATATAATGAATAAATGGAAGATGTGTCAGATCAACAAGGCTATAAAAGTCCCCTACCAAGTACTTGCTCTTTGACAACCTCTCTTCATAAACATCTAACACTTTACCCACCTCCTTAGAACTTCTCTCAATCAGTGCCAAGTCCTAAGGTTGACCACAACCAGTGAATAAGCAGCAAAACTAAAGTATTGCCCTTCCACTTCTAGCCATTGCTCCACCATAGCTCTCTCCTCTAGTGTTTTTCTTGGTAGAGAGGTCCCTTTCTCTTCATATTTCTCTACAAAGTACCTAATGATGGCCCTATATTCTACACATATCCAGTATTAAAAACAATTGCATTTTAAATAACATGAAAAACTAATATATTAATGTAAAATGATAATTATGCTATATTTGAATCAGTTCTAAGTAGGGGAGAGGATCTAATGGTTGAACATTGTGAAATCATTTTTCTTAAAATCTTTTGACAAGTTCCAAATTCCTCTCAATTTTTTATGACAGATTATTTGCAGAATCCCAACTTATAAATGAAGTTTAAAGCTGCATCAACATACTTATCATTGAGATGTTCAAAAGACTATAATTAAAATTAACTAAATTTACATGCTACATATATGAAGAATGAATATATTAATGCAGAATCATAATTCTGTGTTATTTGAATCAAAGCTAAGTAGAGGAGAGGATCTAATAGTTGAACATTATGAGATCATGCTGATCAAAATCTTGTAACAAAACTCAAATCACTTCCAATTTTTAGAACAAATAATTATTTTGCAAGTCCCTCAGTTATAAATAAGGTTTAAGGCCACATCAGCATGTTTATCATTGAGGTCTTCAAATACGACTCTCCATAAAATATACAATAATTGATGCAAGCTAAATAAGAAATATGGAGATTCAAAGTCAATCTAACAGATTTTAGGTTTAAACTATAGTGGTATACTCTTAAAAATATAAAACATTAAATCAACAAATACTATCCCAATTATAAGAACTTTCTCAACTATTAAATCATTTTCCTACTAAATCTTCTTTGCTATAAATTAAATGTAACACCACCTAAAGAAGATTTATTCATACAGTAAGTACATTTAAACCTAGACAATCCACCTTAGGAGAAGCTATATGTAGTTAAATATATCAGATGGAAGGGTATAATCTATGTTAACCATAGCAGGTTCATTATTTAACATTAGAAAAAGAATAGCTTGAGCTAAGAGGATATAGTTTGGAATCTAGAATCTAATTCTTTAACATTATAAACAATTATAATCATTACCAAACATGGTGAGATCTCCATCCTGGACCGCTGGAACTTTTCTAAATGGCTACATCATACAAATTTTAAGTTAGCAATCAACAAAAGAAAAGGTAAAAATATGAGTTATATCAATGCAAAATTCCCTACTTTAAAGGCCAGGAACTTTGGTTTTTTATGCTCTCCTTTGGTGATATCAATAGCCACAATTTCAAACTGAACGCCTTTCTCAACAAGGCATGCAAGAACCCTTCTGGTGCAACCTACCTACCCTGATCCCAACAACTTCACACCCATTTTGCTCTTCTTCTTAAATGCAAACAAGAACTATCTTTTTCCTCTATTTATTTTATGTGTTGCTATGCATTCGAGAGAGTTGTAATGGTACTTAATGAAGAGGGGAGTTAGCAAAAAAAAAATTCATATGAACAAGAGAGAGTTGTCTATTTCTATGCTCTAGCAATCTCGAAAGAATTTTAAAATGTCAAACTATCGGCTTCTACAATGTTTGTGCACTGATTTGATCAAAGCTGTAAAATGATTGGGCTAGGTGTTTAGATAATTTTTATGATGAATAGACCTTTTTCACTAATTAAAATATTAAAGATACATAGTCACAAAAAAAGGGTCGGGGGATACTGGATCAACCCGACCCAAGGCCAGAAATCAACTATTCATCAAAAACATATATAAGCAAAAACATGAAACTTTAGGCTGCAAGAGCAGTGCTAGTCGAAGGAGGGTCTTTATCATCGAAACCCCAAAAATCATTGGGGTCAGTGGTTGGCTCAGGAGGAGCCCAACCATTAGTACCTCTTTTTCTTCTTCAGCCCTAGAAGGAGAAATGACAAGACCCAGTTGGGAGAAAGCCTACTTGAATTCATGAGGAGCACATGGCCAACCTGCATCATTGGCATTAGAGGAAGCCACAGGGGACCAACCTGAGCCTAACCTTTGAGGAGGTGAGGTTGAGCATTGACAACCATGAAATTCACTACTAGGAAAGTGGCAATGAGGCTGTAACCTGGGAGTTTGTGAGCAGCAAACAAAACTACACTTTCCTTGCTGGTGACCACGGGGAGGAGTTCAATCACCGAAAAAAGTATCCAAAAGTACTTGGGCAACCATAGAAGGAGCATTTCCCTAGTGAACAAGTAGCTCCTATAGGTGAGCCAACTCCAGTGTGACTTTGTCAGTTTGTACTTTAATTTGCAACATGATATTATTACATATATGTGCTTTAGAGTACATTACAACATGAATATCAAGAAATTTTATAGAGAATTAAACAACATTACCATCTTTCTAGATTGTAAACAATATCTCCATTCTAAAAGCATGCAAGATCTAGGCATATCTAAAAGGGAGTTTGGGAGCATCACCTAGAACTACCATATACTAAGTGAAGGCCTCTGGATGAAAAAGCTTGAAGAAATCATAAATCTAGAGCCAGTAGTTCTGAGCTCTTCTACAAAACCAAAAGGTATGCAAAAAGCTTTCAAGCTAGCCACAAAGGGACGATCTAGGATATGGGACTCCCAAATGTTGAAGCTAAGGGCCCAAAGGAAAATCTTGGAAGAAGAGACACCAGGAAAAGTGAGAAATATTTGGCTCTATGATGGTATGCCAAATAGTGGAAAATCTAAGACTCCAAGACTTATGCAAAGAATGCAAATGTCAGCGCTAGTTGAGAGTGTCAACAATCAGAAGATGGGTCATCAACCATTGATAACCTAGCCTAAGCTTGTAATACCCCGAAATTGGCTCATTGCCATGTTAACCAATTCTGGTCTTTTTGATCAATTCCTAAAGTCCTATATTACTAGGCAATTCTTATTATGATTTTTGCTACTTGACTTAAGCGTCAAATGCCCCTAAATCTGCATTAATCAGACTACCTATTTAATTCCTAAGTTTTGACTCAAATTAGTCACATTAAACCTATTGATTAAGATTTAATTTAATTTAAAGTGTCTATACTTTAATTAAATTAAATTGTATCCTAACGCTAATGTACTAAGGAATTAAAAATATTAAATTTAATAATTATGCTCACTTTAATTAATTGAATGAGATTATTCAATTAAATGGAAAAGGCATTTATGAGGTCATATCTTACTTTATTAAATTAAATAATATCTTCAAAATCTTCTCTTAAGTTCCAAAATGGAAAATCTGAGTGAACTATCTCTTGAATTGGAATTAATTCAGTTAATTGCTCATCCCACTCAGATTTGAAAAAGTTAACTTCACTTGCACAAGGAAGTTTCCATTTTAATTGAACCTTCTCTTTGATCTTAACTGTCCATTCAAATTGATCTTGACCATTGATCAATTCTTGGATTCTATTTAAGGGATCCCCAATCCCTCATTGCAGATGTTGGAATTTGATTGTATTGAGTTGTTCTCAAAATAATCATGCATTCTAGCTTTCATATTTGCTTAAATACTTTAATGTCATTTTACAATAAGAATACATTCATTTAGCTTAATATCTTTTATTCCTTAGATTAATTCTTGCATTTTCATATAGATTAATTGCACAACCATATCTCTGCATAAAAATCCTTCATTTTAGAAAGGTCTGGTTGCCTGCATCTTGATCTGATAGCACAATAGGAAAGATTCTTCTAGTTAGAAGGAAATAGGTTGCATTGTCATGCCCCTTGGATAAATTATTCCTTTTTTATTCCAAGATGAATCTGCATTTAATGATCATGTTGAAGTGTAGGTGAAATATCTGAGGTCACATTTTCACGTATACAATTCTGGTACCCACTGTGGGGTAGAGAAAAATAATTTTTTTGGCCTCATCTATCTGGTTTTCTGGCATTTTCATCATTTTGTTGTACTTGTCCATACAGTCTTCTAGATTTTCACATAGAAAATCTCATTTTCTCACAAAGATTTGAGGGTTTCACCTATTGTTCTCCACTTTCTCATGCAAAAAAGTGCCCGATTGCACGAATTCTTGCATGGCACCTCATTTTCTCATGCATGACAATGAAAGACTTCACATAGACCTACACAAGATTTTGCATGAAATCTTGAAACAACACAGCTAACATGCAGTTTTTCAGTATGTTGTTTATCATTTTTCACTAATGTGTTTTCTCTAAAGAATCTTTATTTCCATTTTCTGATTTTCTACAGCCTAACAGTTGTCTACAGGTTGTTTAATGAAGACTCCTTTATACAAAATTTCCTAAACTTGAACTAACTGTGCATTTGTAGGATGCTATCAAAGATACGATTGTCGAACACCAATCTTAAAACCCACTAAAACAATGTGTATTTTTCTTGCTTTCCAAACATAGTCTAATTAGGGCTTGTAAACTTCGTAACGTGCAAGATAGAGGAATAGAGGACTATGCTCTTCACTACTTGGAGGTCATGACCAAGGGTGAATTAGAAACCTAGAAGCCTCTAAAAGACAGCATCCAAGGGAGGAAAACAAGTTAGTGGTTCTTCCAAATGAGGGCTTTAATGAAGAGCTAATGATTTCCTTTTGGGGGATCAAAGTCTTGGAATAGGCCAAGGTGGGATTGATTAAGCTAATTCGATGATTAACATGTTCTGTGTGTTTGGGTGAGAAAATAAGGTAGAGGAGTATGCTCTTTCCCCTTGACAGAAATCAAAAACTTTGACCCTTAGCTTTGAACCACCAGTCTGAGTTAATCCTTTAGAAGGCCTAACAAAATGATCCAACCTTCAGGAATGATCCAAGTGAGCATACTTCTTTTGCCGAAGATTCCAACTCACTATAATAAAGAAGATTTGTTGAGTGAAAGACTCCAAATCCATATTAATTTCCTCTCCTTCATTCTTGATATCACATATCAAGAGGAGGCTTTGTCTATTGCACTAGCCCTAGTCTTACCAAGCAAGTGTGTGCACTTTCAGATGTTGGTGTGGGCTTCTAGTCTCAACTCCACTTGTGGAGCCACTAGGGATTAATACGAATGGAAGCCAAGTAAAAACCTTTAGTTAGAGGCTACTTGGTTCACCTTTGAAAGGAGGTTCCCATAATCTTTGTGCAAGGAGGGGGAAGAATATCTCCTATAGAACTCACCATAAGCATACTACTGGGCGTTAGAAGGTGGTATATGTGCTTGAACCCTACCTTAAGGGTGTTCATTCAGCGTATATGTTATTGAGCCTTCTCTACCATTTTTTTTTTTAGGGATAAAGCATGTTTTTTATTGAGTCTAAAACATTTCCAAACCTGTATAAACAAACTGAAGGTCAAGACTCCCCTATCCTTTTGAGTTGCTTTGCCCTCAGTTGGATTGTATTTGACTACTGCTTGCTTCCTGTGTCTTGTTGAAAACACTTTGTCTTACTTGAAACCCAATGCTACTTCACAATCTAAAAATCAAACTTGCAATCTATCTGTTATCTATCAAACTTACCAACAATCTATCTGGAATAGTCTAAAATTTTCAAAATCTCTTCAAAATCCAGCTCAGTTGTTAGTCTAGTCTTAATTTTCGCACATAGTTTGCAACATTTCACATGAGTACCTTTTGTTCTATCACTTCTTCATGCAGGTCTATCCAGATCCTTGCGTGAGAACTTGCATATCTCCATGCGAGATCTTGTTGACAGCCTCCTATTTTGTCTTCCCAAACCTAGTACTTCTTCATGCAGCTTGTAGCACATCCTCGCATGACTTTATATTGCTATTCTCATTTTTTTCCTGTACCTATGTGCTTTCTTGCACACCTCCTAGAGGATCTTCATGTGAGACCTTGAGTCAAAACTATCAAATCAAGTTGTTTGAGTAATCTGTGCTCTGTGTCTAGTCTATTTCTTACATCGGTTTGCCTCTTCTCTATCTATAAACAGTCCCAAATAGTGGCATTTTTCTTAGTCAATGACTTGCAATCTATACTTTAACTAGTTTCCTCTCTTAGTTTTTTTGTTCTCATCCTCAAGTGTTTGTTATACTCCGTGTCATGATAGTCATAATCTTTGGCTATTCTAGCCTTCACTTAGACTACTCGTACCTTAGTATACAACACTCTTTCTTT
This sequence comes from Cupressus sempervirens, assembly GCA_028749045.1. NCBI lineage: Eukaryota > Viridiplantae > Streptophyta > Pinopsida > Cupressales > Cupressaceae > Cupressus > Cupressus sempervirens. The sequence goes on along the minus strand of CM053793.1, from coordinate 133,502,009 downwards.
ACTTTTTGAGACTACATTTTAGTGTGACCCTTGTCTTGGTTTTGCTTCTTGTCCTTGTCTATGACTGTCGCAAAAAGAAGTGGAAATTTGTTTTATCCCCTTAGACTTAGGAAAGGTCAAGCTAGAGCTCATAATCATGATAAAGGTCACCTTCCATTTTATACACAATCTATGTCTAGTTTTTCTAGTGAGGAATCTTCATGATCTCCTTCACCTGTTAGGTCACCTCGACTCCAGCCAATGCTCTCTATAAACTTACAACAAACCAGGAACACCTTGTATCAAGAGGATCCTGAGACTAGCAAAGGTACCACATCTCCAAACAAAATGTCTAAATTCTTTCTCAAAGGACATTTCGAATCACAACATATTGAAGTTGAACACATTCCTACAATGGTTGATTACGAACTTCAACATGGTAATCATAGTAGGCACCAAGATCAACCTAGGAATGACAAAGAAAAAAGCCATGACACTAATGAGGAACATGAAGAGGTGGAAATACATCCTACACACATAGCAAAGTGTTGTAAAGACAAAAGCTTTTAGAAGGTCATGGAAATTCTACTCAATGAAGAGAAAGAAAAATACTTTCTCAAACTTGCCCAAGAGGGAGCTAGGCTACCTCATCATTACAATGTGGAAACCATCATCACGCTTGAAGAGGAAACTAAGACCTCCAAAATACAAAAACAACTAAAAATCATGCAAGATCAACTAGCTCAGATGACGTATGAGAAAGAAAAACCCACAAAAACATACACCTTAGATGCTCTTTGTCCATTTCCATTTGACAAGAGCATAGACATGCCTCCTTTTCCAAGAGGAGTAGAGCTACCTAAGTATGATAAATACTTTGGAACCACTAATCCCCAAGATTATTTGTAGGAATTTGGTGCCTTGCCTATGGAATTTATGCATAATTAGACATATCTCATGTGTTTATTCCCAAGAAGTCTAGGTGGTTAGGCAATGGAGTGGTTTTCACACTTGCCTCCTAGTATTAAGACATTTGATGAAATTGCCAACTTGTTTGTCTAGCAGTATTCTCATAAAATCCAATACCCTATTAATATTTGAGATTTATGTAACCTTAAGAAGAAGGCTAGGGAACCTTTCCTCACATTCCTTTAGAGGTGGAGATAACTTTACACTAAGTATTCACGCAAGATTCCTAAAACGGAAAAACTTGACATCTTCACTAATAATCTCCCACATAATTTTTGGTATAGAGTCCAACTTCAAGATCCATGCACCTTCGAAGACATGGTCACACAAGCTATCCACATAGAGGAATTCATGGTCAAGAATGGAAAACTTACACTCCATATGGACACAAAACAAAGATCCACCTCTAATAAAGACAAACCCAAGTACGTCAACAAGAATTGAGAAATTGTACATGATGGGGTTGTTGATAATGTCAGTCCTAAACTTGCTAAGGCAACCTTTAATCTCATAGATGGTCTCAATGTGGTCAAGAATACTGAGAAACCTCCTCCTGACAACAAGGAATCTGGTAATAGACCGAGAAATTCATGGGCTACATGTCCTAAATGAGAGTATACACATCTGGGTGAACTTTTGGATGTGGTTTACAAGACCTTGTTACAAAACAAGCTCATTTCACCATTGGACAATTCTCACCCTTATGATCCACAACCATGCCCACCATGGTGGAATGAAACAACATTCTATGAGTACCACCAAAATAGGGGACACAAAACTAGCAACTTCATAAACTTGCATCACAAAGTCCAAGACATGACCAATGATGGTGACATTGTGCCAAACAGACATATCAAGAACTCAGATCATAAGACCTTCAAAGATCCCTTCTCGGCTTATGAAAAAGGAGAGAGTTCAAAACCAAAACCTAACAACAAGGTCAACTATACATACTCTAATGAAAAAAATGTGATCAACATGGTTGAACCTATGCATTTTGAGCACTGTGACATTATTACCATTAAGGGTAAACAAGATAGAAATACACCCAAGACACCATTTGTCTTGAGGGGCCCTACTTCCCACACAATGTACAACACATCTTCGCAACACTGTGCCAATGTTGTTACATGTTCTCATGCCAAGTTGGTCCTTAAAGGCCCTACACCTTCTACTCTTAATCTTGAACAACATAAAGATAAAACCCTTGGTGGTCCATCTAGAAAAGGTACAAAACTTGCAACAAATTCACCAGCAACTAGCTACAACATTCTCGGTCAATTAAAATTAACTAACACTCAAATCAAAATCTTTGAGCTACTTAAAATCTCGCGTACTCATAGTTAGATTCTGGACAAAGCCCTCACTGAGGAAAATGTTTCTCAAGATCTTGATCTTGAGCAATTTCAATCTATGGTAGGTCACTTGATCTCACCTTACTTTGTGTCATTCTTTGAGGAGGATGATAACTCATTGAGACACCCACACATTCAACCTCTACACATTGAGGTCACAATACATTAGACACGTGTCTGTTAGGTACTCATCGATAAGGGCATTTGGCTGCACATTGTCTCTATTGTTCTGCTTAGATAATTAAATTATTTTGAGGACTCTATTGAACCTTTCCCCAAGATCACTATCAAAGTGTATGATGAAGTCAAGTAAAAGTCTCTAGGTCTTGTTGTCTTACCCCTTCACATCGGTCCTACAGAAAGGGATGTCACTTGTTAAGTCCTTGACATTCCCTTTACTTATAACATTTTGCTAGGAAGGCCATGGATACATGAGATGTGCGATTTTCCATCCACATACCATCAATGCATCAAATTCCAATTTCATGGCTCTAAAGTCACGATTAGTACTAGTACTAACTACACTTACAATATGCTCAAAGCTGCTAGGAATTTCATCCTTGCTAATAGGGAATCTATTGATTATCATGAGAACAAGCTAAAACAAATTGAGTAGTCATTCAAGCTGAAAGAAACTAGCATGGGTGAGTGCCATATTGAACCAATGTTATCATTCACATCTCTCCCTAAGTCTCCCTGTCATTATGGGAGATCATCTAAAGAAAAGAAAAAATTTGTGTTAACTTCTCAAACCAAGTATAATGACACTTTTGTCAAGGCTATAGTCCCCTTAGAGGATGAAAGAAAAAATAGAGCCATTGTTGCGTAAGTTTACAAAGAAGATACTCTAGTAGAACTAACAGAACAAGCTCATGAGATCACTCTTGAGAAATATGGCTTTGGTCTTAGACTCATGAATCGCTTTGGCTATAAGGGAATTGGTCCTACTAGGTGTAATAACAATAGTCTAGTTGATCCTATCAAAGAAATATCTTGAAGAAATAGAGATACATCTGGTTTAGGCTTTAAAAAGGTGCCCTTCCATTTAGGGGGCAAAAAATTCATACCAAAGTCTAAGGGTTCATCCAAAAATGAGTCACAAGCTGAGTCAGATACACAAGAAGATAATTCAAATGATGAGGATCCTTATCCTTATCCCATTCCTCATCATCTTGCTAAATCCTTTGCTGAGCCAAATGACTTTGTGCCATGCGTCAACACTATGGATGGTACTAGTGATTCTTCTAAGGGCAATATTGATCCACACTATTGGTGCGATTTTTCACAGTATAGAAATATTTTGATGTATGGGGTAAAAAATTAGTTAGGTCTATTAGTCTTGCAGATTAGGCTTTTATTTTGTGAAATCCTAAAAAAATGGTTCAATTACCCTAATTATGCCATATTATGTAAGTTGTATCTTCCTTTCAAATTCTCAGGGTTTGGCTCTAAAATTATCCACAAAAAGGCCCTAAGTGCATGAAAAACCCTTATACCTTTGTTTGGTGTTGCCCTATTTTTCAAAATTTTCAAAAGACTATTGTTTCAAAACCATTTTGGTGCAGTATTTTATCTTAAAGATTTGTTTGCATTAGAATACCTTTATTCCTTATGATAAACCTTTTGATACACTCTAATTGGATATTTTATTACAAAAAGGACACCGAGTTGAAATGTTTTGCAACACCGTTGATTTTAAAGCAAGATTAATAGTTCCTGCATTCCCACATTATCAAAATGTGTGATCTTTAAATAATGCAGGGAAGTGAGCTCATGACGTGTGGCAATGGTGACATCATGGGCCTGCCTTTTGCAGAAAGGTAATTACGGTGTGTCCTCTGTGGCATGTGTTAGATGACATGGAACGAAGAGAAAACATTTCATTGATCTATTTAGATTGAATGAATGCACAATCATCACATGTTTCTGATCACCATTGATTAAAGCAAGATCAACGGTTCCTGCATTCCCACATTATCTAAATGTGTGATCTTTAAATAATATGGGCAAGCGGGCATGGTGGGACCTGGACAAAGCTTTAAGAGTTACGTCGAGTCATGCCACGTTGGAAAAGACTAAAAGAAATGGAACACGCCATTTGTGGCAAGAGACAAGTATGCCAAGTTGGAAATGGGAATGTCATGGGCATGAAAACTTTAATTGCTATTAGAAGCACATGGACAAAAGAGTAAGTTCTCATTGGTCAAGTTGATCTAGTGGGCCACCAAATAAAGAAATCTTAGTTCACTGTTGATCAGAGTAAAATTGATGGTGCCCGCATTCTCGTATTTTCAAGATGCAAGGATTTTAAATAATGCGGGCAAGCAAGTTTCCAACACGTGTCTGGGGATCCTAAAGTTTTAAAAGGCTTCTTGTTTTTGAAATGAAGCCATCTGATGCATGGAAGATTGATGGGTAGAATTCAAATTCAAGATACAACTTGAAAATAGCAATTGCAAAAATAAATATGATATAGAGCTTCCTTCATGTGACCTAAATACTCTGATATAGTACACAAATTTGCTTTTGTTGAAGCAAAGTTACAAATTTTTGTAGTACGAGAGGATTTCCAGAGCTAGGGCATAGAATTTTTCAAGGGTTTCAGCGTAATTCGCAAAACACATTATAGAGAAAGGAGGGCAAATCTAGTGGGTAAGTGATCTGTAACCAGTAGAAATAATAATTTTCTGTTATAAATTCTCTGAACTTTTAAAGATGCCTCCACGAAAGGATTTTTTCAGGAAAATTGAATATTCAAAAAGGGGTGTGCATGATGATTTTCTAGAACAATTTCCTTTGTTAGTACATGATATAACTAAAGGAAGGGAGTTAATTCCTAAAAACCCTAGAGTAGCCATAGCAGAGGGTTTTTATGATAAGGCCAATTGGGTACGAGATGCTCAGGTATCCATGGGAGGGTTGGAATTATTCAAAAAGTTGTTTTTAGAGCGAAAATTGGATAATCCTCTAAGCAATGTTTGGGAATTTGATATTGGAAAGTTGATAGTCCCTACAGTTTTCTTCGACAATGATTTATTAATGGATTTGGCCAAGAAGTATGACCCAATTATAGGGTGGATAAAGAATCATGCTGGAGTAAACCTCTTTAGGGTTTGCCCTAAACTGATTAGAGAAGTTTTCAATCTTAACCCTAACCATACTGTGCATGAAACCATTGACATGGATAACCTACAGGCAAGGTATGATGCACAAAAATTCTACCTAAAAAGAGGGCTACTGCAGGAGCATGCTGCCAAGGTTGGTAATTTGTCTGTAATTACTATTAGCACCCCAGAGCCACTATTAAAAAGACATTTTAACATGAGGGCTAAGGCATTATATGTTTCCCTGTGTAAGATTTTTGGAATAGATGAGGTAGAACAAATTCCAGGCCCAATTGTCCTCATCATGGCACAAACTCTTCAATTTGGAATGAGCTCCATCTTGGATTTTGCAATATTTCTCACAAAAGAAATTCACAATGGTTTGGTTGGGATAGAAAAAGGAAAAGTAAATAAACCATTCTGTTTGTATTCATTGCTTATGTATATGTGTGTGTACAAGGGATTTGCCTTTTTCTCCACAGGTATGGAATTGGAAACAACCAAGGAAGGGGAGAAGAATCCAGTACAGTTATGGAGTTTAGATATGACCTCTGAAGCCACAGGTGCCAGTTATGTGAGGTTTGATAGGTACTTTGCATCAAAGCTTAGACTAATTTTAAGAGGAGATAGCCCTAGAATCCCACAAGCATTGTTAGAATTGGTCAGACCCAAGGACCATGCTAAAGGGCTACTTGTCAGTCATAACTGGGGGGATATAATTCCTTACAATGTTTCAACAGTAATAAGAGTGTATGGTTTTTTGGGAAAACCTCATGTGCTACCGTTTCATGTGCCATTGAAGATAGGATTTGCTGAGTTGTTGTGGTAGATAGGTACCATAGATGAGAGGGAGTTGACCAAAAAGGGCACATTTTTTCCAAATGTCATTGTGGCCTATGATTTTGTTTTTGTAAGGAAAGGGTGGAAACATCTGAACTTGTTTTTAGACAAATATAACATGGCAGAATCTCATGCTAGATTTATTGATCTTGAAGGTTTCTATGATATCTTCAGGGAGAGAATAAAAGCTTCTCGCATGGTACAACAAGTTTATTATCTTGAAGATGTGATTAGAAACATTTTCACCTTACAAGAACAAGAATTGAGGAAAGACAGGTGGACGGTGTTTAGCAAAACTCTTGAATTCATTAATGCTTTTGATCCCCACTATGACCCATTGAAAGAAAAGAAATACTAGGGAGCCAAGATGTAGGCCTTGATCAATAATTTTGCTAAGATCACATAGGCTATGAATGAAAAAAGGGCTACATATATTAAGGCATACCCAGACAAGACTGCAGAAGTGCAAAAAATAGTTAATAGTAAAAACATAGTGGCTCTGGCCAATATACCCTACAGAAAAGGGTAGGTTATGTAATGATTCAGAGTGTGCAACAGGGTCCTCCTCATCAAGGAAAAAGACCAGGAAGTCCATCTACAACTAGTGCTCCAAAAAGGCAAAAATTAGAACAAGGATCTTCTTCTTCTCTGCCAGAACAATATTCCCTGAGCCAATCCTCAATCAAGATAGATGATGAAGCATCTTTAGGGTAACAATTAAGAAAAATTAGAGGAGAAGGGGATATAATTTTTACTTCCATAGATCTGGAGATTGGGGAACCACAAGAACCCCTTGCACCTTCCTTGGAGCTTACTATTGTTGACTATAAAGGTAAGGAAATTGATCCTATAGTTGCCCAAGCCTCTGAGAGGTTTGTAAATGATGAAATTTTTTTGAAGTCTAGAGCATTTGCACAATTTTTGTGGAGGCTGAATATAGGAAATTTTGAAAATACTTGTAACAAAATAAAAGAAAAGAAACCAAATAAATCAGACTCTGTTATCAAAGAAGAGTTAAAATCTAAATTTTTGAATGATTTTGCCCATTTTACACCTGAGACCGAGAGATAGTTAGTTAAACAGTCAGGAGTTCTTATCTTACTTGAATGGGATCTTGTGAATGCTATGGTTTTTTATTCAATAAGAAAATAAAAGGATGTCCAGTTACAAACTGAAGAAGAAATTTGACAGGCTCACAGAGGAGTTAAATTTAGTGATGATCACCAAGCCCTTGTAATTTGATCAATTGAGGAAAGGGATAAAACTAGGATGCAGGAAATCTCTACTGCAGAAGATATTGGTACATTGACAGTATACTAGGCTAATGAAGTAAGCAACAAGAAAATAATGGGGATGGCCTCAGAAGTGCTGAAATTTGGTGGTGTTGTATTTGGCAAGGAAGAGGATAGATTTTCCCAACTCAATGCTAGATTTGAAGAAGTTTTGAAAGCATATGAGGAAAGGGGAATACAGATACAGTCACTAGAGAACAAAATGTCTCAAATGGAGAAGATACTTGGGAAGAGAAAAGTAGGAGAATCTAGTGCACCTAGGATGACCTACCCTTCACAATCACTTGCTAGAGCAAACCCTATTGTTGAAATGCCAGACACCCCTAAAAAGGCTCAATTCTATACTGTAGAGGACTTTGAAGAAGAAAAAACCAAATTACATGAGTTGCAAATAGAATTAAAGAATCAATATGAAGGAAAATTGAAGTAGGGTGTGATGTATTTAAGGGATAAAATACAATGGTCAACTTTCTTTGATCAGTTGACAAGAGTTATAGCTCTCATGGATGAGTTGAGCAGAGATGAGGTTAAATTAACTCCTCTGGCACAGAAGTGGAGGGAGAGAAACAATGATATCACATTCATGTGTATATCTGATGTCCAAATGCCTTGTCATCAAGTAGAGAAAATTTTTGATTTATTAAATAAGCTAGGAGATTTTGGTGATAAGAGAGATTCTTTGCAAAAAAGATTAACACATGTTCTCCAAATATATTGCTGAAAAATTCATTTTATTTCCTTGTGTTTTAGAATTTGTTGACACAATAAAGGAAAAAGAAAAGTGGAAAAAAGAGTTAGATGAAATATTTCATGAAAGGATCAAGAATATCATGAATGAAACTAGTCACTGGTTTTGGGCAAGAACAAATGAAGAGTTGGTAAAGATATAGTTATTCTATAATTCCATTAGAAAAGAGCTTGATGATTTAGAGGAATTGGCAATTCTTTAGTGATTATACAAAGAGAGGCTCTAAATTTTAATTGGCCAGATGATGATGTTTATAATGAGTGGAAAAATCAGTTTTTAGTATAAATGTCAAAAGATGATTAGGAGTAAGATGCAAAAGTAAAAGTTACCCTCATAATCAGTAATGAAGACATGGAAAATCCCTAGATCAAAATAAGTTTGCAGGTAGTTGAAGATGATACATAACTTTTTAACCTTATGGCCACTTACTTCGAGGATGAAGAATAAATGAAGAATCAGATCATATTCTTTTGTTTCAACAACTGAGAAGCATAACAGAAAGGGACCCACCAAGGAATGTTCGATGTAATAGCTTTTCTGTTGTTTGCTTTTATCTTTTAGAAGACACATGTCACTTTCTTTTAGCCTGAAGCTTGTTGCATCTCACATTATTTAAGTGAGATTCAAAGGCTAAAGAATGGTCTGAATTCTATTTTTCTAAGTAATATGCTTAGTCTATCTTTGGTCCAAAATTTTGAAAGCAAATCCATAATGTATTTTCTCTATCAATTCTCTGAGAATACATGAATATAGAATGAGCTGTGCCTCTTTCTGAAGGCCATTCTAAGTTTATTGTAAATAATATAACATTTTCAAACCAAATGAATACAAATTGTGAACTATCCCCATATCAGTTCTTTCTGAATCTTGTCTCCTTCCAATTACATGGTTATCTTGATATTGTATAAATAAAGGCTTGTGTAATTGAATGCAATCTAGTTAGGTTGTATATCTATTTATCACTAATGTTAATTCAATGGATTAAATAAAAGCTTTTGTTGGTGTTTTAAAAAGTACTAAAACTACTAAGTGACAAAATGCTTAATACCAAAATGATAGTACATACACAATCTAAAGACTAGCCTATTCTTATTAACAATGGCATATGTAAGGTATTTGGACCCAACTTCAAAAAAACCATAGATGGTTTCCTACTCTTTTGGCTCTACAAAACCAGGGTGGGTGTACCTAGGGATGGTTCCAAACTAGAACAACTGTATGAGGATTATTCTTAGTTTCATTCTGATTCTCATTTCAAGATCCTCAAACATATACATAATTCTCACTAACTTGGTAAACACATCCCATAAATAGATATGTCCAGGAATTCTTCTATAGATCTGTAGATGTTTTTAACAACAATGGCTAAGTGAAGCTAAAACAATTCTTGCAGATAAGTGTTGGCCGACTTTGAAGATCTACAGGAAATAAAAGTAAAATTTGATTTGATGATGCATTTGAAAAACCATTTGTAATATATTTCTCCTTTAGCTAAAATAATATGATCAGTGCCTAATCTATTGGAATTCAGAGTCATAGAAAATTCTTAGATCTAATTTTTTGCCTTACAACAAATTCTATCAGCAATTCTTATCAGAACTTATCATTTAAAATCCTTTTTAATACTTAAGGAATCTTATCACATTCATCAAAGCCTTTATTTAATCCATTGAATTAACAACAATGATAAATGGATATACAACCTAATTAGATTGCATTCAATTGCACAAGCTTTTACTCATACAACATCAAGGTAGCTAAGTATTTAAAAGGAGACAAAGTTCAGAAAGAATTGATATGGGGACAGTTCATAATTTGTATTCATTTCCTTTGAAAATGGTATATCCTTTACAATAAACTTAGAATGGCCTTCAGAAAGAAACACAGCTCATTCTATCTTCATGTATTTTCAGAGAATTTGACAGAAAAATACATTACAAACTTGCTTTCAAAATTTGGACCAAAAACAAGACTAAGCACAATACTTAGAAGAAATATAATTCGGACCCTTCTTTAGCCTTGGGCTCTCACTTAAATAGTGTGAGATGAAACAAGCTTCAGGCTATAGACAAATGACAAGTGTCCTTTTAAAAAGGCACTCACCTACAATTCTATCAAAAAGACAAGAACAAAATAATAGAAAGGCTTATTACAACAAACATTCCTTGGTGGGTCCCTTTCTGTTATGCTTCTCAGTTGTTGAGACAAGAAAATATGATTTGATCTTACAATCATTATTCATCTTCAGAGTACATAGCCATGAGGTCTGAAAGTGATGTATCATCTTCAGTTACCTACAAACTCACTTTAACCTAGGGATCTTCCATGTCTTCATTACTAATTACAAGGGTAACTGTTACTTTTGCATCTTCCTCTTCATCGTCTCCTGACATCTGTTCCATAAACTGATTTTTCCATTTATTAAAAGCATCATCATCTGGCCAATCAAAACTTAGAGCTTCTCTTTGTATCTTTATTAAAGAATTTGCACTTTCTTCTAAATCATCAAATTCTTTTCTCATAGCAGTATAAAATAACTATATTTTTACTAGCTCTTCATTTGTCTTTGCCTAGAACCAGTGGCCAGTCTCACTCATGATGTTTATTATTCTTTCATTAAATAATTCGTCCAACTCCCTTTTCCATTTTTCTTTTTCCTTTATTGTATCAACAAATTCTAAAGCACAAGGAAATAAAGTGAAATTTTCAGCCATATATTGGGAAAAACAGAGTGTTAATCTTCTCTGTAAAGAATCTCTCTCATCATGAAAATTCTCTAGCTTATTTAATAAATCAAAAATCTTCTCAACTTGATGATAAGGCATTTGGACTGCAGATATACATATGATTGTAATATCATTATTTATCTCCCTCCATTTTTGTGCAAGAAGAGTCAGTCTATCCTTTTCTCTATTCAACTCATCCATGAGGGTTATAATTCTTGTCAACTGATCATAAAAAGTTGACCATTGTATTTTATCCCTCAAATATACCACACCCTGCTTCAATTTTTCTTCCTGTTGATTTCTAAATTCTATCTGCAACTCATGTAATTTTGTTTTTTCTGCTTCAAAGTCCTCTGTAGTATAGAATTGGGGCCTTTTAGGGGTGTCAGGTATTTCAATGATAGTGGTTGATCCAAGAAATTACTGTGAAGGGTATGCAATTCTAAGTGTACTGGATTCTCCCACCTTTCTTTTCCCAAGTATCTTCTCCAATTGAGATACCCTGTTTTCCAGCTCAATTCTCTTTTTTACTTCTTGATTGTAGGCATCCACCACTATTTCATACTTACTCTGCAAATTAGTCATTTCCTTTTCTTCTCTTTCTATAGTGGCCAAGGAAAATTTAGAATAGTCCACATTCATGTGGGCTGCCTGTACATGTGATGTATCAGCGACCCTCCTCACAATGATACTCCCTGTTAGTCCTGAATTATCAGGCTGTAATGGATTAGTCCTGGATCCTCTTCTTAATGACCACATAACAAGGGCAGCTTGATCATTACTAAATGTTGTTCCCAAGAATTCCTCTTTACCTGGATCTTGTAATCCTAAATTATTTGACACAAGATTAAAAATTAAGGCATCAGCAATATCCCAATTGGGCAATAATAAAATATTTTCATTTTTCACCATCTGTCTACCCTCGTCAGGGGTTATATTCTCGAACTCTTGTATCATTTGTTCCTTTATTTGATTCTGAATGGAGGCTTCATCCATTTCTGGATGCTTTTTTTTCATAGTCCTACATCTTTGTTCAAAAATGTGCATGTTTGTCGTCCAATGCAAACTGATGGAAAGCCCTAGATTTTACAAAACTTTTATCAAACAAAAATTGTTGACTGGCTTGTTCCAAAATAGGGTCTAATTCCCTTCCTCTAAAATCTGCTACAGTTAATTCAAAACTTGGCATAGGAGGCTCCTGGGGGTTCCCTTCATCAATTTCTGCTTGAGTAACAAAAACTCCTCCTTGTGACCACATTTGTTCAATTTGCTCATTGGTGAGCTGCTCTTCCTCAATTCTCATTGGAGTTTGGGAAGGTGAGTAACATTCATCATGGGATTCCTCTTCCCTTATTATTTTTCTTCTTTTGGGAGATGGTTTAGGAGTTCTTTCTTCAAGGACAGTACTACTAGATTCAATTATCTATTTTTCTTTGTTTACAATGGGCATCTGATCCCGAATAACAGTATATCTTGTCCTCTTTCACACAACCAGTGGACCTACTCCTATGTTAGGGGTGAAACTCAATTTCCTCATAACTTCTCTGGATTTATCTGGAAAAGAATCAATAAAATGTTGTTTCTTCTCATTGATTACCTCCATTATTTCTGAGAATGTACTCATGAGCTTATTTATTCTATCTACATTAATTACAGCATTACTAAGAGGACTGTAATCTTTGTCAAAACAATTAATAAACTCCAAAACTTTTGAATAGACTCTCCATTTTTCTTTCTTTGTTTCTTGCTCCTGGAGAGAATATTCATTCCTTATTATATCTTCAGGGAAATAGAATTCATGCTGACTTGGATGAAGCTTGAACCTATGTCTAAGAGTAGAATTAAAGAAACCTTCTGTGTCACAAAAATGAGCATGAGATACTGCCATCTTATACTGATCCAAAAATTTGTAGAGGAAGATCCACCCTTCTTTAGTTATTACAAATTGGTGGGCTATAGTGCAAGTAGGGAAAATTGATCATGTTCCCCTTTTGTGCAAAAAGGTCTCCTCCACTCCTCCCAACTGCCATAAAAATTCAGCTACTCCTACCTTTAAAAGCACCTAATAGGGTAGTACATGGGGTGTCCCTTTGAATCCATAAATCTTAATGATAGTTGAGACTAGATATGGGATGATATCTCCCCAATTATGTGAAACTTTTAGACTATGGGGTTTGTCCATAGGCCTAATAAGGTGTATTAGTGCCTTAGGAATTCTGGGATTATCACTCAATATGAGGCATCTTAATTTAGAAGAAAAGTGCCTATCAAATCTAACAAAACTAGCATTTTCTACTTCCCCAGTCATGTCTACACTCCATAATTGAACTGGTAGTGCTTCCCCCTCCTGTTCCCTGTTTAAAACCATTTCTTTACCGAAATATGTAACCCCTTTAAAAAGAAACATATGCATCAATAGGGAGTATTGACCCCAAACCTTTTCCACCTTTCCCTTTGTAATCCCAACCAATCCATTGTGAATCTCATTAGCTAGGTAAGATGCAAAATCAAAAATTATTTCTACACTAAAAGAGGAGATTTGGGTGATCATATACATGAAGCTCACAGGAATAAAATCTTCTTCACGCTCTCTGAAGACTCTGCACGGGGTCCTGTATATCTCTACTGCCTTGGCATTAAAGCATGATTTCTTAAAAGGTTCTTTAGAAGATGATGTTATTGCTTGTAGGTTTCCAATTCTGCCTATGTGGGCCTTTAGTGCACCTTGTCTAACTACATCCCTTTTGGACATATATTATTTTTCTAACTCTATCAAATCAATGGGCACATGATACCTAGTGAGAGGTCCTAGACTGAAAACTTCCCTAATTTCTTCTGGACTGATGGTAATTAAAACCTCACCATCCATTCTTCTCATGACCTTAGTAGCCTAATCATAATTTTTTGCTATAGCTTCAAGAAGGTCATAATCCATAAACACACTGGGAACAACTAGCTTTCCAAGATCAAAATTCCATATATTGGCATGAGGAGCATATAATTTTCTCTCTGCAAACCACTTTTTGAACAAACTCAAACCAGTTTGAGAAGTTTGAGCACCCTAGACCCAATTACCCTTATCATACAATCCATCATCTATCCTTAGCCTAGGGTTCAGAGAGGTTAACCTTTTAACTTGCATTGTCTCTACAGTAGACTCAGGAAGCAACTCAAGCAAATCACCATGCACATTTCTATCCAAATAGTTTATTCGACCTTAAAATCCCTTCTTCGGAGGCATCTTGGACTATTTTTTATAGAACTGAAAAGCCTACAAAGATTATGGTAGTACTACTTACTTGAATTTTTTCTTGTTTTTCCTCTGTATTTCTGCAAACTTTGCACGAACAAACAACTTCACAATTTCTACCAGACTTCGGCACACTTTCCTTTAGTAATTGCTTCTGCACAAGAATGGCTCCAAATCTTTGTTTGCGTAAGATGAAACTGATGAAATCTTTCTGTATTATACTCTATTTTTTCTCATGGATGATGCTTTCATGTCTAATTAATAGAGAGAGTGGCACTACATTCTGTGTTTAAAACTATGCCATCAATTTTCAAAGATCCTACGATCATGTGATACAGAGAGAACAACTAGGAGTTGCATTTGACATGTCGGTCAATTCACCCAATGAGAAATTACCACGTATATAATTCTTTCCTTGATGGCACTTATATCTAGACCCACTGACAACTGAGGACACATGTCAGCATGTTGCTACTTCATTATGCATAAAGAACAAGCACCTTGCCATAGCGAAGCAATGACAACTGTCGATTTGATCCAAAATCGATCAAATGATATGTTACTGGGCTTCCTCAGAAAGAAGGCGGTGGGCCCTATTTTCTATGTCACAATAAGTATCTCCCTCACAACTCTTCATAGCAAGAAGACGATGGTCATTGATCATATACTCAATCAAGGGTGAGGAAACTACACGAAGTCTTTCTATTCATATTCGCTATGTCGCATAGCTTAAAAAGCATGCAACTTTTCAAAGTGAGGTAGCGAGGACTGTTGATTCTATTCCAATCTGATGCTCAGGATCTCTTTGTATATTTGATCAGAAGGGCATTGATGAAATACAAAATTTTGCATAGTTGGCGCCTGTTAAGATTTTACTGGAGTCCTAATTATCATCCCATGTCACCAAAGGTCCCACTGACTTTTCAATTTCAAGGGGCCTCGCTACTTCGCTAACGAAGAAGTGGATAATTTTTTCGATAGCGAGATGGCAAAGCATCAAAAAAATCATCATTTTGGCTCTGATTTCAGACATTCTGTTGGGTCCCCTTTCCTATTTTGACAGTAATTGCAACATGTACCTGCATAATAAATCAGTCAGAAAACAAAGCTCTGGCCATCATATCTTCACTTTGCAGTCCTGTTTTGTAAAATATTCAGCACTCGCTACCTTGCCATACATAAAAAGTGTCCATTTTGGCATGACGAGGTAACGACAACAGTAGATCAACTTAGATCGAATGGCTATGGAAATATGAGAGGAAAGGTATCTCAAGGGCATAGAAGATAAAAGGCGACAGAATATTCATCTCATTTGAAAATTCAAAAATTTCGTGCCCGACACTTTACGAATAGGGAGAACATAGGGTTTTCATAAGGTTTTTTCAAAGGCTAGCCAATGGATGGATTATCCAAAAACCCTATGTTTCAAAGTAAAAATCTGACTTTTCTACAATTGGACAAAAAACTTTTGTTACACAAAAAGTTAGACCAACAGTGGCTCTATTTGAGGATGATAGACTACTTGAGTCTATGCAAGAATTCAGAATCTATGGGAGAGAAGACCACATACTTGGTGCAAAAATGACAACTTCTTCAGAGAGCACAAAGCAACACACAAAAACAAGGAACCAGACTGCACAAGAATTTACAAACAAAACAACATGAAACCCTAAAACTACTGCTCATGGAAGAAAATAAGTATTTTTCAAGAAAAATACCTCTTCAAGAACTGTCCATGAACTGGCAATTCAAGAATATTGTCAAATATATCTTTGAGTATATAAGAATCTTCACCCCAAGTATTTTCAATGAGATATGGGCCCAACCAAATAGGATCAAACTTGTCATGTTTTCTTTTATCTTCAATTCTGGCATTCCACATTAGGACTAAATCTCCATTTTCAAATTTTTTGCTTATAGTTCTTTTATCATAGAGTGTCTTGACTTGCAATTGCAACTTTTGGTTCCTTAAACATGCTTCTTTTCTAGTTTCGGTCAGTCCTACCAATTCATCCATTCTTTCTTGTATTTCATCTATAGTATCTTCATCATATAACTGGATGTAATTATATAGTCCCATCAAGTTGTTATGAGGCATTCTGACATGAATCTCGTACACTAAATCAAATGGAGTTACACCAATTGCTTTCTTTACAGTTACTCTGTCAGCCCATATTGCCAACTGTAACTTGGAATCCCATGCCTTTTTATTATCATCCAAGGTTCTCTTAATGACTTTCAACAGGCTCTTATTATCACAAAACTTGATGAACTCCTCAGATCTGAAGCACATAGCATTATCTGTGACAATTCTCTGTGGACATCCAAATCTAGAAATAATATTATTCAACAGGAAATTATTTACCACTTTACTTATGGTATTTCTTGTGGGGATAGCCTCTACCCATTTTGTAAAGTAGTCAATGGCAACCAGAATCCAGGAATAGCCAGTGCTAGACTTGGGGAAAATCTCTCCTATGAAGTCCAGACCCTATTGTTGAAAAGGTGATTGAATCTCCACTGGCTTTAATGGAGTATTTCCTGAGAATTTCAGTTTTTCGAAAAACCTCTGATAGGGGTCACATTTCCTAAACATAACTTGTGCATCTTTAAAAAGGGAAGGCCACCAAAACCCAGCTCTCATTATCTTATGTTCAGTAGTTTTGGCCATTTTGTAGTGCCTACCCTCGTTCACATCTTTTCTAGACTTATTGTTATCAGACTATGTAGACTAGTTTTATGTTGATGGTTTAGTGGTGTTGCTTTGACACTATCAAATATTATGATAAGGATTCAATTGATATATGATGAGATCATTTAGACTTTACATTTCATGTATGTATGATGATCATTACATTTTTTTCAGTTATTAATAATGATTAGTTAGATGGTTTATTATCTCATGTGTTTTATTATGGTTACTTACACCATACTTGCATGTGTATGGTGTGTGTGTTTTCTTATTGCATGGCATTTCTGATGTGGTTAAGGAAGGGAGTCGTAGTCACCTACTTAGTCAAGATCTATACGATGCACCACTTACTACCATGGTCTGTTTAGCTTAGCATTATATATTGTATGTACATGCATGGTTTTTCTGCAGGTTGTAGGTACTGGGTATCGACTTCCCTAAATTGCCAAGATGAGCGTACCCTATTATACTATCTCAATGATAAGAGAAGGGAGATAAATTCTCAAGTCCAAATCCCAAACCTAAAAACCATTTGTCTTAGTGAGTTAGGACAGGTATCAAAATTGAATACCCACCGAATGTGTCGGATGACATATTTTGTGATTTTTAACCCTTTACATTTATTTTGTATGATTTATTCTATGATGGGTTTTCATATTTTATCTTGGAGGTCTATGGTGAATTTTCCATTGATTAAGTCTTAATAAATAGATTTAATTAATAAATTATTTATTTGAGAAAATTAATAAAATATCATGATCTTTGATATTTTGATTGTAATTATTTAAATGTGAATTATTGGGGAAAAGGAATTACATAAAAGAAAACTAGAAATTAAAATTAATAATAATTATAAAATAATAATAAAGTAATAAATAAAATAATAATAATAAAAGTTATAAAAGATTAAAATGAAAGTTATAAAATTTAAATAGAAATTTTTTAAAAGTAAATTGGAGTTATAAGCTTGCATGGGAATTAACATGTGTCAACAACATGGGGGTTAGTGCATCAATTAAGCACAAGGTGTCTACAATTCTATGACTCATCAAAAAGAATTGGAAAAGACTCATGCTTAGTTGGTGACACCTTTCAGCAGTTTCAAGAAGCATTCCAAAGGTTTCTTGAGAGCTCTTTGTATTCAGGCATTCATAGAAGCTTAGGGAGAGGGTGGAGAGAAATTGGAGCATTGGAGGACTCAAGAACTCTGAAGAAGGGAGCTTGTTCTATGGGTTTTCTGATGAAGAGCGAATTAGCATCAAAATTCGAGTAGATTCTTGTGATTTTACTTATGCTATTTCCGTATCATGCATTCCTGTCTTCATCATGTCTGTTATATGTGTCTGAAAGTTCTCTAAGATTGAACCTATAATTTGAAATTGGAATCTAGATATGCTATTTGTTTAAGAAGGAAACAATAGAAAAACCCTAGATCCAATTAAGGAGAAATAATTAGATATGAATCAAATTTGGGTTCGAATTTATATTAAATTAGAAAGACAAGATTTGGAATTAAAATAGAAATTTTATGGTGAAAATTTGAATGATTAGATGTAATCTTTCTATCAATTATATTTTTAGATGTGTATGAATAAACCCTTTTATGGTTAAATTTAGAGAACAATTATTTTAAGAGAAATTTTTTAATTCATCACAAACTGCCCTGTCACTGCCCCTTGGATAGACCTGAACTCAGTCATTCATAACTTTTTATTGTGATCAAATTTATTTGATCGCTCCAGTCAGAATTGGCACGACTTGGCCCTCTCCAACATATTTCAATTTCAGCCCGATCCAATAGTTCATTAGGGAGATATGGCCGTCGTACTAAGACTATTTTATTCAAGCACAAATATTTCTCCATTTCCCATAACTAAGAGTTCTTTATGCTAAAACTTCACAAGAAAAGAATAATATACCAAAGCATGGAATGGATTAAAGATATTATTGCAATCTTCCCTTATCAGAATCTTATTAATATGCATTCGTTTTATATTGTTTATTATCTAATCTAATTAAATCAAATTTAATTAAGATTAGTTAATAGTAGAAGAAGTGTAATTAATTATTAGTCAATCTAAGTAAATGGATTTTTTAATGAGAGAAGATTAAAAGAAAAGAGATTTTAATATAGTGGAATTTTTATAATGTATATTGAATACTTTTTAATATATTTTAAACAATTTTAGAGTTGTTTAATGAAGATGATAATGTTAAGAATTTGAAGATTATTCATGTTAAAATCTACAATGAGTCTTATTGGTTTGTGATAGGGATCTTTTTCAAACAACGTTTATATAGACAAAATATTATTAGTACAATTAGCAAATGGAGTCTAATAGTTTTGAGGAGAAACTTTTATCTATCAAACAAATACATGGGTTAGGAAAAATGTGAAATTTTTCCACTTAATATAATTTGGGAATATGTAAACAGAGACTTTTAAATTCAAAGTTGAAAACTTAACAAAACCAAAACATGTGTTTGCATCGTGTATTCTATATGCTTCTTGTTTTTGGTTTTGGGTTAACTAGTGTTGACCAATCCTAGGTTGTTACCAGAGGCTCGGGGGTTATGAGATGTGTTGGCATGTTGATCTTATTTGGTCTCGATTTTATAAGCCCAACCATGGTAATGTGATTGTATGCTCCATGAAATGTTTGTATTTACTATTTATATTTGTTCATCAGTCTTCATGTGTGAAGTTGAGGTGTATGTGTATGAGACACTTGAGCTAATCATTTTTGAGTTATCGATCAGTTATCCTTGATTATTTTCTAGTCACCATGATGGGACTGAGATGTGGATTTATTCTTGATGATGTCATGTTGTGACATGTTTGACTCAACCATTTCTGGAATCTTCGATCAGTATGATTGAGGTATATATTTTGGATATTGAGAACCATTGGATACTTTGATTATCAGTGATACTTCAGTTGCCAATAGAGAGTTGTTGTGTTCATGTTTTTCTATGGATGTTTGCTCATGGAGATTTGATGCTTTTATGCATATTTGATGATTTTATGGATTATCTTTTGTGATATTGAGATTTATGAGTCCATGAGCATTAGGGTAGGATATCTGCATGTAGTGACAGGAAGTAGCTTGCAATGGGGGCCGGGGCCCTAAGAGGCTTCCTGGGTAACTCTTTGTAAGTTGGATTAATAAGTGATAACATTCACACCTAATACTAACAAAATGAACCTAAAAAGATAAGTGTTTTGTTCTCGCCTATGCCTTGAGTGCTTGTACAGGCTAGGATGGGAGTAGTGAGATGCATGGTTGTGACCTTGCATTCCGTAGTATGCCTTGTCAGTATGAGAGGATACTAGTGGCCGCATGAAATCAGTATGGACCTATGGAGTTTAGCTAACTACCAAGGTAACTTGTACGTGATAATTACGATGACACTTTCCCGCTTGTATAGTACGTTCCTACATGTCATTGTGTGCCTCTAGGAAGTAGATGTCAGTTTTGTGATTGGAACCTTTGGGTTAGTATACTTTTAGGATTCATGGACTATAGAGATTTGTGCTATGTGTTATGGATAGCCTGTTTGGGACTTGAAATTATCTCCTCAGCACGGTAGGAGTGGACCACTTAGGTACCACGCGGTCGGGTGGTAGTGTATTTTCCACTTTTATCATTTTAGATTCATCGAGACATCGTGGTTGATGTATCCTTCGTGATGTTGGATATGTATCCTTTCATTGATGATAAGCATATGTTAGATGATGTTATCTTATGCTTATATTTGCATGTTAGATTACTTTCTACATATGATGTTGTATATGTTAGGAGTGACATTCCTACTATGTTAATACCAATGATCTCTTCGATAATTTGGGATGTTACGCACGGAGGGATGGCTAGGGCCCACGATGGTCTAGTGATGCTATTGATGATTGGGAGGAACCGTGCACTCAGTTTATTTTTTTTTATCTTTATGATGGATGTATATGTCTTCTATGATGATTTATCATGTGTATCATGTGATTGTCTTTGATGTATCATGGATTAGAATAGGATGATGTACCTTATTTCACATATGTATATTCTTTTAAGCATTCATACCCTGTGACATGTATAGTGGATGAATGAGCATTTGAAATGTAATATTTAAACATTGGACTTATCATTATTATTTCATGTGGTTCTTGTACTAGGTGGATTCATGTATGTAATTCAAAGTTAAGGGATCTTAAAGAATGTAATCTGTTATGTGTGTTATGTTTACTTTTTAGATGGACATTGCTATCGCTTCCGTTATTGTGAAAAAGTTATGTATGGTATTTACTTTCATGTAAAAAAAAAATGTTACCAAACTTAGTGAAATTCTAGGTTAATTCTTTGGATCCCTTGGCGGGGCATTACATTTGGTATCAGGGCCTGAGTTTCTACATTGGGAGCTCTGGGTATTTTGGAACAACTAGAACTGTGAACTATTAAGTGTATCTCTTCAACTTGAAACTAGTTGAACTGAAATAGAACCTGAACTGTTACTTGAATATTTTTCATACTTCAACACTTAGTTTTCAAAATTGGAGATTTTACTTAAACCTAAACATAGAATTGAACTTAGTCTATTGCAAACATGTGTCTTTTGATTGTAATAGTACCTTGTTCTGTTGTAAGATGGTGCCTGGGACTGGGTCTTCTGTTAGAGGCCATGGTAGAGGCCGAGGAAGAGGCCGTGGTCGTGGAAGAGCTATTAGTGCCCATGAGTTTTCCCATGAGGGATCAGCTCGTATAGAGAGCAGGGAAGAGCACTCTAATAGGCAGTAGGAAGAGAGCTGTAGAGAGGACCAAGCTGAGTTTGAAGAGGTTGGTTTGAGACAGATGATGCAGACTATTTTAGAATGTCTACCTCCTATTCAAGAATAGCCTAAAGTGCATCAGACAGAACAAGAGCATAGACCCAGATCTAGAAGTCCTCGGAAGGATCGTCAGAGGTCCACTATGTCCACTCAAATGAAGGATCTTTCAATATCCAAGGTCAAGCCTTTCAATGGGAAAGGTTCTAGTTATGTGGCCAAGCAGTGGCTGATTTCCCTCGACAAGATTTTTTCCATGCAGGATTTTGACAGCAATGTTAAGGCAATATTTGTGATCACTAATTTAGAGAATTTTGGGGCCACTTGGTGGACGATTGAGGAGAAGAAGCTAGGAATTGATATGAGCAGTGTCACGTGGGAACTATTCTTAGAGAGTTTCTTGAATGATTCCTACCAGAGGAATGGAAACTACAAAGGGCAGATGAGTTTCATAATCTCAAGCAGTACACTTTGTCAGTGACCAAGTATGAGCGTAAGTTTTATGAGCTTATGCCTTTTTCAGGGTTCAGTGAAAATTTAGCTCAGTTGACACAACACTTTATTAGGGGTTTGAATAACCGTATAATTGGGGGTGTCAAGGTATTTGAGCCAAAAACTCTCAAAGATGCAGTACATCGAGCAATCCTTGTTGAGAAAAGTGTCAACCTTGGTCAAGGTGGTTTTGTAGGAGCACCAGCAGCATCAGGATCTAAAGGCAACTTCAATTTAGGTGGTAATAAGAAGCCTTTCTTTTCTAAGGGAAAATAGTATCAGCAGTAGTCTCAGCAAATGCAGCAGCAGAAGGGATCAAATTCTTAGGCTCAAGGTGGTGGCAAAGGTTCTAAATTTAAGAACAATCGCTATGCTCAATGCCATAAACAGAATCAGTCTAATCAGTTACCTCAGAGTAGCCAGTCTTTTGTAAGCAGGAACAGTTGCCAGCAATCTAATGTACCACCTATGCGAAGAGGATCTGGCAAGAATATAGAATTTTTTTCATGTTGTTAGATTAGACATTATGTAGCTCAATGTCCACAATGAGCACCTCAATTTTTAGGATCTAGGCCTTCAGCTTCAGAACCCATAGTTGGTGATGCAGGGAGAGCTCATAGAGTTTTTGCAGCAGTTGACCAGCGTCAGGCAGACCATCAGGGAATAGTGGTTGAGACCACAGGTGCTATTCAAGGTATATCTCTTTCAATATTGTCTGATTCAAGAGATAAAAATTCATTTATTTCACCATCTATAGTTTCTAAGTGTAAGCTGGATACGGTGAAGCAAGATTATGGTTGGCAAGTGGAACTAGCCTCAGGGATTAAGGTCTCCACAGATTCTATAGTTCATAAGTGTGGGCTTAGCTTAGGGAGCTTTGATATGGCAGTGGATCTTTGAGTCATACCCCTTGGTTCCTATGATGTGATTCTAGGCATGGACTGGCTTGGATCTCATAGAGCCAGTATAAATTGTAGGAAGAAGATTATTTTGTGCCAAGATGACCAAGGGAATGATGTGAAGATAGTTGGGATACCGAGGCCTATATCTCTGCGGATGATTTTTGCTATGCAATTGAAGTGAAGTTTCTATAACGGATGTTAGATATTTTTTGTTATGGTAAATGATCTTGATGAGGAAGATCCTGTGAGGAAGACTTTAGATCACTCGATTTTACAAGAGTACACAGATGTCTTTCCAAGTGAGATTCCAGGCATGCCTCCAAAGAGGGACATTGATTTTAGCATTGATCTAATTCCTGGAGCGGAGCCTATCTCTAAAGCTCCTTATCATATGACTACTCAGGAACTAGGTGAGCTACGTCTTCAGCTAGAGGAACTTCTAGCCAAAGGGAGCATTCGACCTAGTGTATCACCATGGGGAGCTCCACTGCTCTTTGTGAAGAAGAAAGATGATTCTTTGTGCCTTTGTATTGACTACAGATAGTTGAACAAGGTGACTATTAAGAACAGGTATCCTTTGCCTAAGATTGATGACTTATTTGATCAGATCAAGGGAGCTACAGTATTCTCCAAGATTGACCTTAAGTCAGGATACCACTAACTTCATATTAAGGAAGCAGATATTCACAAAACCACTTTTCAAACACACTATGGGCATTATGAGTTCACAGTGGTACCTTTTGGGTTGACTAATGCTCCATCAGTGTTCATGGGTTTGATGAATGGTGTTTTTTGATCATATCTTGATATGTTTGTTCTCATGTTTCTTGATGACATATTGATATTTTCTAAGACTTAGAAGGAGCATGAGGAACACCTGCGGTTGGTATTGCAGTGTTTGAGAGGCAATCAACTTTATGCCAATGCCGCTAAGTGTGAATTCTTCAAATTGGAGATTCAGTATTTAGGGCATGTTATCTCAGGTGATGGTATTTTAGTGGATCTTGCAAAGATTCAGGCGATAATAGATTAGCCTACCCCAACTAATGTGTCAGAGATTCGTAGTTCATGGGTTTAGCTAGTTATTATCACAGATTTTTCCAGAACTTCTCTAGGATAGCACATCCTATAACTTTTTTTCAGAGGAAAGGTAAGAAGTTTGTGTGGACAGAGAAATGTGAGGAAGCATTTTAGAGGCTCGAGGAGCTTTTGACTAGTGCACAGATTTTAGCTATACCTGATCCAGAAGGTGATTTCATGGTGTGTACAGATGCTTCTCTTAAAGGAATTGGAGCAGTGTTGATGTAGAATGGACGGGTGATTGCGTATGAATCACGCAAGCTCAAGGATCATGAGTTAAATTACCCTACACATGATCTTGAGTTAGCAATAGTAGTTCATGATTTGACAAGGTGGAGACATTTCTTGTTGGGGTACAGATTTGAGCTACATAGTGATCATCGTAGTCTTCAGTACATTTTTACTCAGCCTAATTTGAATGCTCACCAGAGATGATGGATGGAATTTTTATGCGAGTATGATTTTTAGGTTAAGTACATTCAGGGTAAGGAGAATGTGGTGGCAGATGCTTTGAGTCACAAGAGACATGTGGTAACATTGATGACTCTTAGTGTGGATTTGAGGAGTCGAATTCTTTAGGCAATTCCTACGGATTCCTGGTATTAGGAAGTGTGTAGAGAGATAGATTCAGGAAGATCTTTGGAAGGTAAGTTTGTAGGTTACGTTCGATAATCAGATGGTCTTTTGAGATATTTGGGGAGGATTTATGTGCCATTATTGGATGAGTTTCGCACCTTGATTCTGGCAGAAGCCCATCGTACACCTTACTCAACACATCCAGGTGTCAAGAAGATGCATGCTGATTTGAGACGTTTGTTCTTTTGGTCTAGGATGAAGCGAGATATTGCTAATTTTGTGGCTAGGTTTCTTGAGTGTCAAAGAGTCAAGGCAGAACACCAGCACCCGGCAGGACTATTGCAGCCTAATCTCATTCCTTCTTGGAAATGGGATATCATCTCCATGGATTTTGTAGTAGGATTACCTATGACAGTTCGACGTCATGATGCTATCATGGTTACTATTGATCGGTTAACTAAGGTGGCGCATTTTTCATTGATCAAGTCTTCCTACATAGCAGCTTTTGCAACTAATGTCTTCATGTGTGACATTGTGAGATTACATGGTATTCCTAGAAAGATCATTTTTTATAGGGATCCTGTATTCACATTTACATTTTGGACATCATTGTAGCATGAGCTTGGAGCGTGGCTAAACTTTAGTTCGGCATATCATCTAGAGACTGATGGTAAGACAGAGAGGATGAACCAAGTTTTGGAGGATATGTTACGGATGTTTGTGATGGATAGGCAAACACATTGGGAGGACTATCTCTACCTAGTGGAGTTTGCTTACAACAATGGGTATCATAGTTCTATTGGCATGGCACCATTTTAGGCATTATATGGTCATCCTTTTCATACACCATTGAGTTGGGACAGCCTCGAGGATCACATTCTATTGGGTCCTGAGATGCTTCATGATATGGAGCAACAGGTAGTGCATATCCATGAGCATTTGACTATGGCACAAGATAGGTAGAAGAAGTATGCCGATACTCATAGGATTGATAAGCAGTTTGCTGTGGGTGATAAGGTTTTCTTGAGAGTGCGACTACAAAAGAGTTCGATCCAGTATGGAAAGGGTTCTAAGCTAGCACCTTGCTTTGTGGGACCATTCGAAATTTTGGAGAGGATTGGCCTGGTTGCTTACCGTCTTGCTCTACCACCCAACCTAGCTCGCATTCATGACGTTTTCCATGTTTCAGTGCTTAGGCAGTATATCCTTGATATTGTACATGTTCTTGATTGGAATGCATTGCAAGTAGAGGACGGGCCACTAGCTTTGGAGCTGGTTCGTATTCTGGAGCAGTGGGGGTTGACCCTTAGGGGTCAAACCATCAAGCAGGTAAGGGTCCAATGAGACCCTACTGATGATTCTTCAGCTACTTGGGAGGATGCAGCTAGATTAAGGGAGTTATATCCCTATTTTTTTGAAGGCTTCCAAGAGTAAGACTAATTCAAGGGGGGGTGGATGTAGTGCCTACCTTTGTTCACATCTTTTCTAGACTTATTGTTATCAAACTATGTAGACTAGTTTTATGTTGATGGTTTAGTGGTGTTGTTTTGACACTATCAGATATTATGATAAGGATTCAGTTGATATATGATGAGATCATTTAGACTTTACATTTAATGTATGTATGATGATCATTTCATTGTTTTCAGTTATTAATGATGATTAGTTAGATGGTTTATTATCTCATGTGTTTTATTATGGTTACTTACCCCATACTTGCATGTGTATGGTGTGCATATTTTCTTATTGTATGGCATTTCTGATGTGGTTAAGGAAGGGAGTCGTAGTCACCTGCTTAGTCGAGATCTACACGATGCACCACTTCTTGCCATTGTCTGTTTAGCTTAGCATTATATATTGTATGTACATGCATAGTTTTTTTGCAAGTTGCAGGTACCGGGTATCGACTTCCCTGAATTGCCAAGATGAGTGTACCCTATTATACTATCTCAATGATAAGAGAAGTGAGATAAATTCTCAAGTCCAAATCCCAAACCTAAAAACCATTTGTCCTAGTGAGTTAGGACAAGTATCAAAGTTGAATACCCACCGAATGTGTCGGATGACATATTTCATGATTTTTAACCCTTTAGATTTATTTTGTATAATTTGTTCTATGATGGGTTTTAATATTTTATCTTGGAGGTCTATAGTGAATTTTTCATTAATTAAGTCTTAATAAATAGATTTAATTAATAAATTATTTATTTGAGAAAATTAATAAAATATCATGATCTTTGATATTTTGATTGTAATTAATTAAATGTGAATTATTGGGGAAAAGGAATTAAATAAAAGAAAACTAGAAATTAAAATAAATAATAATTATAAAATAATAATAAAGTAATAAATAAAATAATAATAATAAAAGTTATAAAAGATTAAAATGAAAGTTATAAAATTTAAATAGAAATTTTTTTAAAGTAAATTGGAGTTATAAGCTTGCATGAGAATTAACATGTGTCAACAACACAGGAGTTACTGCATCAATTAAGCACAAGGTGTCTACAATTCTATGACTCATCAAAAAGAATTGGAAAAGACTCATGCTTAGTTGGTGACACCTTTCAGTAGTTTCAAGAAGCATTCCAAAGGTTTCTTGAGAGCTTTTTGTATTCATGCATTCATAGAAGCTTAGGGAGAGGGTGGAGAGCAATTGGAGCATTGGAGGACTCAAGAACTCTGAAGAAGGGAGCTTGCTCTGTGGGTTTTCTGAGGAAGAGTTAATTAGCATCAAAATTCAGGTAGATTCTTGTGATTTTACTTATGCTATTTCCGCATCATGCATTCCTATCTTCATCGTGTCTGTTATATGTGTCTAAAACTTCTCTATGATTGAACCTATAATTTGAAATTGGAATCTAGATATGCTATTTGATTGAGAAGAAACAAATAAAAAAACCCTAGATTCAATTAAGGAGAAATAATTATATATGAATCAGATTTGGGTTCAAATTTATATTAAATTAGAAAGACAAGATTTGGAATTAAAATAGAAATTTTATGGTGAAAATTTGAATGATTAGATGTAATATTTCTATCAATTATATTTTTAGATGTGTATGAATAAACCCTTTTATGGTTAAATTTAGAGAACAATTATTTTAAGAGAAAATTTTTAATTCATCACAAACTGCCCTGTCACTGCCCCTTGGATAGACCTGAACTCAGTCATTCATAACTTTTTATTGTGATCAAATTTATTTGATCGCTCTAGTCAGAATTGGCGTGACTTGGCCCTCTCCAACATATTTCAATTTCAGCCCAATCCAATAGTTCATTAGGAAGATATAGCCATCGTAGTAAGACTGTTTTATTCAAGGACAGATATTTCTCCATTTCCCATAACTAAGAGTTCTTTATGCTAAAACTTCACAAGAAAAAAATAATATACCAAAGCATGGAATGGATTAAAGATATTATTGCAATCTTCCCTTATTAGAATCTTATTAATATGCATTAGTTTTATATGGTTTATTATCTAATCTAATTAAATCAAATTTAATTAAGATTAGTTAATAGTAGAAGAAGTATAATTAATTATTAGTCAATCTAAGTAAATGGATTTTTAAATGAGAGAAGATTAAAAGAAAAGAGATTTTAATATAATGGAGTTTTTATAATGTATATTGAATACTATTTAATATATAGTAAACAATTTTAGAGTTGTTTAATGAAGATGATAATGTTAAGAATTTGGAGATTATTCATGTTAAAATCTACAACGAGTCTTATTGGTTTGTGATAGGGATCTTTTTCAAACAACGTTTATATAGAAAAAATATTATTAGTACAATTAGCAAATGGAGTCTAATAGTTTTGAGGAGAAACTTTTATCTATCAAATAAATACATGGGTTAGGAAAAACATGAAATTTTTCCACTTAATATAATTTGGAATACATAAACTGAGACTTTTAAATTCAAATTTGAAAACTTAGCAAAACCAAAATATGTGTTTGCATCATGTATTCTATATGCTTCTTGTTTTGGGTTTTGGGATAACTAGTGTTGACCAGTCCTAGGTTGTTACCAAAGGCTCGGGGGTTATGAGATGTGTTGGCATGTTTATCTTATTTGGTCTCGATCTTTATAAGCCCAACTATGGTAATGTGATTGTATGCTCCATGAAATGTTTGTATTTACTGTTTGTATTTGTTCATCAGTCTTCATGTGTGAAGCTGAGGTGTATGTGTATGAGACACTTGAGCTAATCATTTTTGAGTTATCGATCAGTTATCCTTGATTATTTTCTAGTCGCCATGATGGGACTAAGATGTTGATTTATTCTTGATGATCTCATGTTGTGACATGTTTGACTCAACCATTTTTGGAGTCTTCGATTAGTATGATTGAGATATATATTTTTGTTATTGAGAACCATTGGATACTTTGATTATCAGTGATACTTCCGTTGCCAATAGAGAGTTGTTGTGTTCATGTTTTTCTATGGATGTTTTCTCATGGAGATTTGATGCTTTTATGCATATTTGATAATTTTATGGATTATCTTTTGTGATTTTGAGATTTATGAGTCCATGAGCATTAGGGTAGGATATCTGCATGTAGTGACAGGAAGTGGCTTGCAATGGAGGTCGGGGCCCTAAGAGGCTGCTAGGGTAACTCTTTGTAAGTTGGATTAATAAGTGATAACATTCACACATAATACTAACAAAATGAACCTAAAAAGATAAGTGTTTTTTTCTCGCCCATGCCTTGAGTGCTTGTATAGGCTAGGATGGGAGTAGTGAGATGCATGGTTGTGACCTTGCATTCCATAGTATGCCTCGTCAGTATGAGAGGATACTAGTGGCCGCATGAAATCAGTATGGACCCGTGGAGTTTAGCTAACTACTAGGGTAACTTGTACATGATAATTGCGATGACACTTTGCCACTTGCATACTAGGTTCCTACATGTCATTGTGTGCCTCTGGGAAGTAGATGTCAGTTTCGTGATTGGAACCTTTTAGTTAGTATACTTTCAGGATTCTTGGACTATAGAGATTTGTGCTATGTGTTATGGATAGCTTGTTTGGGACTTGAGATTATCTCCTCAGCACAGTGGGAGTGGACCACTTAGGTACCACACGGTCAGGTGGTAGTGTATTTTCTACTCTTATCATTTGAGATTCATCGAGACATCGTGGCTAATGCATCCTTCGTGATGGTGGATGTGTATCCTTTCATTGATGATAAGCATATGTTAGATGATGTTATCTTATGCTTATATTTGCATGTTAAATTACTTTCTACATTTGATGTTGTATGTGTTAGGAGTGACATTCCTACTATGTTAATACCAATGATCTCTTTGGTAATTTGGGATGTTACACACAGAGGGATGGCTAGGGCCTACGATGGTCTAATGATGCTATTAATGGTTGGGAGGAATCGTGCACTTAGTTTATTTTGTTTAATCTTTATGATGGATGTATATGTCTTCTACGATGATGTATCATGTGTATCTTGTGATTGTCTTTGATGTATCATGGATTAGAATAGGATGATGTACCTTATTTCACATATGTATATTCTTTTAAGCCTTCATACCCTATGACATGTACAGTGGATGAATGAGAATTTGGAATGTAATATTTAAACATTGGACTTATCATTATTATTTCATGTGGTTGTTGTACTAGGTGGATTCATGTATGTAATTCAATGTTAAGGGATCTTAAAGAATGTAATCTATTATGTGTGTTATGTTTACTTTTTAGATGGACATTGCTATTGCTTCTGTTATTGTGAATAAGTTATGTATGGTATTTACTTTCATGTAAAAAAAATGTTACCAATCTTAGCGAAATTCTAAGTTAATTCTTTGGATCCCTTGGTGGGGCATTACACATGTAATGTCCCCCACATACTCCAGCATGCATTTCTTTCAAAACCTCTTTTGCCTTTTCTTTATCAACACACTTCAACAGAACTCCCTCAAAATTTCTCCACCATAGGTTATTTTGGACAATTATATACCTGATGGCTTGCAATTTAGTATTCCTCTTTTCATTGTCAGGCAAATGGGGAGGAGCTTCCATATTTTGCAAGTAATATATGACATTGGTGTACCAATCAAATTGGTCCATGTCACATAAGTCAGCTCTGAGATCATCATTTACCAGATTTATCTGATTAGCCTCTAGATTAGTTTCAGCCATGAGTTTGTCCAAACCTTGACCTCTTACTAACTTTGTTATTTGTATATCAATGTTAAATTCCTGGATTCTATTGATCCATCTACACCTCCTGCTTGATACTTCCTGTTGAGAGAATATATCCTTGACTACAGCACTAGGTACAAAAGCGATAACAGTAGCACCAACCAAGTAACTTCTGAAAGCTTTTATAGCCTTTACCAAAGCATATGCTTGCTTTTAATTTATTTCATATTTCAGTTCAGCAGGCTGTAGTGACTTGTTGAAAAAGGCAATAGGCTGCTCATATCCTTCTTGATTTTTCTATAATAAGACTGTAGCTACAGTATGGAATGATGTAAAATAGAAAATATGCATGGGTTTTGCATAATCTAGGGTCCTCAGTGCTAGAGCATTCTTTATTGCAGTTTTTATATCCTGGAATGCTTGTGAAGGTTCACCATTCCAATCTATAATGGCTCCCTTCTTGAGCATCTTTGAGATGGGTCTACTGATTTCAGAAAAATTTGTAACAAATCTCCTCAGGAAATTGACTTGGCCAAAAAAGGACTAAATTCCTTTCACATTTTTTGGTTTGGGGACTTTGTCAATAGCTGCTACCCTTTCAAGATCTAGTTTTACCCCATCCTTAGACACTATGTGTCCTAATAATTTTCCTTCCATGACCCCGAGTGTGCATTTCTTTGGGTTTAAAGATACTCCATATTCTAGGGCTTTTATAAAGATTTTTTCCAAATGTTTGCAGTGATCTTCAGCCTTATTAGAATATGATGTAAGATCATCCTGGTACACAACCATAAATTTGTCAATATACTCATGAAATGCTACATCCATGGCTCTTTGGAAGGTAGCTCCTGCATTAATCAAGCCAAACAGCATCCTCACATACACATATGTTCCCCAAGGGGTTGTGAAGGTTGTCTTGAACTGTTCACTTTCTTTTACTAGAACTTGATTATACCTAGAGAAACCATCCATCATTGACATCAATTCAGAGCCAGTCACTTGTTGTAACATGGCTTCCATATTAGGTAAGCCATAATTGTCTTTTAGAGATGCAATGTTTAAATTTCTAAAATCAACACAAAGCCTAATATCTCCATTCTTCTTCCTTATAGGAACCAAGTTTGAAACCCAGGTGGAATGCCTGATTGGTTTGATTATCCCACCATCTCTCAGTTTTGTCAGTTCTTCTTGCATTTTTGGGGCAAGGGTAGGATTGATTGGTCTCTGTTTTTGCCTAAGAGGTCTTACATTTTCCTTCAATGGTATGACATGCTGGAAAAGATCCTCCCTGTAAGCCTTAAGATCATCATATGACCAAGCAAAAACATGTCTGTATTTTCTAAGTAGGTCAATCAATGTTTTCCTGATTTCAACAAGTAGATTTTGGCCAATATAGACCCTTTTAGGAATTTCATTAGTACCCAAGTTTATTTCTTCTAACTCCTGGGGTTTGGGGTTGTTTACTCCTGATTTTACTCTATCTTGGCTATCAAAAATATTTTCAAAGACTACCAACCCCTTCGGCATCTTATTTGTTTTTAATTGCATTATTTCTTGACCAAAAATGGTTTCCTTCCCATTTATGGTTTCAATCAGTCCACTGCAATCCATCTCCTGACTATGGTACTTGTCTTCATTGAACAAAAAAATTGTAATATCTTTGTCATCCTCAAAAACTTGCCAATTTTCAATGTTTTCAGGTATGGAAGGTCTATTTTGCACCTCAATCTAGGAGATTCCTGCAAATGATATTTCTTTTGGCTTGATGGCTACATTTGCCAACAGATCAGCCATCTTATTTTTGGTCTTATCTCTCCATGAGATCCCAAATGCATCAAAGAATTCTATCTGATCCTAGACTGCATTTCTATATTGTTTCAATCTCCTATTCTTAGATGAGTAGGTTCCTTTGATCTGAGAGATAATTAGTTCAGAATCCCCTATGGCACATAATTTCTTAATTTTATGATGTATGGAAACTTTGAGTCCTAGCAGCAATGCTTCATACTCTGCAATATTATTAGTGCAGGCAAACTTCAAGGTGAATGAATACCTAAAAGTGTTATTTTTAGGGGACACAAAGACTACACCTACCCCTGCACCCTCTTTAGAACTAGCCCCATCAAAGAACATTGTCCATAATTTTGGTGAATTCATGCAACATTCAACTTCATTTTCGATGATAGCAGGTAAATTTTCAACTTCCTGAATAATTAATTCAGCCCTAAAAGAATTAATCCCAGTATCTAGGAAACAAGTGGTATCTTTGTTAATTTCTTCACCTAAGATGTGGTTAACCCTTGGTTCCCTGTTTACCCTGACAGCTTTGTCCCCTATATGAAAAGTGGCATAAGTAAGATCACATTGTAGGCTTCCCCCCATGGCAACACTCCATTTTCTAGAGAGTAAAATTCTACAGTGTGGAGGTATATCTAACACAAAGACAGACATGGTTAATTCTACTTCAGGATATGCAGCCAGTTTGAATGGTAAGGCATTTATAGTACCTATGACTGGGACTTCCCTAGCATCCATCCCTCTGCATTTGCCCTGCTTGGTATCCACCTTCAATCCTAAGGCTTCCATTACTTTGAAAGGCATTATAGTGTTGGAAGCTCCTGAGTCTATCATGCAATTTTTTAAGGTCTTCCCCTTTATGATTAGACTGAGGAAAAAAGGATCAATATCTTCTATGAATGCCACTGAGGAATCATATAGAAACATTTGAGGAATCTAGGATATGATATCACTATCCTCTATTACTAATGGGGTCTGTTGGGACATAGTTTGATCTACAATAATATTATTGTTTGCTATTCCACCCAACCATGACAAAGCCTTATTCTTATGCTCTTCAATTCTAAAAATTTTAGACAAGGGCACTTTTATAGTTATTTGAGATAACATGGATATCATATCAACAGGTTCAACCACAGTAGGTTTTACAATAGTACCTCAAATCGGAGTCCTTTGAGTAGTAGGCACCACATTTTGCTTGATAACATTCGGTTCTAACTTCTTTGGTTGCACAACTGGCTTTGTTGCTTCACTTATCTAAAATTGAACCTTCTTCTTTGCTTCCCATTTCTTACCCTTGTTCTCCTTGATTTTAGTCACATCTACATTGACGTTCTTGTCTTGATCATTCATCTTATGAGTAATGTCTTTGATGAATACACTAGATGGCCTTCCTGCATCATTATTTATTGCTCTATTTCTCAAATTGTAATTACTATAGACTTGTGAAATCATTTCGGCTATAATTCTATCAATTTCCTCCTTGGAGGGCATTCTTAAACTTGTGAGACCTACATCAGAAAATGTACTGCATACCTTATCTGTATCATACCCTTCATCATCTAAAAGCACTTGTTGATGATGTAGCTGGTAAGCAATTCTCTGGCTAGTAATATCATTTTCAAGCTCTTTTGAATCAGAATCTATCAAATCATCACACATACTCACCATATTGCAGCTTATATTGTCATGGTTTTTCTCTTCAGTTTTTCTTCATCTTGTACTCCTTGAGCTTGGGTGAATGACTGAGCAATAGCACAATAATCAATAGAATGAGGTGATTGGCATATAATGCACCATGGTACATCATCATTCATATTTATAGTGTTCCTTTGCAGGGGGTCTGCAGTACCCTTATCCTTCACATTTTGGGTCTGGTTGGGAATTGGTTTACCATCTTTCCACTGAGTGGTGTAAGGGTAATTTTGTATCCTAGGTTGCCTATTGAAAATTTTTTTATTCACAGGGGGTCTTTCAGCAACATTTGTCTTATTGAAACTAGTGGGATTCATCTTCTTGAGCATTTCTAAAACTTGGCCTATAGTAGGTTCTTCGGGCTTTTTTCCTATAGGAGTTTTGTCACCCTCCCTTTTATAATTGTTTTTAGGATTAAAAAGCTTAGGATCATCCCTCCTACCTAATTTTCCAGATGCCTTTCTATTATTCTCTATATTCACTGCAACTCTATAGGCATCTCTTAAAGTTTTAGGATCCTTATCCCTCAATTCATAAGCCATTTTGCTATCAAAAGCATTGAAATAGGTTGTGAGATAGATGTCTTCATTTAACCTCATAAATTGAAAAATTTTGTACATACCTTTTTGGAATCTCACATTGAAATCAAATGTGGACTCATTTGGATTCTTCTTGATATTGTTGAACTTGTTCAGCATGAATCCTGCATTAGTATTGTCCCCATATTGCTCTTTGAACAACTTCTCCAAATCACTCCATGAGGTAATACTATCATCAAGCAACCTCCTGAACCAATCCCTTGCATCCTCTATTAGTGAATGCACAAACAATTTCATTACCATGTCTTCATGTTCAACTTCATAATCATTCAACATGTCAATGAAAATCCTCAAATGTTCTTCACTAGCAACAACATTATTTCCAGAAAACTTAACCACTTTATCCCTTAAATCAAATGATATGGGATGGGGGGCACCAAGAATACTAGCAAATGACATCTATCTATACTTTTCTAGGTATATAGGTTTCTTCTGGAAACCAAGAACATTTGAGGTACTAGCTATATTAGCTTGACTCAGGGGAGCAGCTTGTGACTGTTGTGGTGGGACAAATGGGACTTGGGTACCAGTAGTGGAAGATGGGGTAGGAGCAGATTGGGGTATTCCCTGAGTTGAAATTGTGGGAGCACTAACTGGTGCAGGATTTGTAGGTGGGATAGAAAAATTGGGCCATGAAGCCAATGCAGAATTAGACTTTATGAATTGAATTTTTCTTCTAGTTTCTGCAGCTTGAGCTTCATTCTCAACCTTCTCAAGTTCTTTTGCAAGATCTTCCCTCTCTTTTCGACCCTTCTCAAGATTTAGATCTAATTTAGACATGGAGGGTTGTATAGGTTTTCTTGATATAGCTTGAGGCTCATTTATTTGGATTCCTATAGCCTTGCCTTTCCCTTTATCTAGAGCTTTTGCAGTAGGCTCTACAGGATCAACTTGAACAGGTTTATAGGCTTGAACTTGAGCAATAATTGGTTCTTGCCTTTGATTTAGGCATTTCTCCTGTTCTTGAACTTTAGCTCTCAGATTATCAACATCTCCAAAAACATCCTTATGGAGAGTTGTGGTATTTTCTTCTAATTTTTTATTTTTCTCTTTCAAAGCAGCCATCCTTCTTAGCAGAGCATATCTTTCTATTATGGCATCTAAGGTGGCTTGCTCCTTCTCTTTTTCAAGATGAATGCATTTAGATTCTTCCTCAACAATCCATTTCTTCAAAAATTCTATTTCAGAGTGCACTTCTTTAGGATCTACAGAAGTTCCTTTGGAATCAAAAGGGTCATCCAGATCTATAAGGTTTGGTTCTACATATGGGGCTACTCTAGGATTAAAAGGATTGTCAGATGAACTCCTAAATCCTAGCCTATAATTCATATCTGCTATAGGATCTGGTCTTAATGAAGCAATTCCCATAGTAGATACGTCCTTGTCTTGAAAAACTCTCTCATCTAGTAATGGGGTACTAAAAATGCCTCCTACGAGTCTTGTAGTTCCGGATTCAGAGCTAAGTGAAGAAGACTCTCTTCCTATTATTGGTTGATAATGGGAATTGACGGATGCATTACCTCTGGGTTTCCAAGTAGGATTTGGATCTATCTTTTTCTTCTTTTGGTACTTCCTACCACCTTGGGGTAAATCAATATACATTGATACATCAGGATTGGCTCTCATGTAAGCTCTTGTGTTTTTTCTCTTGTCAACCATATTCACCTTTTGTTACAATAAGCACTAGCTTCAAAACCTTGACTGAGTCGCCATCCTATTTTGGGAAAATATATAATAACACTTTTGCTGATTGAAGGAAAAAAAACACAAGAACAAAAATATCTGGCACAGACAGACCAATCACTGATGTCGTAAGACTGCAACTCTTGCTTGTTAGATAAGACACTTGGATAGGCTGGATACGTTAGTGTGTAGAAATGGTACTTGGGCTCTATCTTCTTTAAATTCTCAAGGTTTGACACTAAATGATTCCCTTATAACCACAGGAAAAACATAGATCACATGACACACACATACACAGCAGGACCAAAGAAATTGCAGTACTTTTTACAGGTGTGTTGGACAAGTCCCCAGCAGAGTCACCATTTTGTTGGTGTTTCAAAAAGTACTAAAACTACTAAGCAACAAAATGCTTAATACCAAAATGACAGTACATACACAATCTAAAGACTAGCCTATTCTTATTAGCAATGGCATATGTAAGGTATTTGGACCCAACTTCAACAAAACCACAGATGGTTTCCTACTCTTTTGGCTCTGCAAAACCAAGGTGGGTGTACCCATGGATGGTTCAAAACTGGAACAACTGTATGAGGATTATTCTTAGTTTCATTCTGATTCTCATTTCAAGATCCTCAAACATATACATAATTCTCACTAACTTGGTAAACACATCCCATAAACAGATATGGCCAGGAATTCTTCTATAGATCTATAGATGTTTTTAAAAACAATGACTAACTGAAGCTAAAACAATTCTTGCAGACAAGTGTTGGCCGACTTTGAAGATCTACAGGAATTAAAAGTAAAATTTTATTTGATGATGCATTTGAAAAACCATTTGTAATATGTTTCTCCTTCAGCTAAAATAATATGATCAGTGCCTAATCCATTGGGGTTCAGAGTCTATAGCAAATTCTTAGATCTAATTTGTTGCCTTACAACAATTCTATCAGCAATTCTTATCAGAACTTATCATTCAAAATCCTTTTCAATAGTTAAGAAATCTTATCACATTCATCAAAGCCTTTATTTAATCCATTGAATTAACATCAATGATAAATGGATATACAACCTAACTAGATTGCATTCAATTGCACAAGCTTTTACTCATACAACATCAAGGTAGCTAAGTATTTAAAAGGAGACAAAGTTCAGAAAGAACTGATATTGGGATAGTTCATAATTTGTATTCATTTCCTTTGAAAATGGTATATCCTTTACAATAAACTCAGAATGGCCTTCAGAAAAAAACACAGCTCATTCTATCTTCATGTATTTTCAGAGAATTTGACAGAAAAATACATTACAAACTTGCTTTCAAAATTTGGACCAAAAACAAGACTAAGCACAATACTTAGAAGAAATATAATTCAGACCCTTCTTTAGCCTTGGGATCTTACTTAAATAGTGTGAGATGCAAAAAGCTTCAGGCTAAAAACAAATGACAGGTTTCCTTTTAAAAAGGCACTGACCTACAATTCTGTCAAAAAGACAAGAACAAAATAACAGAAAGGCTTATTACAACAAACATTCCTTGGTGGGTCCCTTTCTATTATGCTTCTCAGTTGTTGAGACAAAAAAATATGATCTAATCTTATAATCATTCTTCATCTTCGAAGTACATAGCCATGAGGTCTGAAAGTGATGTATCATCTTTAGTTACCTGCAAACTCACTTTAACCTAGGGATCTTCCATGTCTTCATTACTAATTACAAGGGTAACTGTTACTTTTGCATCTTCCTCTTCATCGTCTCCTAACATCTATTCCATAAACTGATTTTTCCATTTATTAAAAGCATCATCATCTGGCGAATCAAAACATAGAGCTTCTCTTTGTATCTTTATTAAAGAATTTGCACTTTCTTCTAAATCATAAAATTCTTTTCTCATAGCAGTATAAAATAACTGTATTTTTACTAGCTCTGCATTTGTCTTTGCCTAGAATCAGTGGCCAGTCTCACTCATGATGTTTATTATTCTTTCATTAAATAATTCCTCCAACTCCCTTTTCCATTTTTCTTTTTCCTTTATTGTATTAACAAATTCTAAAGCACAAGGAAATAAAATGAATTTTTCAGCCATATATTTGGAAAAACAGAGTGTTAATCTTCTCTGTAAAGAATCTCTTTCATCATCAAAATTCTCTAGCTTATTTAATAAATCAAAAATCTTCTCAATTTGATGATAAGGCATTTGGACTGTAGATATACATATGATTGTAATATCAATATTTCTTTCCCTCCATTTCTATACAAGAAGAGTCTGTCTATCCTTTTCTCTATTCAACTCATCCATGAGGGTTACAATTCTTGTCAACTAATCATAAAAAGTTGACCATTGTATTTTATCCCTCAAATATACCACACCCTGCTTCAATTTTTCTTCCTTTTGATTTCTAAATTCTATCTACAACTCATGTAATTTGGTTTTTACTGCTTCAAAGTCCTCTGCAGTATAGAATTGGGGCCTTTTAGGGGTGTCAGGTATTTCAATCATAGGGGTTGATCCAACAAATGACTGTGAAGGGTATGAAATTCTAAGTGTATTGGATTCTCCCACCTTTCTTTTCCCAAGTATCTTCTCCAATTGAGATACCCTATTTTCCAGCTCAATTCTATTTTTTACTTCTTGATTGTGGGCATCCACCACTATTTCATACTTACTCTACAAATTAGTTATTTCATATGCATCAATAGGGAGTATTGACCCCAAACCTTTTCTACCTTGCTCTTTGCAATCCCCACCAATCCATTGTGAATCTCATTAGCCAGGTAAGATGTAAAATCAAAAATTATTTCTACACCGAAAGAGGAGATTTGGGTGATCATATACATGAATCTCACAGGAATAAAATCTTCTTCGCCCTCTCAGAAGACTCTACATAGGGTCCTGTATATCTCTACTGCCCTGGCATTAAAGCATGATTTCTTAAAAGGTTCTTTAGAAGATGATGTTATTGCTGGTAGGTTTCCAATTCTACCTATGTGGGCCTTCAGTGCACCTTGTCTAACTACATCCCTTTTGGACATATATTCTTTTTCTAACTCTATCAAATCAATGGGCACATGATACCTAGTGAGAGGTCCAGACTGAAAACTTCCCTAATTTCTTTTGGACTGATGGTAATTAAAACCTCACCATCCATTCTTCTCATGACCTTAGTAGCCTGATCATAACTTTTTGCTACAGCTTCAAGAAGGTCATAATCCATAAACATGCTGGGAACAACTAGCTTTCCAAGATCAAAATTCCATATATTGGCATGAGGGGCATATAATTTTCTCTCTGCAAACCACTTTTTGAACAAACTCAAACCAGTTTGAGAAGTTTGAGCATCCTACCCTTATCATACAATCCATCAACTATCCTTAGCCTAGGATTCAGAGAGGTTAACCTTTTAACTTGCACTGTCTCTACAGTAGACTCAGGAAGCAACTCAAGCAAATCATCATGCACATTTCTATCCAAATAGTTTATTTGACCTTAAAATCCTTTCTTCGGAGGCATCTTGGACTATTTTTTACAGAACTGAAAAGCCTACAAAGATTATGGTAGTACTAATTACTTGAATTCTGTCTTTTTTTTCCTCTGTATGTTTGCAAACTTTCCACGAACAGACAACTTCACAATTTCTACTAGACTTTGGCACACTTTCCTTTAGTAATTGCTTTTGCACAAGAATGGCTCCAAATCTTTGCTTGCGTAAAATGAAACTGATGAAATCTCTCTGTATTATACTCTATTTTTTCTCATAGATGATGCTTTCATGTCTAATTAATACAAAGAGTGGCACTACATTCTGTGTTTAAAACTGTGCCATCGATTTTCAAAGATCCTACGATCATGTGATACAAAGAGAACAACTAAGATTTGCATTTGACATTTCGGTCAATTCAACCAATGAGAACTTACCACATATATAATTCTTTCCTTGATGGCACTTATATCTAAACCCACTGACAACTGAGGACACGTGTCAGCATGTCGCTACTTCATTATGCATAAAGAACAAGCACCTTGCCATAGCGAAGCAATGACAACCATCGATCTGATCAGGAATCAATCAAATGATATGTTACTGGGCTTGCTCAGAAAGAAGGTGGTGGGGCCTATTCACTATGTCACTATAAATATCTCCCTCACAACTCTTCATAGTGAGAAGACGATGGTCGTTGATCATATACTCAATCAAGGGTGAGGAAATTGCACAGAGTCTTTTGATTCATATTCACTATGTCGCATAGCTTAAAAAGCATGCAACTTTTCAAAGAGAGGTAGCGAGGACTGTTGATTCCATTCCAATCTGAAACTCAAGATCTCTTTGTATATTTGATCAGAAGGGCATTGATGAAATACAAAATTTTGCATAGTTGGCGCCTGTCAAGATTTTACTGCAGTCCTAATTATAATCCCACATCACCAAAGGTCCCACCGACTTTTCAATTTCACGGGGCCTTCCTACTTCGCTAACGGTGAAGTGGACAATTTTTTTGATAGCGAGATGGAAAAGCATCGGAAAAATCATCATTCTGGCTCTGATTTCAGACATTCTGTTGGGTCCCCTTTCCTATTTTGACGGTAATTGCAACATGTACCTACATAATAAATCAGTCAAAAAACAAAGCTCCGACCGTCGTATCTTCACTTTGCGGTCCCATTTTGTAAAATATTCAGCACTCGCTACCTCACCATACATAAAAAGTGTCCATTTTGGCATGGCGAGGTAACAACAACGGTAGATCTACTTAGATCGGACGGTTGGGGAAATATGAGAGGAAAGGTATCTCGGGGGCATAGAAGATAAAAGGCGACAGAATATTCGTCTCATTTGAAAATTCAAAAATTTTGCACCCGACACTTTATGAATAGGGAGAACATAGGGTTTTCATAAGGTTTTTTCAAAGGCTATCCAATGGATGGATTATCCAGAAACCCTATGTTTCGAAGTAAAAATTTGACTTTTCTACAATTGGACAAAAAACTTCTGTTACACAAAAAGTCAAACCAACAGCTTTGATGAATGTGATGAGGTTTCTTTAGTAATGAAAAGGATTTTGAATGATGAATTTTGATAAGAATTGCTGATAGAATTTGTTGTAAGGCAAAAAATTAGATCTAAAAATTTTCTATAGACTCTGAACCCCAATGGATTAGGCACTAATCAAATTGATTTAGCTGAAGGAGAAATATATCATAAATAGTTATCAAAATGCAGCATCAAATCAAATTTCACTTTTATTTCTTGTAGATCTTCAAAGGCTGGCCAATACTTGTCTACATGGAATGTTTTAGCTTCAGTTAGCCAATATTGTTAAGAACACCTGTAGATCTATAAAAGAAATTTTGGCCATATCTTTTATATGGGATGTATTCAGTAAATTGTTATGAATTATGTATGTATTTGAGGATTTGAGATGAGAATTAGAATGAAACTAAAATAATCCTCATATGGTCTTTCCTAGTTGTGAATCATCCCTTGGTATACCCACCCTGGTTTTGAAGAGCCAAAACAGTAGAAAACCATCTATGGTTTTGTTGAAGTTGGGTCCAAGTACTTTGCATATGCAATTGTTAATAAGAATTGGCTAGTCTTTAGATTGTGTATGTACTGTCATCCTAGTATTAAGCATTTTGTCACTTAGTAGTTTTTGTGCATTTTAAAACTCCAACACACACTATGCTCATTTAGAATAGGGAGAGTTTAGCTAGGCATTATGTGTTGAGTACTTGGGTAAAAATATAGATGATGAAGGCGAGTATGTCCTATCATTGTTGGGGAATTCTATAGCATGTTTCCATGTAGCACTAATTCTAAGGAATATGAGTTTGACTCCCTTTTAGAAGTGACTATAGATAAAGACATTGACCAAGTTCATGTCTATGAAAACCAACTTGAAGTGGGTGAAATGTCTAGAGTTAGGTCGAATGGGTGTGATCCAACTAGTGTCCTTGAGTCATCAGTTGCTGATGTTAGTACTCAAAGGCATTCAAACACACTTGTGGACGAAGCCACTATAGGTCTCAAATTGTTGGTCTATGCATTTAATGACTATACAGTGAACACAATCAAGCTTGCTACTACTCTTTCACTCACATATCCTGAGCTTATAGACTAGAATTCTAATGCATCTAGTGAAGTCCCCACATTCCAGAATGACTATGCTCTTGCTTGCTACCTGAATATTGTCAAACCAATAATATCTTCCACCATCAAACAAAGTGTCAACATGACTAAATCTGACATCAAATATCTCAGTCATACAATTAAAAAGCAAAAACATGGAAGGTGCAATGGTGAAAACCACATTGTGGTAGTGTTGAAACCTAAAAAAGTCAAAACAAAAGATGTATCCAAGGGAGAAAACCTCTTGGAGGCACCTGTAGGTGAGATATTTATTGTGCTTCCAAGTCACTTTAAAGAGAGATCATTAGTGTTGATAGAGTTGATACAACTAATCAACCTAGGATCAGAAGAACATCCTCATATCATACATCTAGCATAGTCATTGTCTCTACAAGAAAGGGAGGAGTTCATTGCCTTCTTTTGAGAGAAGAAGATAAATTTTTCTTAGAAATATTATGACATACTAGGACTAGATTTTGATCTCATTATGCATCATTTTTGCATCACACCAGGCATTAAACTAGTTAAACAAAAACTTCAAAAAATGCATCCTCATGTTGCATTGCTTATCAAAGTTGAATTGGAGAAGCTTCTGAAATATGGTTTCATCTATGCTATTGATTATGTTGAATGGATATCTAACATTGTTCCAT
Source organism: Cupressus sempervirens (assembly GCA_028749045.1). NCBI lineage: Eukaryota > Viridiplantae > Streptophyta > Pinopsida > Cupressales > Cupressaceae > Cupressus > Cupressus sempervirens. Next base: position 133,458,471 of record CM053793.1, on the reverse strand, counting down.
TCTCCAAGCATGATAAATCTATTATATTTTGTATTGACTTCCATGATCTCAACTTAGCATGTCCTAAGGATGATTTTCCACTTCCCAAAATTGATATGATAGTGGACATGATAGTAGGTTATGAGATGTACTCATTCATGGATGGGTTTTCTGGTTATAATCAAATCAAAATTGTTCCAGAAGATCAGAAAAAGACTACTTTTACATGTGCATGGGGAACATTCTCCTAGAACGTAATGCCATTTGGCTTGAAAAATGCCAGTGCTACTTATCAAAGAGTAGTTACTAAAATTTTCCATGACATGATGCATAAGACCATGGAGGACTACATGGATGATACCTTGGTCAAAAGTACAAAACACAATACTCAACTACAAGATTTGGGACCCATCCTAGATCACATGGAAAAGTTTAGTCTTATGCTTAATCTTAGGAAATGTGCGTTTGGTGTCACATCCAAGAAACTACTGGGATACATTATGTTTGAAAAAGGAATTGAGGTGGATCTAGAGAAAGTTCAAGCACTTATGGATATGCCTCCACCTCACAACATTATCCAAATGAGAGGTCTACAAGGAAGACTCCAATCTGTTCACAGGTTCATCTCATAATTGGCAGATAGATCACAACCCTTTACAAAGACTCTACATAAGGTTGTAAAATATAACTAGAGTTAGAATTGTGAGCAAAACTTGACATAGATAAAACAATATCTTGCTAATCTGGCAATCTTAATGCCTCCTATCTATGGAAGCCTTTGATTTTGTACATTTTAGCAACTAAAACATCTCTGGGAATCTTATTAGCTCAAGAGGACAAAAATAACAAGGAGAGAGCTATTTAATATTTGAGTCACGTGCTGATCTCTTATGAGATGAATTACAATATCATTGAGAAATCTTGCTTGGTAGTTGTCTTTGCTTCCCAAAAGTTGATACACTACATGCTTGCCCACAATATGCAGTTGGTGGCTAAAATAGATCCACTAAAGTACTTACTCAGTAAGGTCGCTCTCATAGGAAAATTGGCTAAGTGGATCATGATACTCAGCAAGTTTGATATTTAGTATGTCGAATGAAAGGCTATCAAGGGATAAGTGATTATGAATCAACTAGCAGATCCACCTATGTAGAGTCTTCTCCCGATGAACATCAATTTCCCTAATGAGTCAATTCTGAAACTCACACACCAAATGTGGGTGATGTTCTTCGATGGATCCTTCACACAACAAGGATCTGGTGTTGGATTACTCTTCATAATGCCATAGAGATATTCATTACCCAAAGCATACAAGACTATGTTTCCTTGTACAAATAAAATAGCAAAATATGAGGTTTTGATTAATGGCATAAAGATTGTAGCTGAATGGAGAGTAGATAAATTAGATATCTTTGGGGACTCTCAACTCATAATTAACCAAGTTAATGATGTGTATTAGACAAAGGATGAGAAATTAATCCCTTAAAAATGCATGATTGATGACATGAAGAATTATTTTGCACACATCACCTTCTAGTAAATTCCTCAAGCAGATAAAAAAGTGGCTAAAGCTATGGCCACTCTGGCCTCCTTGCTACAGATGCCCAAAAATGATCTCTAACATGAGTTCCTTATGGAAGTGTTACTCTACCTTGCCTATGATACCCCTAATTCTAGGATGATCTATTCTTTTGTAGGACAAGGACTCATCTCACTACCATCACATCTACTCCTATCTCTGTAACCAAACCATTCCAGACAATCTAACCTAGACTGAAAAATGTTACCTTATCCATAATGCTTCATGGTATGTCATTAGTGCTGACAACTTGTTTAGGAAAGGTCTTGATGGAACACTTCTTAGGTGTCTAGAACTTAAAGAGTCAAAACATGCATTAATTGATGTTCATGAGGGCATTTGCAGATCCCACTCAAATGGCTTGACACTAGCTTGCAAACTCATTAGAGCTAGTTACCATTAGCCTAAAATGGAGCAAGAGGTAATCAAGTACACCAAGTTCTACAAATAGTGCCAGCTCCATGGGAATCTGATTCATGTGCTAGCTAGGGAGTTGATTCCATCTACCACACTATGGCCATTTCAAGAATGGGGCTTCAATCTTGTGTGTCAAATTCACCCATCTTCTTCTAATGGACATAATTTCATTATTATGGCTACAGGCTACTTCATGAAGTGGGTAGAGTTAGTACCTCTCACAATAGCAAGTGGCAATATTCTAGCTCTCTTTATCACAAACTACATCATCTACAAGTACAATGTACCATCCTTCATCATTACTGACAATAGAGGACAATTTAAAAATAAAGACCTCAAGGAGCTATGCAAAAGATTTAAAATCATGCAACATTGGTCTTCTATCTACTACCCCCAGGGTAATGGCGAGGCAGAGGCATCCAAAAAGGTGATCCTCAAGATCCTCCATTGCATAGTTAGCAAATCTAGGAGGGACTAGCACCTCTAGATTAATCCAGCCCTATGGACATGCAGAATAAGTATCAAGAATCTAATGGGTACAATGCCTTTTGCTTTGGTTTATGGAGTGGATGTTGTGCTTCCAATAGAGGTTGAGATCCCTACTATGAGAATCTCTATGAAAGGCCTCATTACTGATGAAAATTATAGAATATCTTGGCTTCAAGAGCTAGTACTACTAGATGAATGTCAATAAGTAATATGCAGTCATCTACAAGCTTATTAGCAATGAATGTCCAAAATCTACAATAGGAGAGTTGAGCCACATGACTTCCAACTAGGTGATCTCATCCTAAGAGAAAATCCTAAGAATCAACAAGAACAGGTCCAAAAAGGTAAGTTTGAACCAAACTAGCTTGGTCCTTACATAATGACTACAGTGTATGGATCTGGTGCTTACTAGCTTTCTATAGCTAAGGGAGAAGTGCTCAAAGAGCCTATCAACACTCTCCACCTGAAGTGGTTTTATAGCTGATCTTATTTCAAAAACTCTTTGTACATATCTAAATATCCAAAAAAAAATCTAAAAATTGCAAAAGTTTCTGAAAAAAAATCATTGCCCTAGTAAAAACCTAGGAATAGGTGCCTTCATAATACCAAAAAAAAATTAAAAAAGAGAAAAATACAAAAAAAAATGAAAAATAAGAAAAGTGTCATTGGTGAAAACTTGGAAATAGGCATCATGGTAGCAAAAAAATATAAGCTCTACCAAGAAGGTGAAAACCTGGCAAACAGGTGCCTCTTGTTCCCAATGCTTCATCTTGCAATGCATCTCCTGGCTTCCTATACAGTTGCTTTCCTACTTCTCCTACTTTTCTGCTCATGTATCCATGGATTGAATCTTTTTATAACTCAGAGGCACTACCCTTTAGTATCCTAGAATCTATTTTGTGATAGTCACCAGTTGTTTCAACTGCATCTACTTACTATCACCAATGTCACTCTTTTTGAGATTCTCATCACAGAATCTCTTTTGCGATAGTTACCAGTTGTTTCAACTACATCTACCTACTATTACTAGTGTTACTCTTTTTGAGATCCTCCTCATAGAATCTCTTTTGTGATAGTTACCAGTTGTTTCAACTACATCTTCCTACTATCACCAATGTCACTCTTTTCGAGATTCTCCTCATAGAATCTCTTTCACAATAGTGACTAGTTGTCTCAACTATGTCTGCCTATTGTACCTTGTGTCGCTTTTTGAGATTACTTTATGAAAGATCTCTCTTGCATTAGTCACTAATTGTTCCAGTTGTGTGTGTCTATTGTCACTTAGTTCTACTCAGGTTCTTCACTTTGAAGATTTCTCTTTGACCTCAGTCACCAATCATTTTGTCTACATCTATCTACTATTGTCACCCTACTGTAGAGATTTTTTCATCCATTTTTTAGACATTGATGCTTGAAATCAATCCTATGACATAAAGAACTCAAAAATGATATACTTTTTTGGATATGCTGAGCATATTTCTTAGTTTGTTTCACTTTCACTTCATCATGTCTCCTTAAGAAACTTGATGATGTCATTCTGACTAGAGAAGTAAGGGCTGGGGGCATGATCTTTTCTTTGCTTTCTATTTGTGGTTTAGTTCCAATAATTTGAAACATTCATATCAGAGGGGTGTCCTTTATAAAAGCCTCCATCTCATATCAGATGGTCATGTGTACCTCAACTCCTTTTATATGGATACATCAAATAACATTGGTTCTTCTCCTTGCTTGTTGGAGTGAACTCTTCATGCTATAGCAAATACTAATACTCATCCTACTAAGTGAACATATGGGTCACTACCAATATACCTAGCACACTTCTATCTTAGGTTATGAATGCAAGTGTCATTGTGGATAGAATACTTATGGAATACTTAGCATAAGAAAAATATTTTGTGTGTCTAGTGTTTTTGCCATGCAAGCAACATTCTGGTCATCCTAATGTTTATGTTTTGATGCTTATGTTAACTTGCTACATCAAAAGGGATAAATGTTCTAGTCATTCAGGCTTCTAGTGCCTTGAATGCTTACATTACATCTCAATGAAACTAGAATAGATGTCATATTCATATTCTAATGATTGCAATATTGGTGAGAATTGTATTACATCTAGGATTATGCTATATGCTTGGTGATGATAATTGTTGAAGCTTGGTAACTAGACCTAGGGTTACATCTAGTTTTAGGTTGCATCTACCATAGGATGGCATTGCATACATTGCTTGGTTCAGCATATAATTTGATTGCAAATCTACTTTCATCTTCTTTGATGAGGGATTGCTAGTCTCTTCAAAATATCATGATTCTTCATGGCTACACAAGCATTTGATTCTTTGGTTCATCCTCTTGTGCTCCTCAATGGAATACCTATCATTATCAAGAAAAAACATTAAACACTACAAGAGATGTCAGTCCATTTACCTATGCATTTCATTCATAAATTCATAAATTTATTTCATCTACATGTACAACTCAAATAAAAAATGCATACATACATCACATCACGTATGCATCTCGTAATCACAACATAAAACATCTCATGTAAATCAACTTAAAAGATGGACACTAACAATGACATGTACAAAAGATACTTGGCTCAAAATCTCATATATATATATATATTAGTATCAATGAATGTGTCAGTACAAAAAATGGGTGCTACTCAAGAACTATCAATCAAAAATGGTACAAAATGGTTCTGCAACACTAATCAATACATAGCCAGAATAAAAAATCTAAGGCTAAATATCAAGATCTAACTCTATCGAGTGCACTCACCTCTTGGAGGAGGAGGCAGAGGAGGAAGCAGTGGCATATCTAGCCTAGCAGGTGGTTGTGCACCCTTGGACTCTCGAGCATACTGGGAAAATCATGGTACCTACTAATCCTCATCAGGCACCACTGAAGAGTATGGTGCAAAATAGTAGGTTTCTTGGGCCACCTATATAGTCTGACCTCATCCTACAACATCTCTACCCTCTACTTAGCTGCCTATACTTGCTCTTATAGCCTTAGGATCTCGTGATCCCACTTTGCTATTTGTGTGTCTCACATGGACACCTATATCTGAAGCTCCTCCAAATATTGGGAAGCCTATCAGATCTAATCTCTAGCCCTCCTTAATGCATCCTAGGGCTTGAAAGTAGGTTGGTCCTACATCTCCTCATGTAACATCTTTGCCTGCTATTCCGCTGACACTTGCTCCTTTGTATGTGGTCTCTATCACTAACCCTACTCTACCCCACTGCCCCCAATGCCTGGATTTGACCCCATCTAGCGAGGGGATCTATACCTATCGAACCCATGTCTAACCTGCTCTACTAGTCCCTGTTGTGGCTACTATGCTAGTGGTTGTGCTGGCCACTAGACTAGACCCTGTATAGGTGCCTATTGAGGTCCTTGTGCTACCATCCCCAATGAATTTGTGAACCGTGGGAAGGGGTGGCTAATAAAATATGCCTAGTAAGAAGGCATCACCCTAGCATCTGATACCTCTGGGAGATAGTCCCACTATGATGCAACTACATTCTATACATTTGTCATTGATATCCTGAGATCTAACTTGGAGACCACCCCCAATCCAAATCTCTTGCTACTTGGGCATAGGAACAATACTCCTGTGCAATGTATTGGGGTTGCCCATATTATTTCCACACCCACGTAGTGGGGAATCTCTTTGTAATGTGGGTGGCTCAACCTAACAGTGGCCATGATGAAAACATCTAGCTAAGATCTCAAGGAGCATCATCCCAATCCTTAGTCTCCCTCTAAGGCTGCCATACAATGGAGACTAGATCATCAAGATGTGTCCTCTAGTGCTCCATCTTACCCAGACATGCCTAGGTAAGTTTCCCCCTATATCTGCATATAAATGGCTCAGTAGGCTCTTGGGTATCCTCAAAAATAGGTTGTGTCATTGGCATTTTCTCCCATGCCCAGATCTAAAGAACGTAAACATCAGTAGCCATACTCTTCCACTCATGATAGACAATCTCATGCATCTTGTAAAACATATGGACTAGCATGCACTGGCCCCAACCAAACCTCTCAGGATCATCGAGCATCCTCTATAACATCACACCCCACCTGCACTCATATCTGTGCTATCCTCTGTCAGGTACCAAGAAGTAACTAATGAAAATGGCAAAAATAGAGGCCAACTTGTGAGTAGTGCCATATGTGTGAACGAGCTCATCCCATGTGATGGATCGCCCTATCACTAACTCCCGCTAAAAGATTTTCCTCAATGCCTCTGTGGTTGCTTAGGGCACTATGTTTTAAACTACCCTCGGCCCATGGAAGGGTATCCACAGTATCTAGTAGATGTCCTTTGGTGTAATAGTTATCTCCCCCTATGGAAGATGAAAGGTGTTCATCTCTGAATGGAAATGCTCCACCAAGGTAGTTAATAGATTGTGATTCACTAGCACTACTAGGATCTGACATAGATATGCTAATCCTAATCTATCAATATTGGCCATATCTACATCTTCAAGACTCTGCAATAGAGTTCCATAAGGTAGATAATGGGACTTGAATGCGATGTCATTAAAGAAAACTTGCACACACAAGAAAAAACAACATGCAAACAATCAATACTTGCTCAACAACTCAAAACAATGACAAAATGAAACCAAATTTCTAATAAAACATAAAAAAATGCAACTTTTAATTTTTCATAGTATGCCAGATTTTCATGCAAGAATGCAATTTCTTGCATGAGATCTTGCATCTTCACATGAGAAAACAAGTCCTTGCATGAGGAATGATGAGACTTTGAGCGAGATGCCACCAAAAATATTATGCATCTCGTATGAAAGGTGCGTATCTCCCATGCGAGATTGCCCATTGGCATGCGCAAAGAAACACTAGGCTGGTGGATCTTCTCATGAAGATAGATTGGGTTTGCGCGAGGAAAGAAACCTCCATGCGAGAACTAAAAAACCTACCCTAAAGACATGCTAAAAATGTGCTAAAAAAACATCAAAATATGTGCCAAAATTAAATGCAAAGAGGGATTGTTGACTACTCATTGGAGATCCATAGTCTGCTAGCTGGCTGTGTCGTCAAGAGTGCTTGAAACAGTGTGTACCCACTGGAACTGCCATCTTCCTCTCAGAGCTATCTTCTCCACCAAAGAAAAAATGCACAAATGATTTGAAAATGATCCTTTAGACCCTTATATAGGTTTTGACCTAATTTTTCAAAGTTCTCTAATTTGCGTGAAAATCACCTCTTGGCTAATTTGACCGTTTTGAATCCATTTTCGGGATCAAATTCAAAATTTGACACACTTAAATAGCTCAAAAACACATTTTAAAATTTTGGGACCGGTGCAATCAAACGCTTGTGCAATTCAAATTTTTTTAATATTTTATGACTCTTGGAACCTTTTCAACTCAAAATTCTTCAAATTTTCAAAATTTATTATGAAAAAGGTCAACTCAAGCCAACTATCATCAAATCTAGTCAAATTTTGGTCAAACTTGGTCTTCTAGACCTCAAAATCATGCTAAATTAACTTCAAATTTTCTTCTAATCATTCTAATCTCTTCTATATTTTGCTGACTCTCTCCTGTATTTCTCTATACTACTTTACATCATATTTTTGGTGTGTCATCATTCGATTTCACTCCTGAGGGGGCAGGATGATTATGTCATTGAATCTAAATTTCAAAATCAATCTAAATCTTCATTGCTCGAGGCATCTTTTTCCATCTTATGTCCTTATCACTCAGGGCATCTCATCACTAGGGGAATTTTTGTCCCCTCTATATGGTATCGTCTTTGTCATCTATCTCATCTTTTCATTAGCTAATCACATCTTATAGCAGTCTTTGTCAGAATTTGATGGACAGGTATCAAGACAATCTAAACCCTAACTTTTGAGGATCAAGCCTTATTCTAGGGATGATTCTATGATTCATGGTTGGATCTTGCTATCTTTTATCTCCTAAATAAATCTCTATTCTAGAGATAATCTTTAAGAGCTTATCAATCCAAGTATCTAGTTGTTCTATTTGGATTCCTTAAGATTAAGCTTTGTTCTAGAGATAAGCTTTAAAAGCTTATCAATATAGGTATCTAGGTGTTCTATATGGATTCCTTAAGGTTAAGCTCCATTCTAGAGATAATCTTTAAAAGCTTATCAATCTAGGTATCTAGGTGTTCTATCTGGATCCCTTAAGATTAAGCTCCATTCTGGAGATGATCTTTAAAAGATTGTCAATTTAGACATCTAGGTGTTCTATCTAGATCCCTTAAGGTTAAGCTCCATTCTAGATATAATCTTTAAAAGTTTATCAATTCAAGTATCTAGGTGTTCTGTCTAGATTCCTTAAGGTTAAGCTATGTTCTGAAGATAATCTTTAAAGCTTATCAATTGGTCTTTGTATCATCAATTTCAGAACCAATCTCATTTCTTGATCTTCACATCATGCTTTTTGATTTTCTTTGAATTGAAAATGTTGCTCGCACATTCATTCAAAGAGGGGAAAAATGTAATACCCCAAAATTGGCTCATTTCAATTTTAACCTATTCTCGTCTATTTTGATCAATTCTTAAAGTCCTATGTTACTAGGCAATTCTTATTCTGATTTTCACTAATTGACTTAAGTGTCAAATGTACAAAGCCATAAATTTGCATTAATCAGGCTACCTCTTTAATTCCTAAGTATTTACTTGAATTAGTCACATTAAACCTATTGATGAAGATTTAATTTAATTTAAAGTGTTTATACTTTAACTAAATTAAATTATATCCTAACGCTAATGTACTAAGGAATTAAAAATATTTAATTTAATAATTATGCTCATTTTAATTAATTGAATAAGATTATTCAATTAAATGGAAAAGGCATTTATGAGGTCATATCTCAATTTATTAAATTAAATAATATCTTCAAAATCTTCTCTTCAGTTCCAAAATAGAAACTCTGGGTGAACTATCTCTTGAATTGGAATTAATTCAGTTAATTACTCATCCCACTCAGATTTTAAAAAGTTAACTTCACTTGCACAAGGAAGTTTCCATTTTAATTGAACCTTCTCTTTAATCTTAACCGCCCATTCAAATTGATCTTGAATATTGATCAATTCTTGGATTCTATTTAAGGGATACCCAATCCCTCATTACAGAGGTTGGAGTTTGATTGCATTGAATTGCTATCAAAATAATCAAGCATTCTAGCTTTCATATTTGCTTAAATACTTTAATGTCATTTTAGAATAAGAATGCATACATTTAGCTTAATATGTTTTATTGCTTAGATTAGTTCTTGCATTTTCATATAGATAAATTGTACAATCATATCTTTGTGTAAAAATCCTTCATTCTAGAAAGGTTTGGTTTCCTACATCTCGATCTAAGAGCATAATAGGTAAAATCCGGCAACATGTCACATTGTTGGGCCTCTTGGATAAATTATTCTATGTTTATTCCAGGATGAATCCGCATTTAATGATCATGTTGAAGTGTAGATGAAAGATCCAAGGTTACATTTTCACATATACAAGGCTTATAACTAGTCATTGGAGTGGAAGGATACCACTTACAATCTTTCCACCATGGATGTGATGAGTGAATTCCAAGCTTGTGCAATAGATTGGGAGGAATTGCAGAAACTAGAAAATCAATTGTCTATCAATCTAGATGGATAAGCTTATATTGGACCTACAAATCCTCCCATGACTAAAGGCTCATAGTAACCCTGGAGAATAAAACTCTAGGAGTTCTAATACCCCTATGAAATAATCACAAAGCATTGGCTCCTTGAAGCTTGGCTAAAGGCACACCTTTTGTGGCAAACAAGGGCAACCACCAAAGGTTTTGTTGATACATTGAGAGCCCATCTCTAAAATCCATTACCAGCCCAAGGAAGCCAAGGTTTGAGAGCTTCCTAGGATTTTGAAATGCTCTTAGCAACACAAGTGCCTTGAATCTAAACAGGTTCAAAGGTCATAAGAAGGGTTTGAAGACCAATCCCCTTCCAAGCTAGACAATTAACTTGAAATCCTAAAAAATTGCAGTGACACAAAAAAAAAATTCAGCATTCATCCCCTAAGAGAGCTCGTATGACCCTCTTGACATAGAGGGCTATCGTATGCTTGTTGATGGAGAGTAACCTAAGGCCACCAAAATCTTTGGACAAAAAATAGAAGTCCCAGAAAACTCTATGAAAGCCATGATGCATAGCATCAAACGCCCAAAGAAAGTCCTGGAGAATATGTTCAAGCTTAATCCATGAGGCTTTGAAGGGAGCTCAACAAGAAGAATAGTACACATGAGTAGTAACAAGCACTTTGGAGCAGATTTGAAATTTTCCTACAAGAGAGAGGGGCTTAGTAATCTAATAGTCCAATTTCTTATCAATTTGAGGAAGCACAACATTCCATAGCTCCATAGGAGATGCTTGTAAAGAAAATGGAATTCCCAAAAATCTAAAGATTTCACCATGTTGGACCCATTTCTATCCATACTATTGCAACTAGTGAGGCCTGGAAAAAAAAGACTGGTGGTAGCAGAGGGTTTTGTGCCATTAGATAATAGACACTAAAGCAAGGCAAAAAGTATCCAAACATTGAAAAGCATTGAAAATATTCTCCTCATCATCAATCAAAGTGAGGAAAGAATCATCCACAAAATGACCATTGACTAGCTGACTAGTCAAATCCGATAAAGAAATACCATGCACCAATAATCAAGAAATGGTATTGGCCAATAAGTAGCCAAAGCCCTCAGATACCAAAACATAAAGAGAAGGTGCAAGAGGACAACCTTTCCAGATATATTTGAAGAGCTCAAAGGCTTTAGACTAATGACCATTAATGGTGATGCAAGCAGAGGCATGCCCAAAATGCATCTGCATCGATTGAAAAAATACTGGGCTAAAGCCTAGAGCTTGAAGCATAGCTAAAATAAATGTCCATTCAATTCGGTCATATGCTTTGGAAAAATCAATCTTCAAGAATAGGGCTTATCATTTGGAATGTTTGGTCCATTCCATCCCTTCCTAGATAGAAATAATGTTGTCCAAGATATACTAGGATTTAATAAAACTATTTTTTTTTCAAGTCTCACAATCTAAGGGAGAAAATGCCAAATTTTAAGAGAGAGCCTATGTAATGATTTTGTAGGAGACATTTAACAAAGTAATGGGCCACCAATTACAAATTTCTTCAGGATCACCAACTTTAGATATGAATTTAATATTCCCTTTGTTAATAATGTTTCCCAATGACATTGAGATGTATGCTTCATGATAAAAATGAAACAAATAAGGGCCAATGTCATCCCAAAGCACCTTGTAGAACTCACAAGGGAAGCCATCACATCCTGTGGCATTTTCATTAGCCATGGAGAGGATAGCTTCATTTTGATCTAAAAGCATTATCTATTCCTCACAAAAGACATATTGCCTAGGGGCAAGCCTATTAGGAGTAACATCAAGGAAAGCTCATAGTGCTTGATCATGCGTAATAGAGGACCCTTGAACTGTAATAATTTTCTCATAATGATGCACAAAATCTTGTAGAATATTTAGTAGGTTAGTGAAAACCTACTAATCTTCTCATATGCATTTAATACCTACTATAGAATTCCAACCCCTCAAAGCATTAAAAAATTCCTTGGAACCTTGATTACCAACTCCAACTAGTGGAGGTGGGCCTTAATCTGAGCTATTCAAGCCACATAGTTATCTGCAACTTATTTCTAGTGTCTAAGGTTGGCAAACTGAACCTAGAGATATATATCAAACATATTCATGGAAAGAGCCTTAGAGGCCATACATAGACCAAGAGTAGTGGCTTCATCAAATCTCTTGCGGTACATAGCTAGTTGTCTATTGTAAATGCAAAGAAAGCTTGCAGTATGGAGGATAGTGTCATTCCACCATTGAATCCATCCAACATGTGTGTGGGGCCGATGCTCAAGATACCAAACATATAGAATGTGAGAAATATTTGGTAGATGAGCCAGAAAAGATGTCTTGAGGTAAAATTGGGTTTTACTTAAGCGAGGCTGAGCTGTCTGTCAAGTGATAGAAAAGACAATGGGGGAGTGGTCTAACAATGTCACATCAGCTAGGGGAGTGATAGGAAAGGCATGCTTTTGAAAAAAGGAAAAAATTGACTACTTAGAAATCATATCCCTATCAAGTCTCTTTAAAACTCTGTCTAACCTAGCTCAAAAATTGGACCAAGTGTGCCAAATCCTATTTGGGCAATGGGGAGAAACATTAGGATCATAAAGGCCTAATTTGTTCCACATGTAAAACTAGGCCTCTCATTCACCAGTTGCCCACCTAAATGGTAGAAGTCCTTCTTTGTCAAAGGCTAGCTCAACTATGTTGAAATCCCCACAAAAATCTCATGTCACAGGTGGGAAATGATCTACCAACCAATGCCATAGATGTGAACACTCAACAAAATCATTGGGAGCATAAATGTTAACAATTCAAAAAGAACGGTTTTGAAAAGATGGCAAGATCCAAATCGCTCTATGAAAAGGGTTTGAACCATGAGAAACAATAGATAAAATTAAATGAGGGGAAAGAAGAGTAACAAAAACCCCTCAACTACCTTCATACTAAGAAGAAAAAATGACATGACAAGTTGAGGCAAGAATAAATCTAGCAAATTTAACTTCTTGGAGGCAAATAACATCAAGATTAAATCAATGCTTGGTATCACAGACAAAATATTTTCTAGGGAGGTTTGTCAGCCCCAACACATTTGATGAAAGAAAATTGATGGTAAACTAGATTCCATATCATCCTCCTCCCCTAGAGAGGAAAAAATGTTATGCAAAAATGAGGGAGACTCAAAAGTGGGGTAACCAATAGCTATGACCCTCCAAAGTTTCTCCCCATTGTAGGAAAACTCCTCGTGGCCATCTAGGCTATGAGACTAGCATAAATTTTTCTAAGAAATCATTGGCATCACTTATGGTGCATGATTCCAAAGAGGATGTGGATCTAGGGTAGGAACCCTCTCTCTCCCTTGGTCTCTAGGGTTTGGAACAAGAGGTGGAGGGAGAAAAGGAGTAGAGGAGTCAATTGGTATTTAGCTTGAGCTAGGTTTTCCATGATCCACAAGCAAAGAACTTGCCTTAGCCACTGTCGAACCCTTCCCCTTTTTCACCACCATATTCCATTCATCTTTTTTGGCTACAAGAGTGGGCTTTGTTTCTGGAGCCAAGGGACAGTTACATTCCAACAACAGACAACCTCTAATCTTATGCTTAACTAAGTGGCATAGATAGTAGGCATTTAGAAGGTTGAGGTATAGCACCTTCTAATAAAAGGTGGTACCACCTACCTAGATATCCACTAAATCTTTGAGGTCCCTAAATAGATTGATCTCAACACAAACCCTATGCTACGGACGAGCATTGAAAAACTTGTTTGGTACAAGGCACACAAAATTGCTAATGGTTTGCATAATAGCACGTAAAAAAGACCAAGAAGGAATGGGAAGCCCAAGAAACTCCACCCGCACAGGAACCTTAAGCTACCGATCATTGGAAACAACAAAATTGTGTGAATACCATTGAAAAACTAAGAGGGATAACTTAACAGTCTAGGGCCCTCACATAAAAACATGTTTAGCTTGGCCTGCATTGGCAAAGAGAAAAAGAAAAAATCCTTTGGTAAGGCTTTGAATTCCTTCAAGGTGAACACCCTAAGGTTTGGAAACCCATTCCAACAATGTGCTTTCAGAAGGAGTATGACCCAAAAAATACCCAATAAGGGTTTGTGATGCAAAGTATGCACAAGGAAGCAAAGGTTACTTCAAACCTTCTACCCAAACCTCCAAACTTCACAAAAGTTACTCAAGGGTTTGACACACTTCCCAATAAACCATACTCTAATTCTAAAACCTCTTCAGCAAGCTTACAATCCCAAGTCTTCAAACAAAACAGAAAACCAACCATTTCCTATTTGGAGCAACAAGGCTTACTACCCCCCAACATGGCACAATGTGGTTTTTTGATGTTCCCAAGCTTCCTAAAACCAACTAAGGCTTGAGACAACTCCAATTTGATCAAAACAAAGAAAATCAACATTTGGATCCAGTCCTAACAACCCAAAATGCGAAATGCAGCATTTGACCTAGTAGCCCAATTAAGCTTCCTAATTCAGTTTTTCAACAATAACTCAAAAACCTTCCAAAGGACCTAGAAAAAAAAAAATTTGAATACCCTTTTTCAAGTTATGAAAGACTCCAAAGTTTTAAGGCCTCACTCCACTCCAACATGGCTTAACCCAAACCATGCACTTAGGCCTAATTAGCTACTTTAGGTGTGGTCTACAAGGTGATGTCCAAGAGATGGGTTCATGAAATCAAACCTCCAACTCCATAGTGTTCTTCTAACCTAAATAAAGATTTTTTTCTTTTACACCAAGTCCCCAACTTCCTTCCTTCACATTACTCAACCAAATTGCATAAAAAAGGTCTAATACATAAGGGATATTAGACCTAGGGCTTACTCCCATAAATCTCTACTACAACCTCCTACTTCAAGACTTTTAGAATATGAAAGTACATTTCCCTAACTTTCTCCATGCCTAGTTGGAACAAACTCCAATACTGGAGTTTCAAGTTAGGGCCATTTGTTTGGCCAAACCCTAATTTTAAGGGTTTCACAGGGCAGTGACCAAGAAAAATCAATAACTTGAATATCTTGATTGATGAACACTTAAAATCAAAACCAAAAATTCATAAATAAACTGGGCTATCGAATAAATATAAAATTTTCAGCCTCCAAACATTCAATGTTGTACTGTACGGAAAAACCAGTCAAAACTGTCTAGAAACGTCATATTTTTATTGATTGAAAGAGTAATTACAATTGTGTTCTTCATACTATGCCTTCCATTGGGTGTCTAGAGCCTTTATAGGCCATTTTGAATGCATAGAACCACCCTATGGTAGTTGTAGCCATTGGGAATGGTTATTTGAAAAAGTTGTCAAAAACTTGCAAAAGTTGCTAATGCAACTTTTTGCAATTTTATCTATATTAGAAAATCTTCTTCGTAATTGACTTTGAACCATTCCTAAATATTATCCTAGAGCTCTAAACACTTAAACTACCCTAGAAAAAATAAAACAAACCAAATTCCACCTTATTTGTACCAAATGATGCCCAAGTTTATATTAATGCCTTCGGGTCTTGTATCCATTACATGGGTGGATGGTCTTTGGGAGATCACTTAATCAATCCCAAGACCTTATTATATTAACAAAACAAAATTTTGCTTATGTGATCTACACCATTCTCATCTACACAAAAGAAACTCCAATCTCTGGAGTGTTGTGGATTGGAAGATCAAAACCATGAGCCTTAAGATCTTTCTCTATCATCCATGTTGGATATGCTATTGTTTTCCCCTTCCACTATACTAGGTACTCATAGTAAGTCTTCCTCCTACTCTATTTACTAATTCTCTTGTCTAGAATGGCTTTCACCATGGGTTTAGACATTGGTGGAATAGTTTTCTTCAATTCTTCTTTGAGATCTACAAATGTACCTGCATCCACATCATTTGAAACAACACCCTTAAAAACATACAGGTCAGAGACATTAAATATTGGAGACAAATTAATTTCATGTGGTAAATCAAGTTGATAGGCATTGTTGCCACATTTCTTGACTATTTTAAAAGGGCCAATCTTCTTTATTTTCAATTTTGTGTGCATTTTATTTGGAAGTCTGGCCTTATTGAGATGAACCATTACCATATTCCCCACCTTAAACTATAGTTCTTTTCTCCTTTTGTATGCCTGCTACTTATACTTGGTGGAAGTATCCTACAACCTATCTTGTACCTATTGGTGGACCTCTCTCATGATCTTTGCAAAATCCTCAACTTGTGCACTTCTTCTTTCCATGTCCTTGACTTCTCTAAGTTCCAAGGTACCCCTTGGGTGAGTGCCATAAACAATTTGAAAAGGAGTTAGACCAGTGCTCCTATTAATGGAATCATTGAAGGAAAATTCTGCTTGGGGTAAGACACAATCCCATGAAGCTCCATGTTTCTTGTAAAGACACCTTAGCATGTTCCCTAATGACCTATTGACTACCTCAGTCTGCCCATTAGATTGAGGGTGATAGGGAGATGAAAAACAGAAGTTGGTGCCTAATTTTCTCCACAAGGTCCTCCAAAAATGCCCCAAAAATGTAGGGTCCCTATCAGATATGATCGACAATGGAAGACCATGAAACCTAACAACTTCTTTGAAGAACAAACCTACTACATAGGAGGCATCATGAGTGGTTTTGCAAGAAATGAAATGGGCCATTTTAGAAAACCTACCCACAACTACATGTTATTTAGTGTGGAGCTTAATCAGTCCCCAAGTGGGAGATTGTTAGATTATGGTGACTAGTCAGGAAAGTAGTATTAATACTTCATAATTAGTGGCCAACATTGTAGCTGACATATGGCTGACATATGGACAAAATTTTGTAACCCTAAAATGGCATAAAATACTTGTATATAAGGGTTTAGGGTTAGGTATTTTCATTATGTTATGATGCAAAATTGCTTCTTGCAGCAGTATTTAGCTATAAGAGATTACAGATTGTAATCAGGTTGTAATCACTAGATTGTAATAATATTGGACTTTTAGTTTAGTGGATGTAGCCCAAGGATTGGGTGAACCACGTTAAATCTTGGTGCCTTGTGTTCATTTCTATGTGATCTATTATTTTCTATTATTGGTTATATTTGCATGTAGTTTTTATTTCTGTCCATGGTTTATCCTAACAAGTGGTATCAGAGCCTAGTTGTTTTCTAGTTATCCTCTATAGGAAAGTTTCATAGTTGAGTGGGAGCCTCACAGTTGAGTGGGAGCAATGGCAGTTTAGGGTAAACTGAGGGTTGATAGGTTTAATGGGCAGAACTTCTAGTTATGGAAGATGCAAATGGAAGACTATATGTATCAGAAGGATTTATGGAAACTATTGGAAGGAAAAGCCAAGAATCAGGGATTTATGTCAAATGCTGAATGGGATCTTTTGGACAGAAAGGCACTCGAATGCATTCGATTATGCTTGGCACCATCGGTGTCATTTAATATTACAAAAGAAAAGATGACAGAAGAGTTGATGAAAACCATAGTGACACTATATGAAAAGCCCTCTGCTTCAAACAAGGTATTTCTCATGAAGCATTTATTTAATATGAAAATGGCAGAAGGTGGATCTATTGCAGATCATTTAAATGAGTTTAATACTATCACTAGTCAGTTATCTTTTGTGGGTATCAATTTTGATGAAGAAATTAGGGATCTCTTGATTTTTTGTTCTTTGCCTGAAAGTTGGAATGGCTTGGTAATGGCTGTGAGTAATTCTATTCCTGGATCTAGTACCCTAAAATATGATGATGTGATCGGTGTTGTTTTGAGTGAGGAAACTTGCAGGAAATGCTTAGGTGGATCTACATTAGGAAGTGCTTTGAATGCAAAAAGTAGGGGTAGAACGACTGAGAGAGGAAGTAACTCTAGAAATCATGGAAAATCAAGAGGAAAGTCAAAGGCAAAGAGGTCTCAATCAAGAGGACCAAACGACTACTAGTATTATGGGAAACCTAGGCACAAAAAGAAAGATTGTTGGAATCAAAAGAAAAATGAAGGAGATAAATCAAATGGAGACAAGGAGGCAAATGTGGTAAGTAACAAATCTGAAGAGGATTCTTTACTTCTATCTTTAGAAAGTGTTGATGATTCATGGGTTTTAGATTCTGGTGCTTCATTTAATGCTACACCTCATAGAGGTTTTTTCATTGATTATGTCTAAGGGGATTTTGAGATTTTTTATTTGGGGGATAATGAACCCTGTCAAATTATTGGAAAGGGGTAAATTAAGATTAAGTTGCAGAATGGGAATCATTGGCTACTACATGAGGTAAGACATGTTCCAAGGCTGAGTAGGAATTTAATTTCAGCAGGGCAACTCAGTGATGAGGGTTGTGTACTTACTTTTAATGATAAAAATTGGAAGGTTTCAAAAGGTTCCCTTGTAGTAGCAAAAGGTGTGAAAGTAGGAACCTTATATCTTTGTACAGGTCATATTGTTCCTTCTACTTTGATTGCTTCAAAGAAAAATGAATGTTCAAGAACAATTGTTGCAGTTGAGCAGGGAGAACAAATAGCTATTGTAGATTCTGATACAGCACTGTGGCACAATAGACTTGGGCACATGAGTGAGAAAGGTATGAAAGTACTTCATTCAAAGAAATTTTTACCAGGTCTGAAATGCATTAATATGGATTTTTGTGAAATTTGTGTGTATGGAAAACAAAAGAGAGTGAGTTTTGTATAGACTGGGAAGGAAAACAAAAAGGAGAAATTAGAGCTTGTGCATACAGATGTATAGGGACCAGCTTAGGTATCTCCCCTTGGTGGCTCTCATTATTATGTTACATTTATTGATAATGCAACTAGAAAAGTATGGGTTTATTTCCTGAGACATAAATCTGATGTATTTCAAACTTTTAAAAAATGGAAATGCTTGGTTGAAAATGAGACTAGTAACAAATTAAAATGTCTTAGATCTAATAATGGTGGTGATTATTGCAGTCATGAATTTGAAGATTATTGCTCCAATAATGGTATTTGTAGACAAAAAATTATTCCAAGCACACCACAAGAAAATGAAGTGGCAGAGGCAATACTGTAGTATATTTGATTAATAGAGGTCCCTCTACTCCTTTGGGATGTGGTAATCTAGAGGAGGCATGGACTAGTAAGAAGGTGAGTTATTCTTTTCTCAAGACCTTCAATTGTGAAGCTTTTGCTCATATAGACTCTGAAAATACAACCAAGCTAGAAACTAAATCAAAGAAATGTGTCTTTTTGGATATGGCATTAATAGATTTGGTTATAGGCTTTGAGATTTTTAAAATCATAAAATTATTAGAAGTCGGGATGTTATATTCAATGAGAAAGTGTTGTACAAATATCTATTGCAGCAACATGAGAAGAAAGAAGATGATTATGTAGGGTTGGATGATACTCCAAAAGTTGATGTTCCATCCATTCCTCATGATGTTAAACAATTGCAACAAAAAATATCACACACACCAACGAATGTTAGATGTTCAACAAGGAAAATTAGACCTCCACAAAGATTTTCTCCCTCTTTGTATTCTATTTTACTTACTGATGCTGGTGAACCTAAAAGTTATGATGAAGCTGTGTAGATGGATACTAAGATTTAGTGGGAGTCTACAATGAAAGATGAAATTTACTCTTTGCTGAAGAATAAGACATGGGATTTGTGCAAGTTTCCTACAGGTAAAAAGGCTTTACAGAATAAGTGGGTTTATAGGTTGAAAGAAGAGGAAGGAGGTAAGAAAAGATTTAAGGCTAGGTTAGTTGTAGAAGGATTTGCAGAGAAAAAGGGAATTTATTTTGACGAGATATTTTCTCCTATTGTTAAAATGACTTCTATCTATACTGTTTTAAGTCTTGTGGCTACTGAAGATTTGCATGTAGAGTAGTTGGATGTTAAAATAGCCTTCCTTCATGGTGATTTGGATGAAGAAATATATATGGCTTAGCCACGGGGATTTGAGGTCAAAGGTAAGGAAAACTTAGTGTGCAAATTGAAGAAAAGTTTATTTGGCATGAAGCAAGTACCTCGGCAATGGTATCTAAAATTTGATAGGTTTATGCGTGAGCATGGTTATAATAGGTTTCATTCAGATTATTGTGTTTATTTTAAGAGATTGGATGATGATAGCTACATTATTTTATGTTTACATGTTGATGATATGCTTTTAGCTGGGTCTAACATGGATCATATTAAGGGGTAGAAATGCTAGTTAGCACATGCATTTTCTATGCAGGATTTGGGGGTAGCAAAAAAAATCATTGGTATGAAGATTTGCGAAGATAGGAAGAATAGAACATTAATGCTATCTCAGGCTGTTTATGTTGAGAAGGTGTTGCAACGTTTCTCTATGGACAATGCTAAAGCTATCAGTACACCTTTACCTGGTCATTTGAAATTGACTAAGGAGATGTGTTCTAAGACACAAGAAGAGGAGGATAAGATATCCAAGGTACCCTATACTTCAGCTATTTCAAGCTTGATGTATGCTATGGTATGCACTAGGTCAGATATTGCACATGCAGTGGGAGTCATTAGCAAGTATATGAGTCATCTAGGAATTGAGCATTGGAATGCAGTCAAATGGATTCTCAAATATTTGAGAGGAACATCCAATAAGTGTTTACACTTTGGGGGCTCTACTACTAATTTGTAGGGCTATGTTGACTTAGATTTGGCAACAGATATTGATACAAAGTGGAGTACTATAGCTTATGTCTTTATTATTGGTGGGGCAGCCGCGAGCTGGATTTCTAGGTTACAGAAGATTAATGCTCTATCCACTACAGAGGTAGAGTATGTTGCTGCTACAAAGGCAGCCAAGGAGATGATATGGCTTTAGTTCTTCTTAGAAGAATTGGGACATCCTTAGAAGGATAATTATTTGTTCATAGATAGTCAAAGTGCCATTCATCTTGCAAAGAATTCAGCTCTGCATTCTAAGACCAAACACATACTATTGCAGTACCATTTCATTCGGACAGTTTTGGATGATAGACAACTAAAGTTGGAGAAGATACATACAAATGACAATCCAATAGATATGTTGACAAAGGTTGTAACAAGGGAGAAGTTGAACTCCTCTTCAGCTTCAGTTGGTATTTTAGACTGAACATGAATAAAAAGAACTATAGAGTCTAGGGTGGTTTGATCCAATGGGAGCCTCATGTGGTAGTGGTATTGCTACAAGATTAGGCTCCAAGTGGGAGATTGTTGTTTAGTGTAGAACCTGATTAGTCCCCAAGTGGGAGATTGTTAGATTATGGTGATTGATTAGGAAAGTACTATACTTCATAATTAGTGGCCAACATTGTAGCCGACATATGGCCGACATATGGCCAACATGTTGTAACCCTAAAACAGCATAAACTACTTATATATAAGGGTTTAGGGTTAGGTATTTTCATTATTTTGTGATGCAAAATTGTTTCTTGCGGCAGTATTGAGCTATAAAGGATTATGGATTGTAATCAGGTTGTAATCACTAGATTGTAATAATATTGGACATGCAGTTTGGTGGACATAGCTCAGGGATTGGGTGAACCATGTTAAATAATGGTGCCTTGTGTTCATTTCTGTGTGATCTATTATTTTCTGTTATTGGTTATATTTGCATGTATTTTTTATTTCTGTCCTTGGTATCATATCCTAATTTTGTTCTTGGTAGACCAACAACAAAGTCCATACTCATTGAATCCCAAGGTTTATGAGGTATTGGAAGTGGAGTGTAGAGTCCTGCATTTGATGTGCCTCCTTTTTCTTGTTGACAAATTAAACACTCCTCAACATATCCCCTAACATTAGTCTAAAATTTTGGCCAAAAATAAAATCTCCCAACCTACTCTAAATTTTTATCCACCCCAAAATGCCTTGCTAAACTACCACAATGTTTTTCCTTTGTGATGTTCTCCCTAATGGATCCCTTGGGAACACAAAGTTGAATCCCCTTAAACAAAAGACCTTCTTGTAAGATGTACTCACCAAATTTAGTATGGTACCTTTCACCCATGGACTTGCAGACTTGGTATGCCTCCTTGAAATCCTCATCTTGATCATACATGTCCTTCATTGGATGAATTCCAATGGTTTCCAATTAAACCTCTTGAATGGTCAACTTCATCCTACTAAGTGCATCAACAACCTTGTTTTTGTCTCATTTTATGCTTAATAGTGAAGGTGCAAGCTTGTAGAAATCCAATCCATTTCATATGCCTATGATTTAACTTTTCTTGCTATTTCAAGAAGCTTAATGCATGATTATCAATGTATACAACAAATTCATTAGGTACTAACTAATGCCTCCATTTCCTAAGGGACTGCACCATAGCATAAAGTTCAAGATCATAGGTTGAATATTTTTGTTTGGTCTCATTAAGCTTTTCACTGAAAAAGGTCACAAGCCTACCCTCCTAACTTAGAACACCCCCAATTGCTTTATTACTTGCATCACACTCCATTGTGAACAATTTTTAGAAGTTAGGGAGCACAAAAATAGGTTGTTCTACAATTTTCCTTTTCAAACTTTCAAAAGAGTCATTAGCCTCCTTGGTCCAAGAGAAAACACATTTCCTTCCTCCTTTAATGGCATCTACCATTGGAGCACACACACCACTAAAATTCCTTATAAATTTTCTATAGAAACTACACAAACCATGAAAGCTCTTTACCTCTGATGGAGTGGTGGGTGGTGGCCAGTTAAGGATGGCCTCAACCTTGGAAGGATCCATCTTTAGCTCTCCTTTTGATATCACAAATCCCAAAAAGATTAGCTCATTCTGCAAAAAGGAATATTTCTCCAAATTTATCATCAATTTCTCTTTATGAAGCCTATTCAAAATCAAATCAAGGTACCTTAAGTGCTCATCCATGTCCTTGTTGAATATCAAAATGTCATCTAAATATACAACAACAAACTTGTTTAAGAAAGGTTTTAAGACTTCATTCATTAGTCTCATAAAGGTGCTAGGTGCATTTGATAAGCCAAAAGGCATCACAAGCCACTCATACAAGCCTTCTAAGGTCTTAAATATTGTCTCCCATTCTCCACCCTTGATTCTAATTTGATGATATCCACTCTTGAGGTCCACCTTTGAATATATGCTTGCCTTCCCCAAAAAGTCCAATAAATCTTCTATTCTTGGCATAGGAAACCTATATCTAATGGTTATCCTATTGATTGTTCTTGAATCCATACACAACCTCCAAGTACCATCCTTTTTAGGAGCTAGGACTACAGGGACTACACATGGGCTTATACTTTCCCTAATGAACCCCTTGGCTAGTAGATCTTCAATTTTCTTTTCCATCTCTTCATTCTACTCTGGGCTCATCTTATAGGCTCCCTTATTTGGAAGTGTAGCCCCTAGGGTGAAGTCTATAAAGTGATTGATATCTCTTTTAGGTGGCAAGGCCTCTAGTTGGCTACCTGTGACTATCCCCTTATACTTCTCTAACAAGTCCCTTACCTCCTTCGGCACCACATTGATAAACTTGAGTGGATCTTGTGGTGGTTTGATGGGTTTTTTTTTAGGTCTAACAACCAATGGATAGCAGGGTGTGTCCTTCTTGTTAGTGACCCTCATGAATTCTTTCTCACCTACTAACATCATTCCATTTGTAATAGGGCTCCCATCATCAGGAAAAGGTGGCATGGTGTATTCAATCCCATCCTTGGTTATTGTGTATATGTTTGTCTTACCATCATTTTTGGCACACACATCATATTTCCATGTCCTCCCAAGAAGCAAATGGCATGCATCCATCTCTACCACATCACATAAAACTCTATCACAATACTCTCCTATCTTGAATTCTACCCACACCTACTCACTTATGAGGGTTTGTTTGTCTTTTGTTAGCCATGACACCTTGTAGGGATAAGGGTGAGGACTTGTTAGTTTCGATTTATCTACCATCTCCGTAAAGGCCACATTATTAGAGGATCTAGAATCCACTAGAACTCTATAGACTTTATTATTCACTTTGCATAGGGTTTTAAATAATGTTTTCCTCTAAGGTAGTTTTTTAGTTGTAGTGGCTCTAATCATGGTTCTTTGCATCATCAAGGATTCACCATGCTCTAGAAGTGCATGCCATGGAGTGGCAGATTGGTAGGAAGTGACACTCTGACTGTCCTTCTCTTGAGTCAATTGGATTTTTCTATCCCCTTGCTTATTATTTTTAGGGCATCTAAAGGATTGATGTCCTACCTGGTTACAAGTGAAACATTTGCCTGTGAACACACTAGGACCCCTTCCACTAGACCTTCCTCTACCATTGGGTCTCCTGCCCCTAAAAGTTCCTCTATTTGTAGACTCCCCATCAGCACTTGATCCACTAGACTCTTTATAAATTTTTTTAAAGGATCCTCTTCCATGGAACCTACCTCAGTCCCTATTATTGTTACCTCTACCCCTACTTCCTGTTTCCCCTTTTCTTTTGTGTTTCTCTTGAATTTTTAAAGCCATATTAAAGCATTGATGTACTAAACCAAAAGTAATCAGTGTTAATTCATCTTGTATACTATACTTCAAACCATTTACATACCTTGCATGTTTTTGCTTCTCAGTCTCATACATCTTGGCTCTGAGGGTCAGATTGTGGAATTCTTGAGTGTAGGTGATGACATCCAAGTCCCTATGTCTGAGATTTTGCAACCTTTTGTGTACCAACACCTCATAATCTTCTCGTATGAATTGCTTTCTTATCTCTTCCTTCATCTTCTTCCATGTAGAAATCTTCTCCTTGTTCTCATCCAATCTTTCATTTTTCAAAAAATTCCACCAACTCAAGGCAGGGCCTTTGAGTTTGGCATTGGAAATCCTAACCTTCTAATTTTTAGGGGTCTTTTCATATTCAATATGGTTATCTAGGGCTTCAATCTAGTCCATACACTCATCAGGGTCCAACTTACCATGAAAAGTGGGTAAGTCCCCTTCTCCTTTCTTTCCAACCCTCTTTAATGCAGCAAGGAAGGGAATTTCATCTACAGGAATGTTTTCTTTCTCCTCATTCCCTTCTATATCCTCAAGCTTTAATTCATCATCACTCCCTTTCCTCATCTTATTCTTGAGTCTATCCAACTCCCTCTTCATGGTCCTATTCTCTTCCCAGACAACCCTACTCTCTACCATTTGTTCCTTAACTAGCTTGGCTAGTTCCATATTGGTGATCCTCAAAGGGATCTCCCTCTTAGGCTCTTCTCATCCATTAGGCATTATGTCTCAACAAATCAAAGTGGCTCTAATACCACTTGATCCAGAGTAAGCACAAGGAAGCAAAGGTTACTTCAAACCTTCTACCCAAACCTCCAAACTTCACAAAAGTTACTCAAGGGTTTTACACACTTCCCAATAGACCATACTCTGATTCCACAACCTCTTCAATAGGCATACAATCCCAAATCTTTAAAAAAATCATAAAACCAACTACTTCCTACTTGGAGCAACAAGGCTTCTTACCCCCCAACTTGGTACAAAGTGGGTTTTTGATATTCCCACCCTTCCTAAAACCAACTAAGGCTTGAGTCAATTTCAACTTGATCAAAACAAAGAAAATAAACAATTGGATCCACTCCTAACAACCCAAAATGAAAAATGCAACATTTGACCTAGTAGCCCAATTAGGGCTCCTAATTTAGTTTTTCAACATTAACTCAAAAACCTTCCAAAGGACTTGTAAAAAAGAAGAAGTTTTGAATGCCATTTTTCAAGTTTTGAAAGACTCCAAAGTTTTAAGGCCTCACTCTACTCCAGCATGGCTTAGCCCAAACCATGCACTTAGGCCTAATTAGCTATTTTAGGTGTGGTATACAAGGTAATGGCCAAGAGATGGGTTCATGAAATCAAACCTCCAACTTTAGAGGTTTCTCCTAGCCCAAATAAAGATGTTTTTCTTTTACACCAAGTCCCCCAACTTCCTTCCTTCACATTACTCAACCAAATTGCATAAAACAAGGTCTAATCCATAAGGGATATTAGAACTAGGGCTTGCTCCCATAAATCTTTGCTACAACCTCCTACTTCAAGACTTTTAAAATATGAAAGTACATCACCCTAACTTTCTCCATTCCCATTTGGAACAAATTCCAATGGTGGACTTTCAAGTTAGGGCCATTTCTTTGGCCAAACCCTAATTTTAAGGGTTTCACAGGGAAGTGACCAAGAAAAATCAATAACTTGAATATCTTTATTGATGAACACTTGAAATAAAAACCAAAACTTCATAAATAAATTGGGCTATCAAATCAATGCAAAAGTTTCACCCTCTAGACATTCAATGCCATACTATATAGAAAAACAAGTCAAAATTGTCTAGAAACAAGAGATTTTTATTGATTGAAAGAGCAATTACAATTGTGTTCTTCATACAATGCCTTCCTTCAGGTTTCTAGAGCCTTTATAAGCCATGTTGAATGGATACAACCACCCTATGGTAGTTGTGGCTATTGGGAATGGTTATTTCAAAAAGTTGTCAAAAACTTGCAAAAGTTGCTAATGCAACCTTTTGCAATTTTTGCTATATTAGAAAATGTTCTTCCCAATTGACTTCCAACCATTCCTAAATATTATTCTAGAGCTCTAAAAACTTAAACTACCCTAGAAAACATAAAATAAACCAAATTCCACCTAATTTGGACCAAAGGATGCCTAGGTTTATATTAATACCATGGGGTCTTGTATCCATTACATGGGTGGATGGTCTATGGGAGATCACTTAATCAATCCCAAGACCTTATTACATTAACAAAAAAAACTTTTTCTAAGGTTCTCTACAACAGTTTGCTACGGGTGTGTGCAGGATCATGGTGTACCAAACTATGGCCTTAAGTGGCAGTGAAAAACCAGCAAATCAGGGTTATGTCAACTTGACACATAATTTTAAAGTGGTTCTGGACTTTATATAGAAAAGTTGTAAGAAAATAATCTGTAGGAAATTGAATCTAGTTTCTAAGCTACAAGGCCTTATCTAGAGAAAAAATTATTTGATTGGTCAAAAGTTTGGATTTTAATGCAGTACTACAAAAATTTCAAGGTGAAAATAAAAAGTAGGTATATGTCTAACCACCTTAATCATAATCAAATGATAATATTTTTAAATATAATTTTAGATATAAAAAGTAGACTCATGCCTGGATGTGATGCATATTTTTGGCAATTTTTATGTCAAATAAATAATTAATTATGAATTTTCTACTATACTATTTTCAGAATTAAAAAACTCCTGTGTCTGACCACCTTAACTAGTTCAAAAAAAATCAAAATTAAGTTTTTTTTTTTTTTTTTCTTATACTAGTCGAAGCATAGAATGTGACACATCTTTTGGATTTCACAAATCTTATACAATTTGAAAGTTATAGCTATTTTTCAACCAATATGTCAATCAGCACTTTGTAGCTAACTCCATTAGAAAATAAGTAATAATTACTTACTGAACTCGTAATTTGACAAAACTTATATTTATGAAAAGCTAAGAACATTCTTAAGAAACCCTTTTCATTACATCAAATTTTAGTTAAAAAAAAGTCGTTAGCTACATGCTTGAAGTAAAAAACACATAAGAACATGCCAAAAACACATTTTCGGGATGTTTTAAAGATGACCATATAAGGTTGGTATTTAAAGATATAGTAGGAATTATAAAGGTATTAATTGTTTTCATTTAGTATCAGGATGGGTGGGAAAAAAGTGGGAATAGATTTTGAAATTCTTTGAGGCATTTTAGAACTACATATTTTTCAGATCGCCACTTTTTGGCACACCATGATCCTGCACATACCCCTACTCTAACCATGTGCATGCACTATTAAATTCCTTGACATTCAAAATAAAATCAGGAGAGGAATTACGTCATGAAACACCTTGGGAACAAAATTTCATAGGGGTTTGGTTGGCAAAGCCATTATATCCAATAGAAACAACAACCCCAGCACCAAAATCAACTATTGGGCTAGAGAAGGCTGAACTTATTATAAATGAAATCCTATTCTTGTAGTGAATGTGGTATGACAAGTAGTGGAAACCAGCAAGGATTTACATGGAAGCCATACAAACCCTAGCAAAGCTCATCCTTCTTTTAGCTTCCAAAAAAAATTTTATAGTTCTTTTTGAAATACAACCCATAGGTGTTTAGATAATTTCATAATTGTATTTTCTAAGAAAAAAAATTAGACCTAACCTGATAATAAATAAAAATAATCAATAAAAGACATAGTAGCTGAATTAAATAATAATCAATAATCAATAAAAGACACAATAAAGAGTAGAAATTCAAGAAAATGATCAAAATCTATATATAAAGATTTAAAAATGACTTTAGAGGTTGAATAAAGCTGCTTTTCAAGCTTGACATATGTTTCTAGGAATTTTTGTAGCAAGTATCTATTTATAGATGAAAACACAAAGTAGCCAATTGAAACATAATGTTATAGTAAAATTGCAACTTTTCAACTTTTTAGAAATGTAATTACAAAATATAGCTAAACATCTACTTTTTGGAATACGTAACAAAGTAGCATGTCTTATACAATCAACAACTATATTATTGTGTAGACTAAAACCCTAAACAACTTGTTTCTATCACAATATGTGCTAAAAATATGCATAAAATGAATACTTATTGTATTCCATTTCATTCTAACCTAAAAGAAGCCTCAAAAAGGAATGCTTTACATTTTCCAATATCTTGACAAAAAAGGGCACTTAGTTGGCATATTATTTAAATGTTCAGTCCTTCCCTAATATGAAATTTGAAATGAAGTATCTTCCAAGCCAAGATCTGTGCACTAGCCTCAACTTTTGACATCCAAATTTGGGAGATTAAAATTTATTAACTCCATTCCTTTAAACTTGCAAACCCATTTGATTAGGTTTAGTATCTAGCTTCATAGAGGGTAGTAATTTCAAATAAATTTCTTTCAATGGAAAGAAAAAGGATAGGTTCCAAGCCAAACCTTGTATGTGAAGGCACTATATTAAGAGCATAATATAATTTCATGGGAAGATCTAGAGAAACCAGAGAATTCATAGCAGTAAGGAATTCTTTTGAACTCCCTCTTATGCCAAAATGATATTTTTGATATTAATATAGTTAACCCAATATAATGAGTTGAAGTCTCATATATATCAAGAAATTGTTACACTCCTATATTGAAATAATAATATATTTTTTAGGTAAGATAATTGCAAAAGGTGCACCATGATATTGTACTTGTTTGTTCCATCAAATGGATGAAAAATTAAAAATAAAATTATGTACACACTTGTTTTCAAGACTTCCAAATAAATTGTAAAAGAGATGAAGCCTTCCTACAAAATAAATAAGCCATCAAAATATTATCAATCCATGCAATCTTATGTCATTTATTATTACATGTAACCCAAAAAAAATAATGATGAGGAAATATTTTCCAAGGTTCCTCTCTAGTCCCAACTCTAATTATCTTCTTAGAAGATAAATAACAACCTTGAGCCTTAGGAACTAAAAATGCTCACTCCTTAAATTATTAGAAGTTTTCTCCAAGAAATGAAACAACTCAAGAATTAGATCCAAGGTAAAATTCATGTGTCCTTGCATATCTAAGGTTAAGTGGTTCAATCATGGTAAAATTGGGTAGTGTACCTATGAAATGTGGGCCTCTGAACCTCACAGACACTTCAACATGGTCATTACCTACGGAATCATCTTGGGATAAACATGGTATTGTTTACCCAAGACACCTGATAGTGTGACCCGTTGCCTCCTATCTAAAGGGTTTTTTCTTATTAGATATTCTCAGATTCGAGGCGTAAGCAACCAAACCCTCTAAGAATGAAGGATTTAAAGAAATGCAATTAAGCCTATATGTTATGTAAGTAATCTAGATGAAGTGAAAGCAATTAATCGAAGAAATAAAAGACATTAAGCTAAATGTATGAATTATTACGCTAAATGAGAATATAAAATGATAGCAATGTGGAAACTTAGAAAATAAGGTGAGTGCTCAATTCAACAGCAATTCAATAGCATAAAAATTCAACCTTTGTAATGAGGAAATTAGGGTCTCTTAAATAGACTTTCCTGGAATCCATCAACGGTTGAGATCGATTTCAATCAATGGTTAGGATTGAAGATGAGATTCAATTAAGGTGGAAGATTCCCAAATTAGAGGGAGTTAATTGCCTCAAATTTAAGTGTAAGAGTCAGTCAGCTCAGATAGACTTTAGTGTGAGAGTAAGTGATCTGGGTCACTTCTAATTTGATTAGCAGTGAACTAGGAATTTCCATTCTTGAACTAAAGAGAAAATTAGGAGAGATATTTAATTTAATAAAATACGATATGCTCTCATAATTACCTTTTTCTATTTAATTAAATAATTCTATTTAATTAATTAGAGATACTTTTCTTATTTAATTAAATAACTCCATTTAATTAATTTAGGAATAACTTCCCATTTAATTAAATAATTTTGTTTAATTAATTAGAATAGGCATAGTTATTAAATTAAATAAATTTCATTCCATAGTACATTAGCCTTAGGAGATAATTTAATTTAATAAAGTATGAATACTTTAGATTAAATTAAATTGAGATCACATAGGTTTAATGTGACTAATATGAGTGCATACTATAGAGATTAAGTAACGAGTACGATGAATGCATATTAGGGTTTTCTGCATCTGAAAATTAAGTCAAGTACCAAATAGCAGAATGAGAATTTCCTATTAGAATAGGTCTTAGAATTGATCAAAATATACTAGAATTGGTATAATGACAATGAGCCAATTTTGGGGTATTACAGGTATAAGGAGTACATAATTTGATTAAAAGGTAAAAATAATCGAGGACCATTTATAAGTTGTATCTTATAGTTAGTCAATTTGATCATTATTTATCTATGGGGACTTAGAATAAGTTATGTCTTCAATGTCTTCTAAGAAGGAGCTCTAGGGATAGTGAATTTTTGTTGAGTAATCAATGTGGCAACAAATATAAAAGATTTTTTTTGTATGTAGTTTTGAAATCTTTAGAGAATGGTTTTGGAAAACCTAATGTTAATGAAGAATTAATTAGGCAACACAAATAGTAGAGTTAGTTTTTGTGGGTTTGTTACCCAATATATTTTGGGTTCAACTATAAGGATAAAACTTTGTTAGGCTCATGTTTTGCATGCAATTGTGTACATCCCTAGTGGATATGTCTCGTTCTTGATTACCCTTTTGAGTTTTACATTGGGTTGTGTAATGAAGTAGCTTGAATATAATAAAAATAATATAACAAAAGCCTTAATTAAACTCGTTTGTAAGAGGAAAAGTGAGGATTTTATCATTGAATTTCATCGTGTTACATTTCTTAATATCTCCTATAAATTAATTGCTAAATCTCTAAGTATAATAATTAAACATGATGTAAAATATATAATTAGGTCATAAAGAACCAAGTTCATTTGCAAAAGTTTTATACCATATAACCTTATGTTCACATGGAAAGTTGTGGAACAGGATTGAAATCAAGGAAAAGTGCCTTCTATTTAAGTTTGAATTTTGATAAATCTTATATTAGAATATGTTGTAGCTTTCTCCTAAAGAAGTTGCAATGTTTAGGTTATGAGACTAAATTAAGTGAACTTAATTTTTTTCAAGCATGATAATACTCAATTCTCTATAAAGTAATAATTAAAAATAATATTCCTTCTAATTGATCTATTAATAAATGTTGTCTTCTATCACTTTTATTTATGTTCTTTCTATTTATGCACCCAGTTATCTACAATAATGTAATATTCAAATAAATTTAATTAAGGGTATCTCTAAATAAACTTAACTGAGAGTATCTCCATTCCAAGTAATTCAGTAGTGCTTAAATCCTATTTTTTATGACAATATTTTCTTTCTTCTAGACTCTATAGAGGATACTAGTAATGTTTATTTATTGATAAGAAGGAAATGCTCATTTTTATTAATTTCAAAAATAGTTGTATTTTATCCCATTCAAGTGTAGGCATTAGGGAAAAAGAATAATGTTAAGAATAACCTTGGTGTATCCTGGGAAAAAAGTCTTGTAAAAACATATAGATGCCCTATATAGGGTCTTGAAGAGGGCATACCTTGTTTTATAGATTATAAAAAATATAGATTTTATAATTAAGTTATTTATTCGATTAAAATCAATGTTGTAGAGTTCTCTCGATAGAGAGATTACAAGATTCTCATTACTAGTAGGGACATTAATTGCTATCCTATATCATTCCTATTAATCTTTAAGATCTATGAAGCACTATAGGACAAGCTGAACTAGTTGAGGGAAACTAAAACTGAGTATCATATAGTACTAAATAAACCATTCAAGTAACAACCACTTCTCTAGACTATACAAATTGTTTATCTTGATAATGAAATTGATATAGAACAACTTACTACTAGGACATTCCATTATAAAAAAATTAATCATCAAGATAAAAATCTACCATCATTTAAAACTAGTTCAAAGTTTCAACAATTCTATTAACAAACTTTCTCATAGTTAGACCTTGAACAAACCAACAAGAATAGATAAGATTATAATTTAACAAGACTAGATTTTTATTATTTATCCTTAGAGTCTATTCATGTAAATGTATATCTATATGACTTTAACCATACTACGTAAATCTGTGACATAGTAAATTAAAGTGTAGCCAAGGACCTTTTCCTATTAAGTTTTATAATGCACTTCAGATATGTATACCCTATAAGGACATGTCTAGATCAAAATGAGCCCACAACTGTGTCTACTAAAGTGAACATAAAAACTCAATAAAACATGGTAAAAGTTAACCTAAGAGTAGAATAAGCCTCATAATACCAATAATCTTGAGTCTATTCTATTAATATGAGTGAGACAGAACAACTTACTAATCTTTTATCATTGATCAATTCATCCATACCATCATGCATAGAAAAAGATAATTTAATGTAACTTAACTGTTTTGGAATAACCAAAAAACCTAATCTATTTAAAGAGTAAAATTAAATGTAGATCAAACATATTTTAATTATAATGCATAAATTTATGTCAAAATTTAACAAGCCAGTGGCTAAATCTGTAGAAATGAAAATACTAACTAATAAATTGAGAACTCATCCATGACACTAAAAGTTAACTAGATGGAGGAATGAAACTAAACCCACTTAACTTCTATAGAAACTATAGAAAATCCATAGATATATTCATATTGTTATAAAAATGTTATCAAAGAAAATAAAAGGTAAGTATGAACTTAGGAGTTTTTTTTTTTTAAAGAAAAAACTAGTGTAAAGATAGACAATTTATAAAACAAAGGCATCTACTAATCCTTCCTAAAGGTCTCTCATAGGTCTTCAATGGTGGCATGCATAGTGTGTTTATAAAAAATACCTTTATCCTAAAAGTAACTTTCTAAGAAATCCTTCTCAATAGGATCCATGATGGAAAAGAAGAAAAGGGTTAAACTGAGGCTCCTTCCATAGACCCTTCTATTTTCCCACAATCTAGTAAGATTTACTATGAAGATTATCGGGTACAATGGGATTAGTTCCCCCTAATGTAGAGCATGTTCTAGCTCACTACGAACATAATTGTAAGATCTCCACTTATATTCATGATGCAATGAGAATTTGAGGGTACCCCCTTGGAGGTAATCTAGATCCCTACAAATAAACACACAACAGAAACAAAACACAAATATAAGATCTAATACCAAACACAACTCTATATTTATAAAATAATTATTTTACATGCAATTTTTTGAGCTATAAGGCCTTCCTAGTTATGGCCAAATATAATAGAAATTTATAAAATTAGAAGATCCCTCAAGATCCAACTCAAGTCCTAGCTAGTCCATATTCACATACTGGTATAAATATCAAAGGAAGATCTCTACTTGTTCTTGCAAGCCCACCAAGCAATCCCTTGTTTCCCAAGCCTTAGCTACTAGCTCTTCAAAGTTCAATCCTCTACCACATCCTCTTCTCCAAGATGGATGATTATGTCTTAAAACACCACAAGACCTCCACTTATACCCAACTAAGCCACAAGTTGGCCTAGTTTTCTACAAATTAAATAAACTCTTACATTAAATATATGTTGAGGAACAAGTCAGCCTCCAACAGATATTAAATACCAAATGCCTTAAAAGAATTGCACCACTTATTAAATATATCAAGAAGAATTAACTAATACCAAGATAGGACCACAAAAACTCCCATGATCTTAATCAAAATATTAAATGCTCCAACTTGATCAAGAAAATTTGCAAGAAATTCATCGTACAAGCCATGCTATCGAGCATCAACAAAAGCCACAAGCATCATCAAGCTCACACACAAATTTTTTAGCAACATGGTACATGCTCAGAAAAAATAGATGTTGATCTCCTTCAATGAATGAGTCCTTTCAGTGGCCAAGATTCCTTTAGTGACTAAGCACCTTGGCAAATACTACACCCAATGATGACCAAGAACCACTCCTTTGGTGATCAAGTACACAACTCCAAGCCAAAATCCCTCCAACATGCAGGATTACCAACTACCCTAGGATTCTCCTACATCATTCACCCTAGGTGTGAAAAGATGTTCTCAGT
Organism: Cupressus sempervirens; assembly: GCA_028749045.1. Classification (NCBI taxonomy): domain Eukaryota; kingdom Viridiplantae; phylum Streptophyta; class Pinopsida; order Cupressales; family Cupressaceae; genus Cupressus; species Cupressus sempervirens. The sequence goes on along the minus strand of CM053793.1, from coordinate 133,423,810 downwards.
AACTAGAAGAACATCTTCTAGGATTCAACACACAAATCCAAATTGGTTCTTCACATACATTTCCTCCAAGTCAACTTGCACACTCTTTCCCTTGATCTTCTTCTACTTCTTCACATCCATCCTTGATTTTCCATAGGTTTTCTTTCCACACTGATCTCTAATGCTCTTAGAACCCACCAACTCAACATGGCTACCAACACTCAGGTTCCTTCTACTGAGCTCTTCATTCTACAATAGAATAAAGGAATGATTTCTACCACCTTTCACAATTGTAAACACATTCTTGACACAATCATTCACAACCGTATAATCATACTGCCAAGGCCTACCAAGAAACAAATGAAAACTATCCATGTCTACAATATCACACAAAAATTGATCCTTATGATGCCCAGTCTAGAAATCAACAAGATACTACTCCCTCACATTGAAAGCATGTTCACTTTGCAACCAACCAATCCTATAAGGATAAGGATGTCTCATTCTTCTCAAACCAAGTTTTTGAACCATCTCCTTAGCAACAAGGTTATTAGTACTTATGCCATCCACAATCACCTCATATACCTTACCACCAGACTTGCAACTAGTCTTGAATAAGTCACTCCTTTGACAAGAATTTAATGTCCTCTAACCAACTAGATTTTGACAAACCAAAAAATTCTCTCCTTTCTCAAGTTGATTATGATGTTCTTCAACCTCATTCACAAAAAAAAATCTTCTATCACCAGCCTTCTAGTGACATTCATAAGCTCTTTGTCCCTCTTCATGATATTTGAAACAAGTACCCCTACCTATTCTTCTCTTTTGATCAATAGGTTTTGGTTCATTTTCTTCACTTGGTTTAGCTTTTCCCAATCTATCCCGCTTCTCCTTCCCTCTAGAATTACCTTGAATTTTCCTCTTCAACTTATTATCTACCTCCAAGGAATATTAATAAGCATCCTCAATCAAATCAATCTTCAACATACCAACCTCATATTGGATATTGAATCTTAAACCATTAAGGTAGTGAGCTAGCTTCTCCTTTGACAATTCTCTATGCCTAGAATGAATAGTCAACTTGTAGAACTACTCGTTATAATATTCCATAGACATATATATCTACTTCAAATTCCACAACCTTTTGAACAACTTAAGTTCATAATCGATAAAAATGAACTGAGCCTTCAACTTAGTTACCATCAACCTCCATCTAGGGATCTTCATTTTACCTTCCTCCTCTTTGTCTCTTTGCAATTATTTCCACCAAAGAGCAACATGCCCTTTCAACTTAGTTTGTTCCAACCTTACTTCGAGTGAATCCTCAATATCCCAAAGGTCAAAGTATTCTTCCAATTCACCAATCCAATCAATTAGGTCTTTAGAATTCAAAGTACTTGGTAAATTAGAAACATACATCTTATGCTTCAACTTCAACTAAGATCTAGGTCTAGCAAACTAACCAGCCCTAGTTCCAATAGTTCTCTCCATACAATCAATTATAATCTCACCACTCAATCCAAAAACTTCAAATTCTTCAAAAACTTCCTCATAACCATATTGAGTACCCACATACCAAGATACACAACCTATAGAACTTATGATCTCAACAATTATATCAAAGATATTGTCAATCAACCTAGGGTCCAATCTTCTTCAAGGCATCTCCCAAGATCCTTTGCAAACCCAAAGAAATAATTTCACAAATCTAGAAGATCAATCAAATCCACAAGATCAACCTTCACTTCCTACCTTCACCCAAGTCCTGGTGCAAAGTGCCTCTAGTTCAACACTCGGTATACATACTCAAGAACAACTAAGCTCTGATATAATCCAATGCAATGAGAATTTGAGGGTACCCAACCTAGAGGTAATCTAGATCCCTATAAATAACCATATAGTGGAAACACAATGCATGCAAGATTTGACACCAAACACAACTCTTTATTCATAAAATAATTTTTTTACATGCAATGTGCCAAGTTGTAAGGCCTTCTTGTTTATGACCAAATTCAATAGAAAATCACAAAAATAGTTCTGTAAGATCCCTCAAGATCTAACTCAAGTCCTAGCTATTCAAAACTCACACTCTAGTAGAAACCTCAAAGGAAGATCTCCACTTGTGCTTGCAAGCCCACCACATAATCCCCTTGTTTCCCAAGCCTCAACTACTAGCTCTTCAAAGTTTTCTCATCTACCACATCCTCTTCTCCAAGCTAGATGATTATGTATTAAGAAAACACCAGACCCCTTACTTATACCCAATTAAGCAACAAGTCAGCCTAGTAAGCTACAAATGAAATAAACCCTTACATTAAATACATGTTGAGCCACAAGTTGGCCTCCAACAAATATTAAATAATAAATACATTAAAAGGATTACAACACTTGTCAAATACATCAAGAAAAATTAACCAAGACCAAAATAGGACCACACAAATACATACAATCACTCCATATCATGACCTTAATGAACATACATGAAATGCTCCAACTTGATCAAGAAAATCTACAAGAACGTCATCCCACAAGCCATACTACTGAGCATCATCAAAACCAAAAGCATCACTGAGCTCCCAAAAGCATTGTTAAGAAACATAGTACATGTTGAAAAATAGTAGATGATGAGCTCCTTCAGTGACCAAGTCCTTCCAATGACCAAGCCCCCTTTAGTGACCAATCACCTTGGCCAATACTGTGCCCAATAACATATGAGCATCACTCTTTTGTAATTGAGTCAACAATTCCAAGCCGAAATGCCTCCAACATGCAGGATTTCCAACTACCCTAGGATTCTCTTGCATCAATTCATTAGGGTCATATCCAAGCCTCCCAATAACTCATTTTGAACAATTCTTAGAAGAAATTAACAATGAGGGAATTTTCTACATCAAAGTTCCTTGCTCCTGCTATAACCATTGCAATTATATTTATATTAGAGTGAAATCTATTAGGGTAGATGATATATTGAATACTAGGGCATCAAGCCCTAACCTCTACATGACATTGTTTCTCATAGGCACACATTACCTAATTTTATACAACTTAATTGGGGCATAAAAATCCATGATCTGTGACATAGTTTGAAGCTTTATGGGAGTATCCATGGCTTTGAAGTGTAGAACTAAACTAATTTTCTCTTAGTAATAGAAAAGAAAATTTAGTATAAATATCAATGCTACCGAAGATGGAATGTGTATGTAAGATACATACGTGGGAAGGAGAGAATTTTTAATGATAAGGACATGCCATCTTGGCTTAGGAAAAAGTGGGAAATAAATATTAGAGAGAGTATAAATGGTAAATCAAGCCAAGCATGTACCCATCATAACAAAAGAAAGTTATAAAATTAGGATTTTATTAGTGATAATAGATATTAATAGTTAAGGTGGGTATGGGTGAGGATAGATAATGGCTTTACAAATTTTGCTTGCTCAGTCATTACCTAATTTGTTTGACATGCAACTTAACTCCCTATAAATATGTTTGATAGATATTTTTTAAGTTTACTAGCTAACTTCAAAGCTTTGATAAGAAAAATAATCAATTTTTGATTGGGAATTGACTAATTTCTAAGGGCATTAATTACTATGGTTTAATCTCCCTCTATTGCTACTTGATGAAGGTTCAATTATGAGAAAATCCAAAGACCCTCTATAAGGGCTCTTAAATCAGGTTCCTTGTTTGCAAATCTGCCTATTGACTTTGATAATTTTACAAGAAGTTCACCAAGATGAATTCTAATACAACAACCAATACCACATATCCCAAGGTTTCCTCTAGAGGCACCATCAAAGTTTAGCTTGACCCAATTCTTAGTAAGAGGGGACCAAACACACTATGCTCTTTTCCCCTTACTTCCCTTACCTCCCTTACCATAAAATAAAGGAAGTTTTAATCTTGGCCACCAATTTCTCATATTATCATCCCAAGGAGACATTGACACTATTGACCCATTATGTCTTTTTTTTTTTTCGCAATTTAAGATTTCAATAGTGGATACCTCTATTTTGACAGTAAGTTAGAAGACATACTCATTTTTTTTTATAGATTCACCTATTTCTCTCCTTCAATAATTCCCAAATGGTGATAGAAGGATAAATGATCCATAATCCATGAGAGAAACTTCTTTTGTTCAACTTAGGCCATGAATATAGTAAAATGGACATATTCTTGTTAGGAAAATCCAACACGTAGTTCATTTTGTTACAAAGCTAGTACCAAACAACTATATCATATGAGCAATTTGGAAGGATATGGTTAGCATCTTCATCAGCCAATATACATAAGGGACACCAAGAAGGTCCTTCATAGCTAGTTCTCCTTATTCTATCTGTAGTCAAGATCTTTTTTGGAGAACTAACCATAAGAAGCCTCCATATTTGGGTAGACATAAGGGATCCTAACACAAGGTTTGGGTAATCTCCACCTTATGTGATTCCTAAGACTAAATGTAATTATAACCATCTTTAGATTTATATTCACCATTTTTAAAAATCCATCAATTAGAATCTCCTATTGTTTAGTTAAGGTAATATTTATTTCTTTTAGTAATGCATTAAGGCTTCCAGCTTCCTTAGGGGGATATAGAAAATAAATAATGACTTTAATTTCTTTCCCTTTAGAGAATTATCATCTTTGTCCACATAATTTATTAGATAGGGACCAAGGCTTCCTTCCAAAATTTTTCTAGTTCACTAAAGACTTTCCATATTTGTAATTATTTGATAACCTCTTCAGGAATCCATCCAGAAATGACTTTTGAGTACACCATATTTTCCATGTATTTTTAGTAAGGATAATGGATATGAAACTAAGAATATAGTTGTATAAGTAAGAACCCTTTGGTGGATTTTTGGCTCTAAGGATATTGAATGGATCATTTGGATTTAGATATTTGTTGTAGAGAACTCTATCCCATTTTAAGTTGGGAAATCTAATCATTCTCCTAGCCCCAAGAGCCATGGCTTGATCTTTAGGTTTCTAATTCCAAAGCCTCCGTCAATCATAGGTTAGAATACATTTTTCCATGCCAAGAGGAACACTTTCTTATTACACTAAGAGCCTTGTCAGAGGAAATATTTTAATATTTTATTAATACTATTCCTTTTTTGTGCTGCTAGATCAAAAACTACTAGTCGATAGCATGACAAGCTTGACAATAGTGACTTGAGCAAGGTAATTCTTCCTATTAAAGACAATCATTTACCTTTTGAAGACTAAATCCTAGATTTGACTTTTCCTAGAAGAATATCCCAACTGGAAGAAATTCTTCTTCCCAATTCTAATTGGTTGCTTGAATGTTTTCAAGAGATAGAACCCTTTTTAATATTTAGAGTTGTATTGATCTCGTTTTCCATAACTTCATTATTAGTGAACAAGATTTTTTTTTATTTGGACAGGTTGATTTCTTGTCTAGATGTTGACATGCAGATATGAAGAATCTATTTAAAGGATTTTGCATCCTTGATGCTAGCTTCCCCATATAACACTATATCATCCAAAAAAATGTTTGTGGTTTATAGAATATTTCCCATTGGATAATTAGATACCTTTAAGAGGATGATTTGATATGTAGATCCCAAAATCCTTTCCTAGCGATATGAACATTAGGATGAAGAGAAATGAAGAGATAGAGTCCCCATTTTTGAGGTATCTAGAGGATGACCAAAAACCTTTAGGGGTTGACTTAACCAAAATAACAAAGTTAAAAGTGCATATACTCTCAAAGATCAAGCCAATCCATTGATAAGAGAAACCAAAGGATTGCAATAATTTACAAAGTAACCTTCAATCCACCTTATCATAGGCATTACTAGTATCTACTTTGATAAGAATACCTAGAGAACCATTATATACTTAAGAGTGTGGATAGCTTCTTCTTGAGAAATGATTACTCCATCTTAAATGGATCTACCCAGAAAAAACCCTATGTGTTCCTTAGTAATGAGATAGGGATTAATTTTTAACATCTAGTTAGCCAATATTTTGGATAGAAATTTATAAAGAGTGTTACAGAGTGGAATTGGCAAATAGTCCTTGAAACATTCTATTGAATAATGTTTGTGAAAGTGCTAGAATAGTATGGTTTACTTCTTTGAGTAAAACACTAGAGTTTCTAAAGCCCTCCAAGTATTTTGCAACTTCATCACCCAAAAGTTGCCAACATTTTTTAAAAAATTGGGCTACTAAGCCATCAGACTCTAGGGATTTGTTAGGGTCCATCTGGAAGAGGGATACTGCGATGTCCTTCTTGTATTTTTTTCTCAATAAGGTTTTGTTATGATCTTTTTAAATCAATTTTGGAATGTTATTTAGGAAGGAATTTCAAAAAGATAGAGAAGATCCTCTCAAAGTGTTCAAAATGTTTTCATAGAAAGATACCACCTCAAAATAAATATTTGAGGTCTTTTCCAACATTGTATTTTCATTATTTTTTATTTTTGAAATTTTATTGTTGTCCCTTTTAGATTTGTTACTATTTTTTTATTTATGTCCCTTTCCTTTAACCAAGTCTTTCTACATTTTTATTTTCAAAACATTTTCACTTTAGCTAGAATGTTCTCTTATCTCATCCTAAGATATTTTTACTTAAGATGTAGGCATTCATCCATTCCTCTCTTCATAACTTCTGAGTTAACACTAGCCATGTCTAACTCAATCTTAGCCTTAAGAAAAAAGATCTTACCAAATTTAATTTAATTCCATTGAATTTAAGCTTTTGCTTAATTATTTTGATTTTTTCCAACCACCTTATGCATTTTGGTGCTCAAAACTTCTATGATAACTTGCAAATATTTAAGTTATTTGAGTAGCGATTCATCTTTGAACTACATCAACTCAAATTTAAATAGATTTCTATTCAAGGAACCCCATAAGTCAAGTGTTATAGAAACTAGGTAATGATATAACCCAGAGAAAGGAAGAGTTTCAGATTCCAAATGAGAGACCTTGGTGGGGAAGTTTGCTAATATAAAAAACCTATCTAGTTTCTCTACTATTTGACTAAAGCCCTACCTTCTATTTTTCCATGTAAAAGAATTATCTTTATATTTTATTTCCAAAAGGGAAGATTAGGTAATCCAATTATTAAAATCCATTGAAGCTTGTGATAATTTTTCCAAGCCTCATCTTTTCTGAGGAGGTTCGTATTGTATTGAAATCCCCTCTTAGTATATAAAGGGATTGGTAGGACTACATATAATGATCGGTATCTCACCATAGGCTCCTTTTGTGTGGTATGGGAGTAGGCCCATAAATTTTAATTAAAGTAAACTGGACATTAAAGTTGAGACCATTTATATTAGAAGATATCTAATATATTTCAATTCTTAGGAGAATAATACTCACCATACTGGGGTTACAGATAATTTTCAAACCACCGGAGGCCCCTATGCCTAAACTACTAAATATTTCTCCCATCCTTTTCTTGAAAGAATTTAACTCCTAGCTTATTTTGGTTTATTGAAAATTTCAAGTTTATATTATTGATAGAAATAGGTAATACTAAGGGGGTGGGGGTGATGAATCATCATTATACAAATGTTTTCCCACAACTGTAAATTGTTAATTACTTTATAACATGCATATGAAAGTAATACAACAATGTTGAATATTAAATACAACCATACACAAGAAGAACTCATAATACCATATTTTCTTAACTATAGAAACCTTGGCCAAGGGAAAACCTAGGTGGGGATGGTACCCACAAAACTATCTAGTAAACAAAAGTATCTATTTGAGGATATTGACCCTAATAGAAGCCTATGAAGTACATATAGTGTCTCAATCCTTGTTAGAGGACTAGGCCCTATCAAAAGCATCAACCGTGTTAGGAGTTTCTTCAACCTTTTTAGGAGTTGTTATTACAAAATGTGTGCAAGATGAGCCCACTTCCAAAACATGCAATTATACAATGTCGTTCTTATATACAAAACAAATAGGTACAAAAACCTCTTGTTTTTGTCTACTGGAAATATAATATAGACTGGGTGATTGATAGGGGGAGGGGGTAAATCAAGAACCAATAAAAATTATACTTTAATTCACCAATTAAGAATTCACCATGTAATCTAATCTAATTGCATGCATGAAAGATTAAAAGCAATAGAATATTCATAAAACTTTGACACAATATTGATAACCCGAAAATATTCCAAATAGAAAGTAGAAATGGGGTGGGGATGATACCCACAAGCTTTATTACTATAGCTTACAATTGATCACTTTTGATGATCTATGATATTAGGAGCAATAAGGATTGTTAGGTCCATCTTGTGGAAGGATTTAGAACATACAATGAATTATGCACTCTATTAGGAGATTTGGTATGAGACTATTAAGTTCACCTTGTTAAAGCATTTGACTGATGCACCTATTAGGATGAATTAGTGGCTGATCGTTGATCTACAACTTAGTTTTTTGAATGAGATTCCTTTGAATAAAAATGATCACCTAGCTATGATAGATAAGTCTCTACTTCTTCTTATACTTCTTGTAGCCTTATTTTAATTCACACTCATCTACTTCTTCTACTTGTTCTCATTGATTACATTGGATATAAAAAGATATATTTCATATATATATACCAATCCAATTAATTACCTTCTAGAGTCAACGAAAATACCAAATTCAAAAAATCTTCACAAAGTTAGCACAGTGTTATAACTCAGGTTTTGAAGACCACTTGGTGATGTTATAACACTTGACAACACTTGTAGATGCTTGAAAAACTCTAGCACTCAGTTGATGTAGATGCTTGCTCCATACATATCACTTGGAGCAATAGGAACTCGGTCAACACCAGATGACTTGATGAATATTGAAGAACTCGATAGACTCAATTAAAAAAGCATGGTTTAATCAATGCTACCTTCATTCACTTGATTAACACAAAAAGAACAGTAGACACTATAGACCTCGATTAACACTATACTTTTTCTTAGATGCTTGGTAGATAATATGAAGCTCAACATGAAAATCTACTTGACTGGCTTGGTAGCAACAAAAATACTTGACTTACATTTCTAGCAGTACAATAAACTCGGTAGAAACTATAGAGGTTGGTAGAAATGTAACCAAGGGTTAAGTCACTAATAAACAAATGATCTGACTATTAGATCAACAATCTCCCCCTTTTGGCATTTGTAACCAAAATACTTATCATACCAAAAATATAAATACTCACAAATCAAGTCAAAACTCAACCTATCAACAATTTGGATCTTCAACTTGGTTTTGACTATTGTCTACTGCTGCTACTACTCGGTAACCTCTGACTCTATTTTTTTTATTTTTCAAAAAAAAATATTGAAAACATGTTTTCTAATTTGTATATACATCTTTCATAATGTACATATGATTTACATTTACATTCCCCCTTTTTTGACACAAATATCAGAAAAATGCATAACTACAAGGTAATACAAAAATGGAACAAGAAATTACTATGAAACTTTAAAATTATGGGCATAGTCTTTTCCTAATTCTCTTGCAAAACTTTTGATGCATGTAAGGCTATTTTCACTTCTAATGAAAGTTCCCTCATGTGATCAGCTATGCAGAAATTGTTATCATGGATCAATGTCATTGCTTGTGTAATATGTTTTTGCATTACATCCATGTTGGGAAGGATCATGCCTTGAATTTATGCAAGTGTCACCCTTATCCTAGCTTCTTCCCTTAACAATTCAGCTTGGAGATTTTTCAAATACCCAATCTTTACAAAATGCACAAAACTGTAGCTAGGGTCAAATGATAATTGATGTGCACTTGCCTTCAAATCAGCATTTATCTTGGCTAGCTTATCTTTTATTTCCATTTTAGAGTTAGATATATCACTTAACTTTACAAACAAAGTAACAACACTATTTACAGATACTTCAAATTATCAAAAATAATAGACAATTCTACTTGGTCAATGGCTATTGTAATGTTCCTATCTTTTTAGCATCTCAGTGGAGCTCTTAGCCTTTACAATCTTTGAAGGCTAAGTGGAAAAATAAGGAGAAATTGATTAAATTAATTTCTTATAAAGTCATTAAATAAATTAAAATTAAAAGGTGAGTTTATATTTAATTAATTTAATTTTCTAGAAGCACAACTAATTATTGTATTGGAAAGGGAGAAGCTTCTAGAGAATGCAATTAAATAATATTTTATTTCCTTCTAAAAGGGTGAAGGAAAAGAATAAATAGGGAGGGCAGCCCCACTGTTGAGCATTGAATGTGTTGCCATCTACTCTTTTGGATAGCTTGTGGAGCCAATGGTTTCTGCAATTGTTATATTGATCATTGGGAATGAACACTTCCATTGATTTGCATAAGTAAGTTGGTCAAATATCTTCTGAAGGCTTACAACTATTGGAGAAGACAAATCTGCCTTTTCATTGTGCCAATTTTGTGGCCTAGGACTAGCTTTGTGCAGTAAGGAATAAGTTGGATTTTACTCTAGTAATTTGCTACAAGAAAATTCATGTTTTTGGAGAAATTTTAGGTTTTTATCTACTACATTTTGCATTGTTTGAGAGTATATATTTAGGGCATTGGTAGGGTTTGTAAAATCTATTATAATCTAGTTTATATTATAATTTTATGTCAAAATTTGTTTCCCTAATGTCTTATTGATGTAGATGCATATTTTCCTATTTGTAATCAATATTATTCAAAAACAATTGCATCTTCATTGTTAGTTTTTTGCTCTATTCTTTGGAATCATATTTATTAAGGTTTGGCACTAAGAAAGAAATCAAAATTTACATATGCAATATATCTCTTGTTTGCAAAGTATTTGACAAAATGTCAAACAATTGAATTTTAGAAGGATTTGGTGTTTCATGAAGTTATAACTTGTTGGGATTATTACATTGGTATCAGAGCTAAATCATACCATCCTAAGGGTTTAGCAATCACATGCAACCACCTAGGGTTGGCTCTTATAGATTTTACACTTGTAGGTGAGACTTGTTTGATAGAGAACAAGATTTTGATAGGTAGCTAGACACCATGGATGACAAGCAAGAGTGTAGCCCACCAAGAGACAATAGGAATGAGGATCATAAAATAAGAGAATTTTTTAGTGAAATACCACCTAGTAGACCTCCAAATATAGGTATTGAGCATTTTATTGAGTTAGAGGAGGATACTAAACCAATCATGATCACACCCTATAGGAATCCAAAGAGATTAAAGGATAAGATCGAGAAAACCATCAAGGAACTACTTTCTATGGTGCACATTAGACCAAGAAAGTTGCCTTTCAATTTTTTTGTGGTTTTCATGAAGAAAAAGGATGGAAATTTTATGATTTTCATAGATTATAGGGTCTTGAAAGAGAAGACTATAAAAAATAGGTACCACATCCCATAGATTGATGAGTTATTAGATGAGCTACATGGAGCATGTTTCTTCTCCAAAATTGATTTGAGATTAGGCTATTTTCATATCTGAGTCAGAGAATAAGATATAGAGAAGATGGCATTTAGATGTCATTGTGGCCATTTGGAGTCTATAGTTATGCCATTTGGGCTAACTAATGCCCTAGCTACTTTTCAATCCACAATGAACAGGGTTTTTCAGCATCAGTTGAGGAGATTTGTGTTAGTCTTCTTTGATGACATCCTGTTGTATAATAGGCCATGGGACAAACACATGTGGCACTTAGACACTGTGTTGAGAATTTTGAGCATGGAGTTCTTGTATGAAAAGGAGTCCAAATGTGATTTGGGATTATCATAGTTATTATATTTGAGTCACATTATCAGTGCTCAGTGAATACACATGGATCCTAAAAAGATTAGTGTTATTATTGAGTGGCCTACTCCAGTGAACCTAACATAGTTGAGAGGATTTTTGGGGTTGTGTGGGGTCTACAAGATCTCTATTAGTAAATATTTTAGGAATACAATACCCTTGATAGAATTGATGAGAAAAGGGGCTTTCTTATGGACTCTTGAGCCACAAGAGTGTTTTGATAAATTCAATAAGTTGATGAGTTCTTGTCTAGTGCTAGCATTACCAGATTTTAACAAACCTTTTGGGTTACACTGTGATGCATTTGGAAAAGGTGTTGGAGCATTGCTTATGCAAGACAAGTGCATGATTAGTTATGAGACACTAAAGCTTAACGGACTTGAAGGAGCTTTAGAATTTATGATTAGGAAATATTGGCCATAATGCATGCTTTAGTCAAATTCAAGAAATATTTAGTGGGTAGAAAATTCAACATAAAAAATAACCACAATAGCTTGAAACATTTTCTAGGGCGGTGAGATTTTAATGATAAGAAAAAAATTTGGGTAAGTAAATTATAGGTGTATGATATTGATATTACCTATTCAAGGGGACACAGAATGTAGTAGTAGATTTGCCTTGTCATGAAGACCCCACTTGTGCTTGATTCTAGATATATCAGAGGATTGGAGACATTTGATCCTTGCAGAGTATGCAAAGGATACATGGGCATCGAGATTCATAGATTGATTGATTGAGAATAGTAATTTCACCCTTGTGAATGAGATCATCATTTACAAAGGGAACATTTATCTAGTGCTAGGGTCAAAGGTGAAGAGGATGGTGTTGAGAGTTTATCATGACTCACCTATGGTAGGACATAGAGGTGTTTACAAGAACTACCAATAGATTCATGATCATTTTTCATGGAAAGGGCTCAAAGATAAGGTGTTGCAATATGTTAGAGAGTGTCCTACTTGTCAGCAAAATAAATAGAAGCACTCTTACCTAGCCAATGTACTTAAGCCACTTCCAATTATTGATAGGAAGTGTAGTGCTTATCCATGGACTTCATCATAAGACTACTAAGAGCTCAGGGTAGAGACTATATATATGTTTTTGTTGATCAGATTACAAAGTTTGGTCACATTTTCCTAATAAACACTACATATAGTACTACACAGGTGGTAGATTTATTCTTCAGAAAGGTATTTATGTTTCATGGTTTACCTCAAAGCATTCATAGTGATAGGGATAGAAGGCTTATGAGTCACTTCTAGTAGGAGTTTTTTAGATTATGTGGGATAGAAATAACTCTAAGTACTAGATACCAGCCCCAAATAGATGGTCAGATAGAGATAGTGAACAAATGGGTGGAGGGAGACCTTGAGAATTACATAGTAGGGCAACAGAAGGCTTGGGTTAATTGGATATATCTATGCGAATATTTTTATAATTCCACTTATCACATATCTATCTAGATGTCACCATTCATGGCATTATATGGATATGAGGCACCCAATTTTATGGATTTGTTACTATTAGATAGTATACTACCTAGTGCTAGAGACATATTATAGGAGAGTTAGGATATTGTGAAGGCTCTTAAGCATAATATCACTAAGGCACATAATTAACAGAAGTAGTATATTGATTAGAAGAGAAATGAGCAAACTTTTGAGGTAGGTGATATGGTATAACTGATGTTGCAGCCTTACTAACAGTCCACTCTCAAGAAGAGTGGTGCTGAAAAACTTAAGCCATATTATTATGGACCTTTTAGGGTGATCAAAAGAGTTGGAGAGGTGGCTTACAAGTTAGATTTACTAGCAAAGAGTAGAGTTCATATATTTTTTATTTGTGACATCTCAAAAAGGCATTAGGACACTAGATTGTTCCTTATACAATGCTTCCACCCTTGGACGATAAGGGGAAATTGGTTTTGTTACTAGAGGCTATCATTGAGTTTAAGGAGAGGAATTTGAGGAGATGTACTATTAGGGAGTACTTGGTAAAGTGGAAGGACCTACTAGTAGAAGATGCTACTTGGGAGAATGAAGAAATTTTGCAGCATCCAAAGTTGAGATTTCCTTGGGGACAAGCAATTTCAAGAGGGGAGGACTATAATGTCCACATATTTTTAGCATCTCAGTGGATTTCTTAGCCTTTACATTCTTCAAAGGCTAAGTGGAGAAATAAGAAGAAATTGATTAAATTAATTTCTTGTAAAGTAATTAAATAAATTAAAATTAAAGGGTGATTTTATATATGTCGGTGTAAATACATATGGGTGATCCCACAATAATGGGTTCCACTTTTTGACCAATTTTGACACTGAAATCAATATTTTTGCAACAAACGTCACGTTCAAGTGACTATATCTCCAAAACTATAAATAATTTCAAGATGACACAAACTAGTGATTTTGAGTACTTTGTTCCTACTTTGTAACCATATTTTTTAATTTTAAAAAAAAAATTATTTATGTCAATTTTTTTTATCTCCTCCAAAAAGTGGTACATAATAAAATTCAATATTTTAAAAAGTGACAGTCCGCTTGACACACAACTTTTTTTCTAGAAATGATAATGAAGTAATTCTTTTGGCGTTGGATTTGTAACATCAATATCCAGTGTCTGCATTTGGTTTGATTTATTTTTGTTGAATATTGTATAGTTTATGAAGTTTTGAAGTGACATGAACCGTAATTCAGACATACGTTCCATTTGACACAAATAATTTGAAGTTAATTTATCATAAACCATTTTTATTTTTTTTGAATAGAAAGGTATCTCAATAAGCCACTGCCTCCATATTTTTCAAAAAAAAATTGACCTAATTTACTAATTTTCTCGAGGTGTCAAATTCGGTTGATGTTCAATCAATAATGAACCTATAATGAGTTAAACTCATATTTGAAAGTCTTAATGATTAAATTATGTAATAAAATTATAGTCATTGGAAAGCTTGCTCTGAGTAACACATTTTGAAATTTTTTATTTTATAGTAGGAGATCATTCTCCTGTATTTATGGCAGTCAAAAGAGCAAAAAAAGAAAGAAAAGAAAAAAAGGTTAAAATTTTTGTGATTTTGCATGTTCGTGCAAACATGGTGTTCACGCAAACACCTTTACCATGTTCGCGTGAACCTATGTTCACGCGAACATGCAAATCATGTTTGCGTGAACATATATATCACATATGTTCGCACGAACATACGAAATATGTTTGCACGAACATGATTAAAAAAAAGGTTCGCGCGAACACTAAGTGTGTCCACGCGAACATATGGTAAACTCAATTTCTGATTTTACAATTTTTTTCATTTTTGTTCATCCCACTAAAGTAGAACCCATTATTGTGGGTTCACCCATATTTACTATTTATACTTTACTTAAGTTTACTTAGGTTAAAGCATTAGTTTATTATTTATTTGGTGAGACATTTAGAAGTTTGTGTACTTTTATGAGTTGGCATGTTGACAACACAGAAGTAAGAAACTCTAATTGAGCCCATGGTGTCTACAACACTAGAGTTTTCATAATTAACTGAGTTTTCATGTAGACAACACAACTATTTGTACTCTTATTTTAGCACATGGTGTCTATAATATTATTTTGTGTGCCAAACCTTTCTAGGCTTATCCTCTCATCATCACACTTACTCATGTACTTAATGGAGGATAACCCACACCTAGTGGACGTGTTCCTAGTTGTATGACTTTTCATGATGTTGATTTCTATGCATTCTAGAAGCATTCCAAAGGGCTTTATATATAAGCACTCCTAGTGTACTTTGACATACATTGAATTAAATAGTACAAAATCAATTGTGGATATTGTTATTCTAATCATACCTTGTTGGTCTATTGTTGTGCTTGTGTTTGAGTTCCTTGATCTTGGGTGAATTTTTTCATAAGGAAAATTCTTACGTAGTATCAGAACTTGGGGAGATTCTCTTCATATAGCCATTCAAGACCATTCTTTCTTCAGCACCTCAACCTAGATCCAGAGAATCTACAAAAATTAGGAGCATCTAGAGCCAAAATAGACCTTGCCATTGTGTCCAAAACATCAATTCAGTGAAAATCATATATAAATTTTCTTATACTAGGCCAAAATTGATTTTGAGGAAAAAAAAATTTCAAACTGGCACCCGAAGGCCCGATTTGCAAATCTAGTATGATCTATTAGATCTGCACATTTCAATTATTTCAGATCTACAACTGTTTCTTCTCTGTAATATTTTCAAAATTTTGGAATTTTTTAAATGTTTTTTGGCTAGTTGGCCTTGTAGACAATTTTTTTTGTAGGAACTAGGCAGTGACACCCTGGCCCCTATATAGAATATTCACAAAGAATATTCTATTACATTTGGTGATATTTATCACATATTTTCCTGGCAGTCTGCAATTACATAGTGGCTAATCTATCAAAGATTACCATGCGGTGGCAAGAACTTGGCACACAAACCACACTCTTGGAAGTTCTTGTTACAATCCATCCATAGCCTTCAGTTTTTTAATGCCTTTGTAATTAGTTTACCCATGCATGTAGGACTAATAAAAGGCAACCCACCTGTTGTATAATATTTGCAACCCCTTGTAGCTCCATCTTCTGTGGTCTTTGGCATTCCTAGCTTATGTTTTGTAGTTCCCCATCACCATTGGAAGACTTTGGCACCAAAAAGAAAAATTTAGTGCACTGTCAAGGTTCTTGCCCACCACATTCAAATTCTTGATGGATAGTGAAGGTTTCTAGTTTGGTCCATGTGGCCCTCTGTAACCCTACACATGTGGCAATCACACATTAGGTAGCAAGCTCACACCACTATACATCCAGTCAGCATATGTCAAACACATCACCATCCACATCTATGGGTTCCATACAATTTCATACACTAACATTATCATCTATATAGTATGTTGTCATCATTAGTCCACTATCCTAAATTTGACAACTATTTGGCCATCATCAGGGAGAAAAATAGAATTGCTGAAATGGTTGTATGACTATCAAATTCAACCCCATCTTTTGCTAATCCAACCCCTCTCCAGATTGATTTTTTATTTGATAGTCCAACTTTGGGAGGCCATATCTCAGTCACCTAGACTCCAAATCAGGTGCAATTTTTTTTTATTTTGGCTAGAATTTTCTAAACTTTTTATTGGTGTAGTTCTTTTCTAGTTTTGGTAAATGGATTTTTTAGAAATTGCATCTTTTGGTGATTGTACCTATCCAATCTTATAATTTGTGACTTTAAATGCTCTGTATGGGCTCATCTGGACATGAAAATAGGTTCTATATTTTTTTTAAGTGTGTTACTTTTTGACTACTTTTGAGATCTACAATCATATTGTAGGGTTGTGTGGACAAAAGTGTCACATTTAGAATTAGGTCCTTTTTTGCATTGTAATACTTTGATATATCTTTAGAATTGTTGTATATTTGAGATACATTATAATGTTCCAATTTTGAACTCCATAAGGAGGTTGTAAAAAGGCAAAGTCAAAAGTCCACCAAGGCCAAAATTGTCAAGTGGCCATTGTAAATGCACTACAATAAAGTGTCAAAAGCATGTTTTCTTTTCTTTTTTTTGGGGGCAAGAGGGCGGGGGGGTTTCTTGATTGAGTGAAAAGGGGTGGTGTTCTTGGTTTTGTGTTCCTCATTTTCTATTATTTTCTTTCATTTTCTACATCATGGAAAATTTTAAGTTTCCAAAATTAACTCCACATAACTATGCTACATGGTTCATTAAAATGTGGTGTCACTCAATGCATAAAGGAGTTTCTCAATATGTAGATGGTACCCTTCCTAAACCAACAAGTGATGAAGTATCTACCAGTGAAATCATTAATTGGTAAATAATGGATAAGAAAGCCCTAGGTGATATTTGTTTGGAGGTTGAAGACAAGATCATATATCAAATTTAGAAGTCTCATACATCCAAGGAAGCTTGGGATACCCTCCAAAACCTATATGGTAAAGTGTCTGAGGAAGATGTTTTCAAAACTGAAGATGAACTTGTCTCCTTAGATCCAAAGACATTTGATTCCATAGAGGATTTTATCATAAAGGTGAATGAATTAAGAACAAAGCTTGATGATTTTGGGAGTCCTATTAAAGATGATAGGATAATCTATCTCATTCATAATAAGCTACCATCTGAGTACTTCACATTTGTTTCTTCGTATAACACCTCAAAGACTACATTAGGGTCTACATATCAGAAAGTCTCTTTTGATCACTATGTTATACTATTGTATGAAGAAGAAAAGAAGTTTAAATCAATGGGGATTTTCAATTTTCCCAAGTCAAAGGCATTGGTGGAAAATAATGAGGGTTCTCAAAACTTAGCTAGACAATCTTCAAATAAAGGAAAGGGCAAGAATAAGAAGTGTAAGAATAAAAAATTAGAGGATGTAGAAAAAAAAACACCATCATCAAATCAATAAGGCAAGTCTTTCTCAAATTCAAACAAGAAGGGAGAAAATAATAAGGACAAGAAAAAGTGTGCCTATTGTAGCAAGATGGGTCATGATGAACATGAGTGTTATCATAAAAAGATTGATGAGTTAATGACCATCATGAAGAAACATTATGTTCCACTTCCTAATTCTTATAAGGAGAAAGGATCTTCTTCAAATTCAAAGGAAAAAGGGCAAGCACTCAAGGAAAATTCAAGTTCTTCAACAGAATGGATTCTTGACTCATGTGCCTCATAACATACAGGTTCTTCAAAAGGTGGTTTTTTTTTTCATTAAAGAAGTCTAAGGTACCACACATTTTTGTGGGACATGATACAAAAATCAAAGTTGAAGGGAAAGGAAATGTAGTGATGGAAAATGGAGAGTTCAAAGATGTTCTCTATGTTCCTAACCTAAGTTCTAATCTCCTCTCAATTTACCAAATCACTCACCTTGGAGATGGCCATAAAGTTGAGTTCCTTCCTAAGTTAGTAAAGGTGCTCATTCTAAAAGATGATTCAATGGTTGAAGTGGGGAAGTTAATCATTACAAAAGGTTGTACTCTTTCTCCCACTTTGTACCCAAGTGTCCTTCACAAACCTTATTGACTCAATCCAATTTACACATCCAATTATGGCATAAGTGGTTTGGTCATCTTGCCTTCTGCTATCTTTAGCAACATTGCACAAACAATATGGTCAAAGGTCTACCTAAAATCAAATTTTCCCACAATGAATGTTCAACAAGTTTAGTGGATATGCATCTAGAAGAGAAGTTACATAAAGGGAAGTCTTCAAGAGTGCCAATTGTTCTTTAGTTTGTTCACATGGTACTAGCAGGTCCTTTTGCAGTGACATCAGTTAGCCAGGGTTACTACATACTTACTTTCATTGATGATTTTTCATGCTACACTTAGGTCTACTTTCTTCATCACAAGAATGAAGTGTTGGACAAGTTTCTAGCATTCAAGACTCATGTTGAATAAATTTCAAGGAAATCCATCAAAGTTCTTTAGATGGAAAATGAAAGTAGATATGTGAACAAAAGACTTAAAGACTTTTACAAACTTGAGGGTATTGATCTTTAGAATCCATCAACATTCAATCCACATAAGATAGATGTTGTAGCATAGAGGATATGAAATTTTAAGTCAATGGAAAGTTGCATGATACAAGCCAAGTCTCTAGATCCATCATTTGAAGTCGAAGCAATGAATAGTGCCAATCACATACTAAACAAGTCTCCTTATCTTTCCTTAGATGGAAAGACTCCTTTTGAGGCATGGTTTGGCAGAAAACCAATTGTGACACACTTCAGAGTCTTCAGTTGTCCAACATAGGAAAACATATCTTCTAGGGGATGCAAGGTACCACAACCTAGGCCTTGGACTTTTATTGGATATGAAGACAATGTTAAGGCATATAGACTTATGGATCTTGAGACTCATGATATTTTCATAGAGAGGAATGTACACTTTAAGGAAAGTTCACCCAGCTTATCCTCTACTCCTCTCCACACTTCATACAATTTGAAAACTGATAGTGACACCAATGATAGTGCTTTAAGATATTTAGATACATTGGGTTCTATCAATAGTTGTAGCAAGAGGTCATGACATCAACATACTCCACATGCATACATAGCCATAGTGATAGGTCCAGAACAATAGGATACATTTAGTCTTCCAGCTCTAGCATTGGAGGATGACTACATAGCAGACATTTTAGGTTTGTTCATGGAGTCAGACATAAAAGATTTGGGAGACTTTTTTGATGATATACAACTTCTCTTTGATGGGTCAGATCCTTCTTCAATTGTTGTGAGGCCTCACTCTAACCCTCATGTCCATTCTCTACATGATTAGTCTTCACAAGTTGATATGATTATGGACCCTTATGTACAATAGTTGTAGGAGGTCTCTTTATCATTTTGGGAGACTATTTGTTCTTTGGAACATGTTCTACATACATCCTTGCTAGATCTGCACTTCTTCTTACCAGTCTTAGAAAGAGCAACCATTAGTATCAACATAGGGACAATTGAGTAGGTTTCAGAGACACATTTCATCATTGAGATTCTTTCTACACATAGGGAAAGCATCTCATCTGTACCTTTTCCATTGTTTCTTCCAAAGGGGAGGAATGTTATTCAATGCTCATGGATTAGCTTCTACATTGGAGTAGCTCTCACTGATTGGCACACTACATTTGGGGGGTGGGGAATACCTTGTCTCCTTCTTCTTTTTTATGGGGGGACTTTTTCCTCTTAAGGGGTTTTATCCTTCCACTTCTCTTTTGTATATACTCGATTTATGTCATAACAGGATGGGGGGGGGGGGGGGGGGGGGGGGTTGATTACTCCATCCATCCATGCATCATGTCTTTTTATCTCTCTTTTTGGAGGAGTGTATTTCCTATGAGGTTTTCCCTCTTTCTCCACTTTATGAGAGATTGCATTGCATTATTTACATGGGTACCTAACATGGCCTAGAAGTTAGGACCCATTATGCAACTCATCCTAGTTTTCATAAGCTTAAGGTCATTCCCATAAGTTTCACTTAAGGGGGGGTGTTGGTGTAAATTCATATTTACCATTTACACTTTACTTAAGTTTACTTAGGTTAATGTATTATTTATTATTTATTTGGTGAGACACTTAGGAGTATTCATACTTTTATGAGTTGTCATGTTGACAACATAGAAGTAAGAAACTCTAACTCAACACATGGTGTCTATAGCACTAGAATTTGGATAATTAATTGAGTTGTCATGTAGACAACATAGTTATTTGCACTCCTATTTTAGCACATGGTATCTATAACATTATTTTGTGTGCTACACCTTTCTAGGCTTATCCTCGCATCATCACACTTATTCCTATGCTTAATGGAGGATAACCCACACCTGGTGGACATGTTCTTGGTTATATGACTTATCATGATTTTGATTCCTATGCATTCTAGAAGCATTCCAGAAGAGTTTATATATAGGCACTCCTAGTGTACTTTGGTATACATTGAATTGAATAGAAATAAATCAATTGTGGATATTGTTATTTTGATCATACCTTGTTGGTCTTACAATATCTAATTAATTTAGTTTTTTAGAACCACAACTAATTATTGTATTGGAAAGGGGGAAGCTTCTAGAGAGTACATTTTCTAGAAGTACAAGTAATTATTGCCTTGGAAAGGGGGACGCTTCTAGAGAGTGCAATTAAAAAATATTTTATTTCCTTCTAGAAGGGTGAAGGAAAGGAATAAATAGGGAGGGCAGCCTCATTATTGAGAATCAAATGCATTTCCATCTACTCTTCTAGATAGCTTGTGGAGACAAGGTTTATGTAGTTGTTATATTGATTGTTGGGAATGAACACTCTCATTGATTTGCATAACTAAGGTGGTCAAATATCTTCTAAAGGGTTTTGACTAGAGAAGACAAATTAGTCTTTGCATTGTGCCAAATTAGTGGCCTAGGGACAGCTTCGTGGAGTAAGGAACAAGTTGGAATTTTTTACAGTAATTTTCTACAAGAAAATTCATATTTTTGGAGCAATTATAGCTTTTGATCTACTACTTTTTTCATTGTTTATGAGTAGATATTTAGGGCAGTAGTAGAGTTTGTTAAATCTATTATAGTCTAGTTTATATTAGATTTTTATATTAGAATTTTTTTCCCTAATGTCTTATTGATGTAGATGCATATTTTCTTATTTGTAATCAGTGTTATTCAAAAACAATTTCATCTTTATTGTTAGTTGTTTAGTGTGTTCCTTGGAAGCATATTTATTAAAGATTGTCATTTAGAAGGAAATCAAAATCTACATATGCAATGTATCTCTTGCCTGCAAAGTGTTTTACAAAATGTCAAACAATTGAATTTGAGAAGGATTTTGTGTTTCACAAAGTTATAACCTGTTAGGGTTATTACAGCTATCCTTTGTACTACCTCCTCCAAAACTTTATTCTCAATTTTTGTTTCTACCCTTTCCAGAAGCTTATCTTGACCATTGATGTACTCATTATACTTGTGAACAAATTCACTTAATTGATCCAAAATATGTTGTTTCTCATCAACCTCAATATTCAAAACATCCTCAAATATGCATTTGATATATTCAAGTACCTGGTTTATTTTATTTCTTTCAGCTCTTAGTTTTTTTTTGTCTTTCTCTTTTCTTCCAGAGCTCACTAAGGGTATCTATTGACACAAAAAAATTTACCCTTGCCTAATGCTTTTACCTAAAGGTAACCTTGTATAACAAGAAAAGAGTCTTGAAAGTGTGGGACTTTTTAGTTAGAGATTGAGTCTCTAGAGAAGGTTGACTTCCTTACTATCAAGATGCACCTAACTACTTTTTAAGAGGAAAAGGGAGAAGGAATACATGAAAGAAAACTACCTATTGTAATCTAAGGGGGGTGATACACCAAATAGTATTGTTTAATCTTATCCCTATGCAAGAAAGTGTAGTTCATCAATATAATCCTCAGATACAAATTCTATCACAGCTTTGACTCAACAATAATGCACAAATCAAAAATCAATGAAATGTATAAGGAAGGCACTTCACTCTATATCATTCAAAGACAAATAGACACAACATATAATTGAAGAATGAAAGAAATACATAAATATAAGGAAAATGATGTTGCATGATATATTAATGGAAGAAGGAGATAAAATTGAAAATTATATTGATTCATAGGAAAAAGGGGAATTATAGTAATAGAGCATAGAATACCACTACTATAGAATCAAAGAAAACGACCGACCCCTAGAGGGATTACAAAAATTTCTTTTATAGTTCAAGCATAACTGAGATAACTTCAAAAGCCAAAGCCAATTATGGCCATTAAAGGCACATAGGACAATAACTGCAAATATGGAGAAGATATGATTAACGTACACATCCAAATGTAGGAAATATGATCTTTCATACAAATTTGATCCACAAAAAGATGGAAATAGTGGCCAAAAAAATTTAGATTGGGTAGTTGGATTTATATGGTACTAAAGGAATGAAATCTACATTGAATAGGCATGGAGAACACTCAAAAAAGCAACTGCAAGTAATCTAGGATTTACTCACCATTAAAGAGTTTCTTTCTTTGTTTTAACATGCCAAATCAAATATATCATTAGGTCAACTATATTCAACCTCCACTCTATACCTTCCTGCAATTTCATTGGTCAAAGACCCTCTATCATTTTTGAGCATAGATAAGCAAAACACCTTTTTATGTCAACCAAGGGTTTTATGATCCTACGATCACCTTTTAAGTCAAAACCCCCTGTATCATCTCAAGAAAGGAAATTGGCCTTTACAATCTTATGATCATCAATTTTTCACATGGTTGAGGGTTCCCTTTTAAGCTTTCTCCAATACTAAGACAACAACTTGTCATAGCATCACTAGCATGCATTTTAGCTCCTACGATCTTATGATCGTAGTCTATGATGACATTGGGCATTCCTTTTTCCTATCTTTTGATCTTATGATTGTGACCAACTAACCTTTTCCTTCATCATAACATTGTAACCCTTACTAGTTCCCCTTATAATCTCACAAACAAATACCTTTGAAAATTTACGCTCACCCAATATTACGATGCTACGATACAAACTTTCATTTCCTTATAAGATCACAACCCCTTACCTTTGTCATAAGATCACCACCAAACTATTATTTTCCATAATATCCTTACAATGTCACAACAGCAAGGATGTTGTGAGATTACAAACCTTAACACTTCTACACACGATGCTATTATGAATTGGGTTTGGCTGATTTGTTGACTTCATAGGGTTGCAAGTTAAACCTTCCATGCTTATCAATGGAGTGCATCGATTGAAATGATTAGCCCTCATTCTATGGAATTTTTTGACCCTTGCAACAATCTAAAAAGGAATTTTTTGTAAACTTGGCCCACCATGAAATGTGGTGAATGCTTGTAATCCTACAAAGGGTAAAGTTTGGGAAATTTCAAAATGCAAGGATATGTTAGACATTGATCTACTTAGATTCGATGATAGCAATATGACTGAAAAATCTTGGTGTAGTTAGAACCCTCAAATAAATCAGGCACTACCAACCTATCAAACTACTCTGACACAACCTTATTGTGTGGCCCACCTCTTGAAACTAGTACCACAAGTCCATGTGGTGATAACTTGCTTTCTAGGAAGATTGTGGGTCCTCAGAGGTCTCTTAATGAAAACTTGACCTATAATCATTTGAAAAACTACTTCCACTCCTTCACCACTTAAAATTAAACATTGGCATTAAAAGTTGTGAAGCCACACTAACTGTGGATTTAACTATATTGCACCTCTTTTTTCTTTAATTGAAGATTCCTTAACTCATCAACTAGCCCTATTAACAAGTTAACAAAGAATTTGCATCATCACTATCCCGACCTTAGGTTGACCTTAACCCTCTACAATAATGTGATGACCCTTATATTTTAATTGAAGATGCTCTTCATGGCTTCACAACTTGAAGCTGAGTGTAACATGAAATGAATAACACCTTGCAATGGTAAGAACTTGACCAATAGTGTATCCTCACAACCCTCTTGATAGTTAATCCCTAACTACATGTGAAGATGCGAAACACTAAACTTTGACTAAGATGTTTGACTTTGCAACTTTGCAACTTAACCTTTGAAGTTCATTTCAATGGAGATCATCGATTGAATTGATTTTATTTCATTTGATTAAAATATCTCTTCCCCTTGTGATGATGTGAAAAGGAAACCCTCATAGCCTAGCCCACTCTAACACATGTCACACACTCATATTCTTGTTTTAGTTAATACTTGAGCATTTTCCAAAAAGCACACATATGCCAACCATTGATCTAACTAGATCTAATGGCAAAGGAAGATTAACTATACATGCTTCTAACCATTTTGCAACCTTCATATCCTTAAGCCTTTAACTACCTATGAAGTGTAACGCCCCGCCAAGGGATCCAAAAGAATTAACCTAAAGTTTTACTAAGTTTGCTAAACATTTTTTTTTTTTTTTTTTTAACAAGAAGTATAACGTACACATCAAACACATAGTAGTGGAAGCAATAACATGTAATCATTGACAACATACATTGTAAGTTACATTTCTTAAAGATCCCAAGACGTTGAGTCACGTTTAAATTTAATTAATTCTAAGTCTAACAACTATCACATACATATGAAAGAATAATCAGAAAGTCCCATGTCCATAATATACATTTGTTCCGAATGCCTCTCGGCAAATTAATTCGGAATGCTCAATCATCCACTATACAAGTCACAGGGTATGAAAGGTTTAAAAGAATATACATATGTAAAGATCAAGATACAACATCCTCAAATCCATGATACAAGGTACAGTAAAAATATATGAAACTATTCACCATACATGATACATCCATACATCCATAATGATAAAACATCTATCATAAAATCTAACCATTCGTCATAATAATCCAAGAACATAGTGAAGGTAAAAGCCAATCATGAAATCTCCAGCCACGGTGACCACGGAATGGATCTCAATGGTAAGAGTAAAAGCACTACCACCCGACCACGTGGAACCTAAATGGTCCACTCCCACCACGCTGAGGAGATAGTCTCAAGTCCCAAACAAGGTATCAAAACACAAAACACAAGTACTCTCTAAGTTTGGGAAATCCTAAAAGTATACTAACTCAAGGGTTCCTAAAAAGATCGACATCTAAATCCCAGAGGTACCACAAGACATGTAGGAAACCTAATATGCAAGCAGGAAAGTGTCATCGCAAAAGTCACGTAGAAGTTACCCGAGCAATCCCTTAGGAATCTCGGGTCCCTACTGATCCCTGCAGCCATTAGTATCCTCTCGTACTGACGAGGCATACTATGGAATGCAAGGTCGTAACCAAGCGTTCTCTCTACCCCATCCTAGTTTGTACTAGCACTCAAGGCATGGAAGAGAACATACAATTATCTTATTAGGTTCATTTTCCCTTATTTAGTGTAAATGTTTTCACTTATTAAAACAACTTACAATGGGTTACTCCAGGCAGCCTCTTAGGGCCCCGATCCCCATTGCAAGCCACTTCCCGACTCTACACATAGATAACCTACCCTAGGCTCATGAAATCACAAATCAAGAATCATAATAAAATCACCTCAGTCCTATTAAAGCAACTGAAAAACATCATAAAAGATAAGCCAAAAAATTACATCAGTTCTTCATGAGCAATAGATAAGCATCCAATAATAATCATATAATCACGAAAGTTCTCTATCAGCAACTGAAGGCATCAATGATAAATCACAAAATCCAATGGTTCTCCAATGAGCAACCAGAAAGTATCCCAATAGTAAATTACAATACTGATCAAAGACTCCAAAATGGTCAAGTCAAAACATGACATCATCAAGAACATAACAAACACTTCAGTCCTCTCAAACGACCGAAAAGCAATCCAAGTATAACTGATCGAGACTCAAAAATGGTTATCAATATAACTGATCGAGACTTGAAAATGTTTAAGTCAGGTATCTCAAATACATACACCTCAGCTTCACACAAGGAAATAGAAAGCAACAACCAACAGTAAAACATCTGTATCATAGAGCATACCATCACATCACTAGGGTTGGGTTTAAAAGATCGAGATCAAAACCAACATAACATCACATTCAGATGATCCCCGAGCCTCTGGTAACAACCTGAACTGGTCAAGCTAAAACAAACCTCAAAACCCCAAAACACAAACAACATACATAAAGCAGACCGTAGGTATCAAGTTTGGTTTGATTGATAATATACTATTGAATTAAGGTAACATTTTAGTTTTTTTTTTTCAATGTATGATTCTAATTCAAAAGATTTCTAGATTACCCTACAGGTTGACCCATTTACTTGTTCGAATGAAACTAGAATTACCCTCCCATCATATTTTAAAAGCAATAATTCCACAATTTAATCACTTAGTATTCATCATTAATTACCTTTAATTAAATTTAATTTTTAATTAAATTAATTAATAATTATAGATCTAAACACACATATTAATATCTTCGTTAATTATCAATTTATTAATATTAACCAAAAACTTATTAATAAATTAATATTTACAAACTATATTTAAAATGCATTAATAGTTAAATTATTAAGTGTTAATAAAACTATTAATAAAACATTATTAAATATTAATAAAGTTAATATATTAAAAATGATATATATATATATATATATAATATTAAAAACTTTTTATTAATCATTAACTAAAACTTTTATTAAATCTATTAATAAATAAATATAAAATAAACTACATTTAATATATATAAAAAACTTTAATATGCTTCACAAAGCATATGCGATTTAATAGAATCGCAGGTCACCGACTTATTAATATAGCCATGCGACCACATCATGATTCGCAGGTACTGCGCTCTGCGATTTCGCAGGCAGTGCTTTGCCAAGTAAAGAAAGGTAAGTGGGGGGTGGGGGTTGGTGGCCCTACCCACCCCAAATTTTATATTATAATTTTTATTTTATAATAATAAAAAAAATATGTTATTACATTTTTATTTGAAGTTTATGAAATATATATATAATAATTCACTTAAGAGTTATCAAATATGTTTTAAAATAATTTATTTAAGAATTATATTATATGTTTTAAAACAATTCTCTTCTAACCAGGATATAATGTTTTTAACTTTTATTTTATTTAATATTATTATTATTATTTTTTTATTTTTATTTTTTAAATTTTTTTTTATTTTTTTTATTTTTTTTTTTTTACATTCTCAAATATACTCTGATAGAAAAAATAATATTAACCATTCAAAATTTCAATCTACAATTTTAATTTTTTAAATTTAAAATTCAACCCTTCCCTGTTTAAATCTAGATTTAATTACAATTCTAATTCGACTGAGGGAGAATTGCAATGATATATATATAATCTCGTAACCAGATGAAAACAACATACATGCCCAGATTTAAGTTAACAAGATTAAAAGATTCGTTGTAATGAAGTACAAACAATCAGATGCACAGTCACGAAGAAGACAAGAATATCAAATTGCATAATTCAATCAGTGATCACAACACAAGATCCTACCTCAATCTGATGCTAACACGTAACCAATCAAGAATTGTGAGAAGATTCGCTTCCACAAATTTGCATCCAGATTCGTCCCTAAAAATTTCTCTCCCCAAAATTCGTGTCCAATCTTCATGTCCCCAGAAATGAACCTTCCATGTTGTGATAAGGAGTTTTCTCCTCAAATTGGGGCACTAATTGTGCGTTCACCCGAGAAGACTCTTTGCACAACTGAGTTAACTCCAAATTAACTTTTCTTATCTTTTCTTTTAATTTGCATTCATCTTTTATGCACATTAAGTTGAATTATTAAATAACTTTATTTAATATTCTACTTGACTTCTATTTTTAATCTTTATTACTTTTAATCCCATGCGCACTTTATGAAATTAAATTAACATTATTATTTTCACTTATTTTATCTTTTAATAAATTGAGTGTAAAACAACATCTGATAATCTCTAAAATAATAATACTAATCATCAAACATAAATTGGCCTAAAAGAGTTTGGCAATGATGACAGAAATGCGACTTAGGGGCAGGCACTACATCCACCCCCCCTAGACTTAGGCTTACTCCTGGAAGCCTACAACAAAAGAAAAGCTAAGGACTCACTGAGCGGGTCCCATTGGACCCTTTCCCCTTCTAGGAGGATATGGCTCTACTGAGAACAATACATCACACTTAGAGCAATATGATTCTGGTTTAATAGTAAACCGAAAACCACATTGATCCAACTTTCATCCTTTAACATATACTAAAATAGATTCCCTAAAACATTCTAAACAAGGATCAACATCCAAAATTCATTGGAAAATATACAAGTTATGATGTATAGATAAAAGATACATGTTTTGCAAACAAGATAGTTTCAATTTTCAGTTTACTTAAAATTTCAGTTTAAGTATAATTTCAGTTTTGAAGTCTAAGTGTTGCAGTATGAAAAATATACAACTAAAAGTTTAAGTTTATGTTTCAGTTCAACTAGTTCCAGTTTGAAAAGGATACACATAATAGTTTAAAGTTTTCATTTTTGTTCAACTAGTTAACACTAGTGGCATTCCAATATACCTAGAGCTCCCAATGTAGAAACTCAGGCTCTGATACCAGATGTAACGCCCCACCAAGGGATCCAAAAGAATTAACCTAAAGTTTTACTAAGTTTCCTAAACATTTTTTTTTTTTAACAAGAAGTATAACGTACACATCAAACACATAGTAGCGGAAGCAATAACATGTAATCATTGACAACATACATTGTAAGTTACATTTCTTAAAGATCCCAAGACGTTGAGTCACGTTTAAATTTAATTAATTCTAAGTCTAACAACTATCACATACATATGAAAGAATACTCAGAAAGTCCCATGTCCATAATATACATTTGTTCTGAATGCCTCTCGGCAAATTAATTCGGAATGCTCAATCATCCACTATACAAGTCACAGGGTATGAAAGGTTTAAAAGAATATACATATGTAAAGATCAAGATACAACATCCTCAAATCCATGATACAAGGTACAGTAAAAATATATGAAACTATTCACCATACATGATACATCCATAATGATAAAACATCTATCATAAAATCTAACCATCCGTCATAATAATCCAAGAACATAGTGAAGGTAAAAGCCAATCACAAAATCTCCAGCCACGGTGACCACGGAATGGATCTCAATGGTAAGAGTAAAAGCACTACCACCCGACCACGTGGAACCTAAATGGTCCACACCCACCGCACTGAGGAGATAGTCTCAAGTCCCAAACAAGGTATCAAAACACAAAACACAAGTACTCTCTAAGTCTGGGAAATCCTAAAAGTATACTAACTCAAGGGTTCCTAAAAAGATCGACATCTAAATCCCAGAGGTACCACAAGACACGTAGGAAACCTAATATGCAAGCGGGAAAGTGTCATCGCAAAAGTCACGTAGAAGTTACCCGAGCAATCCCTTAGGAATCTCGTGTCCCTACTGATCCCTGCGGCCATTAGTATCCTCTCGTACTGACGAGGCATACTATGGAATGCAAGGTCATAACCAAGCGTTCTCTCTACCCCATCCTAGTCTGTACTAGCACTCAAGGCATGGGAGAGAACATACAATTATCTTATTAGGTTCATTTTCCCTTATTTAGTGTAAATGTTTTCACTTATTAAAACAACTTACAATGGGTTACTCCAGGCAGCCTCTTAGGGCCCCGATCCCCATTGCAAGCCACTTTCGACTCTACACATAGATAACCTACCCTAGGCTCATGAAATCACAAATCAAGAATCATAATAAAATCACCTCAGTCCTATACAAGCAACTGAAAAACATCATAAAAGATAAGCCACAAAATTACATCAGTTCTTCATGAGCAATAGATAAGCATCCAATAATAATCATATGATCACGACAGTTCTCTATCAGCAACTGAAGGCATCAATGATAAATCACAAAATCCAATGGTTCTCCAATGAGCAACCAGAAAGTATCCCAATAGTAAATTACAATACTGATCGAAGACTCCAAAATGGTCAAGTCAAAACATGACATCATCAAGAACATAACAAACACTTCAGTCCTCTCAAACGACCGAAAAGCAATCCAAGTATAACTGATCGAGCCTCAAAAATGGTTATCAATATAACTGATCGAGACTCGAAAATGGTTAAGTCAGGTATCTCAAATACATACACCTCAGCTTCACACAAGGAAATAGAAAGCAACAACCAACAGTAAAACATCTGTATCATAGAGCATACCATCACATCACTAGGGTTGGGTTTAAAAGATCGAGATCAAAACCAACATAACATCACATTCAGATGATCCCCGAGCCTCTAGTAACAACCTGAACTGGTCAAGCTAAAACAAACCTCAAAACCCCAAAACACAAACAACATACATAAAGCAGATCGTAGGTATCAAGTTTGGTTTGATTGATAATATACTATTGAATTAAGGTAACATTTTAGTTTTTTTTTTTCAATGTATGATTCTAATTCAAAAGATTTCTAGATTACCCTACAAGTTGACCCATTTACTTGTTTGAATGAAACTAGAATTACCCTCCCATCATATTTTAAAAGCAATAATTCCACAATTTAATCACTTAGTATTCATCATTAATTACCTTTAATTAAATTTAATTTTTAATTAAATTAATTAATAATTATAGATCTAAACACTCATATTAATATCTTCGTTAATTATCAATTTATTAATATTAACCAAAAACTTATTAATAAATTAATATTTACAAACTATATTTAAAATGCATTAATAGTTAAATTATTAAGTGTTAATAAAACTATTAATAAAACATTATTAAATATTAATAAAGTTAATATATTAAAAATGATATATATATATATATATATATATATATAATATTAAAAACTTTTTATTAATCATTAACTAAAACTTTTATTAAATCTATTAATAATTAAATATAAAATAAACTACATTTAATATATATAAACAACTTTAATATGCTTCACAAAGCATATGCGATTTAATAGAATCGCAGGTTGCCGGCTTAGTAATATAGCCGTGCGACCACATCATGATTCGCAGGTACTGCGCTCTGCGATTTCGCAGGCAGCGCTCTGCCACGTAAAGAAAGGTAAAAGGGGGGTGGGGGTTGGTGGCCCTGCCCACCCCAAATTTTATATTATAATTTTTATTTTATAATAAAAAAAAAAAAATGTGTTATTACATTTTTATTTGAAGTTTATGAAATATATATATAATAATTCACTTAAGAGTTATCAAATATGTTTTAAAATAATTTATTTAAGAATTATATTATATGTTTTAAAACAATTCTCTTCTAACCAGGATATAATGTTTTTAACTTTTATTTTATTTATTATTATTATTATTATTATTATTATTATTTTTTATTTTTATTTTTTTAATAATTTTTTTTACATTCTCAAATATACTCTGATAGAAAAAATAATATTAACCATTCAAAATTTCAATCTGCAATTTTAATTTTTTAAATTTAAAATTCAACCCTTCCCTGTTTAAATCTAGATTTAATTACAATTCTAATTCGACTGAGGGAGAATTGCAATGATATATATATAATCTCGTAACTAGATGAAAACAACATACATGCCCAGATTTAAGTTAACAAGATTAAAAGATTCGTTGTAATGAAGTACAAACAATCAGATGCACAGTCACGAAGAAGACAAGAATATCAAATTGCATAATTCAATCAGTGATCACAACACAAGATCCTACCTCAATCTGATGCTAACACGTAACCAATCAAGAATTGTGAGAAGATTCGCTTCCACAAATTTGCATCCAGATTCGTCCCTAAAAATTTCTCTCCCCAAAATTCGTGTCCAATCTTCATGTCCCCAGAAATGAACCTTCCATGTTGTGATAAGGAGTTTTCTCCTCAAATTGGGGCACTAATTGTGCGTTCACCCGAGAAGACTCTTTGCACAACTGAGTTAACTCCAAATTAACTTTTCTTATCTTTTCTTTTAATTTGCATTCATCTTTTATGCACATTAAGTTGAATTATTAAATAACTTTATTTAATATTCTACTTGACTTCTATTTTTAATCTTTATTACTTTTAATCCCATGCGCACTTTATGAAATTAAATTAACATTATTATTTTCACTTATTTTATCTTTTAATAAATTGAGTGTAAAACAACATCTGATAATCTCTAAAATAATAATACTAATCATCAAACATAAATTGGCCTAAAAGAGTTTGGCAATGATGACAGAAATGCGACTTAGGGGCAGGCACTACATGAAGTTGGGCTAACTATTGAGATAACTATTTCAGGTGCTCGCAACCATCTTAAAAGTTAGGCCTTAACTTGGAGAGATGGAGAAAAAATAGGAATGAGTGCAAGATTGCAACTTGAATTTTCAAAAGGATATGGCATGCAAATATGAAAATATTTAAGACCAAGGTTTTGATGTATCCCTTTTAAATTTGCATGCCAAATAAATTTGAATAGTCAAATTTGACTGTTGGTGATGTCTGTCACCTTGGAAATACAAATTTTGGTTGAGGGGGAAGCGGCTAACAATTTTAGTGACTTAGAGGTGATGCTTGCCTACTAAGCATGAGATATATGGCCTTTAGAATTCCATTGGACTAGAGTCACAAAAAATGAAACCTTTACATTGTCTGTATTCTCACAAAATTGTCACCTCTCTACAATTGCAAAAGCCACAAAAAGTTTCTATCACTTACAGAGAATCCTATGGTCATGCACTTATTGAAAATAGGGAAACTAATTTAATATATAAAAAACACCTTAACCTTCTCTAGAAGAAAGGCTTAAGGTGAATTCCATTGACTAGAATCAATAGAACATCACATGTCATCTTCAATAGCTGGAAGGCATTGGTCTATTTACAATCAGTGATAACAAAAGGAATACTCCACATAGCATCAAAATTGGAGTGCCTAGTAGGTTTATCTTTATCTCCATCCCACTTGAGAACAAGGTCCCCCTCTCTAAAATTTATGGCTGTAGCCTTTTTTTCAAAACTTCTTTTGACTTGGTGTTGATGAGCCTCAGGTGTATGCATAGCTTATTGTCTCTTTTCTTCTAATTCAATTAGTTTTGCTAACCTCATTGTCATGGGATCATTTTCTTATAGCTCCTATTGATGACCTAATTTGAAATAGGCAAAGTTTAGCGAAATAGGAAGCTTGGTTTCTCTTCCATATACCAGGATGAAAGGTGAGTTCCCAATTGCTCTCTTTGGTGTAATTATGTTAGCCCAAAGGGTAGTCTTCAACTTGGCATGCCAACTCCTTTGGTTATCTTCAATTTTTCTCTTCATGATTCTAATGAGGTTCTTATTAGAGGATTCAACCAAGCCATTCCCTTGGGAATAGTAGTTTGAGGAAGTGCTTAAATATATCCCATATTCTAAAGCCTAGGAGCATATATGAGATCCAACAAAAGATTTAACATTATCTAATTTAATAGTTCATAGAACACCAAATCTAGTCACAATTCCATCAAAAAATTCAACCACTAAAGTCTCCATTGCATTTTTAGAGCTATTGCCTCTATCCATCTTGTGAAATAATTTGTGGCTACCAAGGTATATTTGTGTTCACTACTAGAGGGTGGATTTATTGGACCAATAAAATCCAAACTCCATTGAGCAAAGGGTTGGTCAACTTGGTTGGGATGGGGAGGAAGGGTAGCCAATCTTTGATTTCCTAAGAAGAAAGAACATTTCTCACATTTCCTCACCCACTTATGGCAGTCATTGAATAAGGTTGGCCAATAATAGCTAGCACTCGTTATCTTCATTGCAATAATTCTAGTTAAGAAATAACCACCAATAGGGCCATCATAGAACTCTTTTAATAATCTACTAATTTGGTTAGTCTTTATACACCTTAATAGGACTCCATTTGAATACTTCCTAAATTTTATTCCATCCACCAAGACATAGGGAATAGCCTACAATCTAAATTGTCTTCTCTTGGCTATATCTAGGCCTTGCGGATATCATCATTCTATTAAGAAGGTAGTCATGTCATCAAACCAATCATTCTGATCTTTATTCCCCACTAGTTGCTCATCTTGAATTAAGAGGAAAACCTCTTCACCTATTTCAAAAGATGAAGCCATCTTCTCACATAGTAGCTTGCCTCTAACAAGCTTGGTGATGACATGAAGAAATAGAAGTCTTTTTGGCCCTTTTTGTGAACATTTGTCTATAGCATACTGAACTTTATCATCTTTTAGTATAAGTGTTTTGAAATTTTCATGTATAAAGTATGGACATAGGGCATAAAAATGATAATCAAAATTATATCTAAAAAGGCATTCATTTTGTGGTAAAAATATTTCTTCATGAATGTTTGATATGGGTAGATCGTCCTGTAGCCAAAGAGATTGCAAAAACTGTTAGTTGAATAATTAATGTCTTTTCTTTGTAAACTAATAAATGTAAATAAATGTTTGTGGGAAGTCTTGTGTGTATTAAATATTGATCACAAGAATACAAGCTAAGCTGGAGTTAATCAAAAACAAATTGTGAAGGAATAGCACTAAGGCATTGTTGGTATTAAAGAGAAGCGTTATGACACCGTTGTACCTAGAGACTTGGTGACAAAGTCAGAAGGGACCTATTTTAATGAATAAAAAAGAGGGACCTAATAAAGCGACTGAGCAAGGAAGCAAGCATCAAATTGATCGATTAAACATGTAAAGCATGAAACTTGGATTCCTAGAAGTTGTTTAAAGTCAGATAAAAGAGAAAATCTAGCATTTTCTATGATCTATATTTGTGGGGAATTTAAGAGATCATTAATGTCTTTAGAATTCCATGCTTGCAGTCTTAAGTTGTAACTAACTTTCCTTCATGAGGAAGTCATAATTATAGGATTTTTTTTGTTTTCCTTCCTTTTAAATAAGACATTGTCTGTATCTATGAGGTTAGGTAGTGATCAGATAGATAGAGTTGATAGACATCTTGTTTTCCAAGTTATTGTAATACTACATATTTGAATGAATACATGACTTTGGTGAGCTTTTATACTTTTGTCTGAGTTGATATTTTCCTTCATTCTTCCATGGGGGCCCATGTAGAAGGTGGAGTTTACTTTAGTGAGTAGGATTTAGATTCAGTTTTCTAAGTTAAGATTAGAACTACTATTCCTACAGCCACTGCAAACAGAACCAGTCATTGTTCATGTAGTAGTAGCTGCATAGATGTATGGTTAAATAATTAGAATTCCCTTCCAAGTATTTGATAGATGTCTTTCCTTTGGATAAACTAGATTTCCTTAATGGTTATTGCATTCAAGGTAGTAGTGACTTTTAGTGAAACTAGAGCATATACTTTGCAGACATCATCTCAAGTTCACGCTCTCAGATTGACATTTAATGAAGATCAGCATAGTACTTTGGTAGTAAGGGATGTCCAATCTTGTAACTAAAAAGGTGTTATACTGATTAGACATATTTTTGGCACCATTTTTGGGGATGGTGTCAATCTAGCATTCACTATTGAGTCATTTAGTTTCATTTTTGGCATTTTTGCATACATAGGAGAAGAGACCACCTTGGAAGATTTCTTCCCAACTTCAATCAGGAAGAACCTTTTTATCCTAACCCTAAAGAAAGAGAAGAGAGAAAAGAAATAGAACAAGAACTATTTGAGAATGTATTTGCAAAAGTACCAGAACAAGTACAATCACCAACCACATCTAAAGAATCCTTCTATTTGAATAATCTTTTTGTTGAGCCAGAATATCAAGATAATCCACTAGCTCTAGTCATTTATCAGCCACCACTAGGACATCCACAAATGGAAATATCTCAGCCTACCTTTCCCTTTCCAATTCCTCCTCAATAGGGTAACCAAAATCTGAAAAATATACCCTTAGCTACCCTGCCTAAATTCTATGATCTTATTACTAAAGATCCACAAACTTTTCTCTTTGAGTTTGACATCCTTTTTCAAATTTATGACTACACAACTGATGCCCATAAGCTAAAATTGTTTCCATCAACTCTTAAAGAAGCCACTTTAAGATGATTCATGAGTCTAGGTGCATATGTTGTGATAGATTGGCCAACTATGAGTATCATGTTCCTTAATAAATATAAGGAATATTGTAGAGGCCATGATTTGAAAGGAGATGACATTTTTAAAATGTCACAAAAGGAGGATGAGACTTTGGAGGACTATGTTTCCGAGTTCATGTTTAACTTACAGCATAACACACAACATCAGTTGAACAAGGAGTCCCAAAAGCATCTCTTTCTAAAAGGAGTGCATGACAGGAGTATGGAAGCTTTAGACTTAATGGCTAGAGGTGACATTACACTGAAGACGTGGGCTAAAATCCAAAATATTTGTTTTAACTATTCTAGAGCAACAACAAAAAAAGGATGACGTTTGAGAGACTTACTCCAAAAAACTCCTGGGGCGGGAGTATCTAAGACAGAACTGTCAAACCTCTTGTTAGATTTCAAGCAAGACATCATTAATGATGTTGCTACACAATTGGACACCAGGAAAGCATGAAGGAAGAAGGAGGATGTTGATATTATGTTGGCAAATTATTGCCCCCATTGTAGAGAAAAGAAATGTAACTACCAATGTAAGACTATCACTAGCTTGGAATCACAGCATGTGCCTACTAAATTCAAGCCAATTGATGAAGATGGGGAAGTCCTCTATGTTGCTCAATAAAGGCCATGGGCTCCAAGATTAGGTATTCGTCAATACCCACTCCATAATTACAATGGTAATAGCCAATGGCAACAACAACATGGTAATTATAATTGGGAGCAACCTAACCAAGGTTGGCAGCAACCTAACCAAGGGTGGTAGTAGCTTAACCAAGGTTGGTAGCAACCTAACCAAGGTTGGCACCAACCTCAACAGGGTTGGCAACAACCTCAATAGGGTTGGCAGAAAACCTAGAACTGGCAGCAGCACCAGCATCAACCAGCCTTGACCCAACCTCCTCAACAACAAGCCTTAATGCCTCTTGTAGCCAATACAACCCCTCCAAAATAGCCATTGTTAATTGCATAACATGTGCCTAATCCTAATAGTGCAAAACCTTTAGCCCAGCAACAAAGTTATTCCATCACCCTAAATGATATCCATCTATGATTTGGAACAATGATTGCCTCACCTCAGCAACCCATTATAATAGAAAACGATGATACAAATGTTGAGTCAGTTCAAGAACCTACCACCACTATCTCTCTTATAGCCAAGAAACTACTATTTCCTAGTAGGTTAATAGAGCAAGTTCTACCAAGTGAAAATCAAGCTATATTAGATTTTCTTAAGAAACTCAAGCAAATGAAATTAAAAATGCTCTTGCTTAATGCAATAAAGTAAGTCCCTATATATTCAAAAGCCATCAAAGAAGCCTGTGTTAAAAATTTAGGAAGGAAAAAGAAAGACCCAAAGAGTATCCATGTCCTTGGGCAGCTTTCTGATCTTATGCTTGACAATTGAAAAATGCCTAAGTATGTAGACCCTGGAAGCCCAATAGTTACCCTCACCATTCAAGGAGTGCAAGTGCAAAATGTCTTAATAGACCTAGGAGCATCCATTAATGTATTGACCAAGGAAGTAGTGTCCAAATTAAGCATCATTGGTCTCAGGAAAACACCAACAATCTTGTAGCTACTAGATAGTTCTACCATCATTCCTGATGATATGATAGAAGATATCACTGTCACATTACATTCATAGGAGTATCCAGTTGATTTTGTAGTACTCTCTCCAAAAATAAGTATTGGGGGATATCCTATCATTCTAGGATGACTATGGTTAGCAACAACAGATGCTTATATTGCATGTCGATCAAGGAAAATGACTATTTTAGATGGAACGAACACTAAAAATTTAACCTTGTATTCTCCTACTCAACCTTTGCTATAGGATGATCAAGTTGTCTGGCCAAATATGGATGACTCTGATATGGACATAGATTCTATTCAACAATTTATGATGATCTCACAGGACTCATTTGTAAACATTAAAGAAGAAGATGATGTCATTTCTTCTATCATACTGAATGAGTATGGAACATAACCTGAGACATCTTCTAAACAAGAGAATGTCTTAGAAAGCATTATACCTTTACCCTTTGAAATTCTTTATTCAGAGTCTACAGTGCAGCTTATGCATTCACTCCTACCACATGAGATAGATTCACAATGAATTGTACAAATTTCAATGGCTGAAAAAGTAGTCAAAACAACAATCATTCTAGGAAGAGAATTAAATATAAGTAAGTCCTTATCTCAATAACAATATCATAATACCCTATAGCTATTACAAAATCACTAGGATATTTTTTCTTGGAAGTATATAGATATGAAAGGTTTGGATCCTGTACTCTGTACCCATAGGATTTATATCAGTCTAGATTGCAAACCTGTGAGACAACTTCAACATAGAATAAACCCAGAATTAATGGATACTATCAAAAATGAATTACAAAAGCTACTCAATGCTAGCTTTATATATCCTATTTTAGATAGCCAATAGGTGTCACCATTGGTTATTGTTCCTAAAAAAGGGAGAAAATGGCATTTCTACATAGATTATAGAGAACTTAATGCAGCTACCAAGAATGATCATTTTCCATTGCCTTTTATTGATCAAGTTCTTGACAATCTTACAGGAAAAAAAAAAAAAAAAAACTTTTCATTCTTGGATGGGTTTAGTGGCTACAATCAAATCCAAATAGCACTAGAGGATCAAGA
Organism: Cupressus sempervirens; assembly: GCA_028749045.1. NCBI lineage: Eukaryota > Viridiplantae > Streptophyta > Pinopsida > Cupressales > Cupressaceae > Cupressus > Cupressus sempervirens. The sequence goes on along the minus strand of CM053793.1, from coordinate 133,384,298 downwards.
AAATACAACATTCATATGTACATGGGAAACATTCACTTATGCTATCCTACCATTTGGTTTGTGCAATGCACCTGCAACTTTCCAAAGAGTTATTATTAGCATTTTTTCTGACATATCTGTAGATTGTTTGGAAGTGTATATGGATGACTTCACCACATATGGACAAACATTTGAAGAAGACAAGGATAACTTGGACAAAGTTTTACAAAGATGCAAAGACTACAATTTGTCTTTAAACAGTGAAAAGTGTTTTATGATGATGCAAGAAGGAGTGGGGTTGGGACACTTTATTTCCCCTAAAGGAATTGAAGTAGATCTAGCAAAAATAGAAGTCATATGCACATTCATTGTACTAGCTAAATTGAAAGAAGTTAGTAGTTTTCTAGGACATGCGAGATATTATTGGTGTTTTATCAAAGATTTCAGTCAAATTGCAGCACCTTTATATAAATTGCTTCGAAAAGATGCAAAGTTTGTATAAGATTCAGATTGTATGAAAGCTTTCATATAGTTTAAGGAAGTCCTCTCAACAGCACCAGTGCTTCGAGGACCCAATTGGGAGTTACCTTTTCACATACACATAGATGCTTCACATCATGCCATTGGAGCGGTACTTGGCCAAAAGATAGATTCAATAGAACACGCAATTTACTATATCAACAAAAATCTTTAAGAAGCTAAGTATAACTATACTGTGACAGAGAAAGAACTGCTTGCTTTAATTTATGCTCTAAATAAATTCAGACATTACATTATAGGATACCAAATATTTGTACATATAGATCACTCTGTTATCAAATATTTGATGAACAAACCAACAATCTCTAGACAATTGACTCAATAGTTGTTACTAGTGCAAGAATTTGGCATCACCATTATTGACAAGCTAGGTAAAGAAAATGTTGTAGCTGATTTATTGTCTCATCTTCAAACACCTGATAATCTTGCAGCAATAGAAGATAGCTTTCCCGATGAACATCTCTTTCTTTTGTTAGCACAAAACCCTTGGTATGCTGACATTGCCAACTACCTAACTACTGGAAAAACTCCCTCACATTTCTTTGCAAAAGAAAAATGATTGCTAGCATAAAAGAGTTTTAATTTCTCATGGATCTTAAGGTTCATGTTTTATATTGGGCCAAACCAGGTGACATGAAGGTGTCTCCGAGAAGATGAAACATATTATGTTCTTCGTGCTTGTCATGACAAGCCCTATGGTGGTCACTTTGCTAACAAATAGATTGCATTAAAGATTCTGAATACAGGTTATTATTGGCCTACACTTCACAAGGATGCGGCTCAGTATACAAAAAAATGTGATAAATGTTAAAGAATAGGTCGACCGACAAAAATAGATGAAATGCCCCTGTAGCCATAGATAGTAGTAGAACCATTTGCTAAATGGGGAATTGATTTTGTTGGCCTTATTGAACCACCATTAAAAGAGAAAAGTTACATACTAGTTTGCACTGATTATGTTACTAAGTGGGCAGAAGCAAAATCCATGAAGCATCCTCATGAAAATAATGTTGTAAAGTTTCTCTACAGATGTATCTTTACCAAATTTGGTGTTCTAAGAGAATTACAATTAGATCAAGGGCCTTAGTTTACATCTAATCTAATAGCTGCACTCATGGAGGAGTATAAAATTTGGCATGGAAAATCTTCTCCGTATCATCCATAGGCCAATGGACAGGTAGAAGTGACCAATAAAGAGTTGGAACATATACTCACTAAAATCGTGTCTTTGCATCAGAAAGATTGGGCACCTAGACTTCCTAAAGCCTTATGGGCATATAGAACAACATGGAAATCCACTACTATGTTTACACCTTTTCAGCTCCTATATGGGAATATAGTTGTTATGCCCATTGAATTTGAACATAAAACTTTGCAGAGAGCTTTGGAACTTGATATTACCCTTCCTACAGCACAACAGGATCACATTTTGCATCTCAATGAGTTGGATGAATGGTGAAAGTCAGCTCTTCATAACACAAAATTAATTCAGAATCAAAGAAAGCAATGGCATGACAAATTCATTAAAGATATAGAATTCTTTGTTGGTGATTGGGCGCTCCTGTATGATTCACAATATCAGCATCACCAAGGAAAATTTTAGACTCGATGGCTTGGTCCCTATGAAATTATTTCAATTTTTAACAATGGAATAGTTCAACCATCAACAATTGATCCAACGTCAAATTCAAACTCTTGGTTAATGGGCATCACCTGAAGTTATATCATAAACCAACAACCCGAGAAGAATTTCTTCAATAGTTCACCACAACAGAAACATCTCTTCCTAGAGCCACTCCATCTAAGTCTCCCACTCAGATGCCTATAGCCCCTTGAATTTATTTTCAAGGCCTTCATAATAAAAATTTTGCATTCATGTGAAATTCATTTCTTTTCCACCTCATTCTATCCCACCTTCTTGTCTTTCCATCATCATGCCATCTCACTTTCTTTTTCTCGTACAGTACTACTCAGACCATCTTTCCTATTGCACCTTAAGTCAATCAAACTTGACCCCTTTGCATTTATTTAATTTATTATTTATTTAGAAAAGCATGCTATTTCAATTTTTGGAATTTACAATCTTTATGGTTTGGTAGGACACAGTCTCTGCTAGGTTGGGGGGAAGGAAAATTGAAATCAAGAATACAAATCAAGGAAAATCTTAAGTTGGCATGTAGGATGTGCGGGGAAGGGTTATTTTAGTAATGAGTTGGCACTCTTTTGAACTTCCAAAATGTGTGAAATAATATTAAGAAGGCTAACTATTAAATCATGATTTCACATAACCCCTCATTAATATGGCGTATGTTTTTTAGCACGATCTTTATCCTCATTATGGTTTGGTGATTAAAATGCCATCATGAAGTATTGAAGGATGTGATGTTTGGAAAGTATTGAAATATTTCTTTTTTTTTTAAATTCCCTTTTTTGAAACCCCTATAGCCATCTCCATCCATACTCTCAAATCAATTGTAGTGAATTTTCCATTAATAGCAATTTTTAAAAAAAAATATGGGTGGAGAACCTCAGCGGCATGAACTAGCAGACCAAAGAGTCTTATTGGCAGACCCAGCAACATGTAGTTTGTTTCAACAATGATGTTGGCTAGCTTACTATCTTAGTTTGAAGAAATTTGATTAGGAAATTATGCTCCAATTTCATAATGCATTAAGGGATGGATATGCAACTGTTAAGGGAATTCAAATAGAATTCACCGAAGAAGTGGTGACCTAAGTTTTTATTTTTACCTTAAATGGAGAATGATGGACAGAGAACATGAATGCACAAAAAGCTAAAGAGAAATTATCTATACCTGGAGATCCTCGACTGGAGGAAAAAAAAAGAGAAAGGTATATTATGATTATCTCTCCCTTTGCAATTCATCCACCTTGCTAAATTTATCATAAGGTATTTTACTTGTGAAGGAAAGCATTCTTACTTGCATGTTGTTCATTTCAAAATTTTGAGTGGTTTGTGGCATGGTGATTATCTTGTAAATCTCATGAGTTTCCTTTATAATATTATCAAAAGGCAAGCTACCTATGTACAGCAAGGCAAAACCCAGTCAGTATCCCACCATTGCTTGATTAGGGCTATAATTAAAAGGGAGTTGACTAGGCAGCACTTGGGAACATGGGAGGATTTTTTAAAACTCAAGATAGAGGGACCTAAAAGGGGAGGACCTAAAGGGAAAGGAATGGGGACAAGAGAGAAAACTATTGTAGGAGTTAGGAAAGTAGTATATAGAATGGCTCAAGAAGCTTCAGCTTCTGCATCTGTACCTAAAACTGCGAAAAGGAAATTTTTTCCCATAGAAGCCTCAACTTATAGAAAGAGGAAATCACATACAATTGTTGTAGAGTAAGGTTTAGAAGAGGTATCTCTAGTATCAAAAGAACCTACACTCAACCTTAATAAAGGGAAATTTGTTGATAAGGGCAAGAAACTAATTTCTACCCCAATTTCTACTCCACGACAAGTCACTAGAATGTTTGGGGTAAATTTGAGAACTAAACCTCCTGTGCCACTTGTTGAGCCTCCTATATCACCTGTTGATGTTGAAACTCTAGTACCTACACCTACACAATCACCATAACACATAGTACCTACTCCTAGAAAAGAAAATGATTTTGAGGAAATTCCTGCAAAGCCAAATAGCCCTATTAATATTGATAGTGACATAGAGTCCTCAAAGAAAATAGTGTCTGGGTTTGAACAGCTAGTGGAAGAAACTGATAACCTACCACCAGAAGAATATCCATCTATTGCACAAGAAATGGTTCAAGAAATTGTTGAAACATTTCAAGTTAAAATGACTATTGTACCCTATCCTGTAGCCATTGTACCTTCAAAAAAAGTGATAACATTGTTGCCTGTCAAAATAATAGCTTTGTTGAATGTCAATATTCTCAAGATGATAGCACTGGTGACCACCATCATCTTGAGTACCACCTTGAAGATTATAGACTTGTTGTCCATTTTCATACACCATCAAAAATTTCTACTCCATTAATAGCCAGCTTTAGTTTGTACCAATAATTTTAATAGGAAAAAGTAAACTGGGACCTAGAAAGGAAGCAACTACTCAGAACTATCAGGGAACAAGCACAACAAATTGAAGAGAAGGATAGTGAAATTATGGTCCTACAACAACATGTCACGAAGATTATAGAGCTCATTCTAGAGCTTGTAAATTGTAGGTCACCATCTCCAGTTTACACACTATTCCTAAAAGAGAAAATGATTAATTTTCAATTCTCTCAAATTGCTCGAGGTTTGAACCCTTCCTTGCACACTCCCTAAGAATTCTATGCAGCATTCAAATTAGTTCTGATGGCTTTGCAAAATCTCCTTTGTGAGTTATATGTTCATAATCTTGTTGTTCTAGATGATAAAGATTGGAATTCATTTTTTTATGTGGGAGATGTACAATTCAGGGCAGTTATGTCATGGATGTAGAATGAGATTAGTCAAGAGAACTAGGTTTCTCCTTATAGGGAAAAGGAAATGTTTGAACCATTGTATATTTGGCTAGAGGTGTAGAACACTCACAGAGTATTCTTCAATTGACTTTCTATTAGCAATAATTAAAGTGTTATTGCCAAAATTCACCCTATCCACAAATAGGCATTTCTCGATTGGGATCAACATTTTTATGCAAATGCCCCTAATGCTATACAAGCCTCACTTCAAAGATGGATTTGATTACTAGAAGATCTGAAAATAAGGGAGTTGCACTCTCCTCAAAATTTGGAGTTGGCCATTAGCAGGATGCCTAGGTATATGATATTAGGTAGAAGCCAAAAAAATTATTGGGATCCCCTTTGTTTCTAACCACCAATACTCTTGCATCCTATGCTTGGACAGTATGATTCATTTTCTAAATATAACATGATCATAGATTGAAACAAAATCATAAATATTTTAATTACAAAGCTCATGAATCAGGGGAGAAAATCGCTAATATCTCTGGCTACAGATGAGGATCAAAAACCTATAGATGTTGAAGGGACCAGCCTCAGGACAGTTGGGGGGAAAAATGATGACATGAAGAAATAGAAGTCCTGTTGGCCCTTTTTGTGAACATTTGTCTATAACATACTAAACTTTACCATCTTTTAGTATAATTGTTTTGAACTTTTGATGTATAAAGTATGGACATAGGGTATAAAAATGATAATCGGAATTATATCTAAAAAGGGGTTCATTTTTTGGTAAAAATCTTTCTTCATGAATGTTTGATATGGGTAGATCTTCCTGCAGCCAAAGAGATTACAAAAATTGTTAGTTGAATAATTAATGTCTTTTCTTTGTAAACTAATAAATGCAAATAAATGTTTGTGGGAAGTCTTGTGTGTATTAAATGTTGATCAAAGGAATACAAGCTAAGCTGGAGTTAATAAAAAATGAACTGTGAAGGAATAGTGCTAAGGTATTGATGGTATTAAAGAGAAGTGTTATGTCACCGTTGTAGCTGGAGACTTGGCAGCAAAGTCAGAAGGGACCTATTTTAATGAATAACAAAGAGGGACCTAATAAAGTGGATGAGCAAGGAAGTAAGCATCAAAGTGATTGGTTAAAGATGCAAAGCATGACACCTCAATTCCTAGAAGTTGTTTAAAGTTAGATAGAAGAGCAGATCTAGCATTTGCTATGATCTATATTTGTGGGGAATTTAAGGGATAATTAATGTCTTTACAATTGCATGCTTGCAGTCTTAAGTTGTAACTGACTTTCCTTCATGAGGAAGTCATAATTATAGGAGTTTTTTTTTTTCCTTCTTTTTAAATAAGACCTCATATGTATCTATGAGGTTAGGTAGTGAGCAGACAGATAGAGTTGATAGACATCTTGTTTTCCAAGTTATTGTAATACTACATATTTGAATGAATGCATGATTTTTCTAAGTTTTTATACTTTTTTTTGAGTTGATCTTTTCCTTCATTCTTCCATGGGGGCCCATTTAGAAGGTGGACTTTACTTTAGTAAGTAGGAGTTAGATTTAGTTTTCTAAGTTAAGATTAGAACTACTGTTCCTATAGCCACTGGAAACAAAACCAATCACTATTCCTATAGTAGTAGGTGCATAGATGTATGATTAAATAATTAGAATTCCTTTCCAAGTATTTGATAGTTGTCTTTCCTTTGGATAAACTATATTTCTTTAATGGTTATTGCATTCAAGATAGTAGTGACTTTTAGCCAAACTAGAGCATATACTTTGCAGACATCATCTCAAGTTCATGCTCCCGAATTGACATTTAATGAAGATCACAATAGTACTTTGGTAGTAAGGGATGTCCAATCTTATAACTAAAAATTTTTTATATTTATTAGACACTTGGTGATCTTAATATCAACATCATATTCCATGACTTTGGTAATCCATCTAGCACTTTTTTCATTGATACCCTTGTTTAGTAAGAACTCTTTTACCCTTTTATGTGGGACCACAAGATTGATCTTGTTATGAGAAAAAAGATGTCTAAACTTTTTTATATCCCTTACAATAGAAAGGGCCTATTTCTCTACATAGTTGTATCTACCCTTATAATATTTAAGCCCTTCACTAAAGAAAGCAATGGGCTGCTCCAAATTGTCATCATTCAGCTATGTTAGAACAACAAATATACTCAACTCTCCATGAGATTAGAGGCTGAAATCTCTATTAAAACAAGGGTTAACAAGGGTGGGGGCTGATGCAATTTAACTTTTGATCTCTTCAAAGATGACTTTCCCTTCCCTAGTCCAAGTAAACATTACATTCTTTTTCGACACAGTTGTAAGAAGTTTCACCATGGAAGAAAGGTCAAGGATGAACCTTCTTATAAATTTAATCCTACCAAGAAAGCTATGTAATCCTTTCTTATGGATGGGAAGTGGGTGAGAGAGAATTTCTTCTACTCTTTCTTGATCTATTGTTAGCCCATTTCATGATACACTATTTCCTAGGAGCTTTCCCTGATTAGCTAAAAGCACACACTTCTTTGGATTTAGGGACACACCATACTCTCTATATCTGATGAATAGCTATCTCAAATGATCAAAATTTATCTACTATATGTTTTGAGAAGATAGTTATATCATCAATGTAAACTAACACAAAATTTTCCAACACACCCTTCAAGGCCATCTCCATTGCCTTTTAAATGTTGTACCTACTTTGGTTAGTCCAAATAGCATTTTACAATAAGCACAGGTACCACACTTGGTAGTGAATGTTGTCATATATCTATTTTAATCTTGGACTAATACCTAATTGTAGCATAAAAAGCCATCTAAGAAGGAAAATATTTCCAAACCACTAGCATTGGGTAAAATTTGTTCCATAGAAGGATGTGGATGGTGATGTTTAAGAGAAGCTTGATTAAGGTCCCTAAAATCTGCACATAGTCTAATTTCTCCACTTTTCTTCCTAACCAAAACAAGATTATCCACCCATGAGGAGTGCTTGATAGGAAAATAGTGTTATCCTCAAAGAGCTTTTATAGTTCTTTTGTAATTAATACTTCAATCTTTGGGTTAATGGGCCTTTTTTTTTGCATAACAAGCTTAGCATCATGGTTTAAACCTATTGTATGCTAAAATAAACTTGTGTCCAAATCCTTTAAGTCTTCATATGTCCAACAAAAACACATCATTAAATTATTGAAATAATTTAATGAAGAATTCTTGTTCAATATTAGTGCATACATCTTCCAAGTTGAGATTCCTTCCATCAGCAAGAGTGACAAGTGTGTAGTCATCCTTCCTTGTAGTTAGGTTTGAACCTTTTCCCCTTGCTTGATCATTAAAATTGAAAATTCCCTCCAACATCATTAGACCTTTAGGTAGTTTTTCAAAGTTAAGGTTCATGATCTAGTCCCCATACTAGCTTTGTAGCTTGGACTAGTTTTTAGCAAAGAACTCTACTTTGTTTTGCAAGAAATTGACAATTTTCACATCAAAATCAAAAACTTGCCAATTTTTTCAATTGTCTAGGACAATAGGCCTTACAAAATTTGAATTTGTTGCTTCTTTTCATCAACAACATGCTCTGGTATATCATAGTGAGAAGCAATGGCTACAAGCCTTTCAACATGTTTATTTTTATATCTTAGGATACTCTAAATATTTAAATCCTAAAAGCTCTCAAGTAGATCCCACTCTCCATTCTTGTAGGATTTGAGAAAGTTGTTTTTTGTGACATTCTAAAATCTAATTTGATTAAAAAGCAACTCATTGTCGCCAAATAACTTCAAGAGCTTGATGCCTCTTCTTTGTGCAAGTTAGAGACCTTGGATCATAGCCTCATACTCTACCACATTATTGGTGTAGTTGAATTGGAGTCTATAAGAAAAATAGTATTTCTCCAATTTAGGGGAAATGAGTATGGACCGGCATCTAAACCATTATTTTTCCTTGATCCATCAAAGGATATATTCCACAATCCACTTGTAATTTCTTTTTTTTTCATAAGATTGGAAATAAGGACATTCTCCTCAAATATGCAATAGGTTCCAAGACTTATCTCCATAGCTTCTTGTATTGGGTCAAACTGATAAGCAATGGCCCACTCATCAAAAATATAATCAAGAGGTTTTGCTAAGGAAGTGACATGATCATGGGCTATGTATCCTTCATTTTCTTCCCAAATTGTGCAATTCATATTTATAGAGCTACGAGTATAGGTCTCTACATGATTGAGGGCCAGAGGTTCTGCCCTTATGGAAGATTTTGTCACATATATTTTCCTTAAAAACATATGGACCAATAAAATTCAATATAGCCATCTATTTTTGTAGAGAAATCCCTAGAAAGTTAGCTGGAAAAGTGTGGCTTGACCTTAGCTACTGATATGTCTTGTATGATAGTACAACTAGAGTATGCATGCAATTCTATTTCAAAATTCATTAAGATTCCTATTTTCTTGAAAAAGGTACCATCTAACTAGAACACATTCCTAACCATTGCTTCATATTTATTACCAAGGATGTCAACTATACACTTAGGCATTATAGATTACTAGCTCCTAAGCCAATCATGCAATTATGGAGTAGCTCGTTCCCTATGATCAATGAGACATAAAAGGGAGGAGGTTATTTTTCTTACTTTTTTCTCCTTCTTTTGTTGTTTATACTAGGCTAGTTGCATTCTCCTCTCTATTTGATTGATTTTTCATTATTATACTCTCCAACCCTTGTTAAAGTAGCTCCAACTATGATTGCATAGTGGCAAAAACATCCCACGTAGGAACATTAAGATTGGTCCTCTTCATTTGATCTACAATGTTGAGATGAGTGCTGACTATCCTAACTAGAGTCTTAGGGGCTATAGGGATTGATGATTAAACTTGGACAACTTAATATTTTGTAGGCCTCTTGTTGTTTTTATCTTTCTTCTATTGGGTAGCCACATTTTCTTGTGCATTCATCACTGGTATGTGAGAGACAATACCTAGAGTTGAAGCTTGATTTGGTGGAGGAGGTATCACATTCATAGTAGCTCTTATTTTACTGTTGGTGTTGTGAGCTATGGCATCATGATTGGTATGATAATGTTCTTCTGGTTGATGGTTCATAAAAGAACAATCAGCCTACTACTGCACATGAGAAACATCAGTAGATTGATGAGCAATACATTGTTATTCTACTACTTGATCCTATGTGATAAATGCTTGAGATGCTTCTGTCCTTTGGAACATACCAAATCCATAGGAATAGTTGCAAGAGGGACAAAAATATTTCTCTTGAGAAAGGTTTTTCTGAGGAACTAGTGCCCTATTTGCATTTTTGTTTGCATTTTTAGTAGGGGCATTACCTAGGGATCTATTATGATTGTATGCAGCATAACCATGATTTTGATCTGGTGGCCTATTAAATCGGGGGTTTTGATAGTTTTTTTGAAAAGTCCTACTATTTTGAGCTTGTTCCTTTTCTAAAGTCATCAACCTATTGTTAATTTTTTGCATCATTACATTTTGATCCTAAAATTTGTTATCCATATTAGAGTTATGATATTTTATTTTATCCATATTTTAAATCATGGACTACATCATAACTTTAATTTCATCCATCCCAATCAAAGATCTAGAAACTAAAGGGATAATATCAAGAGGCTAGCTTGTGGAAGTGGTAGGAATGGGGGCTACCATAGGCTAATGATAAGGAATGTTTTGGAAGAAAGGCATTAGAGGCCTTCGAGCTAATTTCCCTCCTTGAATTAAGATATTCGCTACCCTTATGGAAATTTCATATGCAGCAAGCAAGGTGTTCCCAAATATGGATTGTAAAATGGTAGTAATATCACTATAAAAGGCTCTAAGGTAATACAAAAAGGCATTACCAAGAGTAGGCTTCACCGTAGTAGGTATTCAATCTCATGTCTTCTAAAATCTATACTTAAAACTAGTCATCCATTCATGGGGTGATTTCTTAATAGTAGTTAGTTGTTCTAAGAGTGATAAATGATCACTCTTATCTTCATAATATTACAAAGCCTTTCACCTAGCTCATCCTAGTTAGTGATTGAATCATGTGGTAATCCCTTATACCACTATAAGGCCTTTCCTTTTAGAGACGAAGCTAACAATCTAACAACAACATCATCTTTTGTGATACCATGGATATTATAGATGTTTGACATTTCTTGAATATTCTTTAAGGGAGAGATGGAAGTTTCACTAGTAAACTTGAGTAGGCTTTTAAGAGAAGATACATGAATATCATGTCTGGCTAGAATGAGGGGACTTCTACCATTCAAGATAGAAAAAGCATGCTCTCTAGGTTGTGCCATGTATACTAATGATCTATTTAAATGGACCGATGGTATCCTAGGCTATGATCTATCAACAAGAGGAGTAGAGAAAGATATTTCAGGTATATGTGTTACTTCTACACTCCTAACTAGTGATAGAGATAATCAATTTCTCCTTCTTCTAGGATATTGAAAGTTACCCCTAGAAGATGTCCTTGTACGAGCTTTGGACATGAATCACATAAACTTTAGTCTAGAAACCAATATGTAGAGATGGAGTAGAGTTTCAAAGTGCTTGAATGTGAGCCTCTTGAAGTCTTGGAATGCTAAGAATTACCACTATCTACTCAAAATTAATTTGAAGTTCTTCTTCTAATACCACTGAACTAGTAGGTTTAAGAATGCTTCAATATGAGTCCCACTGGGCATGTCAAAAATTGTTGACACAAAAAATTTCACCCTTGCTTAAAGTTTTTACCTAAAGGAAACCTCGTATAACATGGGAAAAATCTCAAAAGTGTAGGAATTTGCAATTAGAAATTGAGTCTCCAAAGAAGGTTGGCTTCATTACTATTAGGATCCACCTAACTATTTCTTGAGTGGAAAAGGGAGAAAGAATGCATGAAATGAAACTACCTATTCTAATCTAAGAAGGGTGATACACCAAATAGTATTGTTGAATCTTATCCCTACCTAGGAGGAAGAACAATTCATCAATATAATCTTTAGATATAGATTCTATCTTAGCTTTGGCTCAACTATTATGCATTGGTCAAAAATCAATGAAATGGTATCAGGAAGGGATTTCAATCTATATCATTCAAAGAAAAATAGACACAACATATAACTAAAGAATGAAAATAATACATCAATATAAGGAAAAATATGTTGCATGATATATTAATCGAAGAAGGAGATACAATTGAGAACTATATTCATTTATAGGAAAAAGGGGAATTATAGTTACAGATAATAGAAAAATACTACTATAGAATCAGAGAAAAAGACCAAGGCATAGAGGGCCTAAAAAACTTACTTTTTTAGTTCAAGCATAACTAAAATAACTTCAACTAGAAGCCAAATCCAACTACTATCATTCAAGGCACAAATCTGAGCCCTAGGAAGATGGAAATAATGGAGAAAAATAATTAGATTGGGTAGGTGAATCAATATGGCAGTAGAGGAATGAAATTTGTATTAAATAGGCATGTAGAACACTCAAAAAAACAACTACAAGTAATTTAGGACCTACTCTCCATTAGAGTTGCTTGCTTTGTTCTTAACATGCGAAATCAAATATATCATCAGGTCAACTATATTCAATCTCTACCTTGTAACTTTCCTATAATTTCACTGGTTGAAGACCCTCTATTATTTTCCATCTTGGACAAGCAAAACATATTTTTATGTCAACCTAGGGTCTTACGATCATGTTTGAAATAAAAAAACCTCATGTTATCTCAAGCAAGAAAACTGGTCGTTGTGATCTTACAATAATCAATATTTTGCATGGTTGAGGGTGCCCTTTTAAGCTTTCTTCAATCCTATGATAATAGCTTGTTGTAGCATTGCTAGCATACATTTTAGCTCCTACAATCTTATTATCATAGTCTATCATGACATCAAACCTTTCTTTCTCCTATATTTTGATCTTATGATCATGGCCAACCAACCTTTTCCTTCATCATAACATCATAACCCTTCTTTCTTTCCCTTACAATCTAATGAACAACTACCTTGTTATAACATCAGGAAACTGACTTTAAACTTTTACACTGATCTGACCTTATGATGCTATGATACAACCTTTCATCTCCTCGTAAGTTCGTAACTCTTCAACTTTGTCTTAAGATCACCACCAACCTGTTAGGATTAAACCACAGATAGAAATAAAATTGTATGCAAATATAACCAATAACAAAAAATAATAGATCACATAGAAAAGAGTACAAGGCACCAAGATTTAATGTGGTTCACCCAATCCTTGGGCTATGCCCACCAAATAGCAAGTCCAATATTTTTATGATCCAATAATTACAACCCGATTACAATCTATAATCCCTTACAACTCAATACCACCATAAGAACTAATTTCACATCACACCTTATGAAACAATCCCTAATCCTAAGCCCTTTTATACAAGTATTTTAACCACTTTAGGGTTATAACTAATAATTACATGTTGACCAAAAATCTCAATAAAATAGCACCCAAAAAATTTATGAAACATGTACAATACTTTCTTGATTAGTCACCACAATCTAACAATCTCCCACTTGGGGACTGATCAAGCTCCATAATAAATAACAATCTCAGACATGGAGACCATCCTATAGCAATACCACTACCACATGGGGCTCCCACTGGATCAAACCACCCTAGAATCTACTATTCTTTTATTCATATTTAGGCTAGAACACCAATCAAAGCTGAAAAGGAGTTTAGCTTCTCGCTTGTTACTACCTTTGTCAACATATCGGCTGGATTGTCATTGGTATGTATCTTCTCTAGCTTAACTGTCGATCAGCCAAAATTGATCAAACAAAATGGTACCACAACTATATGTGTTTGGTCTTTGAATGCAGAGCTGAATTCTTTACAAGATGAATGGCACTCTGACTATCTGTGAACAAATAATTAGCCTTCTGAGGATATCTCAATTCTCGCAAGAAGAATTGAAGCCATATCATCTCCTTGGCTACTTCTGTAGTGGATAAACCATTAACCTTTTGTAACCTAGAAACCTAGCACATGACTACCCCACCAATAGTAAAGATGTAACCTATAGTACTCTACTTGGTATCAATATCCCCTGCCAAATCTAAGTCAACATAGCCTTGTAAATCAGTATTAGAGCCCCCAAACTATAAATACTTATTGGATTCTTCTCTCAAATATCTGAGAATCCATTTCACTGCATTCCAATGCTCAATTCTTGAATGACTCATATACCTACTAATGACTCCCACTACATGTGCAATATCTAGCCTAGTACATACCATAGCATACATCAAGCTTTCTATAGCTGAAGCATAGGGTACCTTGGACATCTTCTCCTCCTCTTCTTGTGTATTGGGACACATCTCCTTAGTCAATTTCAAATGGCCAAGTAAAGGTGTACTGACAGCTTTAGCATTCTCCATTGAGAAATGTTGCAACACCTTCTCAACATAATTAGCCTAAGATATCATCAATGTTCTATTTTTCCTATCTCTACAAATCTTCATACCAAAAAATTTTTTTGCTGCCCCCAAATCCTTCATAGAAAATGCATGTACTAATTGCGTTTTTAGCCCCTTAATGTGATCCATGTTAGACCTAGCTACAAGCATATGATCAACATATAAACATAAAATAATGTAGCTATCATCATCCAACCTCTTAATGTAGACACAATGATTTGAATGACACCTGTTGTAACCATGCTCATGCATAAAACTATCAAATTTTAGATACCACTGTCAAGGTGCTTGCTTCAAGCCATATAAACTTTTCTTCAATTTGCACACTAAGTTCTCCTTACCTTTGACCAAAAATCCCTGTGGCTAAGTCAAATATATCTCTTCATACAAATCACCATGAAGGAAGCTTGTTTTAACATCCCACTTCTCTAAATGCAAATCTTCAGTAGCCACTAGACTTAAAACAATATGGATAGAAGTCATTTTAACAACAAGAAACAATATCACATCAAAATCAATTCCCTCTTTTTGTGCAAATCCTTTTACAACTAACCTGGCTTTAAATCTTTTCTTACCTCCATCCTCTTCTTTTAACCTATAAACCCACTTATTATATAAAGCCTTTTTACCTACAGGCAACTTGCACAAATCCCATGTCTTATTCTTCAGCAAAGAGTCCATTTCTTCTTTCATTGTAGACTCCCACAGAATCTTAGTATCCACCTGCATAGCTTCATCATAACTTTTAGGTTCATTAGCATCAATAAGTAAAATAGAATACAAAGAGGGAGAAAATCTTTGTGGAGGTCTAACTTTTCTTGTTGACCATCTAAAATTTACTAGTGTGTGTGGTATTTGTTGTTGAGGTTGTTGCACATCATGAGGAATGGTTAGAACATCAATTTTTGGAGTATCATCTAGCACTACATAATCATATTCTTTCTTCTCATATTTCTGCAATAGATCTTTATACAACATATTCTCATTGAATATGACATCCCTGCTTTTTAAAAAAAAATTATTTTCAAAATACCAAAGCCTATAACCAAACTCATTAATGCCATATCCAATAAATGCACATTTCTTTGACTTAGCTTCTAGTTTGGTTCTATTTTCAGAATCTATGTGAGAAAATGCTTCATAACTGAAGGTTTTGAGAAAAGAATAACTCACTTTCTTACCTATCCATGCCTCCTCTGGAATACCATAGCCCAAAGGAGTAGAGGGACCTTTATTAATCAAATATTTAGCAGTATTGACAGCCTCCACCCACATGTGTAAGGGAAATCCAACATGCAACCTCATGCTCCTTGCACGTTCCATTCAAGTCTTGTTTGTGCATTCAGCCACTCTATTTTCTTATGGAGTCCTTGGAATAGTTTTCTGTCTACAAATGCCATCAGTGGAGCAATAGACTTCAAATTCATGACTACAATACTCACCACCATTATCAAATTTGAGACATTTTAATTTTTTACCAGTCTCATTTTCAACCAAGCATTTCCATTTCTTAAAAGTTTGAAATGCATTAGATTTTTGTCTAAGAAAATAAAACCATACTTTTCTAGTTGCATCATCAATAAATGTAACATAGTAATGGGAGCCACCAAGGGAAGATACCTGAGCTGGTCCCCATACATCGGTATGCCCATCTTCCGCCAATCTAACTCTTTGAAATCCTGTTCCATCAGCTTTATAATCCCCTCATCCATCTCCCTATCCTGGATTCCTTTTTATAGCGCTCTGCTCCTTCATCCTCCACCTTCCCTAAGGTCTTAAGCTTGCTTCCTCTTGTGCATCTGATTCTCCTTTATCATTCTCCCATAGTGAGAGTTTGAGCTAATTCAGCCCCTTCTCTTTGCCAATCTGAGTCTCCTTGCTGATCCCAGATTCTTGTGTTTTTCAAGAAGCCACCGAGCCTCGCTTTCTCTCCTCGCTGCCTTCTTGAGGGGGGCATCTCACAGTCCATTCTCTCCTCTTCTGCTCTAGCCTTGGGCATCTTATTTTCTTATCTTTGATGCCATGCCACTTGCGGCATCACATCAAAGAGGGGCAAAATGTAGACACCTAAAAATCCTTTAGAAAATAAAGTATTTTTATTTTCTGAAAAATTCCCGATGACATCATCATTTATTAATTAATTAATTAATTAATTTTTATGCCATTAAATCCTTTTATCTTAATTAAAAATATTTAATTAAGGAATCCCTCGCAAAAATGTTTAAATCTTATTTAAACATTATTTCCTTATTTATTAATTATTTAATTAATAAATTGACCAAAAATCCTAAAATAAATAAAAAAATTTTTTTTTTCCCAAAAGTTGGCCAATTTCCTTATGACCAATAACCTCTTCCAAAATCTTCTAATCCTTCTTTAATTTTGATTAAAGGCTAATCCCATCATTTCCTACCCCTAATCCCAACTCAAAATATTTAATTAAAATTAAATATTAATCCTCATGTTTATTAAAAAAGTTTTAATAAATATCTCCTCAACCCAAACCCTTGAAATAAATAAAACTTTATTTATTTCCTAAAAATCTAATTTATCCTCATCCTAAGAAGTTCTAGACTCTTCTAGAAAGTCTTCATCCTCATCCTAGGAAATTCTAGACTATTCTAGAAAGTCTTTATCCTCATCCAAAGTCTAGACTCTTCTAGAAGATGTCTTTAAAACTAATCCTAATCCCCTCCTAACCTTGTCACATTCCCTAAACATGAGTTAAAACTTCCTAACCCAAGCCAAAGTTAACAAATATCTCTTCCTTCACCCACCCTCATTAAATGCCATCCACTTGCCTATCCCTAAGCTAATCCTAAACCATCATAATCCGTCCTCTAATCATTTGCACAAGCCTAAGCAAGCTTAAAACCTTCCTAATCAAGTCCAAGTCGAATTTTCTCTCATCACCCTCAAAATATCTCAACCATAAAACTTTATGAAGTCCACTAGGTCATAAATGACTCTTACAAGCCCTTTTATTGCTCTTACAAGTCATTATGAGGGTCTTTATGAAGATTTTATCTCTTGAGCCTCCTTTGTTGACTCATCCTTGCCCTTTCCTCCATCCTCTCACCATGTGACATGTGTCACTCCTTGATTGGCTATAAGGAAGCACAATCCATGTGCTCTCCTCTCATGCAATCTGAGCCTTCCATAAGCTTTTTCCCATCCTTGCATCTTAGCCCTCAATCCCTCAAGCCTCTTGCCTATAAATTGGATCCTTCCCCTTTGCAAAATAACACAATCCATGAAGTAAAGTTATAATGCTATTTTGAGAGCCAAATCCATACTAAAGCCATCTATCCACACCAAAAATCCACAATCATCCATTGAAGCCTTTGGAAGCATATTGAGCATACATCCTATCCATTTAGATAAAGCTACTCAACAAGAGAGCTTCTTATTGAGAGAGTCCATTAATGGCTCATATTCTCAATTAAGAGCTCATCTTAGTCTATCTTGAAGTTTATGAATTTTGTTTAGTTTGTAGAAGCTTTATTCAAATTTGGTTTCTATTAGCATACTAACATTACTCATATACATTTTGGCACGCCCGGTGGGACCCCGCATGGGTCATCTTCATTAGCTTTTTTAGTCAATTTTTGTATGTCATTTGCTAATTTTGGCTAATTTTTCTTGTTTTTGTGATTGGTAAGATTGTATAAATTGGTTTTGTAGGTCCACATGAGCATGAAGAAGACAAAGGAACTCATAGTCTATCTCATAGTATTTGCAGATTTTTCAAGCTTATAGGTGGACAAAGCACTTGGAATTCTTCTTCCTCTTCTTGTCTATATTCTTCTTATTCCATCTACTTCTTCTTCTTCTTCTTGTGGGAGATCTTGGCCATTTTTTTTTAAGGAAGCAAAATCATACACACTTCTTTTTAGTGCTTAAAATGAACCCCCAAATCATACTTAAATCCATTGAAAAATTAAAAATTTGCAAAAAAGAAAAAAATCTTTTAACAAGTGAAACTAAACCAATCTAATCATTTGCATCCTTGCAACATCAAGGTTTTAGATGCATTCATGCAAAGTTAGGAACACTTCATTTTTGGGAATTTAAAAAGAACTTCAAGTTTCCATTTCAAAAGGTTCAAAATCAACACTAAGTGCACACTAAAAGCTAAATCAAACTCAAAGCATCAATCAAGGATAAAATGAACCTCATTTGCAAATATTTTAAAGGCTTTTTAAAAATCTCATGAAAACTAAGAGTCCTAAATGGTTGCCAAAAATTGTCCTAAAAGCTTTATTATTTGTTCCAAACAAATGTCTTGTTACAAAATCTTGAATTTTTCTTAGGTTTTTCATGCATCAAAACAATCTAGGAATATCATTTTTGGGCTTAAAATATGCAAACTAGAACACAAAATCTTGAATGAAAACCAAAGTCCAAAGATTCATTTTCACTTTTGAGTCAAAAAACAATCTTGAATGATCTAAGGTTAAAACAAAGCACTTCAAAGTTCTTAAAACAACACACAAAATCTCAATCTTGAATGCTCAAGAGAAAACACTTGAATGTTTAACCACTTTTCTTTGAATGCATGTTGCTAAAATCACTCTTGAATGTCATGGATTAAAATCAAATTTTCCTTGAATGCACATTAATCTCGCTCACACTTTATTTGGGCATAAAAATTGGACAAATCTTGACGTGGAGGGCCTCCGGGTGCGCGCTTGGTGATCGAGTTTCACACATCTTTGTTTTGGGCTTAAAACAAACTCACACTCAATCTTGAATGCCTAAAAATCAATGAACATCGCA
This sequence comes from Cupressus sempervirens, assembly GCA_028749045.1. Taxonomy (NCBI): domain Eukaryota; kingdom Viridiplantae; phylum Streptophyta; class Pinopsida; order Cupressales; family Cupressaceae; genus Cupressus; species Cupressus sempervirens. Next base: position 133,365,080 of record CM053793.1, on the reverse strand, counting down.
TGGTTTTGATGCATTTTCAATGGTGCTCACATTTCTTATGTTGACGATCTCTCAACTTTCATTATGCTAATGACGTTGTAAAATTGGAATGAACATTGTATGCCATAATCACAAGCGTCTTCAATCATAGCTTACAAAATTTAAATCATCAATTGGAAAAGAACAAGCATGTTTTTTAGCCCAAGATCATCCAAGTCTTCTCTCCCCTTGTCGTCTTTCGAGGCCATCTTGGGTGCATAAGATTAGGATCCAAAATCTTGTCTTAGCTTTTTAGGAGGCCTGCTTGGGGATTTCATCACCCCTTGGGACGACCTCAACTCCAGCGTTCCGACGGAGTATAAAGATCGAGAGGTGAATCCAAAGACACCTCTCTTGGAATCAAGATTTTGTCACTCGGGCTAAGCCTCAAGGAACTTTATACCCTTGAGAAGTGAAAGAGGAGAAGTGGGTTACCGCTCCTCTCGGCTGTGTGACATATTTTTGGTTTCATCTACGAATTTGGGCCTCACGTACCTTGCGTATATCGAGGACTCCCTAGCTAAACCAAATTTCATCCTTGTAGAAAGCTTTCTAGGATGTTGGTTTATTTGACGTGCTTGCTCAAAAATTTTGTCTGCTTGTTTGTTCATAGCTTTTGAATGAATGTTTGCCAATTTTGATCGAAATCCCAAAAAAATAGAAATCTCCCAACTCAAGGCATACTTAGCGTAGTCACTGCCTTATCAAAAAATCATCCAAGCTCCCCCGATGCAACCGAATCTATCTAGTTCTTTGCCTTATAACAATCCCAAATCCAAAGTCCATCCAAATCATCCCCTCAGCTAGCTAGCAACCCAATCCAAAATCACCCAAGCCTTTAAAGAGTTGTTGTCACTTTGCTAGATTTTGTTATCCAATCAATCCTACCAATCAACCAATCTCACCAAGGTTATCCCTTTGACAGAGCATTGTCTAGGGTAATCCAGCTTTGTCACTTGTATCCCTCATCACCTTGAGCTAAAGGTTGGGATCCACAAGTGGTCAATCTCGTGTCATGCCATAGGATCACTAGTCTATCCTTAAGTTGACACAATCACCGCAAATCCTGCACATAGGAAAGCAAAACTCTCACTTTTTGATAGCATACCCTTGAAGTCTTCCACCCACAAGAAAGCCAAAAATCTCCAGCCAGTCCTCCTTAGGTTTGTCATATAGCTTTGACTCTCCCTAGGAAATCTTTCATCAACCAATCCAAAATCTGTGCTTAATCCAAATCCAACCATGAGCTTCCGTTTTCATCCATATGCAAGACCCCATCCCCATCAAACTCATCATCAAAGCATTAAGTACCAATCCTATCATGATGTTTTTGGTCGCATTGTCCTTGCTTCCGCAACCTCCTATTCTAATGATGATGAAAATCTTGTTGACTATGACGGGTATATTGAAAGCCTTAGAAACATTCCCCCAAGCATCCCCCAAAATCCAAGAGTTATTCCAAACTATCTAGTCATGCCATCTGATATTCCAGCTTCCCCTCCATCACCCCATCAACCAAGCTTCCAATCTTCCACCCCCATCACACTAGCTATTCCTGTCAATCCACCTCCACCTTCGACACACGAGTCTCCAAGGAATCTCCTAGAGGAAATACAAGAAAAGTTGCCTCCAACAGTCGATAAGCCATGTCATCTAATCCAACCATGTGAAGTAGTTAGTGATGAAGCTTCCCCATCTATAATATCACCTCCATCTCCCATAGCTATCATCCCCATACCATCCATCAAATTGCTTAAAATCCTTCCACTTCCCGCAAGCATCAAAATCCCACCACCTGTCAAATCCCTCCAAATCCTATCCACATCACCTCCAAGCATTTCCCAAATCTCTCGTAATGACCCTTATGCATCCATCTTCTACTCACCCATCTCCACTACTGAATCTCCCATCTATCCATCCACTGCCTTTGAAGAATCCATCCCTTCGCCTCCTATCGCACCATCCACTCCAAACCAATCCTATCAAGATCCTGCCCAAAAGCATGTTGACATCCCCCAAAGCATAAATGAAGATATCATCGTACCATGTCTTCCATCCATAGTGCAGTCACCATCTCCTCCATCTCCAAAACCTCAAGCCATATCTCCGCCACTACAAGATATCTTGTCATCCCACCAACTACATCAAGATCCTATCCTTCCATCTCCCCCGCTCCATGCTTCCATCTTACCACCTATCCAAGCTATTCCACCATCTATAATCTACCCTCTTGGTTCACTTACATTCATCCACGGTGGCCCTCTCTCAGCAGAAGAATTAAGAACAGTATCTCCCCATTGCAATACACCTAATAAATCACTTCTACCATTTTGTGCAAGCAAAAAGTTTCCTCAGCTTGTTCAAATGCTCAATCGATGGCATTATCAAGGTCAAGGTTTAGGACCACAAGAGCAAGGAATCAGAGAGCCTATTATTGCACAAAAAAATCTAGGATTTCATGGTCTTGGATATGTATCCAAAGGCTCACCATCTAAAGGTGTTGGTACACCACACCCCCAAACCAAGCCTATCTCCAAGCCCACCATGCCAGCCTCCCATCACTCCTTCAAGAAATCTTATGTCATCCCCCCTCCACCATCTTTGCAACCCAAAACAACCTACCATATCCCCCCTTCATCCGCTAAATCCATTTTGGGTCCCTATGTCCCAAAATCTACCATCCTCCATCCTCCTATCAGCCATCATAAAAATCCTATTCCATCCATTCCTATGCAAGATCAACAAAGGCACATATCAGGGCACATCATCCATCATCATCCCCCTACATGCTCTTTCATATCCTCTCCATCTCACAAAGCTTCTCCTAACCATCTTCCCAAAACTTACCACAGCAATGTGAATGCCAACTTCAAAATGCATAAAGCTAAAAATCCACATCCTAGGCAATTATATGTCTATTCTAAAAGACATACTCCAAAAAGGAAAAATCCAATCAAAGAATGCAAAACAATGCAAAAGCCTATGAAAAGAAAATCCAAAACCATGTGGATCCCCAAGAAAAAATTTGAAACCCAATGCATAATGGCATCCACCATTGCTAATCCCCCATCTAGTGACTCATGTCCCCCATCTCCTAACTCCATCTTGGGTGCCTATATCCCCAAGCACGCTTCCACAAATCCTCCATCACGCCCGCATCTACCATCTATCCCCCATATGCTCTTTTCACACTCGTTCCAACATGTGCCAATGTTTCTCTTGCAAGCATCCCCATCTCATGCTCCTTCCCAGCATTTTCATCCCTCCATCTCCTACCATCAATCCCATCTAATCCGATCCATTGCATAAATCACACATCCGGTGTACCAACAGCTAGCAACAAAATTGAACATTCCAACAGCCAGTGAAAAATCCCAAAAAAGCCAAAATAGCTGAAGAAAGCCAAAATCATTCCAGCTAAGTCCAAAGTCAAAAAGTCAAAAAAGAAAAAAAAAATAAAGCGTCCACTGGTGAAAACTTGGCAATTCAAGCGCCTTGGACAAGTACCATGATGAAAACTTGGCAAACAAGCGTCATGCGTAATCCCGCCATCCCCAGCTTAGCCTATCACCCTCATGCTTTTGGTCATCTCTTGACATCCAACTCCATCTTCCAATCTATCCACCTATCCTCCATCCTCCAGCTTCCATCTCACACCATCCACTAATCTTATGCAACTTCAACCAATCATCTCAGCTATCATCCATCTCCCTAGCCCCTTCAGCTTTTTCCATCCTAGCTTCAATCCTATCACATCCATCATAAGACCTCCTTCCACATGTTATCTTCTGATTGGGGGCACTATATTCCTTGGAGATCTTGTCTTGTCCATCCTCCCTTGTCATTGGTATCTAGCTCTAGGCTATCCTCATGCAAACCCAATGTCATCTCTTTATATCCATCATAATCCTAGCTATCTACCATCCTATCCAACCATCTCATCCTGCTCCTCTAGCTATCCTTGGTCACAAAATCTCTCATCATCATTGGATGCATCCTACCAAATCCATATCTTTTGCTATCACCCCACCCTTAGCTTTCACATCTTGCACAACATCGAACCATCTCGCTATCCTATCATCCTGAGCTTTTGCCTGCTTGTAACTATCTTGGTTAGCTCACTTGTAAATATCTTGGTCTATTAGCTTGTACATCCTCTTTAGCTTAGTACCATTGTATCTATCCAATGTTTGTGTCAGTTCATCCTTGATCAGCATCTTGCACCCATCGCACAACCCTTGGTTAGCTATTCCAATGCATCCTTTAGCTAGATCTCCTGTCACCAAAGTGCTATCCTTCTTAGTTCAGCTTGCCAGACGCATCACCCATCCAGATCCATCAGCTTAGGTGCTATCCGATAGATCCTTGTAGGATATAGCTTTCCTCATGTCTGATCTTGGTCCGTTAGTACCTCGTCCTACCCATCTCGTTGGCAAACGGTTCTCTTTTGGATTTTTGCTTTCTTTTGATTTGGACTCTTCCCTGTTGGGTCTTGAAATATCTTTTCCAAGCAATCTCCTTGTTCCCTCCTCAAGGTTGTCACGATCTTCCATATCATGGTATGCTGCGAATGGGGCAATTAGAGCGTAAGGTCTTGATCAGGTCTTTCATTTGTTTTTCTTTTCTGCTTGTGGGTTCTCCAGTGTCGTTTCCACGCTGCTTCCTCTAGGATTCATGTGTGATGCTGGGGCAATCCTTGTGTGTTTGTTTTGAGTTAGTTTGTCAGTCCTTTGGACAGTTGGTGAAAAGGCCTTGATGTTCTTGGTAACCTTGGCAATTAACCAATAGTCCTATAACAAATCTAGTGCTCAACTACATGGTGGTACTTCTCTTTGAAGTATCCCCCCGCTCAAAAAGCTTCAATGGTTTTCCTTCATCTCCATTATCCCCCATCCATATCCAGCATCTGTCTCTCCTACCCCAACTGATGCATCAGTATCTCTTTGAATCACTCATCACTCTTAGCTTTAGGGATCCACAATCCTAGTCTTAGGGATCCACCAATCCAAATCAACCCACCAAGCCTCATCTTTCGAGATCCACAATCCTAGTCCTAGGGATCTCCAAAACCCATCTTCCGCCAATCTAACTCTTTGAAATCCTGTTCCATCAGCTTTATAATCCCCTCATCCATCTCCCTATCCTAGATTCCTTTTTATAGCGCTCTGCTCCTTCATCCTCCACCTTCCCTAAGGTCTTAAGCTTGCTTCCTCTTGTGCATCTGATTCTCCTTTATCATTCTCCCATAGTGAGAGTTTGAGCTAATTCAGCCCCTTCTCTTTGCCAATCTGAGTCTCCTTGCTGATCCCAGATTCTTGTGTTTTTCAAGAAGCCACCGAGCCTCGCTTTCTCTCCTCGCTGCCTTCTTGAGGGGGGCATCTCACAGTCCATTCTCTCCTCTTCTGCTCTAGCCTTGGGCATCTTATTTTCTTATCTTTGATGCCATGCCACTTGCAGCATCACATCAAAGAGGGGCAAAATGTAGACACCTAAAAATCCTTTAGAAAATAAAGTATTTTTTTTTCTGAAAAATTCCCGATGACATCATCATTTATTAATTAATTAATTATTTAATTAATTAATTAATTAATTTTTATGTCATTAAATCCTTTTATCTTAATTAAAAATATTTAATTAAGGAATCCCTCGCAAAAATGTTTAAATCTTATTTAAACATTATTTCCTTATTTATTAATTATTTAATTAATAAATTGACCAAAAATCCTAAAATAAATAAAAAATTTATTTTTTTCCCAAAAGTTGGCCAATTTCCTTATGACCAATAACCTCTTCCAAAATCTTCTAATCCTTCTTTAATTTTGATTAAAGGCTAATCCCATCATTTCCTACCCCTAATCCCAACTCAAAATATTTAATTAAAATTAAATATTAATCCTCATGTTTATTAAAAAAGTTTTAATAAATATCTCCTCAACCCAAACCCTTGAAATAAATAAAACTTTATTTATTTCCTAAAAATCTAATTTATCCTCATCCTAAGAAGTTCTAGACTCTTCTAGAAAGTCTTCATCCTCATCCTAGGAAATTCTAGACTATTCTAGAAAGTCTTTATCCTCATCCAAAGTCTAGACTCTTCTAGAAGATGTCTTTAAAACTAATCCTAATCCCCTCCTAACCTTGTCACATTCCCTAAACATGAGTTAAAACTTCCTAACCCAAGCCAAAGTTAACAAATATCTCTTCCTTCACCCACCCTCATTAAATGCCATCCACTTGCCTATCCCTAAGCTAATCCTAAACCATCCTAATCCGTCCTCTAATCATTTGCACAAGCCTAAGCAAGCTTAAAACCTTCCTAATCAAGTCCAAGTCGAATTTGCTCTCATCACCCTCAAAATATCTCAACCATAAAACTTTATGAAGTCCACTAGGTCATAAATGACTCTTACAAGCCCTTTTATTGCTCTTACAAGTCATTATGAGGGTCTTTATGAAGATTTTATCTCTTGAGCCTCCTTTGTTGACTCATCCTTGCCCTTTCCTCCATCCTCTCACCATGTGACATGTGTCACTCCTTGATTGGCTATAAGGAAGCACAATCCATGTGCTCTCCTCTCATGCAATCTGAGCCTTCCATAAGCTTTTTCCCATCCTTGCATCTTAGCCCTCAATCCCTCAAGCCTCTTGCCTATAAATTGGATCCTTCCCCTTTGCAAAATAACACAATCCATGAAGTAAAGTTATAATGCTATTTTGAGAGCCAAATCCATACTAAAGCCATCTATCCACACCAAAAATCCACAATCATCCATTGAAGCCTTTGGAAGCATATTGAGCATACATCCTATCCATTTAGATAAAGCTACTCAACAAGAGAGCTTCTTATTGAGAGAGTCCATTAATGGCTCATATTCTCAATTAAGAGCTCATCTTAGTCTATCTTGAAGTTTATGAATTTTGTTTAGTTTGTAGAAGCTTTATTCAAATTTGGTTTCTATTAGCATACTAACATTACTCATATACAACCCTCATCTACCATAGCTCCCACTCAATCGTGAAACTTTCCTGTAGAGGATAACAGAAAAAAACTAGGCTCTGATACCACTTGTTTTAGATTATGGTAAAACAAGGTTTTTAAGGGGCTCCAAAACCATTTAACAAAAACAAGAAAGATAGGCAATTAAGACCACCAGGAAAAGTTCTTAAACCAATTGAAAAGTAGAAAGAAAATCAGGTTTTACAGGGACCTGAAACCACTACCAAAGTTCAATAAAAGTATCCAGGTTTTACAAGGACCTAGAACCTGAAACCACTGGTTAAGTTTAAACCATAGATAGAAATAAAAATTACATGCAAATATAAGAAATAACAAAAAATAATAGATCACACAGAAAAGAACACAAGGCACCAAGATTTAATGTGGTTCACCCAATCCTTGGGCTACATCCACCAAACATCAAGTCCAATATTTTTATGATCCAGTGATTACAACTTGATTATAATCTGTAATCCCTTATAGCTCAATACTGCCACAAGAACTAATTTTGCATCACACCTTATGAAACAATCCCTAACCCTAAGCCCTTTTATACAAGTATTTTAACTACTTTAGGGTTATAATTAATAATTACATGTCGGCCCAAAATCCTGATAAAATAGGGCCCAAAAAAAATTATGAAGTATTCATGAAGTATGTAATGTATTTTCCTGATCAGTAACCACAATCTAACACAACCTACCATTTCCCATGAAACCCTTATGATTTCATGAAAATATGGATGTCATAAGATCACAAACCTTGAAACTTCTACCTATAATTCTATGATGAACTAGGTTTGGCTAAGTTGTTGACTTCGTAGGGTCGCAATTTAAACCTTTGAATACTATCAATGGAGTGCATCAATTGAAATGATTATCCCTCATTCAATGAGATTTATTGACACTTGCAATGATGGAAAATTGGATTCTTTATGAACTAGGCCCACCATGACATGTGGTGAATGCTCATATTCCTTCAATGGCTAAATCTTGGGAATTTTTAAAATGTGGGCATATGCTAGACATTGATATACTTAGATCTGATGTTAGCAATATGACTAAGGAATCTATGTTTAGTTAGCACCCTCAATGTATCAAGCACTACCAATCTTTCAAACTACTCTGACATAACCTTATTGTGTAGCCTACCTCTTGAAACACATCCCACAAGTCCATCTGCTGAGCTCTTGCTTTCCCATTTTGCTAAAAGATTGTGCATCTACAAAAAGAACACATAGGTCTACCATTGATCTTCTTTCATTAGATGACCAAGAATATTTTGGTCCCTTAGAGGTCTCTTGATGTAAACTTGACCTATGATCATGTGAAAAACTATTTACACTCCTTCACAACTTAAAACTGAACATTGGAATTAATAGTTGTGAAGTTGCGTTGACTATGGATTTAACTGTATCTCACTGTTGTGGTCTTTAACCACAAATTCCTTTAATCATCAACTAATCATCAACTAAGCCCACAAATGAGTGAACAATTCATTCACACCATCACTGCACTAACCTTAGGTTGACCTTAACCCTCTATGAGGATGCAATGGCTCTTAGATTTTAATTGTAGATGCTCTTTATGGATTCACAACTTGAAGTTGAGCATAACATGAAATGAATGCACCTTTTTATGGTAAGAACTTGACCGCTAGTATAGCCTCACAACCCTCTTAATAGTTAAGCCCTAACTATATGCAAAGATGTGAAACACTAAACTTTGACTGAGATGTTTGACTTTGTAGCTTTGCAACTTAACCTTTGAAGTTCATTTTGATGGAGATCATCAATTGAATTATTTTTCTTTAGTTCAATGAAAATATCTCTATCCCTTATGATGATGCAAAAATGAAACCCTCATAATTTATCCACCATGACACATGTTACATGCTCTTATTCCTACTTTAGTTAAAGCTTGAACATTTTTAGAAAGCACACATATGCTAGTCATCAATCTAACTAAATCTAATGGCCAAATAAGATTAACTATAGATGCTCCTGACCACTTTACAAACTTTATATCCTTAAGCCTTTATCCACTTACAAATTTGCACTAACTATTAAGATAACTATTTCACATGCTCATAGCCATCTTGATAGTTAAGCCTTAACTTGGAGCAATAGAGTGAAAAGAGGAATGAGTGCAAGATTGCAACTTGAATGTTCACAAGGATAAAGCATCAAAATATGAAAATATTTAAGACCAAGGGATGTAAGAGAAAAGGTATAACCAAGGTTTTGTATCTATCCCTTTCAAATTTTCATGGAAAATTAATTGGTCATGTATGTCACCCTAAAAATTCAATTTTTTGTGGGGGAGGGTGTGTGAGGGGTAGAGGGAAGGAGGGGGCGGGTGGGGGGGGCTGCTACAAAAATGGCTAACATTATCCATCTCTTTAGTAGTGATGTTAGAGGTATCCCAATTTGGTATAACAATGTCCTCATCTAGATCAATCTCTTCCTTAGAGGCTTCTACCTCTTGACCATTTTCCTTTTGAATAACAAAAGGAACAATTTTCTTTCCTTTGTGCAAAACCTTAATGCTTAGTTGAGGCTTAGCCTCAACTATCATTGCACTTGCCATGGTAGTAACAATAGTAGAAATAGTATAAATAGGAATATAAATAGTAGGAATAGTAAAAAATATGGAAGAAATATCACTAATAGTAGGAATACCTTGTTGTGATTTGGTTAGGCTTGATGTTCGAGAGATCTAAGCCTATTGCTCAGAAAATGAAGTGATGGAAACTTCACTAATCAATACACTTGGTAAAATTGCTCTAATTGTTGGTTGAGTGCTTTGTGAAATATTTTTTTACCTCAACTAACTTGCTAGCAGCCTTCTTTGAGCTAGATGGCACTAAGGCTTTGATCAGAGAGTTAGGAAGAGAGGCCATTACCTTTGATGCTATCTTCTCAAGAATAGAGTCTTCAATACTCTATATATTAGGAAGATCACCTCCTATAGCTTCTTGATCTCCTTCTCCTTCAACATCATCTCCTTCCATGTGCTCTAGTTCCTCATCATCTATATCTTCATTATCTTTTTGCACTTGTTCTACTTCATCATCCTTGTTCGCAATTTGCACAATCTGATCACTATGCTTATGCAGCCCATAGATATTCTTCCATGCCATGGTGTTGGACTTCATGACTGACTCAATGTATTTAGCTAGGATCTGAAATGCATTGAATCTAGGGGTTAGCTTTGTTTCATTCTCCTTCAATAATTTCTCCACTTCCTTATCAATGAGACTTTTCATAAGTTGTCTGAGGGTTTTCTCTCTGACGTCCTTTGAAATAATTAATGAATTCTCCCAATGATGTGATATTATTTAAATAGAGTGTTAGGAACCTTCTTTGATAGTTCCTCTAGGGAGTTTTTCCATTTTTTCCATTTTTTCCACTAGGGCATCTTCTATTTGTTTCTTCTCTTCTATGTTCCTTGTCTCATACTTCAAGAATTTAAGATCCTCCATACCTCTCCACTTTGAAGTCTAGATAACCTTTCTTTGAAGGTAGGGGAAAACCTCTTAAATATAATTTTTTTTGCTTCATCTTCATCATCTCCAAGTTTCTTCTTCAAATTCTTCTTCCTCTACTTGTTCTTCCTCTCCTTCTTCTTCATCAAGGTCATACTCTTGTCCTTTAGTTAATAAGAGAATGGAACTAGAGGATTTGGTGGCCTTAAGCATCTTTCCCACCTTCTTTCTTCCTCTTTTCACTACTCAAGGAAGCTTTATTTCAAGAGTGCTTTTGGCCTCTACTTCCTCATAATTGTTGAAGTAAGGTGTCTTGGGGTCAATAGGCTCATTCGTAAGAGCTTTAATGATATCCCTTGTATAATCTATGTTTACTTCATATCCTAGGTGCATAACCCATGACACTCTTGGCCTAGCTAGATGAATATAAAATTTATCACAGTCAACTAAAAAATAGATATCTTGATCATAGGCTTCCACCAATTTATTGGGAATTCTATATCTGCTTTTCATTTTCTCTTTGAAACTTTTGAAGTATGCATCCATTATACTTTCAAAATTGTCATCCATCTCTATTATAAATTCATTAATTTGATATAATACTAGTGTATCTTTCTTCCATACCATAGTTCCTTTGGAAGGAAAGAAAATTTTCACATAAAAGAATAGACAAGTTATCAAAGAACTGAATTTACATGGATTATTTTTCAAGACTCAAATGTGTAAGGAAATTCAGGTGCAGAAATAGCTTCCTACACTAATCTCATAAGGAAAGTATGATGCAAATCCTATTAAAATCTTCTACACTTATAGATTCAATATCATGTAAACAACAATATTGCAGCCAACCATGCATACAGAAAATAAACAGAGAAAGAAACACATAACACAAAGATTTGCTGGTGGGGAAAAACCTTTCGGTAAAACAACCCCACCCCTTCAGAACCTGCACAATGTATTATCTTCAACACAAGGTTACAATACACAATGCAAGTTCAACATCGAAAATAGAAGACTCCAGTAGCTACTCACAATACCAACAATATACTCTCTCGCATCATCTCTCTTCACAACCCTAAAAATTCTTATAACATGCGCTTCACTTTAGGGCTACTCCCAAAGGTAAACCGTATTAGGGTTTTACCATTCTCTAAGAAAATAGGAACCCCACAAAATTTCCACTATTGGAGTAGAGTGTACAATACTCAAGTATCTTAGTTGCCACATGTCTTCACCTGTCTTTGAATCTTCCTAACATAGTGCTTAAGTATCATAGGAATCCGTCATAACCATTTTAGCCATGATCTCCTTACACACAATTCAAGATGTCGAAACATCAACATTATTTGCAAGAAATACATTTTAAAAAACAAATAATAAGAATAGGAATTATACAAGGTTGGGACACCTTATTCCTAACATGCTCCCACTTGTCGAACACCTTGTACGAGGAACAGGAACATAACAAGAACTAACTACTATAGGCCAAAAGGCCCATAGACTTTGAACACCATCTGAACTTCTCAGTGCCCACTAGTTTCATTAATGCATCTGCAACATTCTTCACATTATCTACCTTCTCCAAATTTACCTTTCCATCTTCCACCATATCTCTCACAAAGTGAAACTGCACATCAATGTGCTTTGTTCTGGCATGGAAAGTTGGATTCTTTGCAAGGCAAATAGTGCTCTGACTATCACATCGAATAGTAATGTATTTTGCATCAACACCAACATCTAAACACAATCTCTTAAGCCAAATGGCTTCCTTACAAGCATGAGTAGCAGCCATGTACTCAACTTTTGTAGTGGACAAAGCAACCAGAGGTTGTCGCTTGCTCATCCAACTAATGGCACCACCAAACATAGTGAAAACATAAGCGCTGGTGGATCTCCTGCGGTCAATATCACCTACCCAATCTAAATCCACAAACCCATGAATATAAATTGAATGCAGAGATCCAGAAGAGTTACCATGATAACATATGGATTAATCTAATCTACCCCTCAAATATCTAAATACTCACTTAACTGCATCCCAATGTATCCGTCCAGGATTAGCCATAAATCAACTCAAGACTCCCACTACTTGGGCAATGTCTAGTTTAGTATAGACCATAGCATACATAAGACTACCAACTACACTAGCATAAGGTGCTCTACTCATGTCCTCCACCTCACTAGAAGATTTTGGACAATCATCTACAGATAACTTTTTTCCCACAGGAATAGGAACACATAGTGGTCTACAATCTGCCATGCTGAACCTATCCAACACAGACTTCACATACTTACTCTAACTCAACCAAAGTTTTCTATTAGACCTGTCTCTACTAACTTCCATACCCAAGATGTACCTAGCTACCCCAAGATCTTTCATCTCAAACTGTGCTAACAACTAAGATTTAAAATAAAAAATGAAACCCTTACCCTTCCCAAATAGCAACATATCATCAACATATAATGCAACAATAAGAAGGCGATCATTTTTACCTCTGAAATAGACACAATGATCTAATTTTGATCTTACAAATCCAATTTACAACACAAAGGCATCAAAATTAAGGTACCACATCCCAGGAGATTGCTTCAAACCATATAGAAATTTCTTTAATATGCAAACTAAGGATTCTTTACCTTTAACAATGTAGTGCTCAGGCTGTGACATATAAATCTCTTCCTCCAAATCACCATGAAGGAAAGTTGTCTTCACATACATCTGTTCTATCTCTAAATCATATGATACAGCAAGAGATAATAGAAATCTAATGGATGTCAACTTTGCAACAGGAGAGAATATTTCACCATAATCTATCCCCTCTACCTGTGAATACCCCTTTCCAACCAATCTAGCTTTGTACCTTTCAACACTGTCATCTGCACAAAATTTCTTCTTGAACACCCATTTACAGCCAACAAATTTTGTCCCTTTAGGCAAAGGTACAAGGTCCCAAGTTTTTTTTTTCTCTAAAGAATCCATTTCATCATCCATAGCCTCAATCTAGGAACCTGCATCTTTCATGCCCAAAGCCTCTTTCACAGATCTAGGCTCGTCAGTGTTGGTAATCAAAGAAAAAACACAACTAGAATCTAACATAGAATAACCAAACCTTTTTGGTTGCTTTCTTTCTCTTGTGGATCTCCTCAAGGGCTAAGGTTGAGGTTGTTCTTCCTCTTCTTCTGAACTGTCAGAGCTACTAGAGCTCTCCTCATCATTAGACCCAACATGGTCATTCTATTCAGTCTTCTCAGGGGTAGGAGGCAACAGCACATCATTTTCCTTTTCTTTTTCATCTGGTTGTAGAAAAATAGGAGAAGATGTTAGCTCTCTAAAAATAACATTTATGCTATACAACACCTTACTAGTCACAGGATCCCAAAGTTTGTATCCTTTCACACCAGCACTGTATCAGATGAAAATACATTTAACAACTTTGTTTTCCAACTTAGGTCTTTTCTCCTTTGGAACATGTGCATAAGCTTCACAACCAAAAACATGAAGATGTCTAATCGAAGGCTTCTTACCAGATCACACCTCCATGGGTGTCTTACCAACAAGGGCTGATGTAGGAGATCTGTTAACCAGATAGCAAGTAGTGGCCATAGCTTTGGCCTAGAACCTTTGTTCTAAACTAGCTCCACTAAGCATACTCCTAGCCTTCTCCATCAGTGTCCTGTTCATTCTCTCTACAACTCCATTTTTCTCTAGGGTTTAAGGAGTTGTCTTATGCCTCTTGATACCTTGTTCTTTACAGAACTGTTCAAACTCTGTTGAGTAAAACTCACCACCATAGTCAGTTCTCACACACTTAATCTTCTTGCTTGTCTGATTCTCTACAAGGGCTTTAAATTCCTTGAATCGACTAAAGACTTGTGTCTTACTTTTAAGGAAATAAATCAATGTCCTTCTACTGTAATCATCTATGAAAGATACAAAAAATATAGACTTGGAGATTGAAGGAACTTTTACAAGACCAAATACGTCACAATGAATAAGATCCAAAACATCAGAAGATTTGTGAGAACTAAAGTAAAATTGAACACAATTTTGTTTTCCATAGACACAGTGTTCACAGAAGTCAAACTTGAGATTGCAATCATTTAACCCCTCAACAAGATTTTTATTTTTCAAGGTTCTAAGACCCTTTTCACCAATTTGACCAATTCTCAAATGCCATAACATTGTCTTTTCTATAGGAAGCTTACCTTCCAAAGTGTTTGCATTGCCATCAGAACCAATAACCATAGTATTCTTCACTACTCATTCAGATGGTGAGGATGAAGAACTATTACATAGAGGAATACATTCATCTAGCTGAAATAAGGTACCTCTCCTAGTACCCCTTGCAAGAACTATTGATCCTCTCATCATCTTGCATCCTTCTTTCAAAAAAAACAACTTGCACACCTACATCATTTAGCATACTTACAGATAATAGGTTTTGTGCTAAACCTGGAATGTGCATAACTCCATTGATTTCCTTTACTCGTCCATCAGGAAATTTGATAGTGACCCTTCTGCATCCAACTATCTTTAGGTGAGAATCATCACCCAAGTACACCTTTCCACCATCGAACTCTTCATATCTTGAGAACCAATTTCGATGAGAGGTCATGTGAAAAGATGCACCCGAGTCAACCAACCACACATCATCAAATGCATGGACTGCCAAAGCTACGATGAATGCATCACCATCTTCTTGAGATTTTTTAGAACCAGAATCTAAGGCTTGTTGGGTGATGCGACGCACTCCCCTGCCCACAGGTGGTTAATTATGTGGTGTTCCATGTTCACTAACAGTCATGGCTTTTGGTGCAATGGAAAATGGGCCCTACAATTGGTATCAGAGCCTGGTTTTGGCCTGGTCATGGGTTCAAATCTTCCCGGTGCCTTCTCGACCTGCGTGAGCACCTGGTATGCGCATCGAGGGGGAGATTTTTGGGTGATGCGACGCGCTCCCCTATCCACAGGTGGTTAATTATGTGGTGTTCCATGTTCACTAACAGTCATGGCTTTTGGTGCAATGGCAAATGGGCCCTACAAGGCTTTCTTCTTCTTCTTAGGCTCTTTATAGTCTTTAAAGAAGTGCCCAGTCTTATTACAGTTCCAACATTTTTCCTTGGACTTATTGGAAGTCTTTGACTTCCCATGAGATTTGTATCTACCCTTATTGTCAAACTTATTGTCATTTTTCTTCCCTCTTTCCATGGATCTCCCACAAATAGAAAGGGCTTCTTTTTTTGAAATAGAAGCCTTTCTCCGCATCTCCTCTGATAGCAATGAAGACACCACATCATCCATTTTGAAGGTGACTAATGTGCTTCCAAGAGCCATCATAAGATGGTCCCATGAATCCAGTAATGAACACAAAATTGTGTAGCAACGATCCTCCTCCTCTAACTTGACACCAACTGATGTCAACTATGCAGCCAATAGATTAAATGCATTTAAATGATCTATTAAGGATCCGCCTTCCTCCATTCGCAGAGAATACAACTTCTTCCTTAGGAACAACTTGTTCACCAAAGATCTGGCCTGATACATGGCCCCAAGTCTCTCCCACAAAATATATGTGGGTTTCTCATCTAGAACATTTAGAAGAACTGCATCGGTTAAATAGAGTCTTATGAGACCCTTAGCTTTACAATTTTTTATATCCCAATCTGCTTGAGCTATAGTTTCTAGTCTTGTAGCACTTTTAGTTGCTTCCCATAGGTCACAATCTTCCAACATGTCTTACATCTTGAGTTTCCACAACTCGAAATTAGTGCCATTAAATTTCTCCACCTCCATTCTTCCATATGATGAACTCACCATCTCAATCTGCAAATAAGATTTAGGATGCTCTACACAAGACTCCCACTCAACTTGAGATTAGCTCAAAAAACCCTACCCGAAAACTAGGATCAAAAGTTGATCAAGCTCTGATACCACTTGTAAGGAAACTCAAGTGCGGAAACAACTTCCTATACTAATCTCATAAGGAAAGTATGATGTAAATCCTATTAAAATCTTCTACACTTATAGATTCAATATCATGTAAAAAAAAATATTGTAGCCAACCATGCATATAGAAAATAGACAGAGAAAGAAACACATAACACAAAGATTTGGTGGTGGGAAAATCCTTTCAGTAAAACAACCCCACCCTTTCAGAACCTGCATAGTGTATTATCTTCAACACAAGGTTACAATACACTTGCATTGCAAGTTCAACATCGACAACGAAAGACTCCACTAGCTACTCACAGTACCAACAATATACTCTCTCACATCATCTCTCTTCACAACCCTAAAAATACTTATAACATACGCTTCACTTTAGGGCTACTCCCAAAGGTAAACCATATTATGGTTTTACGATTCTCTAAGAAAATAGGAACCCCAAAAAATTTCCACTATTGGGGTAGAGTGTACAATACTCAAGTATCTTAGTTACCACATGTCTTCACCTATTATTGAATCTTCCTAACATAGATCTTACGTGTCATAGGAATTCGTCATAATCATTTTAGCCATGATCTCTTTACACACAATTCAAGATGCCGACACATCAACATTATTTGCAAGAAATATATTTTACAAAAAAAATAATAAGAATAGGAATTACACAAGGTTGAGACACCTTATTCCTAACAAAATTCTCTCCATGTTTTTTTTGAGTTGGTTCAATAGTATCTTAGCAAGGTCAAAGGATAGGTTATTCTTCACCACCTTGTATGCTAGGTCAATGGCTTCACAAGAAATGTTGTTTGATCAAGCTATATATCTTGTGTGCAATAACATGGATACCAAAATGAATATCTATGTTAGTAACTCCATTTAGTTTCATACCTCTACCATCCCACTTAGCAATAGCTCTCTTAGTCAATTCAACTTGACTTAGGGTTTTGGTACTCTCTTCCTTGTTTAATATTGGAAGCCATGTTATCCTATGTATCATCTTCTTTGTAATTTGAATAGGGTGATATAACTACAAATGCATGTTGTGGACTTGGCTCAGGTTGAACCTAATCCACTTCCCTTGGAAATCCCTTGGCATATGCAAGATATGTGCTTAACCCTTTGGTTTCCAAATGCTTAACCCTTTGGAGGAATTTTTGACTATGCTCCAATAGGATCAAGTTCCTCTATGATTATCAAACTTAGTTTGAACATTGCATCTTTGCAATCTACTCCTTGAACCAACATCTTTGAACCCATCTTTATTTTTTTGTTAGAAGATATCATTCTTTCTCGGTAATACTTGAAACATGAAGGAAAACTTTAACAACATTATCTTTGAATCACTCGAGGCTCTAGAATTCTCTTCGCTCTTAGCTCTGTAAAATTTTCCAACAAAAATGACCTTTTATTTCTCCTTTTAATTGAATTCAATATTTAGGTTACCATTAATGCATCATAAAAATATTCGCTTGATGATAGGTTGTCTTCCACTTGGTTAAGTTACCACCACTTGATATGAACTCTTCACTTAGTAGTGTTATCAACTTAGTAGAGTCTTTCACTAGGCATGAACTTTGATAATTCCATCAAAATCTAAGCTTGGTTAGGTCTTGTATCCTAACCATTCTTAGCAAATCCTTTAGCTATCATATCTACTCATTGATCCTTGTTCATCTTGAATGCAATTATGGATCTTCTACTAATGAACTAATGTGAAGTGTCTTCTTAGAATCATAGTTCTAGTAATCTCCATACAAAACTAGGTTAAAATGCTTGAGTCACCCAACTCATTGACTTGGATGTCAACACTTTCATTACTCTAATTTTCATCCTTGGGATATTTCCTTACCCATTTCCACCTCATCTAACTTTTGAAATTGTCAGCCTTTGTCTTATTTTCATCTTCAACTCTTCCATGGTTCATACAATTCTTGGCAAGATGTCCAAGTTTTGTACAAACAAAACATCTCTTTATATTGTCTCTCTTCCTTATGTAATGTTTAATGTAGTTTTCTCCAATGTTCCCAAACTCACCACAATAGTGACTTTTGCACCATATATTGCAATCCCAACTAAATATAGCTTTGAAAACTTTTTCTATTGGGTTTCATTTCTTGGTCCTCTAAAGATTTGTATCCTTGCTTGTTGCAATTGTCACACTTTCCTTCAAACATAGGTTTCTCTGTGCATTCACTTTCTCTATGTCCTATTTTTTAACAATTTTAACACTTTCCACTAAACCTTGATTTATCATTGCTCCAAAACTTTTTTGATGTATGTCCTATCTTTCCACAATGATTACATGTAGTCCTTTTGTTCTTTTGAGCTCCTTGCAGAGATGATTCACCTTCTTTTGTGTATCTTAATCCAAATTTTCCTTTATGTCTAAATTGAGTTTACTCATTCAATTAATTCATGCTTTCATGAGATTTCTTCATCCTCCCATTGGTTTGCTTCTCTATACTAAGGTCATGCTACAATCTTTCATTCATATTCTTCAATTTGATAAGCTCTTGATTTTTATCATTGAGTTGATCAATCATATCTATTTGTTGAAGAGATGGTTTATTAATTTAATTGTTCTTTTATTCCATTTCTTCTTTGTATTTTTCCTTTTGTTCCATGACTTCACACAATTTGATAGTTTGAATTTATTCTTCTCTTTTCAACTTTCTAACTTCGTTATGAAGAGTAAGATTCTTTTCAACTAGATCTATGATTGTTGCATCAGTTTCATCTTAACTTCTTGACAAATGAATTCAATTTTTTATTCAATGTAGAGATTATTATTCATATGTACTACAAGACATTTTCTTCTTTTATGGGATTTCTAGAATTTCTCCTTCACTTTCATGTGTTGATCCATGGACAATTTTAGATCCACCTTCTCATTCTCAATAGCTTTCTTCAATCTATATACACCACTATCTCAGATCTTTTCTCCAGCTGCTAAACTTTTGAATGTGAGAACCAAAGCTCTGATACCAATTTTTAGAAATGTCATATAGACTAGGTGACTAAGAGGGGGGGTGTGAATCAAGAACCAATAAAACTTATACTTTAATTCACTAATTAAGGATTCACCATGTAATCTACTATAATTTCATGGATGAAAGATTGAAAGCAATAAAACATTCATAACACTTTGACACAATATTGGTAACCTGGAAACCTTCCAAATAGAAATTAAAGCTAGCGTGAGGATCATACTTAGAAGCTTTATTACTATAGTATAAAGTTAGCATGTTAAAGCTTACAATTCATCACTTCTAATGATCTTCCCTGTTAGGAGCAATAAGGACTATTAGGTCCACCTTGTAAAAGGATTTACAACATACAATGATGTATGCACTCTGTTAGGAGATTTTGAATGAGATCATTAAGTCCACCTTGTTAAAGGACTTGATTGATGCATCATTAGGATGAGTCAGTGGCTGATCTTTGATCTACAACTTGGGATTTTGAATGAGATTCCTTTGAATAATAATGCTCACCTGGCTATGATAGATAAGTCTCTACTTCTCCTTATACTACTTATAGCCTTCTTTTAATTCAAACTCATCTGCTTCTTATACTTGTTCTCATTGATTACATTAGATATGAAAAGATATATTTCATAGATATACCAATCCAATAAATTACCTTCTAGAGTTGGCTACGATACCAAATTCAAAAAATCTTCATAAAGTCATCTCACTACTATAAATCGAGTTCTAAAGACCACTCAGGTGATGTTCTAACACTTGGAAACACTTATCAACAATTGAAAAACTTTGGAACTCGATTCATATAGATGATCAGTCCATACTAATCACTTGGGGTAATAGGAACTTAGTCAACACTAGATGACTCAATGAATACTAAAGAAATTGATAGAAATGGTTGACACAACATGGTTTGGTCAACACTAACTTCATTCACTTTGTTAACACTGCAAGATCGATAGACAATATAGAGCTTGGTTAACACTATACTCTATCTCATATGCTTGGTAGATACTATGAAGCTTGACATGAATTTTAGTCTATTTGACTAGCTCGGTAGCAACTAAAACACTTGGCTTACATTTCTAGTAGTATGATCAACTCAGTAGTAACTATACAGCTCAATAGAAATGTAACCAATTGAGTAAGTGTTATGTCACTAATGGAAAAATGATTTGAACATTAGGTCATAGTTTTACTTCACAATATTCTAATAATACATCATATTTTACATCATGTAGTTCACATAACATTCACATATCATTCATCACATTTCTACAAAAATTTACATATCTTGATCTTTCCTTTATAGCATTATATTTTACAAAACTTTCCCTATCAGCCTTCAAGCTTTAACATGCTTGGTCTAATATAAAATTACTTATTTCACTCTTAGGGTTAACTTCTAGGATCTCATCCCTAAATAGTTAAGTAATTATTTTATGACCAAAAAAATTCCTTAATCTATAAATACCAAATTATTGATGTGTTATGTTCTGCTACGTTCACTTCCTTTACTAATAAAATTGTTATATCTGATCTCATACTATATGTACCATACTATGATCTTACACACATCATCATGATAGTCTGTAGTATAATTCTTCAATTTCACATGTACTAAATATCAAACTTTAGACTATGCATGCCAAAACTATCTATGTGTTGTCAGTGAACTGTATGATACTTAGACAATTTTTTGCATGCAACTATGAGATCTTCATCTATACATTATGCCTTCTCATCCTAAGATATATGTTTCCATAAATAAGAACCCTAAATTTTCCTACTTATTTCCAAAAATCTCTCCCTTTTGCATTGATGGAAACATATGTGAAAATTGGCCTAGTCCCAAAATGTTGTACAAAAGCTTTCTTCAAAAATTTACAAAAACTTCAAAATTCAAAACTTGTGGATCATTATATTTATAACCATCTTTCCTTATAACTCCTAATTCTATATAATACTACTACCCCTTAGTGTTGATCTCAGATTGGTTTTGACAAGTGAGTGTTAACCCACTTAAGCTATTTACTTAGTTCATATCAAACTAGTAGAACATGTCAACCAAAACATGTAAATAATAAACCATGCTAATTCATAGTGAGTGTTGAGCCACTCATGTCCTAATTCACTCAAGTGCCAAGAAGATAGTATATTTTGAGTGACATAGGAGTTGAGTAAACAATGGATGTTGAGTGATATAGATGTTGAGTCACAATAGAAAGATTAGTGTATGCCGAGCATCAGAGAGTTTTGATGTTGAATAAAATAGTTTTGAAATATTTGTTTGTAAAGGAACAAACAACAATGTAAACCATTTTTTAGCTGACTTAAAATTGAATTTTGATATTTTGGAGATAAGGAAAAATCTCTAATTGGATTCCCTATGAAATTACATGCAACCAATCAGAAAATGGGAAGGATTAAGTGACAAAATGGATGAATCTCAACTATAGATTCATACCTAACCCTAAGTCACAATAGTTTATTTAAGGAGGAAAAGCTCTAAACTTTCTATGAGCATATAAGAGTGTTGAATGAGTAGGAAGTAGAAGTTTTCATGCACAAATAGAGCATCCATGGTGGCTTGGAAGTTATGAAGTGAAATTACACTGCAAAATCAATTAGAGTAGAATACAGGATATAGAAAAGGATACAACAAAGAAACATCTGATCAAGAAGACTTTATTTAGAGGTGATCTATTATTAGGAAACCAAGTGCTAACCATAAGATCAAAGCTGAGACATTCTAATAGGTGATTTCTATCAAAATCTCTTAACATAGTACTCCTAACATGCTATATGAAATCTTTTAATAGGATGCTTACTTAGTTGTAAGTTAAAGTCCTTTAACCAAGCACACTTCTAAAAAGGTGTTGAAATCCTCTAACAAGGTGAGACCTAGTAGTCTTTGTAAGCCTTTAACAGGGTAGATCTTTCATAGAGTAGATCATGTTTTATGATCAAAATATTGTAACCTTCATTGGATACACTTTATTGCTATAGAAGTGAAGATTTGTGGGTTTCATCCTCACCCCAATTTTACCTTCTCACTTGGATGGTTTCTAGGAAATCATATCTGATGTCATATGTGTGTAATTACTTATTTGCGTTTACATGAGTTAGATATATATGCTTTATTTATTATACATTGAATGTATGAGATGGATTTATGGTGAAAGTTTTATGGGTCCAAGTTTAAACTATTGATTCACCCTCCCCCCCTAGAATTTTACCTTTCCTATTGTAATTCAAACAATTGGTATCAGAGCCTTGTTCTTTGAAAAAGACGCTTTGTAACTTTGAGGAAAGATCTTGAAATGGAAGTCTACAAATTGGGAAAGATCATTAAGAATCAAGGAACTGAGATACAACTCATTCTACATCAATTGGATGAAGCAAGAGAAGAACTAAAGAAGTCCTTAAAGAGAAGGAAACAAATTGCTATTGCAGAAAATGACACATGATATAAAGAGATTGACACTACCAAGCTATTTGCCAATGGTGACTCCAATGAATTTGATGCAACAACTATAGATCTAATGGAAAAGAATAGAATCCAAGCTGAGGAAATTAGAAAACTAAAGTTAGAGCAAGAATCAAAATTCATATTGCTATGTGAAGTAACTGAATAAAAGAAGAAAGCTATGGAAGACAAAGCCATGATTGAAGAAGAAAAAATAATTTTGGAAAATAGGCTATAAGAGAAGTCAAGAGAGATAACCAATATTTCCATCATGCAATTGGATACCTTAAGTCAAATGATGAATTCCAACTATGAGTTAAATGTCAAGGACAGTGATATACCTACATTAAAATTGTAGAATGAGCAATTGCAAAGTGATCTAAAGAGAGAAAAGGAATCTACTACAAGCTTCAGCAAAACCAAATGAGGCCATCAAATACATGGAGAAATTATTGAGATCCCCTAGATCCAATAATGATACATCTAGATTGGGATACACAAGCACTAAAGAAGTAGAGTCATCCAAAAGCGTAGATGAAAGGAACAACAAAGGTAAGAGTTCCAAATCTATTTGTTATAATTGTGGTAAGAAAGGACATATTGCTAATGTGTGTAGGAGCAAGACTACAAATTAGAATGTTAAGCTTAAGAGCATGGTTCACTATCATAAGTGCAACATGCAAGGTCATCAAGAACATGAATGAAGAACCAAGACCATGCAAACAAAAAGATTTGGAGGATATTGTTATAACTATTAGAAGTATGGACATAGAGCTTTTGAATATAGATCCAAACCCATGTGGTCATTAAATAGGAAAGCAAAGGTAAGGAACAATGACAACTCTTATAACTGGGATTATAATACAAAATATAGCTGTCATTATTGTCAAGAATATGGAAATGTTATTGAAAATTGTATTAGGACACACTTTAGTGGTAACTACCAAAGGTGGTTGAGTCAAACCAAATATTCTATTTGAAGACTAGTCACATCAATAGGTATTTTCCAACAAATTCAAAAGCACCAAGTTGTGAATTTGATAAAGGCAAAGGCAAGGAATATGTTGAACACATTAGAGATGAGATGAATAAGACATGGAAAAAGAAAGATGATTGCAGCACATCAAATGGAGAACGGATCACTTCACCCAATGGGATAGGTGATCACATCTCATCAAACCAGGCAATCAAAAGGTATATGGGATTGATATCTAAAGGTTATATCATACATTAGTTCTAAAGGAATCTAGTACTAAAAAGACTACATTAGCATGAATAAAGATGCAAGTTGTTGTCGAGCATGAAAAATTTCCTATGTGTGTCGAGTGGAATGTTAGAAGATGTCAAGCTATCAGACTAGCTAGTTGATGCCAAGCTTGTAGTGGTTATCGAGTGATGGGAATGTCAATGGATGCTAAGTGAACCTAAAATTGGTTGATGCCAAGCTTATAGTTATGTAAGCACTCAACATTTATTATAGGTTTTCAAAGGGTATTTGATTGATTTTTTAGCTCATTTTTCATCATTTCAAATTCAAAAAAGAGTTAGCAAAGCATAAGGAAATCTAGAAATCCATTCCAAGTAGTTGTAGAAGATTCTAGTAGCGATCTCACACCAATTCTTTAGATTTCATAAGGTATTTATTAAGTGCAAAGCTATGCAGTTTAAATTTTGTAAACCCTACTTTCACATTATGGCATCAAGTTCAAAGAATGTAGAGGGAAAGGAAGTTTTGAAAGTTCAATTAGTAAGTAATGAAGTTGAGTAGTCCATTTTCAAAGCTATTCCTAATATTTCTTATAAGAAAGACCCTTTTGGTGCATTGTCGATGACTCCATTGAATGTGATAATGGTTCAAGATGTAAGAAAATGCTACAACTATAACATAGCAAGCATTGGTGATATGGAAATTAGGGGAGCATACAATAAATTTTGTGTTAATGGTGTTTTGAAAGAAGAATTCAAAATCATTGAGAGAAAGAGATTAACATGAGCCCTAGATTTTTTGAATGTATTCAAGATAGAATGGATTAGAATAGTGCTTAGCTAAATTCATGATGGTTCATTATGGCTGAACAATGGATGTATCAAAATTAGTAAGAGAATAATCCATAGGGTTACTAGTTACCAACCCTAGATTGTCCTAAGACACTAAGATGTGATTTGAAGGAAGTGATTGAAAAGAATATTGGAGCTATCTAGAACAAGAGAGGCATGACAATAGACACAATCACTAATCCTCTGATAAACTTTTTTGTAAGGGTTATATCACACAAGTTTTATCAATATAGTATTTTGAATAGTGTGCCCAATATAGCTGTGGATGTTGGATACAAGATTGTCAAGAAAGATCATACATATGATCTAGCAGAGCAATAATTGCAACAATTGATGGAGAATCTTAGAGCAATTAGGAAAACTAAGAGTGTGCAATGAAAATTTGGCTTTATATTAATTTATTTATTCTTTTATTTCCAAAAAGAATTCCCCTCATTTGGCACTATGGGATGGAAAACAAATAGATGAGTAGCTATACATATTGGTGAGTATATCAAGAAATTAGGAGAAATTTTTGAATCTTTGATGACAAGTTATTTTGAAGACTTCAAGAAGTCAATGAAGGAAAGATTGAGAATACTAGTATATTTAGTTGAGAAACACTATAATGATGTATGTTTTCTTGTGGATGTTGATTATACATATGTACAAGCTGCTACACCAAGGGTAAGATGGTTGAGACCCTTAGGTTATGAAATAAATGTGGACAAAGCGTCTGTAGCTATAACATCTTTATTGGTAGAAGAAGAAGAAGATAAAAATGTAAAAGTATTTAGAAATTATGAGATGGTAAATTCCAAGATTAACATGGAATTGAAGACTACTTTAGATTTGAAGAAAAAGGAGAAGACAGTGAAGAAGTTGAAAGCTAAGTTTGGAGAGGGTGTTAAGGAAGAAGAAGATGAAGATGAAGAGGAAGAGGGAGAAGAAACCCAAGCACAAGCACCTCTAGCTTTGACACGAGGTATAGGAGAAGACCAAGAAGAGGAGGAAACTGAAGGTGCTAAGGGAGAAGAAGCTAAGAAAGCACTTACACCTACCAAGCCAAAGAAGAGGAAGGCCAAGGCACAACCTATGGCAAGGACTAAGAAAATTGTCAAACCAAGACAACCCAAGCCCACTGCACCTACTACAAGACCCAACACACATGAAACTACACAAAAGGCCAAGGAAAAGACCAAACAAGTAGAGCAAGGAGGTCAAGAGAAAAAGAGACCAAGAAGGAAGTATGTTGCACAAGTAGATTCTAATGAGGAGATAACAAAGTCAAATGACATCAACCAACTCAAGGTGGTAAGTCACAATCCTCTTTCAGATCTTGAAATTTTATGTGAAAATATTAAGAATAATGCAGACTTTTTAGGACTTATACATATTGATTTTGATAATTTGGGTAAATTCAAGAAAAATCAAGTAGAAGAAGCCATATATGCTATGATGGAAAAATTCAAGACAACCCCAATAGAAATTGCCAACTCAATGCCAAAGAGTCTGTATGATATAGTTGATCAAAAAAGGTACTATTGTCTAAATGTAGAAAGACAAAGTAGAGAGACCACATTGGCCCAAGTTATGCTTGAATTAACTAAGGCACAAATTGCTAAGGTTGTAAAGAAGTATGCAGTTAAGTTCACACCTAAGTACAGATCCTTTAGCATTTTACAAAATAATATTGAGGTTGTAGTCAAAAAGTCCACACAGATATGGAAACTCACTTATGCATTAACAACAAAAAAGAAAGGTAAGAAAGAACCCATTGAGGTCAAGGATGATGAAGAAGATGATGAAAAAGATAACACTATTAAGGGAGGAAAAAAAATGCAAGTAGATGGCAAGGAAACATCTGAGCCAAAGCAGCCAGAAGTATAGAGTGTGTAAGACACACAGTTTCCAAGTGTCAATCCTCCACATGTTACAACTGAGACTATTGAAATAGTAAATGTCAAGGATGTTTCTAATCTATCAACTCAGAACACCAATCCCCTTACTAAAGATGATTTGAAGAAGATATTAGATTAGTCTACACTATAGGCCAAACTTTATGATAATCCTATTTTGGTTAGTATGGATGAGCTACAAAAGTTACTGAATGATGTTGAAAGGGAAAAGGTGAATCCACAAGAATGACCTTCTATCAGCCCTCTATTCATTAATGTACAACCTTTGATCCAAATTCCATAAGATACATCTAAAGAGGTTGATATAATTTCCAAGATAGACATTGTAGAGAAGAGCACAGTGGAAACACATGTTTCTACTATAGAATAGCAAGAAATAGTTTAGATAAACCTATCTACACCTATAGCACAAGGATAAGGTGCAAGTCAAGTCATTATGGTAGAACAACACAAGCCTAAAGAGAATGAGATGACACCACAACTAAAGGAGAAAACTACCATCCAAGCCCTAGTAACATTACTAGTATATAATACTCCATCAAGTCATACTCTTTAGAAGTTGAGAATAGATGCTACTCCATTACAAATCTCAGTGCCAAGCCCAAGTTCATCAAAGGCCAAAAAAGTAATTCAATGTGGAGATGTGAGCCTTGATGAAGAAATTGTTCTACCCAAGTAAGATTATGATACCATAACCATAGAATAGATGGACATACTTCAACAAGCCCTAGA
The DNA here is from genome assembly GCA_028749045.1 of Cupressus sempervirens. Taxonomy (NCBI): domain Eukaryota; kingdom Viridiplantae; phylum Streptophyta; class Pinopsida; order Cupressales; family Cupressaceae; genus Cupressus; species Cupressus sempervirens. The sequence continues at coordinate 133,337,491 of CM053793.1, read as the reverse complement.
AAGGAAAAAGTATCAAGAAATGGCTATGATAGAACACAGATAGAAGTAGGCACTATGGGATATTAAAGATATTATTTTAGATGCATTTAGTCTGCCATGTCTTGGTGAGACCAAGCCACTAATGGAATAGCTGACAAACATAGTGGAAAAGGTCATTAATGAACTCTTGGATATAAATGCCAAATTACTTGAATGGTTAGAAAAGAAGTTCCAAAACAAATTGAATGAGAAAATATATAGTGATATGGCACTAAAACAAGTTGCATTGGTAACTAAGGTTAAGGATGTGAAGAAGGTAATTGAGAACATATTCTCATTATACACTAAACTAAGCAATCCCTCACTCTTCACCCAAGAGACCAAAAGTTACATTCTAAGCCTAGAGAGCCAAATTATTGCATTAGGTGCAAAACTACCAATGAATCTAGCTTAGAGTGAGAAGCATTTTAGAACATTATTTCAAAGCTAGAGTTAGTTAGTTGTATTGATAGAAGATGAGGCTAACATAAGAGCCAAATTGACTAGCATCTAAGAAACTCTCACCCCTCATATTGAAATTTTGTACAAGGAACTAGGCTATGCTAAAACCCTAAAAGAGAAAGACCCCAATACTTCTACTTGAGATGGTCTAGTCCACCTTACTATCGAGCTTGCAATCCAAATTAAATAATTGGATGTAGCTTGTGATAACTGGGATGCAACCCTTAAGATAATATTGGATGTCCATAAATCTTTTCTAGAAAAACACACAATAAGTGTAGAGCCCATTGACATAAGTGTCAGCAAGGGCGAGGCATATTTTTGGGGGAGAAATAGAGCAAAGGGGGAGAATGAAATAAGAAACACATTTATATCAGCAAAAAAGAGCATGAAGTTAAAAGTGTGTCAGCAGAGACACATTTACTCAGAAGGAGTATAAAATTTTGGGTACAGAATAGATATATGAACTCAGTGAGTGTTACCAAATTTAAAGGTATACAAATTATTACAAAATTTTGAAGTTTTGAAGTTTTGTATGTAAGCCAAGTTGAGATATATTATGCTCATAAGGTTAAGGATGATAATGTATACTCAAGTGTTTTTGACACTCATGTCAAAGGGGAAGATTTTTTATCTCAAATTAGTTTTGACAAGTGAGTGTCAACACACTTAAGTTATTTACTTAGTTCATACTGAACTAGTAGAACATGCCAACCACAACATGTAAATTGTTGAGATAATGGGTGTTGCACACATTGCATAATATTGTTATATTTTATTATTTTATAATGTAATGTTGTGCCTAGATGGACGTGCAACATGTAAAGATTCCCATGGAATATTCTTGATGAGTTGTATTGTAACATTGTGAAAATATTTTATGTAATTATTTAATATTGGGGAAAAGAATTAAATGCACAATATTAAATGTGGGGTCAGTGGGTTAGGTAGCACATGGTTTTAGCACATGATTTATGTAATACCACTTGGTGGTTTTGTGGAACTTGTTACTATATAAGCAGCCATGAGGGTAGTTGTTGTAGAGAGAGAGAGAGAGAGTGACAAGGAGAAGACAAAAGGCAAGAGTCGAGTGGGTCAAGGCTTGACAGGTTAGCCAAGGGAGCATTTGTGAAGGTTGAAAGCATTGCATGGGATGTGTGGATTCATGCTTGTTCACATAGTTTTCTCGGTTGTGGCTATGGCCATGAAGGCTTCCATGGTTGTATGGCAATGGTATTTTTTGTTGAATAATACATGGTGATGGATGCTTTTGGAGGCTGGGTTTTTTTCCCTCAATGAGGGTTTCCCAGGGTATATCTTGTGTCACATTTTGTGGGTATGTTGTCTATTCTCTTGCATGTGGATTTTAATTCTATATTTATTTCATATTTATTATGGGTTATGTGGAAACGGTTATATTCTTTATTGCCAAGTTTCCCTACAAGTGGTATCAGAGCTATGGTTTTATTATTGTAACCCTAGATTGAATCCATGGGAATGCATGAGAGGATAAAAGAAAGGGCAAGATATATGAATGATTTATTGCAGATCTGAGGCTTTTGGGTTTGCTGTTATGATGGGATGTTAAAATATTTGGGCATGGAAAATTGTTGGACAAAAGAGTTTTTCGGATGTTTCATTTAAAATGAGGGTTTTGGGGGGTAGCATGCATAAATGACCTCTTGGGTAAAAAAAGACCTCACCATTGGATTCGGGTCGACATTTCCATAAATTTTGATATATAATATGCCCTAGTTTGGCCATGTTCAGAGGAAATGAAAGAGTTTTTTAGTTCCAGCCCATGATGGCCGTCAAATTTAATCCCGTCGAAATTTTTGTCACTAAAAAAAAATTAAAAATGAAAAATCGTACTGAAAATGGTAAAAAGACTGTCTTAGTAAAAAGGCCATAACTTTCTCTCAGAATATCGGATTTCAAAGTTCTTATAGGCATTGAAAAGCTAATTTAGAGCACTACAACATGGTGTAGGATTGGTTCTGTGATTTTGAGATTTTGTCAAGTTTTAAGAGCCCTAAAGTTAGATGTTATTTATTTTGAGCACGGATTACAGCATAACTTGGGCATACGGAGTCAGATTTTGGACTTTGAGTAGTCAACGAAAAGCTCTTGGAGAGATCTACACATTGGTTTAGATTTGGTGCAAGTTTAGCATGATTTATTTGTTGATATGATGATTTGAACAGTTTATAGGTATATTTTGACTCTGGTAACATTGTGAGTTTATGGCATTGGAGATTTAAGTTTTGATGTCATTGTATACTCAGTTCATATTTAGATTGGTCTCATGATGACATGGTTATCAGTGTTTGATTTGGATATGCATGATGACTTGTTGGGTCTACAAGTTGTGCAGTGTTGTAAGCGGTCTATACTTACAGGTTGTATTTATGGCTTGGTTATGGGTTGTCTTTGCCCATTGATCTTTCATTATTGATGCATATTCAGATTGGTGACTTGGATTTGGATTGTCTATGCACTAAGTCACATGATTTTATCTTCATGTAAATGGGATGAGATGTTGTTACCAGGTACAGTCATGGTGGAGGATTGTGGTTGACTATTCTATGCTGACAGGTTGGACACTTTGAGAGACAGATGGTTAGTTCATGGATGTGATCATGGTGTCATGAATTTTGGCATGACATGATTGGTTATACAGGTACATCTTTGATGTTCATTAGCTTGGATTTCTGATTCAGTTATGGTGGTATATCTTCTTGGTTGAGGATCATGGTTATTTGTTTTCTTTTGAGGAGCTCATGATGTGCACTTTGAGTTCTTTGATGGCTTGATGCCTTGGTTGATTCTCATGGTTAGAGGATGGGTTTTCATCATGATGTCATGGATAGCTTGGATACATGGTTTAGTGGGAGCTTGTGACAGTGATGGGGTGACAGTGCAGGATTAGTTCCTAGTTTGGTTTATATCTTCTTGGTTTGGAGAGGATTGATTTTATGATGCCATAGGTGACTTGGTACCATAGTTGAGTGGGAGTTGTTGGCATTGATTTGTTTATTGAGTGTTTGCAGATGTTGGAGGTTTGTCTTAGATCCTATTGCTGCAGAAGCATCTTTGACATTTGCATGGTGCACTTGTTATCTTCATGCTGTTTGAAGATGGTTAGATCTTGAGGACTCATGGAGTTCTTGGTTATCTTCATGGTATGTGGAGATGGTTCTTCCTGGTATGTGGAGATGGTTTTCTTCATGGTGTGTGGAGATGGTTGCACCTTGAGGACTTACAGGGTTCTTGGCAAAGGTGTGGTTTATGCTTTTATTTGGCATGTTATCCTTGGTATAAGGATGGTTTCATTATTATGTCATGGTATACTCTTGATACGCATTTAGAGTTGTGACATGTTATGGTATGTTCATATGAAGCATGTTATCTCTTTAGTTGAGATGGTAAGATCATGTTGTCATGTTTATTTTCTTGAGGCCATGGTTGGAACTTTGACATTGATCTTGGTTTAGTTTCTTGGTATTGAGTACACTGATCATAAGCTGGATACTTCATGATATTGCTATGTTGCATTTGGATTTGGCATAGATTGATTGGTTACAGGTGCTCATGGATACTTAGAGATGGTGGTGATGCTGATTTCTCTTGGATTAGAGAAGTATTTGTTGGGACGGTTGATGGTTTCAGTAGGAAGTCTGAGGGGTAGTCACCTGATATGGACTTGAGAGGATATTGTTCTTAGATGAGTCTTGGTTGGAGACTTGGGTATCTTGATGAGAATTCTCATTCCCCACTCTTGGTCTACTTGGCAATTTGCTACTTGAGAGGTATAGCCCATTTTTTTCTCTCAATTGCATTATATTTATGCTTTTCTTTCATGGATATGGATCTTGAGCTATGGTACATGAGTTAGTTCTAGAGGGTTCATTTGAGAGATGGTTTAGCATTGGTTATCTCCATGTGCATATGTTGTTATGCTGGTTGAGTTTGGGAGATGGTTTTATATTGGGCATATTCCTTGGATTAGGAATGGTTATTCCTTGGTTTAGGAATGGTTTATGAGTTTGATCTTCTTGTGAGAGGCTTACATCCATGATTAGTTATATGGTATGGTTTGGGTTTTATTGAGGCTTCTTGTTAGAGTTTTATGGAGGAGATCATACTTGCACAGTTTACATCTAGAGGTGTGTGTAGAAGGACATGATACAGGTTATGATTTGCATGGTTTCTCTGGTCTTGGTTATCTTCCTAGATGTTTAGTTTTGCTTACATTGGATTTGAGATTGGTTAGAGATTGTGATCACTGGTTTGTGCTCATGTATGTCATGTGAGAGATGACATGGTTAATTCCTTTATCTCTTTCCTCTGTTGGTTTTGGTGCACTTGGGAGAGCATTGGAGACTTGTTATGAGAGTTGTTCTTGCAGGATATTAGTTTATGTATTGTGGATGTCCTTGATACTACATGGATTCACTTCTTTGAGATGTGTTGAGTGGATTGGTTATAGATTTGACATTAGCTTTTGCAGTGGGAGCTTCTTGGTATATATGTGGTAGGTATTACTCTTGAGGCTTGTGATTGCAAGTTATAGATTGGATATGTCAGTGATATGAGATTCACTTGTTATACCTTTGAGGTATGGATAGTTGGATGGGTTTGGAACTTTTTTGTGGGTGCTATTTCAGCTATGGATATTTTGACAACTACGGATACATGTGATTACCTTTGGATCAGGTTATTAGTGCTCAGAATTTTTAGTTGGTACAGGATTTTATGATCTTCTAATACGACAGGTTGGGTGGCTTTCTCTTTGGATGGCTTCTATGTATGTCGAGTGGGAGTGGCATAATAGGAGGTGAGATCATTCATGTTGGAGATGCTGGATACTTTAATTTTGTTGCGGGTACCAGGATGGAGCACTTGGTGTATTTTGATCCATGATGGTGGATGTGCTTGGAGGGATTTTTCCCTTGTTCATTTATGTGGCTACGGATTGACCCTATGCAATGTATACAACAAGTGGGAGATTGTTGAGATAATGGTTGTTGCACACATTGCAAAATATTGTTATATTTTATTATTTTATTATGTAATGTTGTGCCTAGATGGACGTGCAACATGTAAAGATTCCCATGGAATATTCTTGATGAGTTGTATTGTAACATTGTGAAAATATTTTATGTAATTATTTAATATTGGGGAAAAGAATTAAATGCCCAATATTAAATGTGGGGTCAGTGGGTTAGGTCGCACATGGTTTTAGCACATGATTTATGTAATACCACTTGGTGATTTTGTGGGACTTGCTACTATATAAGCAGCCACAAGGGTAGTTGTTGTAGAGAGAGAAAGAGAGTGACAAGGAGAAGACAAAAGGAAAGAGTCGAGCGGGACAAGGCTTGACAGGTTAGCCAAGGGAGCATTTGTGAAGGTTGAAAGCATGGCATGGGATGTGTGGATTCATGCTTGTTCACATAGTTTGCTCAATTGTGGCTATGGCCATGAAGGCTTCCATGGTTGTATGGCAATGGTATTTTTTGCTGAATAATACATGGTGATGGATGCTTTTGGAGGCTGGGTTTTTTTCCCTTAATGAGGGTTTCCCAGGGTATATCTTGTGTCACATTTTGTGGGTATCTTGTCTATTCTCTTGCATGTGGATTTTAATTCTGTATTTATTTTAGATTTATTATGGGTTATGTGGAAATGGTTATATTCTTTATTGCCAAGTTTCCCTACATAAATACTAGACCATGCCAAGTCATAGTGAGTGCCAAACCACTCATGTGTCAAGTCACGCAAGTGCCAAGTAGATAGTATATGTTGAGTGAAAGAGGAGCCAAGTAAACAGTGGATGTTGAGTAACACAAGTGCCGAGTCACAATAGAAAGATTAGTGTATGCAATGTATCAAAGAATTTAGATGCTAAATAAAATAGTTTTGACATATTTGTTTGTAAAGACACAAACAACTATGTAAACCATTGTTGAGTAGACTTAAGATTGGATTTTGATATTTTAGAGATAAGGATGAATCTCTAGTTGGATTCCCTATGCAATTACATGCAACCAATCAGAAAATGGGAAGGAATAAGCAATGAAATGGATGAATCTAAATCATAGATTCATACCTAACCCTAAATCACCATAGTATTCTTAAGGAGGAAAAACCCTAAACTTTCTATTAGCATGTATGAGTGTTGAAGGAGTAGGAAGGAGAAGTTTGCATGTGAAAATAGAGCATTCATGGTGGCTTAGATGTTATGAAGTGAAACTATATTGCAGAATTCATTAGAGTAGAATAGAGGATAGAGAAAAGGATACAACAAAGAGATATTTGATCAAGAAGGATCAAAAATACTTTGTTTAGAGGTGATCTATTATTATGCAAGCAAGTGTTAACTACAAGATCAAAGCTGAGACATTCTAACAAGTGATTTAAGTCAAAATCTCTTAATAAAGTAGTCCTAATAGGCTATATGAAATCCTTTAACAGGGTTCTTACTTAGTTGTAAGTTAAATTTCTTTAACCAATCACACTTCTAACATAGTGCTGAAATACTCTAAAAAAGTGAGACCTAACAGTCTTTTTCAACCTTTAACATGGTAGACCTTTCACAAGGTAGATCATGTTTCATGGTGAAAACATTGTAACCTTTACTGGATACAATTCATTGCTATAGTAGTGAAGATTTGTCTGTGTCATCGCCACCCCAGCTTTACCTTCTCACTTGAAGGGTTTTTGGGTAATCATATATGGTGTCATATGGGTGTAATTACTTATTTTTGTTTACATGATTTAGATGTATATGCTTTATATATTATTCATTGAATGTATGAGACAGATGTGTGGTGAAATTTTTATGGGTCCAAGTTTAAACTACTAATTCTCACCCCCCCCTCCCTGCCCCTCGAGAAGTTTACCTTTCCTATTGTAATTCCAACACTTACTATATTACTATTACTCCCCCTTACAATATATCCTATACAAATTTTGTGTACTTCTCTCCCCCTTTGACATCAATGACAAAGGTGTCAAAACTTATATACATATCAAAATTTTGGTTCATTAACTCTTCTCTAGACCATTAATAGAGAGATATAGTCTACAAAAATTATTGTTAGAATCTTCAAGTTATCCACCCATGTGTCTTTCACTCCCTCTGATATGCCAAGGAGAGCGCATTACCCATAACTTGTAATTTTTACTACATTCAAGTCTGAGTAAATAAATTTATCAAAAGATATCTTTGTTGATAGATATTCCTCTACCTACTTTTCAAAAGCACTTATCTTAATTGATAGATGTTATCTCATAAGTAAGAAATTTTTTTTAATCTTTTCTCTACTAATTTCCATCAGAATCATAAGTCTCGTTGACTTTACTTTCAATCTCTTCAACTTTAATACCAAGTTGGTTCAGCTGATTTGCAAATGCCTTGACTTCATCATGCTTTCTTCTTATATCCTCATCAATGTCTTTAGTTAAGTTGAAGGAAATGGTGCATTTGGAATATAATGACTTTCCTTCAATCTCACATCTTCTCAACTCTTTGATGTAGGCATCAAAAGCTCCTAAGTCATTCTTGATGTTTTGACATACATTTTCAAACATGTGAGCATCATATTTTGCTTGAGCCTAAGATATTATTACCTCTAAAAATTTGATGAATTCAACATCAAATGCATGAATCACTACCTTAGCTCTATCTTCTATATCTAGATCTAATGATCTCATTATTAGTGTAACTTTTTAGTTACATCCACAAGAGTTTTTTGTAAACTCTTAATCTATTCATTCTTGTTAATTATCTTATTTAGGGATGATATCAACTCTATATGATCATCATCATCTGAGTTTGTTAGAGCTACAAGTGTAAGATATGTTCTTGGTTCACTTTTATCCTTATCCTCCTCTTCTTTCTTCTTCTTTTATTCTTATTCTTTTCTTTTCTTTTCTTCATCTTCTTCCTTCTTCTTTTTCTCTTCCTCATCTTTGTCCTTCTTCTTTTACTCTTCTTCTTCTTTTCTCTTATTCTCTTCATCTTCCTATTTATTCTTTTCCTCTTCTACTATCTTCTTCTTTTTCTCATCCTCTTCCTTCTTCTTCTTCTCATCCTCCTCCTTCTTCTCATATTCCTCTCTCTTTTTCTTCTCTTCTTCCTCTTTCTTTTTCTTTTCTTCCTTTTCTTTCTTTATCTTCTCTACTTCCTCTTTATTTATCTTCTCTTCTTCTTCTTTCTTCTTTATCTATTCTTCCTTCTTCTTCTTCTCCTCTTCTTACTTTCTTTTCTCTACTTCTTTGTATGTTTATTTTTTTAGATATGAAGTCACATAGATATTTCCAACAATGGTTTTCCCATCATCCTTAAAGGGATCTTTAGCAGTGCCATCTGTAACCTTGGTGGCACCATTTTGCATGGTGTTAGTCCCAATTGTGATATTAGGTGTTGCTGCTACTTTATTTAGATCTCCCATCATTTGCACAATTTCTTTTTTAGTTTCCTCATTTACTTACTGATAATTTCCTCCCATTATTAGTATGGCTCTCTTCTTGTTTCTCAGATATAGTTCTACACTTTTTATTAAGCTAGCTATATGCTCATTACTATCAATTTGGCATAGCTTGTTGAGTTGATTTTGTCTAATATTTTTATCTTCATTATTTACATCCTCCATTTTCTTATTGGATAGGATGATTTTTCTTATAACCATAGTCTCTAACACTAGGTGATTAATACTAGTATAGAAATGATAAAACTTATTCAATCGAACAAAAATTCCTTCATTTATGGTTGTGTTTTTTTAAATTTCTATTTTAGGCTTCTAGGCGTTCCCATTTTCACACTGTCTAGTTCCTTCTCAATATCCTTTTGAGGCTCTATCTAGCCTTGCATCTTCTTTCTTGGTAGTCTTGGCATGATCTCCTTCTTTCTCTTAATAGGTCCTATTGGAATTTCCTTTATTCTCTTTTCCATTAGAGAATTAAGTGATTAAGTGACTCTTTCTTCACCTCCACCAGTATGAATGATTTACTCTTGGATTTAACCACATCAACTTCCTTTTCTTCGAGTTCCTTGGTCACTAGTATGGCATGAGTGATGGATGCTTGTTGTTGTGATACTACTACATAAGGAGTAATAGGTGTTGTAGTAGAAGGTGTAGCCATTAGTGCTCCCAGAATAGGTCTTGTAGATGCCAAGGGAGGAATGCACATTATCCCTTGTTGACTGATTTTCTTTATCCCATTAATATTTTTCCTCCTTGCACTTGCTTCCTCAATTGATATTTCAACTTGCTCCAAAGATTTCTTCATAACTACTTAAAAAAATTTCTTGGAAGATTTCTCCAACAACATTTGACTAGTTGATTGCATTAGTTCATTGTATATTTATAATGTATCAGACTCTTCATCTTTGTCTTCTTCAAGGATAGCTTGGGCATATCCTTCTCTTTATGCTTCAGTTATCTCATATCCCAAGGGTTCAAAATAAAACATACACAGTTCAATAACCTCAATATATGTAAATTCTGTATCCACCCTAAAACAAATATCATCTTTACACTTAACTATCATGGAGGGTGATATTCTAAATATTTCTGATAAGGATTCATTATCAAATCTACACTATCATTAACCTTTTCAATAAGGTGTCTATTGTACACTTCTAAAATCTTCTCTAGAGTGCTTCTGTCACTACTCACTATTGTGGATGTTTGCATAAATGGAAATATTTTGATAAAATGAAAGAGTATATGTGTGATCAAAGAATAGAATTTAAATTGACTATTTGTAACCTTCTTTGTCTTCTCTAGGTTTTATATCAATTATAATCTTAGAATCTCACATAGATTGACCTTTTCTTTGTCAACACAGATCTTATATAGTACTTGTATAAAGCTAGCTACTAGCGTTATCACTCACACACTGAATAGGGTTAACCTTATATTTAGGTCTTGCTTCATCTTCTAGATTTTGAATTAATAACTTATCTATCTCTATGGCTAAATTCTTGACACAGCTTAGATTAAATTCTTGCTTAGAATTGAAATACCTTGATAAAATGTAGAACTAGGGCTTTATTTTCTTCCTAATTGATAACTCTTTAGATCTCTTTTAATTATGATTGAAAATCCCTCTTGATTGATCCTTAAGACTTCACATGGTTGAATGATACTCACAATCATTCTTGAATGACATATCTTTCTACGATGATCTTTGCATTAATTGTGCAACTACTCAATCTACAAAAATTTCTCTTTGTTAACCAATAAAATTGATTTTGTTCATATAGCTTCATATAATGTTCAAATGACTTTCAATCTTAACTAGAGCTTCCTTAAGATCATTTTTCCCTTCTTCCAACTTTTCAACCTTTGATTCAATCTCTAACCTCTCTTCTAATTTTTTGGTACTCTATATTCAATAGAAAAGTGCTTAATTCAAATAAGATGAATTGCACACATTAGCTTATTTTAATCTCTCATTAGGTGCATCAAAATACTATTCTTCTACTACCATATGTGAACTTGATATATCTTTAGCCTTCACAAATACTTCCTTGAATTCTTCAACATGTTCTTTGAGTGTATCTTTTTAGCTGCTATTGTTATTGTCATTCCTTTTGTCATTTTTCATTGTTGTTCTTTCTAAAGTTTTTGTTCCTATTGATGTTCCTCATATCCATTCTAAAAAATATTGCAATGTGACCAAAATTATTACATAGATGACATACAAGTGTACTCCTTCTCTAATTAGGTCCATTTTGATTGACAGCTACTCTACAATTCCTCGCAGTGTGTCAAAAGTTGTTACACTTGTAATACACAATATTTCACCTTATTCCATTAACTCTTTCTCCTTCATCAGATCTTCTTTAGGATATCATTCTTTCATTACCTATAGGGTTAGTATCCCTAAATATTCTACTATTGTTGTTAGTACTATCAGACTTAGGTTTCCTACAATCTATTGCTTTATGTCCAAAACCGTGACAATTATAAGAATAGAAACAAGTAATAGGTTTGAAAGAATTACCTTTAAATATCTCTTCATATGACCAAATTAATTACATATAAAGCATCTACCTACCTTTTAATTCATATCTTACTTCTTTAGGTGGTTTAACTTGCTCTGTTTGTTCGGGTTCATCACATTTTTTATGTAGGAGCATTCTGGGTTGCACTGATATCCTGCACATTATTAGATTTCCTTTCTACCAAATTACAATGTCTTACATTTTCAAGCTTCCATTATTGTAAATAATTTAGTTGATGTTTAGTTCTTAGTTGTTGCTAATTGATTCCTTTGGTTTCTAAGTGATTCTTTGGTTTCTAAGTTCTTCATGGTTGCCAAGCACTGGAGGATGTCAAGTTTTTAGTTGCTTCCAAGTGACTCTTTGGATGCCAAGTGCCAGTGTTTTTGTGAATTTTTTAGTTGTTGAGTGGTCTACATTTAGTTCTAGTTTGGTCTTACCTTGCTCATATTTAATTTTGGTATAGGTAGTTAATATTTGTTGTGAGGCGAGTTATGGCAATGCATACATTTAATGTAAGGTTTAATTTTGTGATAGGCCAACCTATGGCCATAGAATTACTTAAGGAGTCCTAGGATTGAGTTTTAGGAATGGAAGAGAGACTTAGAGAGAATTAGAGGGTTATTGAAGGAGGATACATGCCTAGAAATGTGAACTTATGTATGATCGTGGATTTGAGAATTGTATTTGTGTATTTGGCCATAACACAAAAGGCCTTAATTGGGCATGCATGTTGATCATTTGAGGAATAAATAAGTGTTTAATTTTCTCCTCTATGAGTTTTTGTTCTTTGTGTTGTGTTTTTCCATTATGGTAACTCTTGCATGGTGGTTTGGAGAGCTGGGTGTGATATTGGCCCTAGTTCTTCACCCCTCATTGTGCCAATTTCTTACGTTGACTTTGTTTCTTGATTTCTTTATGTAAATCATGAGATTTACTTGGAAAAATTTCATTCTAACTATTATTCTTAGATTCAAGAGTTTCAACAACATGATATGATCTAGCTTTAGATTTCTTTTCTAGTTTTTCTCCAATGAGATATCCAAGACATGTCTTATAATAAGAAGATCTCCAATAGAATAGTTTTTCATAAATTTTCTCACTATTGGAATATAGTTTCTCTAACTATTTCTTAGCCTAGATTAGTTCTCCTTTCACAATAATATTATACTTCTCAAGTTATCTATACTTTATTTTGATAGAATCAAGTTCAAATGTCACTTTTGTAAGATAGGACCTTAGATCTACATTTTTTGTTAAGGATATTGACCCTATTAGGAGTTTATGAAGTACATATAGTGTCTTGGTCCTTTTTAGAGGACTAGGCCATGCTAAAAGCCTCAACTCTATTAAGAGTTGCTTCAATCTTGTTAGGAGTTGGTATTACAAAATGTATGCAAGATGAGCTCACTACCCTTGAACATGTAATTATACAATGTAGTTCTTAGATACAAAAGAAATAGATACTAAAACCTTTTGCCACTATCTAATGTACTTTGCAATCTTCTGATCATACATCAAATTTCACATCATGTAGTTCACATAAAATTTACATATCATTCATCACATATCTACAGAACTTCACATATCTTGATCTTTCCTTGATACTCTTATATCTTACAAACTTTTCCCTATCAACCTTCAAGCTTTCATACACTTGATATAATATAAAAATAATGATTTCCCTATTAGAGTTAACATCTAGGATCTCATCCCTAATTAGTCAAGTAATTTTTTTTTCACCAAAATGATTCATTAATCTATAAATACCAAATTATAGATGTTCTCTATTCTTCTCTATTCATTGTCTTTACTAATAAAATTGATATATCTAATGCCATACTATTTATACCATACTACATTCTTGCACATGTCATCTTGATACTTTGTAGTATATGTCTTCAACTACAGAGGTGTTGAATATTACTTTGTTGACTATGCATGCGTAAACTATTTTTGTACTACTAGTGAACTTTCTCATACTTAGAAAAAAATTTCTTTCAACTATGAGATCTTTATCTGTACATTGTGCCTTCTCACCTTGAGATATATGTTTCCATAAATGGCATCCCTTATTTTTCCTACTTAGCCATATTGGCAACAACTTAGATAACACTTCAATTAGCATTGTTTGTGTGGTGTATTCATGCCTATAACATTCCATTTAATGACCTTCATTTATCCTTGGGAAGGAGCTTCCCCTTTCCTACATCAAATAAATTAGTTATTTTGGTTTGGCCTTCTACTTGTACATCTTGATTTCTCAACTTGTTTAATTATTTCCCTCCTCTATTTTTAGGAATATTTAATTGGCTTAGAGAGGCTACATTTTCCTAAGATTGTTCCAATCCTCTAAGATCATCATAATATTCAATCCTTTTAAAATAATTTCTATGGTCCTCATGCGTTCAACCTTCACCCCCAAGTACCAAGAGTTTTTGAATTAATTTTTCCTTTTCAATAGTCAAAAGATCTTTGATAGATTCCTTAGTGAATGTATTGATTAGATCGTCTATAATTTCTATAATTATCTCATAGAAAATATATTTTTCCTCCTCTTACATCCCATGTCTAGAGAACATATTACTACTATGAGATAGAGGATCCTCTTTTGCAGTATGAATTTGAGAGATTGTTTTAAGTAGAGAAGAGGATTCCTCTATATTTTGAATTTGAGAATGGGAAAGGTTACCTAAATATCCCTACCAAATTCATCATTTTTTAATGAAGTAAGTTCTAGTATAGAATGGAGATTTTTCATTTCCATGGAAGACCTTAGATCAACACAAGTTGTAGAAGGAGGATTCATGGGAGCCACTTCCACTAACCCCTAATACTTGAAAATTTCCCTTTCCTCTATAATAGGATCTAGATGGAATCCCTCAACAAATTTTGCAAGAGAGGATACTCTATTTTTAACAATAAACCCTCCACCCTCAAGATCAAAGGCTAAATTAATATCAAGGTTAGATTTAGAAGTCCCTGAGGTATCAAGAGTTTTTAGGTTTTCAGATTTATTGCATTTCTTACATGGGATGACTTCCATATAGATATTTATGAAATTATCCCTTAAAAAATTTCTAATTCTAGGTAATATAAAGAGTTATTCATGATAATTCCTATCTTCTTAAAATTAACTATTAAAATTTCTATTTCAATCAATAATTTTACATTGCTAGAGGACACAAAGTCATTTTCTAAACCTCTAAAAAATCTAGAAAGTTTCCAATATGACTTATAATGTCCCACTACAATAATTCAATAAAAACATCTCTAGATAGAACCCATTTCAAAACTTTGACATTATTAAAGGAATTCAAATCAAGATTAGGTTCCCATTTTATGAATTTTAAATGATATCCTTTTAAAAACATTGGATCTCCATATAGCATCTTTTCTCTTAGTTTTAGAGATGAGCAATCTAGGAAAAGAAAATTATTTTTAAGAGAAGAAATTATTATCTATTCATTGTAGGTGGTTTTAATCCAATAATGCATTATGATTTTTGAAGAATCCTCATTGCTTCATTTGGAAAAAGCCATTTGTTCAACAATATTCCCAAAGCACATTTGTAAAGATATATTTAATGATAAGGATTTGAGGATCATTTTCAGTCGAGATCTTCAAAACTAGGTGCCAATCTAATTACCTACCAATTTTTTTGAGGCTTCAATAGAAGTAATTGAATCTTTAACCAAATTGAGGTTTTTGGGAATTGGAAGAGCTAAGGAGAGCCCTTAGACCCCCTAGAAGGGCCTAAAGGAATAATCTTATCCCTAGATTCTTTAGCAGATAATATCATGGGAAGGACCCATATATGATCATTCCTTGAATGACCATTAGGATTTCCAAATCTTCCCTTTGGGGGATCACCCCTCTCTGATCTCCTTTTTTACATATGTGATCCATTGGGTCTTTGTTTGAAATCACTAAATAAAAACCTAGGAAAATTTTCCTCTTCATTAAAGTTAAGAGATCTTCCATAAAATAAGAGAAGGAATTCCTTATTATAATTGAATCCAATGGCTTGGAATAAAAAAAACCAAACTCAAAAGATGAATCAAAACTGTCTGGGGGAGCCGTAGAGGAAGAACAATAACCAATAGGTTTCTACTAGAGCTAAAGTTGAAATCAGGAACAAAATCATTTGTGAGTCATTTATTATCTTTTACAAATAGATACTAATAATATATTAGTATAATCCTTAGATATTTCTTTTTAAAAATTCCATTCAAAATAATTGACTCACAAATTGAACTTCTTGTGGTGTGAACAAATACAACTCCTCGTTAGATTCCTAAAGAGAAAAAGTTAAACATGCATAAAAATATGATTGCCTCAATATCCCTTTTGTGTTTATCATTTGTCTTTCTAATATATGGAATTGGTTTTTCTCCACATTAAAAAATAATTGTTTTCTTGGGTAACATTCATCTGTCATTATCTAGGAAGATCTGCATTGTCAATTATATTTTTTTTGCTTCTCATTTGTATTTTTCTTCTTATTACATGCCCCCTTAAAAAGGATATAGATATTTAACTAAAACAAATAGTTACTTTTCATGGTCAAATTAAAATGGTAATTCTAGTTTTAAATATAATTCATTGTTAATTTGCATTCAACAAAAATCTAATGGTGGACTAGATAAGTTGGATCCCAAATACAAAGGAGTGTTCATGAACAAAATGGATAGTTAGAGTAGTTACTAGAAAACAACCACAAAAATTATAGTTTTTATCGCATTATTATGGCTTTTATAAAATATAAATGAGAATTGATAAAAATTTTCTAAATGATAAAAATTGTTTCCCCCTCTTTGACAAATTAAGGAAAAATAGTCTATCTCATGCAACCAACCGTAACATTTTCATAAAATTCAAACTCCAATATAGCATCTTGCTAGCATAGAAGTGGATTTAAAGTAGCAAGAATTTTCTTTAAATGACCATTTTTAACCATCTTGTCTATAAATAAGTCCCAAGTGTATTCAAGAAAATACATTTACCAATCTAGAAAATCATATATTTCAACCTATCATTGTTTGGGAATTTGAATTGGAAGAGTAGAAAGAATTTTCTTTAAATGGCCTTTTTTAATCATCTTGTCTACAAATAAGTCCCAAGTGTATTCAAGAAAATACATTTACCAATCTAGAAAATCATATATTTCAACCTATCATTGTTTGGGAATTTGAATTGGAAGAGTTTCCAAGCTTTATCTTTGGATCTCCAAACTTGAACACTCATTTCATTCTATGTTGCTTTTTTTTTTGAAAATTTTCATTTCCTCAAGGTTCAATCTCAAATTATTGATCCTAGTTGGGAGCTAGTTCAAGTTTGAACCCTTTTTCAAATGATATAGATTACTAGACTAATAGCTTTAAATAACCACAACTAGTTTTTGAAAATATTACATTAAAGTAAAATGCAAATATTCATAGATAAGTCTACATTGACTAGTGATTTTATACATTTATAAATTATCTTTTAGAATACCTTTTCAATATAAATTATTTGATACTTATCCAGGTCCCCAATTTAATGCATTAAATTTTTGCAATGTGTATAAACTAGAAAATCTTTTTACTAAGTAGATAAACAGCTTGTCTTGGATGAGTGATGACCATGGGTTAACCTTAACACTAAACCAATTTGTTCAAAAATATAGACAAAGTACTAGAATTGAATCCATGTTGTAAGTAATTGTTATGTTTTAAACATTTGGGCACTTGTTGTCAAGCCCTATGTATGCCCTATAAAGGAAATAAAGATCTATATAAATATTCTAACCTAATAGTGTGTATTGTAACCTTTAATGGGGTTGGCTCCTAATAGAGCTCACTTCAAAAGAGTGTAAATTAGTGACATTTTGCTACTGGCTTTTCCTAAATTGTGTTTCCATCTTAAACTCTTATGTCATACTTGTGTGGACATTATTTGAGATGTTTTACTATTAATATTTTACATTCTACAAGTTTGTATTTATTAGGACAATGAATTGCAACTTTATGTTACTCATATATTGCTATAGAGATTAAGGTACTTAATGATTATATCTGAAAAGTTTGAAGTATTTTAAATTTTAATTTGTAGATCTAGACCTAAGGATAGTTGATTCACCCCCCTCTTAGTTATTCTAAATCATTCTAACAATTGGTATCACAACATTTGATTCTTGTAGAGAAAATTTTGAAGGGACTTACAGATAAAGATCAATTTGTATAGAAATGACATAGCCTAGTTGAACAAAGAGAACTTCCCTGCATGGAAAAGTGTGATGAATGTGCACAATTCTATAATTGGGGATTCAACAATATTCTACATGGAAAATGAATATGTGGTTATACTTGCACCTATGATAGCCAAGCAGATAAAGTGAAATTAAGAACAAAATCATGCAATGCTAGAGATTGCATCTACCCTAAGCTACTTAGAGTTTGATGATCTAAAAGAATGCACAATTATAAAGAAAAAGTTGGATAAGTTGGAAAAGATCCACAAATGACATAAAAATTTACTAAGAGCCAAATCAAAAAACTTGAGAGGAAATATTGATGATATAAAGATGGTAGAATTCCATAACATTTTTCAATATGTTGGAATAATCAAACAAGTTATCAATGTTATCATAGGAGCCAAAGGAGATATTAGTGATGAAACTATGATCAAAAAGGTACTAAGAACTTCACTTCCTATTTATGTTGTTAGAGTTTCTACAATACAAGAACTAAGATGTACACCTCATAATGGCGTAACCTTGGATAGTCTAGTTGGTAGACTAACTACTTTTGAATTTTAAAATTTTGATAATTTAATGACCCTACTATTCAAAATTCTTTCAACTTTGGTAGCCTCCACATATTTAACCTCTAGCCATGGAGGAAAAATTGCCAAGTCCAAGCCAGGCCACTTCGTTGAGTGTGCATGATGGGAACCAAGAGGAGGAGCTGGGGACCAACCAATAGGGAAGCTGAGTGGCACCTCCATTTGCCATCACCACTAGAAAAGTGGTGGTGGGAAGCTTAGGAGTGTGGGGTGTGTGAGTGATGGCCAAAGGAGTGGCACCATGGATGGTGGCCATGGGGCGTTGAGGTCTCTACTGAGGCATCTAGAGCAACTCTAGTTACAGTACAAGGGGCATTGCCCTAGTGATTGAGCAGCTCTTGTAGGTCGGCAACTTCGAGAGCAACTTTATTAGCTTGCACCTATATCTACATAATTACATTATTAAAAATGCATACCTTAGTATACATAGAAATGTTCACATCCAGAAAACTATGAGTGAATTGTAAACTAAGTATATTTTATTAATAGAAAAGGTAACTATTCATCACAAAAATTCTTTCAACTCACAATTGGTCTTACATAAGGAAAAGAAAGGAAAACAAGAAGTTAGTGAAAGTGAATCTTCTCATGATGATCTTGAGGGTCTTGAGGCATTAATGACTAGAAAATTTTCTAGAGGTAAAGATAAATACAAAGGTAAACTCCTTGTAATCTATTTTTTATGCAATAAAGTTGGTCATATTGTTGCCAGATGTGGTATCAAGGATGACAAGGATGAAAGAAAAGACAAAAAGTTCAAACTATGAAGAGATGGAAAAGACAACAAAGGATGTAAGGACTACAAAGGAAAAGGTAAGAATTCTTATTACATTGCTGAGGCAGAGAGTGATATTTCTAGCAATAATGATGAAACAATTTTTTATGTTTCTATGAAAGACTATTCTGATGAAGATAAAAAAGAAAACACTCATTCTATATGTGAGTAAAGGTGATAGATGGATAATTGATAGTGGTTTCTCACATCACATGACTAATGATAAGAGTAAGTTTGAGAATATAGAATATTATAAAGATGGTAATGTTAAGCTTGGTAATTATGCACCATCTCTTGTGGAAGGAAAATGATTAATAAAATTTACTAATAAGATCAGATGTGATAATGCTTATTAGATTGAAGGACTTAACTACAATTTGTTGAGTGTGTCACAATTGAACAATTCAAGCTACAAAGTTAAATTTGAGAACAAGAAAGCCAAGATATACAATAGTTTAGGAGAAGTTATTGAAAGTGGAGATAAACTAGAGGTGATTTGTTCTATCTAGACATATCTAATGATACATGTTTGTTTGAACAATGTGAAGGTATATGGTTATGGTATAAGAGGCTATTATTGAAAGAAGATTATTGAAGTGAAGAAGACTGATGAAATCTATCATGGAACAATTATTATTTTTTCACTAATGTCAAACCTACTACTTGTTGGTTAGACATTTGATTAGGAGGACTAAGACCAAGCAAGACATTGATGATATAGTGTATTGTTTATCTACTTAACGCTATAATGAAATGATACTTCAGCTAAGACTAGAAGGAAGCTAAGTAAATAAATGTGTCTACTAAGATTGATCAAGGAAATAGTGTAAGATAAGAAAAGTTTGTGCAGGACAAGTAGAAAGTTAGTATGAGATGAGCAAGAGAAATCTAGTTGGTGTTGAGTAAAGAAAGTTAGTATGAACCAAGTAAGAGAAATCTAGTTGGTTCTAAGTGAAGAAAATTAGTAAGTGTTGAACACTAGTAAAGACTTAATGGATTTTGAGCAACCCAATGTTGGTCAAGCATCAGAAGACATTCTGTGTCAAAAAAATAGAGTTTTATTACCGAGTGCTAGGAAAAGGAGTTATAACAAAGATTTAATGTATTTAAGCTGGCAAAGTTGATTTCTTTAATTGTATGAAGCATGTGGAAGATAACTATAATAAGATAGTGGCATAGAATTCAAGATAAACTATTTTGAGGTGAATTGATAGAGGATTATGAAGGAAGTTTCTAGAAGGGATAAAAAAGAAAAGTGGGTAGATTCATTGAATACTACTTAACCCTCAAATGGATTATTATGGTTAAGAGGCAAAACGCCTAAACTCTCTATATAAGGAGATAGCCGGCTAGAAGCAATAGTTTTCATGTGCTAGAACATAAAGAAGACAACAAGTCTAGGGTGTTGCTTCATATGGTGGCTGAATAAAAGAGTCTACAATTGGCATACAAAGAAAGAAGTCTTCAGGTGATGAATGCCAAGTAGAATGGAGGACTGAATGTGAGATATGTAATCTACAAGTGAGTTACTATTGTTATTAGATCAAGTCCTATTATTACTCTCTAACAATTGTATCAGTCTAGATAAATCCTTTAGATTAAGGTTGACATTTTAATGGAATATTATAAAGTCCTCTAATAACACTCACTCCTAATAGAGTAATTGAAATTATTTAACTAGGCCACATTTAATAATGTGCATTATAACCTATAGCAAGGTTAGCTCCTCATAGCTTACTTCAAAAGAGTAAAAATTGATAGCATTTTACTGGTGGTTTTTCAAATTAGGTTTCCATGTAAAATCCTTGTATCAAAATGTGTGATTGATTCTGTGGTGTTGCATGTTTACATTTCTACAAAGTTATTTTGACATAGGACAACAATATGCATATGTTTAACATATTGAATGGTCAATGCATGCATAAAAGGAAGTTGCAGTACTAAAAGTTTTTATTTGTAAATTTGGTCCTTGGATAACTAATTCACTCCCCCTCTTATTTATTATAATTCAAAAAAATTGTATTAGAGGACCATGTTCTTGTGAGAAAAGTTTGAAGGTACTTAAACCTAAAGATCAAGATGTATAGAAAGGAGGTGCTCGAGTTAAACAATGAAAATTTTCCTACATGGAATTTTTTTATGAAGCTACATCTAGGAGGTCTTGGAGAATATGGATAGTAAAATATCACCACTTATCATGTTGATCTATCTGGAGCCCCAACTACTAAATAATTAAAACAAAAGAAATAATACAATTAGGCAACATTGGAGATTACATCTTCCATAAGCTACTCAGAGTTTGATGACATCAAAAGATGTGATTCTTCTAAGAATATGTGGGATGCCCTATAGAAGATCCATGGACGAGACAAGAATGTGTTGAGAGCCAAACTTGAAATCCTAAGAGGAAAATTTGATGAAATGAGAGTGCAATATGGTGAGACTATAGTCTAGTATTGTGCAAGGATCAAAGATATTGTTAATGCAATTCGAGGATCAGATGGACAAATTGAAGATGAGACTATGATCAAAAAAGTATTAATGACTCTATTTCATATCTATGTTATTAGAGTTTCTTCTATACAAGAATTGAGGTGTACCCCTAGTAGTAATCTAACCCTTGAAGGACTAGTTGGTAGACTCACTACTCTTGAACTTTCAAATTTTGATAATTTCAAATATGAGAATGTTAAATATTCTTTTAAAGCTAAGATGACACTAAAAGAACCTAAATATAAGAAAAAGAAAAAGGTAAAACATGTTGCTAGTGACAATGATATAGATGATGAAGAGCTAGAACAAGTGGAAGCATTGCTAGCTAGGAAATTTCATAGAGGTAAAGGAAAATACAAAGGTAAGTTACCCATCATGTACTTTAATTGTTAAAAGATTGGTTATATTGTAGAAACATGTCCTAATAAGTCAAACAGAAAGAACAAAGACAAATTCAGAGGTAGAAAGGATGGGAGTAATAATGGCTAATAGGAAAAGGGAAAGAAGGCTTGTTATATTGTTGAAGAAGAATCCAATGATGAATCTGAATATCATGATGATGAAGTTGTCTATATTTCTATGAAGGATGATTCTGATTTTGATGAGGAAACTAAATTGATATCTTATGTGAATAAAAGTGACAAATGGATAATTGATAGTAGATGTTCACATCACACGACTAGAGACAAAAGTAAGTTGATTACCCTTGAGAATTACAATGGAAATAGTGTTAGATTTAGCAATGATGCACCCAGTCTAATTAAGGGAAAAGGATCAATAAGATTGATGGACAATCAATACAGAAGGACTTAACTATAATCTATTCAGTTTGTCATAATTGAATAGTTCAAGTTGTAAAGTTGAATTTGATAACAAAAAGGCTAAGATCTATGACATTGATGGAAAATTAATTAGAAGTGGAGATCAGACTAGAGGTAATCTATTTTATCTTGATATGAATAATGATACTTTCCTTTTTGTACAATTTGATGATGTGTAGCTATGGCACAAGAGGTTATGTCATGCAATTTTTGACAATTTGATCAGTATCAGTAAGATGAAAAGAGTTAGAGGTTTGCCAAAACTAAAGAAACCTAATAATGTGATTTTTAAACAATGTTAGTTAGGGAAGATGACAATGTATAGTTTTAAAAGTAAGACTCATACTTCAAAAGAAATTATAGAATTAGTTCATAATGATTTATGTGGACCAATTGATTTGAAATGATACAAAGGTGACAAGTATATTATCCTATTTGTTTATGATTACTCAAGTGACAGAGACACAACAAAAGACCAGAATGAATGCACAAGAAAAGGGAAATATTATTATCAATAAAAAATGCACTGTGTGCTTACAATAGTATGATTCTAGAGAAAGAAATCCTCCACACAATACCTTCTCTCTAACTCCACTGAGAACTGCCTTTACAAAGCCAAAAGTGTTTTTAAATAAGCCCCAAATGGTTTAGGGTTAGGAATACATTCTAGAATATGCTAGTTGGCATCCACCACCAAAACAGAAAGTTCCAAAAATCACGTTAGACATCGATGTAAAATTAGAAGAATCCAAAAACGGTAGTCCAACTTTTGGGAGGCATAACATTTCAACCAGGACTCTAATTGATAAATCATGTACATTTTTGGAAAGCTCTTGAAGCACTCTATAGCCCTATGGACTAGGTTTTCTTGTCCCCCATTTGTTAGCCCTATACAAGGCCATTTAGTGCCCCAAATCTGACTTTGAAGTGCTCTTAGGAGGTCTCTAGGAAAATTAAAAGTGCAATAACTTTCTTACCATAAAGCCTTTTGACCTGTTTCTTTTTTTGGAGCACTTTAAATTACAAGTATAATCATCCCTTCAAATTACACCCTCTAACTTGTCATAATTTTGGCTTAATTACAAAATAACCCTTTTTCTACATTTACAAGTATCCCAAGGTGCTTAAATACTCTAACCAAGAAAACTAATAGTGGAACTATGAGAGTTGGAACCTTTATTTGACCCAAATGGATATCCAAAAATAAAAACTCATTAAACAAAAACTTTCTCTAAGCATATTTTTTGGTGATACAAGGTTGCCCTTACACCACTAGATGCTCCTACATCAAACACCTAGGGTAGATTGAAAAGTGACGATGTCACTTTATGGTAGAGGAAAACCCAAATGGGAAACCTCCACTATTTATATCCAAGTTGAGTCCTCTATTGGTCATCCTTTCCACTTCATGAGGTACTCTTCATATTGCCTATTTCTGGTACTCCTACCCACATGACTATCATAAATCTCTTCTATCTCCTCCTTCTTAGAAGTAGGAATTGGACATGGCTCCAGCATCAACCCCTCATCTGCACCATCATCATGATATTATGTTAAGTTTGCAATGTTGAAGATAGGAGAAATGTAAATCCCATCTAGCATCTCCACCTCATATGCATTTCTCAAGTCATGTTTTTTCAAGATTTTGTAGGGGCCAAATTTCTTCATCTTCAACTTGTTGTAAGTACCCACTGGAAACTATTCCTTTCATAAGTGTACCATAACTAGATCCTCTACTTGGAACTCCTTATATCTCCTCCTTTGATCTTTCCTAGCTTTATATTGTTGATTCATCTTGGTAATGTGTGCATGGACCTCCTCATGTAAGCTCTTGACATGTTCAGCAAATTCTTCTACCTCGACACTTGTCCTCTCCCCTTGCTCCATCTTTCTTAACTTTGCTGCAATCCTTGGGCTACTTCCATACACAATTTGGAATGGTGATCTACCAATACTCCTATTTATATAATTATTGTAATAAAATTCTACTTGTGGTAGAATCAAATCCCATCCATTGGGCTTATCTCCCACTAAACACCTCAGCAAATTGTCAAGAATTCTATTTACCACTTTTATTTGTTCGTCAGTCTGTGGATGATGTGTAGAATTGAAGTCCAATTATACCCTCAACTTCTTCAATAAAGTCCTCCAGAAATACCCCACAAATTTGGTATCTCTGTTGGAAACAATACTCTTTGGGAGGCCATGTAGTCTCACCACTTCTTTGAAAAGCAAATTTTCAATATGTACAACATCATAAGTCTTGTGGCATGGAATGAAATGTGCCATCTTGGAGAACCTGTCAACCACCACAAATACTGAGTCATTACCCCTTTGTGTCCTCAACAATCCAAGAATAGAATCCATACTTATTTCCTCCCATGGCTTCAATGGAATAGGCAATGGCTGATAGAGTCTAGTATTGTGACTAAATCCTTTGGTTGTTTTACATACTTGACAACTCTATACAAACTTGTTCACATCCTATGACATTTGAGGCCAAAAATAATGTTCTCTAAGAATGGAAATGGTCTTATCTTGACCAAAGTGTCCTACTATCCCCCCACTGTATTTCTCCTTGATCAAATTTTCCCTCATTGAACTCCTTGGAATGCACAATTAACTACCCTTGAACAACATACCATCCTGAATCAAATAATCTAGCCACCTGGTTTTGTCTATAGTAACAGGTTCTTTACAAGCCTTCCATGCTTTGGAAAAATTAGGATCCTCAAGGTATAGATTCTTGACTTCATTAAACCCAACCACTTCAACCTACATTACTGCCAGCAACAATCTACTCAATTCATATTCAACCCTATTAGACCTTACACTTCTATGTTTCAACACAAATGTATAGCTCTGCATGAACTCTACCCACTTCAAATGTCTCTGGTTCGATTTACCTTGGCTATTTAGGTACTACAATGCCTAGTGATTAGTATAGAAGACAAATTATTTTGGCAATAAATAATGCCTCCATTTCTTTAAGGCATGAATGATTGCATAGAACTCTTGATCATAAATAGAATACTTCTTTGCATCATTCAATTTTTCAAAAAAATATGAAATAGGCTTACCTTCTTGGCTCAATACAGCCCCAATAGCACTACCACTAGCATTAAAATCTACCTAGAACACTTTACTAAAATCAAGAAGTGCCAACACAAGTTGTTCTGTCACCTTCTTCTTCAACAGTTCAAAACTCCTTGTAGCTATTGTAGTCCACTTGAACTATTTCTTATCCCCCCTTATTGTTTCAGTTAGGGGTACACATATGCCACTGAAATTCTTAATGAACTTCCTATAAAAACTAACCAAACCATGAAATGATCTCACCTTAGTAGCAAACCTTGGAGTTGGCCATTCCAGGATGGCCTTTACCTTCTCTAGATCAATTTTGAGACCTTCAGATGATATAGAAAACCCCAAGTAGACTAACTCTTTTTTTACAAAGCTTCATTTCTTCAAATTAACCAACATTTTCTCTTCTCTCAACCTTTCAAGGAAACTACAAATGTGCAATAAATGTTCATCTAAAGTCTTGCTTAAAATTAAAATATCATCCAAATAGAGAATAACAAATTTTCCTAAGAATTTCTTTAGTACCTCATTCATAAGCCGCATGAAGGTGCTTGGTGCATTGGTTAGTCCAAAGGGCATGAATAACCACTCATATAGGCCCTCCTTGGTCTTGAATGTAGTCTTCCATTCATCTCCCTCTCATATCTATATCTGGTGATAGCCACTCTTGAGATCTATCTTTCTAAAGTACTGGGCTCCACTCAAGTAGTTCATAAGATCATCCATTCTTGGCAAAGGAAACTAATACTTGATGGTTATTCTATTTATAGCTCAAGAATCTATGCACATTCTCCACTCTCCATCTTTCTTTGGTGCCAATACTATAGGTACTACACATGGACTCAAGCTCTCTTGAATCAAACCCTTCCTCAATAGCTCCTAAACTTGCCTATTTAGCTCCTCAGTTTCAATAGGAGTCATCCTATGAGTAGACTTGTTAGGCAAACTAGCTCTAGGGATTAAATCTATCTGATGACTAATTTTCCTTACTAGTGGCAACCCTTCTAGAATAGTATCAAAGATGACATCTCCATACTCACATAACAGACTTGAAACTTTAGGTGGAATTTCACTACTACTTTCCTTATCTTTTCTATGAATCAATGCATAACACATACACTGATGTTTCATATAATCCAAAAAAATTCTACCTTCAACAAGAGATATCCTAGTACTACTACATACATTTTCACCCTCTTTTATCAAGGGGTTTAGTTTGTGGTGAACTCCATCCTTTTTTAGAGAGTATGTATTTGCATGACCATCATGTACAACATGCCTATCAAATTGCCATGGTCTTTCCAACGATAAATGGTAGACATCCATTGGAGTAATTTCATAGAGAACTTCATCATGGTAACTCTCAATCTTGAACTTCACTAAACATTATTCACTAACCAGGACCTTATGATCATCCTTCACCCAAGCAATTTGATAGGGTTGGGGGTGTTTCTCCCTCTTGAGCTTTAGCTTAGAGACCATCTCCTTAGACACCAAGTTGTTTGTGCTACCACCATCAACGATCAGATTACAACACTTATCCTCACACTTGCACCTAGTATGAAACAAACTCTCCCTTTTTCTAGGTTCTATCTCACCACTTATTAAGACCTTTTCATTTACAAGAACCTCTCCTCTCTCTACATCCTTTGAATGTGATGACTATGCATCCTCACCCACATAAGAAACCCTTGCTTGACCATCAGCTCTCCTATCTATCCTTCTTTATTATTGAGGGAATTCAAAGGCATGATGCCCTTCTTCATTGCAATGAAAATAGGTACCATGAAAGCCTTCTCTTCCTGATCCTTGTCCATGTCCTCTACCTCTTCCTCTCTAATCTCCAAAGTTTTGGTCACGGGAGTGATTGAAACCCTCATTCCTTTGGTTCTTGCTAGTACCCACATCTTCATTTTCTTTTGGATCTCATTTTAGCCTCCAAATGACCTATCACCACCCCTTCCTTGACCGCACCCTCTTTTCCTTCCTTCAAACCTTTTGTTTAGCTTCTCTTCAACTCATAAGGCAAACTGCTATGCCTCTTCAATGTTAGTCATTCTAACCAAACTTAACTCCTCCTGAATGCGAGGTCGTAACCCACTTAGGTAACGGGAAACCTTCTCCTTGTTTACCTATGCATGCCTTGCCCTAATAAGAAGTTGATAAAATTCCTCCATATATTCCTAGACAATTTTTCCTACTTGCTTTAACCCTTTCATTTTCTTGAATAAATCAAGCTCGTAATCAATAGGAATGAATTGCTTCTTTAGTTTGTCCACCATGCAATCCCATCTTGTGATTTTCTCCTTTGCTCTTCTATTTCTTTCTAGTTGAATCTCTTGCCACTAGATTTTGGGATGGCCTTTCATTTTCTCCTTTGCAAACTTAACCCTATCTAGGTCCCTAATATCCTTGTACTCAAAATACTCATCTAGTTCATTGATCCAGTCGATCAACTCATTAGAGTTTATATTTCTTGAAAACATATCCACATCAATTTTAGGTCTTTTTCCAAGCTTAGAAATGGCCCTAAAAAACATTTCCTCTACTTGATTTAGGACTTCTCCAACACCTTCCCCTTCCTATCCAACATTTTCCTCTTCTTCATTTTCTTCCTCCCTTTCATCACCTACAACAACATTTATTCTTCTGCAAATATCCTCCTGCAATGCTTGAACTTGTCTCTAGAGGGCTCTAACCTTATAAGTAACAGCTCTAGCCCTTCCACCATGTTCCCTTCATGGAGACATCTTCTTCTCTCAAGCCCACAACTACACAGTCCTAGTGCAAACTACCTCACAGTCAGTGCTCTGTCTACACACCCAGGAAAACCTACTCTGATACCACTTGATGAAGACACAACCAAAGACTAGAATAAGCACATAGGAAAAGGGAAATATTATTATCAATGAAAAATTCCCTATGGGCTTACAATAGTATGATTTTAGAGAAAGAAATCCTCCACACAGTACCTTCTCTCTAACTCCACTGAGAACTGCCTTTACAATGTCAGAAGTTTTCTGAAATAAGCCCCAAATGGTTAAGGGTTAGGAATACATTCTAGAATATGTCAATTAGCATCCACTGCCAAAATAGAAAGTTCTAGAAATCATGTTAGAAGTCAGTGTAAAATTAGAAGAATCCAGAAATGGTAGTCCAACTTGTGGGAGGCATAAATTTTGAACCTGGACTATGATTAGCAAACCATTTACATTTTTGGAAAGCTCTCGAATCACTCTACATCCTTATGGACCAGATTCATTTATCCCTCATTTTTCAGCCCTATATGAGGTCGTTTGGTGCCCCAAATCTGACTTTGAAGTGCTTTTAGGAGGTCTCTAGGAAAATTAAAATTGCAATAACTTTCTAACCATAAAGCCTTTTGACCTTATTCTTTTTCTAGAGTGCTTTAAATTAAAATTATAATCATCCCTCCAACTTACACCCTCTAACTCATCATAATTTTGACTTAATTACAAAATAACCCTTTTTCTACATTTACACATATCCCAAGGTGCTTAAAAACTCTAACCCAGAAAACTAATAGTGGAACTATGAGAGTTGGAACCTTTATTTGACCCAAATGGGTATCGAAAAATAAAAACACATTAAATAGAAACTATCTCTAAGCATATTTTTTGGTGATATAGGATTGCCCTTACACCACTAGATGCTCTTGCATCATCAAGAATGATGGAAGTAATGTTCTTAAAAGAAAATTTTGATTCTTTTCAAATTTTTATATGTTATTTTTCAAGAGTTGAAAAGGAAAATGGAAAAATCTTGAAATTTTTGAGATCTGATAGAGGTCAAGAGTTTACATCAAATGAGTTTGAAAACTTCGATAATGACAGAGGAATCAAGAGACAAACTTATGCACCTATGACCCTTCCACAAAATGGGAGTTCTGAAAGGAGGAATAGATCTATAATAGATTATGCTAGAATACTAATGATGGAGAAGCATGTTTCTTTGAAATACTAGATAGAAGCTGTCAGCATAGTTGTCTTTGCCTTGAACTAAGTACAAGTCAAGAAAGGTACAAATTCCACACCTTTTGAATTATGGTATGGATACTCACCCAATATCAAATATTTTAAGGTATTTGGAAGCAAGTGTTACATTCTTAAGGAAAACATAAATGGTATACTTTATCCTAAAAGTGAAGAAGGTATATTCGTAGGCTATTCCACAAGAAGTAAAGCTTTTAAGTGTTTAAATACTAACACTAACAAAGTTGTCAAAAGTACAAATGTAAAGTTTGATAAATATACAAAAGTCCATGAAGATAAACCAAAGAAGGAACCTAAAAATTATAGAACCTTTATGTACTACTATGAAGAAATTTCTATTGATGATGATAATTCTACAAACTGAATTGATTAGTCACATACAATGGATGTTAAGTTGCATTTAGGAGTCAAGTTGTAGTCAAGAGCTGAGTTACAATTAGAAGTCAAGGTACATTATGATAGTGAGATTAGTTTACATGAAAAGAATGCCAAGTTACTTGATTCAAAATTGCACAGTGAATCTAAAATTGATATACCCATTATACAAAGAAGAGTTTAACCAAGGTTGTCAAAGTATATAAGAAGATTGATCCTTGCTAGATAAATTATTGGAGATAAATAAGATAGAATAATGACAAGTAATACGTTGAGAAATGACACTTTTTTTTTAAGCATGCATGAGCCTAAGTCAGTGAAGGAAACATTAAAGAATGAAGACTAGAGTAAAGCCATGAAGAAGAGATTGATCGAATTGGGAAGAATAAAAAATGGACTCTAGAACCTAGACCAGAGAATAAGAAAATGAT
Source organism: Cupressus sempervirens (assembly GCA_028749045.1). Classification (NCBI taxonomy): domain Eukaryota; kingdom Viridiplantae; phylum Streptophyta; class Pinopsida; order Cupressales; family Cupressaceae; genus Cupressus; species Cupressus sempervirens. The sequence goes on along the minus strand of CM053793.1, from coordinate 133,307,177 downwards.
TGGGACCAAGTGGGTGTACAGAAACAAACTAGATGAGAATGGTGTTCAATCATGAGAAATGAGGATAGATTATTTTGCAAGGGATATGCATAAGAAGAGGGAATTGACTATGGGGAGACATTTGCCCTAGTTGTAAGATTGGAGGGAGTAAGAACTCTTCTTTCTTACTCTACATATAAAGTATTTAAAGTTTGTCAAATGGATTTGGAGTTAGCATTTTGTAATGGTATACTGGAAGAGGAGGTTGACATAGAAAAACCTAAAGGATTTGTTGATCCAAACAAATAAAAACATAGTGTGTAGATTATACAAAGATTTATATAGTTTGAAGCAAGCTCCCAGAACAAGGTATAAAGGGCTTCACAATTATCTTATGAAGATTAGTTTTGAGAAGATTGATGACAAAAACAATCTATACTTGAAGAGAGAAGGAGGTAAAGAGATTTTACTAGCTGAAATATTTGTTTATTATATCATATTTGGAGGATAAAATAAATTGTGTAAGGCATTTACAAATTAAATGAAGAGTTTTAGATGTATATATTTGGAGAGATAAATTTCTTTGTATGGAGGATTGAAAACCTATTAATACTCATATGGTGATAGGACACAGACTATCAAAAAATAATGATTCTACTAAATTAAATCAAACACTGTATAGGTCTATGATTGGAAAATTGTGATATGGTTGTTAAAAGGATCATGAGATACCTTAAAGGAAAAAAAGACTATGGTCTATACTACAAGAAAAATGAGAAGTTTGAATTGGGACCCTGTATAGATGTTGATTGGGCTAGAGACATTATTGATAGGAAGAGTACAAGTGGTGGAGCATCTTTCTTAGGAAAAAGATTGATCACCTCGACCAACAAGAAATAAAATTCTATTCGCAATCTATTGTTCAAGTTAAATATGTGGTTGCTATAGTAAATTGCAAAAATGTGGTATCGATTAAATAACTAATCAAAGGAATGAAGGAGGAAATTATTGAACCTATGGTACTCTATTGTGATAATGCAAGTTTTCTAAACATATCAAAGAACCTTGTGATATATACAAAGATAAAGCACATTGAAATCAAGTATCATTACTTGAGAGAGTTGGTTCAAGATAAAGAAATGAGAATAGAAAATGTGAATATAAAAGAATAGATAGCTAATATATTCAAAAAGGCTTTTTCTAAATATGCACATGAATATGTTAGAGGTAAAGCAGGGGTGATATGGTGAAGGGTGCTCCCCTTAATACCATAAACCATAAAAAAAAAACAAAGAAACAAAAGCAAATGTGAGAAAAAAAATATGAACTTCTTATTTATGCCACAAATGTAGAATTATAGAATTCACAAATATAAGATGCTAACCCACATCGGTGCCTTCATTACAATATTCTAGAAGACAAGCTAAGAACTATCACTCAGAGTTGTTCTAGACAATATTCGGGGCCTTTTTTAAATAGGCAATTTTATGCTTCCCAAAAAGGTTCTAGACAATGAAACATAATAGCTAGGGTTGATAGAGCATAACAATACATATAGAGTTGGCCAAATACATCTTTGACAATTATTTTAGATATTTTAGGTAGCCCAAACTTAGAAGGCCATAACTCTCAAACCATTACTCCGATTTGCTATTATAATCACTTTTCAGAAATGCTAGCTCCTAATCTATAGGATCGAAACCATGTTTGTGCCCTTTTGCTAAGTTTTTGGACCTCATCAGGGCAAGCTAAGGCCTCCAACAATGATCTTGAAGATTTTTTTGCAAATTTTTCCACCAAACATCCACAATAACTTCTCTAATACTTATGCTTGAGAAATCATATTTTTATGGTAAGCTTACTCTAAAATGAACCTTTCTATAGAAAATGAGAACATTTCGAGCTCATATGATAAACTTACTAAAAATAACAAGTTCCCATGAATAGTAACCACCCTATCTACTAGTCCTTATTCAAATAGAAATGCCTAAAAAGAAAATATTTTTGGGTGATGCAAGATTACTCTTACACCCAAGGTGTTCTTGCATCAGACACCTGAGGTAATTTGAGAAGTGACTACATCACGTATTAGGTGTTAAAAGGAAAAAAAAGATGGTTAACCTCCTTCTTCGCTAGCCATGATGAATCCTCAACTAGCCTCTCTTTCCATTTGTTTGGATATTCCTCATAAGTTTTATTCTTGGTACTTTTTCCAACATGACTGTCTAGTATCTCCTAAATCTCCTTTGTAGCCAAACTCTTTGCTAGAATACTCCACTATGCTTATGCAACTTCATCTTCATCACCTCCTTCATAATACAATATCAAATCTGAAATATTAAATACTAGTGAAATATTCAATTCAACAGGCAACTCCACTTCATACACATTTCTAGAATCATGCCTTTTCACTATCTTGCATAGTTGAAACTTCTTCATCTTCAGCTTATTATATGTACCCACTGGAAAATGTTCATTTCTCAAATGAACCATGACTTCATCTCCAATATAAAATTCTTTATACCTCCTTTTCACATTTTCCTTAGCCTTATACTATGTATTCATCTTTATGATGTGGTTCCTCACCTCCTCATAGATGTTCTTCAAGTATTCAGCAAATTCTTCTACTTTTACATTACTTATCTTTCTTTTATCCAATTGCCTCAATTCAAAAGAATTTTTGGAACTACTCTTATATATAATTTGGAATGGTGATTTACCAATACTCCTATTGACATAATTATTATAAAAAAATTTTATCTATGGTAAAATCATATCCCATCCTTTTGGCTTGTCTCTAACCAAACATCTCATTGAGTTTCACAAACTATGATTTGTAACTTCTATTTTTCCATCAATCTATGAATGATGTGATGAACTAAAATTCAAATCTATCTTCAACTTCTTACACAATGTACACTAGAAATACCCAACAAATTTAGTATCTTGATCTGAAACTATACTTTTTGGAAAACCATGTAGTCTGACCACTTCTTTGAAAAACAATTATGCTACATGAAAAACATCACTAGTCTTCTTGCAAGGAATAAAATGTGCCATCTTTGAAAACCGATCAACCACCACAAAAATAAAATCACACCCATGCTAAGTCTTTGATAATCCAAGAACAAAATCCATGTTGACATCCTCCCACGGCTTCTCTAGTGTAGGTAGTGGTTGATACAATCTTGTATTTTTCTTCACTCCTTTCATCATTTGACATACTCTACAACTTTGTTCAAACTCCTTCACATATTTTTGTAACTGTGGCTGGTAATAATTCTCAAAAACCAAAGCTATGGTTTTATCCCTACCAAAATGTCTAGCCAACCCTCCACTACACTTCTCCTTGATGAAATTCTCTCTCATTGAACTTCTAGAAATGCACAATTGGCTTCCTTTGAACAACATATTATACTGGATCATGAAATCTAACCACTTTGTCTTATCAAGTGGAACAAGTTATCTACAAGCCTTCTATGCTTCACCAAAATCAAGATCATATGGATACAAAGTATTGTGTTCCTTGAACCCAACCACCTCTATCTACATTTTTATCAACAAAAGTTTTCTTCTACTAAGAGCATCTACAACTTTGTTAGACTTCCCATTCTTGTGTTTCAAAACAAATGTATAACTATGCAAAAAATCAACCCACTTCAAATTCCTTTGGTTCAATTTTTCTTGACTATTCAAATATTACAAAGCTTGATGGTCAATATACAAAAAAAAAATCCTTAGGAAGAAGATAGTGTCTCCACTTCTTCAGTTATTGAACTATAGCATAAAATTCTTGATCATAAATAGAATATTTTCTATTTGCATCATTGAATTTATTACTAAAATAAGCAAGAAGTCTAGAAATTGAATGATGCAAATAAAAATATAGTACCACTAGCATCACAATCTACTTGAAATACCTTGTTAACATCTAGAAGTGCTAAAATAGGTTGCTTAGTAACTTGTTGTTTTAATAGATTAAAATTATTTTTTGCTTCTTCAATCCACTTAAGTTCTTTCTTATCCCCTCTCATTATTTCAGTCAAGGGTCCACAAATACTACTAAAACCTCTTATGAACTTTCTATAAAAACTAGCCACTCCATGAAAATATTTTACCTCTTCTACACTCCTTGGAGTAGGCCATTCAAGGATAGCCTTCACTTTCTCTATGTCCATTTTTAGACCTTCTTTTAAGACTACATATCCTAGGTACATCAACTCCTTCTTTACAAAACTACACTATTTCATGTTTATCAGCAACTTTTCTTCCCTTAAGTTATCAAACAGCTTGTGAATATGAATCAAATTCTCCTCTAATGTATTACTAATGATCAATATATCATCTTTTTAAACAATAACAAACTTACCCAGAAACTCCTTTAGTACCTCATTCATGAGCTACATGAAAGTGCTTGGTGCATTGGTTAGTCCAAAAGGAATGAGTAACCACTCATATTATCCTTCTTTGGTCTTCAAAGTAGTCTTCCACTCATCACCTTCTCTAATATGAATCTAATGGTACCCACTCTTTAGATCTATCTTTGTGAAATACTCAACTCCATTCAAATAGTCCATAATATCATCCATCCTTAGTAAAGGAAATCTACATTTTTTTACGATCTAGTTGATAATGCAAGGATCTATGCACATCTTCCATTCTCCATTCTTCTTTGGTACTAATACATTCAGCATTGCACATGGACTTAGACTCTCTCTCATCAACCTCTCTACAAAAACTCATGAACTTGTCTATTCAAATATGCACTTTCTACTGGTGTCATTCTATGCACTACCTTGTTTAGAAAACTAGCTCCTGAAACCAAATCCATGTGATGATTGATCTTTCTCATTGGGGGCAATCCATTAGGTACATTATTTCATACAATATCAAAAAACTTTCCCAACATATCTGCAACTTTTGCAGGTAGCTCCTCTACTTCTTCTTTACTATCTTTTGGAATTATAGAAAAACACATATGCTCACACTTTATACCTTTGAGAAACTCTTTTCCATCAATAAAACATATTCTAGTAGCACTACATACCTTTTCTTCTTTATCCTTCAGTGGCTTCAACTTATTTTTCACTCCATCCTTGGTTAGGGTGTAGGTATTTTCTCAATTGTCATGTATAATGTGCCTGTCAAACTACCACGGCCTACCCAACAACATATGACATATATTCATAGGTATGATATCACATAGTACCTCATCTTCGTAGCATCCAATCTTGAACTTCACTAAGCACTCCTCATTGACCATGATTTTGTGGTCATCTTGCACCTAAGTAATGCAGTATGGATGCAGGTGTTTCTATCTCTTTAGCTTCGACTTGGTGACCATCATTTCTAACACTAGATTGTTGGTACTCCCACCATCAATCATCACATCACAACACTTATCTTCACATCTTCACCTTGTGTAAAAAAAAGCTCCTTCTTTGATCAGATTTATTCTCACCACTCAGTATGATTCTTCTATTAACTAGGACTTCTCTTTCAACATGTTTAGAATGTGAGGATCTATCATCTTTATCAACATGTGTCACTCTGGCCTATTTTTCTATTCATTCATCTATCCTTCCTTGGCACTAGGTACATTCAAATGCTCTATTCCCTTCTTCTCCATAGTGAAAACATTTCCCATAGAAGCCTCCTCTTCCAGATCCTTTTCCTCTGCCTCTTCCTCTCTAATCTCTATTGTTCTGATCATGAAAATGATTTGAATTATTTCCCCTTTGGTTCTAACTGCTACTCTTAGCCTTATCCTTGTTCTTCTGATCATCATTAAGGCCTCCATAAGATCATCTACTAGATCTTCCACCATGACCTCTTTTGTTGTTCTTGTTTTCAAACTTCTTGCTTAGTTTCTTCTCAACTTTTAGGGAAAATTGATATGCCTCCTCAATACTATTCATTTGAACTAGAATCATCTTATCCTAAATGCTTAGCCTTAACCCATTAAGATAATGGGGCACTTTTTCCTTATTAGCTTCTAAATGGCTGGCTCTAATGAGAACTCAATGGAACTCTTCGGTATACTCTTGAATAGATTTTTCCACTTGCTTCAACCCTTACATCTTCTTCAATAGATCAAGCTCATAATCCACAAGAATGAACTACCACTTTAGTTTAGCTATCATCTAATCCCATCTAGTGATTTTATCCTTTCCCTTTCTATTTTTCTTCGAATAAACCTATTGCCACTAGATCTTTTCATGTCCCTTAAATTTTTCTTTTGCAAACTTGATCCTATTAGGATCATCAATATCTTCATACTCAAAGTACTCCTCTAGCTCATTGATCCAACTGATCAGCTCCTCTAGGTTAAGATGTCCTAAAATTTTGGGAACCTCAAGCTTAGGTATTTTTCCAATCTTGGAGATGGCCCTAAAAATCCTCTCCTCAATATTTAGATTTGCCTCTACTTCAGAATTTTCTTCTACTTCATCCTCATCCTCACTTTCATCTCCTATGAGAAGATTCATTCATCTACACATTTGTTCTTCCAATTCTTTCATTTGTCTTTGGAGGGCTCAAAATCCCTTAGGTGTACATCTACAACTCTTTTAGAACACTCTCTTCATGGAGGAATTTTCACACTTCCACTAAAACCCTAGTGAAAACTACCTCATAGTCGTTGATCTATCTACATGCTTAGCACAAACAATGGCATTGGTGTAAACTACCTCACAGTTGGTAATTTTTCCACATGCTCAAGAAATTGGCTCTAATACAACTTTATGAAGGGTACTTCCCTTAATACCATAAACCATAATAGAAAACAAAGAAACAACAAAAAATGTGAGAACAAAAATATGGACTTCTTATATGTACTGCAAATGTTGAATTATATAATTTGTAAGTACAATATGCTAATGCACGTGAGCACCTTCATTATAGTAATCTATAAGACAAGTTGTGAACCAAAGTTGTTCAAGAAAATGTTAGGGCCTTTCTTAAATAGGCAATTTTATGTCACTTGAGAAGGTTCTAGACAGTGAAACTTAATAGCTAGGACCAATAGACCCTAACAATACATATAAAGTCAGTTAAATACATGTTTGACAATTATTTTAGATATTTTGGGTAGCCCAACTTTGGAAGGCCATAACTCTCAAACCATTGCTACAATTGGCTATTATAACCACATTTTGGGAATACTAGCTCCTAATCTACAGGTTTGGAACCATGCTAGTACACTTTTGTCAAATTTTTGGACCTCATCTGGGCAGTTTGAGGCCTCCAATGTTGAGCTAGAAGATTTTTCTGCAAATTTTTACACCAAAAATCTATAATAACTTCTTTGATGCTTATGTTTGAGCAATGAGGTTTTTATGGTAGGCTTACAACTCTAAAATGAACCTTCCTATAGAAAATGAGAACATTCCAAGTTCATATGAAAAACTTACTAAAAAAATCAAGTCCCATAAATAGCAAGCATCCTATCTACTAGACCTTATTAAAATAAAAAAGATTGAAAAGAAAATATTTTTGGGTGATGCAAGATTGCTCTTACACCCAGGATACTCCTACATCATGATACCCCTATCCAAAGCTACTTGATAAGTAAGAGTAGTGCCTTGCATTAACTAAGTTGAATGACATATTTTACAATTTGATGCAGTAGAGCTTACTTAAGGACCTGCCTAAAGTAAGGAAGGAGGTGAAAACAAAAGATTTACAGTCACATGCAAGGTGACAAAGGGAGAACCTAAATTGATTATATCTACATGTATATATGACAAGTTTTTGGCATTGTTGTCAAAGTAGGAGAGTTTACTTGAAATATATTGAGGGAGATATAAGTCTAAGGGAGACATAAGAGATAGAGGGAGAGTATAACATAGAGTTGTACCTGAAGAATGTATTGAGGGAGATATCAAAGAGACAAGAATAGATGAGGGAGAAATCAAAGAAAGAGATCAAAATATATAGAGGAAGTCACACATATTGATAGAGGGAAAGGTTTCAATAAAAGGTATAAAGGTTCATTTTGGTATTGTTGTTAGTATTGGTTTTCTATCAATCCAAAAGAGGGAGATTGTTGAAGTGAAGAATACTAATGAAATCTATCATTGAACAATCATTATGTTTTCATTTATGTCAAGCCTACTACATGTTGGTGAGACAATTACTTACTTTGGTCTAAATGATATCATTTGATTGATTGATTAAGAGGATATGCAAAGAAATGATAATAAGAGAATCGAGTGATAGGTTGAGTTATTTGGTGTATAAAAGGAGCACTAATACCAAGAAACACATTGATGATATAGTGTAGTGTTTATCTACTTAAGGATATAATGAAATGATACTTGAGAAAATACTAGAAGGAGGCTAAGAAAATAAATGTGTTTTCCAAGCCTAATAAAGAAAATAGTAAAAGTTGATCAAAGTTAGTGCAAGTCAAGCAAGAAGTTACTATGAGCCAAGAAAGAGAAATCTAGTTGCTACCAAGTGAAGAAAGTTAGTATGAGCCAAATATGAGGAATCTAGTTAGTGTTGAGTGAAGAAAGTTAGTATGTGTTGATCACCAGTAAAGACTTAGTGGATGTTGAGCATCAAAAGATAGTGTTTGCTCCGTCTCTGGTCAATCAGTGGAACTCCAGACATATCTTTTTTGGGCCCCCTTCTAGATTATTGCTGGTGTAGATGCCTATATAAATGGTAGGGGGGAGGCCCTTCCTTTATAGTTGGTTGCCTGGGAATCGAAAGTTAGCCATTTATAGGCTATGGGGTCCCTATAGTCTATAGAATTGTAGGGTAGGATCTGGGTTCAAAGGAGAATAATCTATTTAGGGAGCCAATAATGGGGTAGGGGCGGTGCATAGAAAATAGTGTTATTTCCTAGTGCCAATAAATGAGTTAGATCAAAGATTTAATGAATCTAGGCCAACAAAGTTGATTTTTTGAATTGTGTGAAGTGTGTGGAAAATTACTATGATGAGCTAGATGCACAAAACTCAAGATAAATCATTTTGAGGCAATTTGAAAGAGGGTTGTAGAGAAATTTTCTAGAAGGGATAAAATGGAAGAGTTGGTAGATTCATTAAATCCTACCTAACTCTAGAATGAATGATTGTAATTAAGTAAAAAAAGACCTAAATTATATATATAAGGAGATAGATGGCTAGAAGAAATAATTATGATGTGTGAGAACCTAAGGAAGACAAGATGTCTAGGATGTTGCTTCATATAGTGGTCAAATAGAAGAATCTGCAATTGGCATACAAGGCAAGAAGGCTTAACATTATGAATGCTTGAAGGGTGAACAAGTTATTATAGATGAATAGGATGAATTCCAAGTAGAATGGAGGACTGAACATGAGATCTATAATCTCCAAGTGAGTTGTTATTGCTATCAGATCAAGTCTTGATGTTACTCTCTAACAATTGTATAAGTGTGGATAAATCCTTTGGATTAAGGTAGACCTAATAGTCATTAGTAAATCATTTAATAGGGTGACATTCTAATGGAATTTTTTGAAGTCCTCTAATAAGGCTCACTCCTAATAGGGTGATTGAAATCCTTTAATTAGGTCACATTTAAGAGTGTGCATTATAACCTTTAACATGGTTTTCTCCTCACAAAGCTCACTTTAGAAGAGTGAAAATTGGTAGCATGTTATTGGTGGTTTTTTCAAAATTATTTTTTCCACATAAAATCCTTGTGTCAAAATGTGTGATTGGTTTTGCAGTGTTTCATGTTTACATTTCTACAAAGTTATTTTGACATAGGACAACAATATGCATATGTTAAAGATATTGAATGGTCGATGCATGCATAAGAGGAAGTTGCAGTAATGAAAAGTTTTATTTATACATTTGGACCTTGGATAACTGATTCACACCCCCCCTCTCAGTTATTTTAAAGTATTCCAATAGCTATGCCATGTAAAATTTGATAATTTTGTAAGTATTAGTAAGTTGAAGAAAGTAAGAGGGTTACCAAAACTAAAGAAATCATATAATGTGATGTGTAAATAATGGGAATTGGAAAAACAAAAAATTCTAGTTTCAAGAGAAAAAACTATACTTCTAATGTTATTTTAGAACTAGTACATACTGATACTTATAGACATATTATTGTACAAAGCTATTGTGGTGAAAAATACTTTATTCTATTTGTTGATGATTACTCTAGAATAATGACTATAACATTTCTTAAAGAAAAATATGATGCATTCCAAATGTTTAAGTGTGATTTGGCTAGAGTTGAAAAAGAGACAAGTAAAAGCTTGAAGTATTTGAGATTTGATAGAGGTGATGAATTCATATCTAGGGATTTCAACACATTGTGCAATGATAGAGGAATCAAGAGATATATATCTACACCTAGAACACCTCCACAAAATGGTAAAGCTAAAAGAAGGAATATATCAATTATGGATCATGCTAGGACATTGATCATAGAGAAAAAAATTGCACCTAAATACTAGAGAGAAGGCATATGTACAACTATTTATACCTTAAACAAAGTAGTCAAGAAAGGTACAAACCTTACAGCTTCTAAGTTATGGTATTGACATGAACCTACTGTGAAGTATTTCAAGGTTTTTGGGAGAAAATGCTACATATTCAAAGATAATAGAAATGGAAAAAATGATTCTAAAAGTGGTGAAGGAATATTCTTAGGATATTCCATTAAGAGAAAAGCATGTAAGTATTTGAATTCCAACACTAAAAAAGTTGTGGAAAGTAAAAATGTGAAAATTGATGAATATGTAGAAAAGAATGAAGTTGAATGTAAAATGGAACCTAAAGATTATAGATGATTTATGTACATTAATGAAGGTGAGCCCAACACTTTACCTAAACTTGAGAAGAAAGAAGTTGAGCATCAACAAGTAGTACATGTCAAGTTACAACAACAATCTATCAAGCATTAAGTAGTTGGTTTTGAACATCAAGGAGAGCATGTTGAGAGAAAAGAAGAACCTATCAAGCAACAACAAGGGATTTCTAAACAACCAAAAGAAGAAGTATAATTACATTAAGTCCTACGTAAAGAGAATCCGCAAGATGAACCCAAAGTAGAATAAGGGGAGAAAAAAATCCTAATTTAGAAAAGTATGTAAGGAGACATCATGCACATGATCAAATCATTTGAGATAAAGACTTTGGAGTTATGACAAGGAAAATATTGATAAGTGGCATTTTTTTACTACATTAATTTGAATCTAAAGGAGTGAAAGATTCCTTGGGTAATGACCACTAGATCCAAGAAATGAATGAAGAGATTGAGAACCTAGAGAAGAAGAAAACTTGATCATCGGTAGCTAGATCAAAATATTAGAATGTTATTGGAACAAAGTGGGTAATTATAAACAAGTTAAATGAGAAAGGTGAAGTCACAAGAAATAAAGCAAGGCTAGTTTGTAAGGTATATGCAAAAGAAGAAGGTATTCACTATGGGGAGATATTTTCCCCTATCATAAGATTGAAAGGAGTAAGAATTCTTCTTACATATTCTTCTTAAAAAGGATTCAAAGTGTACAAGATGGATTTCAAATCTTCATTTCTGAATGGAATTTTGAAAGAAGAAGTTTACATTGAACAATCTAAAGGACTTTTTGACCAAAACAAAAATGGTATGGTATGTAAGTTGCACAAAGGTTTGTATATATTGAAATAAGCCCATAGACCATGGTATGAAAGATTGGTTTTGTAAGGAGTAATGATAATGGAAATCTATATATGAAGACTGATTCTGAAAAAGGAATGTTGTTGGCAAAATTTTTTTGATAATATCATATTTGGAGGAAAGTATGCATTGTGTAAGACATTTGTACATCAAATGAGAGAAGATTTTGAAATTTTTATGTTTGGAGAGATCAATTTTTTTGTTGGCTTTCAATTCTATCAAATGTAGAAAGGTATGTATATTAATCAATCAAAATATATCAAGGTACACTAAAGACATTTGATATGGATGACTCAAGACCAATCAGAACAACAATGGCTACTAGACATAAAGTTTCAAAGAATGATGATTCTACTAACGTAAATAAATCCTTATATAGATAAATGATTGAAAAGTTAAAATATATTATTTAGAGCATACTAGATATTACATTAGTAGTTAGGATTAATGCAAGATTTTCTACAAATCCTAAGGAGAATCATATGATAGTTGTGAAAATAATATTGAGAGATATCAAAGGAACAATGGATTGTGAATTATAATAGAAGAAGAATGACAAGTTTGAGCTAAAAGTGTATACTAATGCAGATTGGTCTAGAAATATTGATGATAGAAAGAGTACAAGTGATGGAACTTTGTTTCTAGGAAACAGACTAGTTTCATGGACAAGCAAGAAGGAAATCTATATTTCTCCATCTAGAGGCGAAGTTGAGTATGTAGTTCCAACAATAAATTGTTCTAATATAGTATGGATCAAGTAGTTATTGAAAGGAATGGAGGAAGATATTATTGGACCTATTGGTATATTCCATGAAAACACAAGTTCTATAAAAAAATCTAAAAATCCTATGATGCACACTAAGACTAAGCATATTTCTTCTAAGTGTTATTACTTAAGAAAGTTGGTTCAAGATAAAGAATTGAGACTATAATATATTAATACAAAGGAATAGATAGTTGATACATTTACAAAAGCTTTACCAAAGAATGCACATGAGTATATAAGAGCTGGAATAGGGTTGATTTCCCTAGCTAAGGATACTTGAGCTAAGTTGGTGCTTTGCATCAAATTTGTAGATCAAAATATCTTACAAGTTAATACAAAAGGTCAAACTTTAGGACCTAGCTAAAGCTATGAAGAGAGAAGCACAAGATGTTCAATCAGTCATATGTTAGATGACATAGAGTAAATAAAATTCAAAGTACCTACATGAAGCTATCTACATGGTAAAGATGTATAAGAAATATGAAATATCTTTTGCATTGTTGTAAAAGAGAAATAAATTCAAGTTACCATCTACAGAGAGAATGTGTAATTTTCCATTCTAAGATGTAAAGAAGGAGATGTCATACAATTATCATAAATTATGAAAAGAGAAATAATTAAAGTGGTGTTGAAAAATCGTAGAATACATTGAGAAAGAAAAATTAATGTAAGGTGTTTCCATCAATTAAAGAGGGAACTGATTGATCCCATATTATAATATGATAAATGGAGTCTATGTGTTGCATATTAGAGTTGAATGGATGAGAATCAAAATGAAACTAAGGATATTAACAAAGTTTTGATACTGAACATAGATGGACCTACTTGAAGAAAATAAAATAACTTTTTGATTATATGGTAACTTGAAGTGTTTTCATCAATGCCAAAGAGGGATATTTTTTGAAACTATAATTTGAACAATTGTTGTGTTGTCATTGATGTCAAACCTTATTGGTGAGACAATAGCTACATGAGTAAAATTCTATATCAAGATGACTGATGAAGAGTATTTGAGAAGAGGAGATAACAAAAGGACCTAAAGGAAAAATTTAGTAACATAAAATTATAGTGGGCACTTGATCAGTTAGACTTTGGAAAGATAATGTATTTTTTAATAATAACACTAAGTGGAGAAGATAGTTGTGTTAAATCCTAGAGAGGATGATAAATAAACAACAAAGACTTAGGTTTAACTAAGGTCTATAGTAGATGATTAAGAAAATAGGAGTTATGTTGAGAAATGCTATTGTTGACTAAGTGATTGTATAAGATGAGAAGAATATAGTGTCAACTAAGCATCAATATTGACTGATTATTTGCAAAGTGATTTCTATTTATTCAAATCAACCTATTATTACTTTCTAACCATTATATAAATTTGAAATCCTTTAATCCAGGCTGACCTAATAATCATTTTGAAATCCTTTAATCAATGTGAAATTCTATTGGAATTTTCTTAAGTCCTCTAATAAGGACACTCCCAATAGGGTGATTAAATCCTTCAACAGGGTCACACCTAATAGTGTGTATAGTAAACTTTGACAAGGTTGACTCCTAATAGAGTTCACATGAGAAGAGTGAAAATTAGTGAGATGTTGATGGTGATTTTTCCCAAATTGGGTTTCCACATTAAATTTTGGTGTCATACTTGTGTGGATTTTATTTGAGATGTTTTATCGTTAATTTTTTACATTCTGCAAGTCTTTTATATTGAGAAAATAAATTGCAAGTTTATGCTATTGACATATTTTTATAGAGATTGGGGTACTTAATGATTAAATCTAAAGCATTTGAAGTGTTTACAAGTATAATTGGTAGATCTAGACCTGATGATAACTGATTCATCCCCCTCCCCCTAATTTTAGTTATTCTAAATCATTCTAACACTTATAAAATATTGACACTCGGCATAAACTATTTATTCATATTGTACCTTGACATTAATTGTTCTTGGAATATACTAAATTACTCATCCTCTATATCATTTAGTATCAACTATTATCCCTAATAAACTAGGCAATCACTTGAATACTTGTAAACCTCTAGCTTGCTAGGTAGTAACTACTACTTTATACTTAACTTGTAATATATACAACTCTTTAATTCATGACTCAACCTATATAAGATGGATCTGTCACATTGATACCATACAACCATGTCTTTTGAATTGCTAAGTGTTTGACACTAATAGACAACATGGCTAAGGGATCAACACTCTCTCCCTTTAATAATAGTAGAAAAAAGACTTTTTCATGATAGAAAAAAATTCATTACAAAAATTAAACACAAGTACTCCCCCTTAGAATATAATCCATATTTGGACTTGGTGAACTCTATACATAGTTTGAATTTATGCTCAATATATACATGTTCGAAACTTCAAAATTTGCAAATCTCCCCTTGATCATCATTATTCATCATCATTGTCATCTTGATCAATATAATTATTTATCCCCCTTGTTTTTTTAGTCATGGTTACTAGGGCAGAGGAGCCAAACCAAATTTATCCAAAAATGGTTGATGACTTTGCAAAATTTTACTTAATGTTTTGTCCTAGATAGTGTTAGAATATATAGTCCACCAATATAACTAAGAGTGTGCTAGGATTAACCTCAGATAGAAATAATAGTTACATGCAAATATAAAAAATATCAAAAAATAGAAGATTGCATAAAAGAGAACACAAGACACTAAAATTTAATGTGGTTCACCCAATCCATGGGCTACATCCACCAACAACATCCAATATTATTATTATCCAATGATTACAATCCATAATCCCTTATAGCTCAATACCACTACAAGAAGCTACAATATCACCATTACATAATGAAATTCCTAAACCTAAGCCTTTTTCATACAAGATTTATCATTTACACATTTAGGGCTAGAATAAGTCATCCAATAGGAAAAAAATAGCAATCAATGCCTTTTACAATATAAGGGCATTTTTGGCTTTGGGGGTGCTACCCCCAAAAACCCCTGCAAGCGCATTGCTCCTTAACTCCACCCTAAAATAAATTTGATGGGAGTTACAAATGAAGGTTATATTTAGAGATTAATTTAAAATAATTCCTTGTTAATAAGAAAGAAAATGGAGTAGTCAAGGAATATTTATATTAGTACATCATCTTGTGGGCATCATTCCCACTGGGGTTTTCCCTCTGATCAAGAGTTTCCCTAGTTAACATATCTAGTGTGATTGTATATGTGAATCTTATTATGGTTTTATTTTACTTTGGTTGAATGGTCAAGTTTTTTTAAAGAAGATGAATGTTTTAAATATCAGATAACTAATTCACCCTCCCCTCCCTGTTATCTTGGTGGACTATTATTTCTAATAGTACTAATACAAATGTTCCTTGTTAGAGGATGTACCATGTTAGGAATCAATGAAACCACTCAATACATATTAGTCCTTGTTAGGAGACTTTGAATCCATGTTTAGAGATTCCAACCCTATTACGATTTTAGCCAACCCTATTAGGAGTTGTGGAAGGTAGATGGACCCACTTTCCAAGTAACTTTAATGAAAAGATCAATGAACCCACTATCCAAATCAACTATGTATTATTCCTTGCAGAATAATAGAAATGAATTGTACTTTGTTTCCTCTTTCTCTATCCTATCAACCAAACTTCTAGTTTTGATCTCAATACTAGATCACCAACTTTACATCCAATGATCCCTTGGATCGCTTACTTGCATTTACCAAATACTCTTCTCTTGTTCCCCCACTTCAAAATTATTCTTCTCTTAATTCCTTGAGCTCAATCAAGGAAAATACTTTCCTTTATACCAAGTCCTCAATACAATTCCTTGAGTTAACCTTGAGGCTTTCCCAATTAGTTATAATAGGACCACTTTAAGATAATTAATTATTTTGCAATCACATAGCATTGTTGGCTCCCAGTCCACTTCTCACATGTGTGACTCTAGGACTTGTGCACTCACTAACATCATCATTAGACTATCCTCTATAATTGTATAAATTCACATATCCCAATTCTATATCTATTAGGAGATACAATCTAATCATTAGAAACTACTTATTAGGTACTCTATCTCTATACTGCTCTATGTAAATCAAACATATATTTTGTCTGTATTTTACTTACTTCATGCGCACTTAACCTCATGATCAAGAAATAGTGTATAACATGTCCTTAATTTTTCTTCACTTGAACATAAAACCTCTATCTATATGACCTTGTTCTTTGTTTGCTACTCTTCCAGTCTTCATAGAAACCATATTATGTTGTCATGAATGAAAACTATAGTTATGAATGCAACATATCAATCATGTTGCATACTCTCCAATGCTTAGGATACTCCACCAAAGGAATACCATCAGAATTCATGCTAATAATCTCCCCCTTTGGCATTGATGAAAACATAGATGAAAAACATCTAAGTCCATGAAAACCAATTAGTCACTATTGTCGTAGTGATATTTTAAATCCTCTTCATCAATCAATTATAAAACTCACCAAAACAAGTCTTCATATATGCTTCCTCAAATTCCATAGAAAAAAATAAATTTTTCACACTTCTCCAATTTTCATAAATATTTACTTATCTTCCCCTTCGGCATTAATAATTCTTCATGTTGTGTATCTCCCCCAAAGAGATATCCCTTCTTCTTATTTACATTAATCTTTCTAAATCTCCTTAGTAGAGATGTGCTCATCTCTCCCCATTTAAAAGGATTATGTTTTTCATATGCACTTTTTCCCCATATTTAGGAGTTTTTTACATACGTTCTCTCCCCTACTGACATAAATGACAAAGGCTTCATTATGTCAATGATATTCTCTAAGTTTTCAACTAGATTT
This sequence comes from Cupressus sempervirens, assembly GCA_028749045.1. Classification (NCBI taxonomy): domain Eukaryota; kingdom Viridiplantae; phylum Streptophyta; class Pinopsida; order Cupressales; family Cupressaceae; genus Cupressus; species Cupressus sempervirens. Next base: position 133,289,950 of record CM053793.1, on the reverse strand, counting down.
AGTGTCAAAAGATACCACTCAAGGCCAATTACCAAGAGTCTGTGGTGACTCTTCCCATTTCAGATACTCCCCCAAATAGGAAGCATCAACATTCAATATTAGCATGAATGTTGATGATATTACATTGGGGGAGTATCCTAACCATTGGAGAGTATTGACATGTTGCATTCATGAATGTGTGTCATTAATGTCAACATAGTAGTGAGTCTATGATGACTAGTAAAGTAACATATAAAGATCTTAGTTGTAAAGAAAATGTTTTATTGTTTAGCGATGCACATTCATGAACATATTGGATATAGTATCATGATGTGAAGGTTTAATGCATAATACCTAAGTTGAAGGTGTACAGAAGATATGCCTGATTTGTAGAGAACAATACAAAGACAAAGTACTTAAGAAGTAGTTTTAGATGTTTGTATTATATTGATTGAAGGAGATATAATCTAGAGATCTGTAGTAAACCAATGATATATGATATTTTGATGATGATATCATAAAATGCACAAGTCCTAGTATTGTGCATCTGAGAAGTTGTATAAATTATGAGCTGACAATACTATTGCAGTTATAAATTAATTAATTATCTTATTATAATTAATTAGGAAATCCTCAAAGCCCACTCAAGGAATTATTTCGAAGATATGGTATGAAGAAAATATGTTTTCCTTGTATATAAGTAGTATTATGGTCATTTTATTTAGTGCAAAGTGCCAAATGGATCAAAGTGTTTGGCAAATGCAAGCAAGCAATCCAAGAGATTATTAGATGTGATATTTGTGATCTAGTTATAAGATTAGAAGGAGTAGAAGTTTGGTTAAAATGATAAAGAAATATGAAGGAGAAATTCTATTCATTTTTATTATTTTTAAAGGAATAATATAGATATCATTTAGAAATTGGTTTCATTGGTCTTTCCCTGAAGCTATTTGGACATTGGGTCAATGTGCCATCCACAAGTCATAATAGGGTTGGAATCTCCTAGCAAGGATTGTCATTATAGACTGTGAACAGAGCCCATCCTCTAACAAGAAATATTTATATTAGTACATCATCTTTTGGGTACCATCCCTACCAAGGTTTTCCTTCTGATCAAGGGTTCATATAGTTAACATATCATGTGTTATTGTGTATGGGCATCTTATTGTGGTTTCTAATTATATTTCTCATATAGTTAAAGTTTAATAAGGTTGATAATTATGATATTAGTTGGATGATTGATTCACACTCCCCACCACCCTTGCTCCCCTCTTAATTATATTGGTGTCCACTATATATTCTAACAATTGGTATCAGAGCTTAAGGTCCTTGAAGGAAAATCTTAACAATTTTGGGAGATCAATGGTGAATATTTTTAGAAAGGATAGTCCTTGATTCAATAAAGACAACTATGATAGTTGGAAGGAGGAGATGAAGACTTGTCTTCTATTTATGGCTCTAGGAATATTTATATTAGTACATCATCTTATGGATACCATCCCTGCCAAGGTTTTCACTATGATCAAGGGTTTCCCTAGTTAACATATCATGTGTTAAATTGTATGAGTATATTTTTTTGGTGTATGATTATATTTCTCATATGGTTAGAGTTTAATAAGGTTGATAGTTGTGATATTAGTTGGATAACTAATTCACACACCCCCGCCCCCAGTTATATTTGTGCACTATATATTCTAACAATTGGTATCAGAGCTTCAAGTCCTTGAAGGAAAATCTTAACAACTTTAGGACATAAATGATAGAAAGAGCACTAGTGGTGGAGTAGTTTTTCTTTGAGGAAGATTGGTTTCTTGTCTAAGAAAGAAACAATATTGTATTTCACAAAGTATAGCTGAGGCAGAGTATGTTGTTTTAGAAACAATAGTCCACCAAGATAATTGAGAGAGCGGGTGGGAGTGGGGGATGAATCATTTATCCAACAATTAAAATAGTTCTATTCTTTAAGAAAACTTAACCATTCAATAAAAGTAAATATCAACCATAACAAGATGCACATAGATAGTTACACTAGATATGATAACTAGGGAAACCTTAATGGGAATGATGCCTACAAGATGATGTACTAATATAAATATTCCTTGTTAGAGGATGGACCCTATTAGGACTCTACAAAAACATTTAGTACATATGAGTCCCTATTAGGATACTTTGAATCCCTTTTAGATGATTCCAACCCTGTTAGGAGTTGTAGTACAATGTATGCAAGAAGAGCCCACTGCCCAAACATGCAATTTTAACTACAAGAAGAGCTCACTGCTCAAACATTCAATTTACTATTATGTTCTTCTTTGCTTTGTTCTATCAAAAAAACCAATCATTTTTAGACCTTTTAGACTAGGTCATGAACCTCATATCCAAATATCAGACCTTGGATCACTCAACAAAACCCCAGCAATGAAGTTTCCTTCACTTCTACCTACTCTACTCAACTTTGCATTCTTCTCTCTCTATTACTTACAATTACTTCTTCATGTCATATTATCATCTCATATGATAAAGGAATACTTCCTCCCTTTATATCAAGACCAAAAAAATTCTCTGAGTTGGCTATTAGACCTTCTTAATTAATCATTATAGGACCACATTAAGAACAAATTACACTTAGCAATAACATTAATCATCTACATTGCAACTTGAATAACTTTTTGTACACATATTATTATGATGAGTGAACTTAGCCATGTCATCACCAGAATGTCTTCTTCATATCCTCAACCTTGATTCTCATAATAACAACTTTGCAAAGAGATATAACAAGTTTACCAGAACATGCCTTTGTACACTCTATCTTAGAATAGACATCACCAAAACTTACATAACTTCTTCTAAACTTAAAATTTATTCATCTAAGATTTATTTTATATACTAGATACTTATAAGTATCTCCCATAATGTCAAATAGTTAGAATACTCAACTAGTTATTCGTACCAACTTGATCTTTTCACTATTCTTCCGTCAGATACCACAGAAAACTACTATGTTGACATCAATGCCAAATTTAGTCATGAATGTAACATATCTACAATACTCCCCCATAGGAATATCATAAGTATTCATGCTTCTAACATGTTGCAAAAAAAAAATTCTACTTAAGTTATATAGATAAAATAGACGTTGAAGGATATCAAGATTGAGTTTATAGAACTTGATATCAAATACTGTGATAAAACAAGTACAGTAAGTATGTCTAAGAATTATATATTACATTCTAAGACTAAGAATATTTCTATTATCATGTATTGAGAGAGAAGGTAGTAGAAAAATTTATTATATTGGAAGATATGATTACTAAAGATTAGATTGTAGATATCTTTATGAAGCCCTTACCTAAATATACACTTGAGTAATTGAGAGGTATTCTTGGCATTATACCCTTGCTTACTACTGATTAGATGATGTAGAGATTTCATTAGTCCACTAGTATAGAGCACTATTGTTAGACTATAATTAATTTTGATTCTTCCTCTATGGGGGAGTATCTGTTATGAGTTGAGTCATTAAGGACTCTTCGAATTTGGTCTCGACAGTGTCTTTGGACACTTCAGTTGGTTGAAGACTTGGAGCAGTAAATTGACATAGTAATGGATTTGTGATTGATTTCAATGGGGGATAATGTACATGAAAAAAATCTCCCATCTATGGGGAGAAGAGCATGTGAAAATACCTACTTTATTAGAGAGATTTAGAAAGATTCATGTAAGCAAGAAGGAGGAATATCTCTATGGGGGAGATATGTAGCATGAGGAATTCTAATGTATGGTGATTTTTTTATTGTGAAAAATTGTTTATGATCCTAAGATGTGTTGGAATTACAATAGGAAAGGTGAACTTCTGAGAGAAGGGGGGGTGGGGGGTAAATTAGTAGTTCAAACTTGGACCCATAAAACTTTCACCATACATCCATCTCATACTTCTAATAGATAAACTAAAATAACATGTAAAGCACATACATATAAATCATGTAAGCATGCAAGTGTTCACACACATAACACCAGATATGATTACCCAAAAACTCTCCAAGTGAGAAAAAATGGGGTGGGGATGACACCCACAAATCTTCACTACTACAGAAATAAAGTGTAACCAATGAAGGTTACAATGTTTTGACCATGAAGCATGATCTACCCTATGAAAGGTCTACCATGTTAAAGGCTTAAAAAGACTGTTAGGTCTCACCTTGTTAGAGGATTTCAACACCCTGTTAGAAGTGTGCCTAGTTAAAGGACTTCAACTTCCAACTAAGTAAGCACCTTGTTAAAGGATTTCATATAGCCTATTAGGACTACTATGTTAAGAGATTGGATTGAAATCACTTGTTAAAATGTCTTAGCATAGATCCTATGATTGGCACTTTCTTTCCTAATAATAGATCACCTCTAAACAATGTCTCTGAATCCTTCTCAATCAAATGTCTCAATGTTGTATCATTTTCTCTATCCTTTATTATTTTCTAACTGATTTTGCAATTCCCTCTCTCTTCATAACTTCTAAATCACCATGAATGCTCTATTTGTAAATGAAAACTATCCTTTTTGCTCCTTCAATTCCTTACACACTCATCATAAGAGTTTAGGGTTTTGTCCTCCTTAAGAATACTTTGGTGGCTTACGATTAGTTATGAATCTATGGCTAAGATTCATCCATTTTGCTACTTAAACCTTCTCATTTTATGATTGGTTGCATGTAATTACATAGAGAATCAAACTAGAGATTTTTAATATCTTCAAAATAATAAAAGTTAATCTTAAGTCAGCTCAAAAATGGTTTACATAGTTGTTTGTGTCATTACAAACAAATATGTCAAAAACTGTTTCACTCAATATTTGAAGTCTTTGATGCTCCACATATACTGATCTTTATATTGTGACTAGGCACCTGTATTGTGTAGGATCCACTATTTACTCAGCACCTAAATCACTTGGCATGGTCTACCTACTCAACACTTGAGTGACTTGGCACATGAGTGGCATGGTACTCACTATGACTCGGCTTGGTCTAATATTTACATGTTGTGCTCAAAATGAACTATTATTTTGGCATGAACTAAGTAAGTAACTTATGTGTGTTGACACTCACTTGTCAAAACCAATATGAGATCAACAATCTTCCCCTTTGACATGAGTGTCAAAAACACTTAAGTATACATTATCATCCTTAATCTCTCGAGCATAACATATCCATGTTTCATCTTATATACAAAACTTCAAAATTTAAATTTTTTTAATAAATTAGATACCTCAAAATTTGATAACTCCCCTTAAGTTAGTGTGTATGTCCTATAATTAAAATTCCATGCTCCCTCTAAGTAAATGTTTCTCTTCTAATACACTTTGACTTCATGCTCTATTTTTTTGACACTCTTTCATCTGATATCTTATTGTGTTGTAATGCTTCTCCTTCATTTGTCTTACTTTCCTTATGTCTCCCCCTTCATTCTTTCTCTTTAGAAATATATCTCCCTTTTTATATTATTCTCCCCCATTCTTATTATTCTCCCCCTATTTATATTCTCCCCCTTTTTGACACTTATGTCAAATGGGCTATACACTTATAGTGTGTTTGTGTAGTGCCTCTCCCATTTGACTTTTGTAAGTCATCCTAATGGATGCAACCTTGTTGATCTTTTGTTGTGATGGGTCATGATTGTGACCATGAGTGGTCTACACGATTGAGGTGATTGGATTTATGTTTCTGTATCAATTTCTTTGATTATGCTTTTGACTGATCTATGAGATTATGATGTGATTTATGGTTCATTGAGGTTTGTGCTAGTGGTTACTAGGATCAATGTGGTATCATGAGGTTATTTCATGATTACCTTGAGTGTGTGCAGAGATTGCACTGTGTACTTTTTACCATGCTACACTAGACTAGGTTCCTCTAGTAGTGATTAGTCATGTTTATGACTATGTTTTCTTATGTGTTTTAAGTGCCTTTTTGTTGATTCTTTAATCAATCATTATTAAATGCTTAAGTAATTAGAAATGGATTGTTCATGTGGGATTATTTGGTTATGTGTTACAGTCATTTTCCTTGTGATATTTTGATCTAAGAGATATGTGTTACTTATGTGATGATTTACATTTGAGACAACTCGAGGGTCAGATGTTATACCTTGATTTTAGTATCATAGATATTAGACTACTATGTTTTTCAATTAATCATATTGCATGATGATGCCATTTTGAGATGACAGTGTGTCTTATGATGATATCTAGTTATCTGATATTTGGACATACCTCTGATTAGGTTAGGTGATGGATTTAATGCTATGGTTATTTATTTCATTCCTATGTTGTTATGCTTTATGTGAATGTGAGTGATGTAAATAGATTATTTTAATATAATTAAATAAATGGTTAAATTAGGTGATTTAATGCATTTATTTCTTTTCCTATGTTATTATATGCAATTGCACTTGATCATGTTGTTTAGTGTGCAGGATTTATATCCCTAGTAGTGGCACATGGAGTTAGTGATTCAACCTTTCATATTTTACCAATGTCATCCCTGTATGGTTGATGTATCTTTATTTTAAATGTTTAAATTAAACTTTTTAGTGATTATTAAATTCAAACTCATTTACATTATGTGATTAGACCAGTAAGCATGTCTGTACATTTAGAGGTTTGCATTGTCATGAGAATCATTAAGAAATTTATGTGTTTTTAGGTTTTTAGGCTTTTTAATTAATTTATTTTAATTTATGACAGCTTTTCCATAGATGAATTACTATTTATAGGAATAGCCTATTTTTGTTTTAGTCAATTTGAGGTTTAACTAGGTTGGCTGGTTATTTGCCCTAATCGATTATTCACTCAAAAAGTGAATATGTATCGAAAAAGGAATTTAATTCCTCACTTCTCACTTTTGAATTAGAAAGTTGGAGAGTAAAACCCAAAATCCTCTTTATGAGGACTTACTATTTTGTTCATTGTGGGAGCTATGGGCGTGGGATCATTGTGAGGTTGAGCTCATTGGATCCAGCTCGGGGAAACCTTGGATTACCATAATTTTTTGCAACTTCTATAGGCATTTTATTTTCTAGTTCAGATTTTCATTTTGCCCTTTTGGCTGTGAGGTAGAGCTTTCCCATTTTATTATTTCAGCTCCATTTCTTCTTCTATTTTTGGTAGCCATTTGTTTGGAGGTTGAGAACTAGTGTTCCCCTCCATTTCTGTATGTCAGTTCTACCCGGTTGGGTAGGTATGAACATTTCCATGTTGTTTCAGATGAGGATTTCGAGTTTTGCACTGTTATGCTGGCCATTTTTGTATACGGTGTTTGATTCCATTTATTTTTGAATTTTTGGGGGTTTTGTGCCCAAAGACCAAATGGATTTTAATTTTTTTATATTTCCAAAATTTGGAGTTTTTACCTTATTTTGTGTGCCACCCTATTTTCTCAAGTTTTCTTGGCACAATGTGGGTGGTGGACCTTGATGATCTATTTGGATATCAGTTAGACCACTATTGCAATTTTATGTTACATTGGGATGCATGTTGCATCTGTACTTCTGACGTTGTGTTTGGTTGAGTGATTTTCTACCAAGTGTTATTATTTCTTTTATACCTTTTCTTTTGTTTCATGAGCACTAGGATTTGTGTAGAATCCATACTCTCAGATTGAGGCCAGTTGAGTAAGTTCATGATGTTTTTTCTTGTTGCATCATTGGGATTCATGTAGAATCCATACTCTCAGATTGAGGTCAGTTGAGTGATTTCGTGATGTATGGTTTTATTGGCTTTAGGATTTGTGTAGAATCTGTCCTTCCCATGTTGCTTTCAGTGGGTATTTTCTTTGCATTGTGTTCTCATCCTATCCTTGTTTTTTGATCTTTGTCATGGTGGTGCACCACACACGAGTACATGTGCATACATTTGTCAGGTGACTTGCAAGGCCCGATCTTTCGTGGTACTCTCAAAAGTTATGATCATTGGGGTTGGGATGGGAGTATGCATGCCCACAGGAACTTTTCATTGGATGAGCATGGGTAGGGTAGGGTAGCATGTGGAGGGGGCTTCTATCTCACAGCTCGGTGACCTCAGTCCCATAGGGTTGACAGAGGAAGTTTTAAATAAGTGATAATTAAATAAAATGTGTGACTGGTAATAAAACTTAAGATAATAAAATGTGTGTGCGGAGCCCTCCATTAAGGAGTTGAAATGCACAATCTAAGCTTGGGGTTGTCAATGCCAAGTGACTCTCCATAATGTTAGCCCCTACTTAGTAGCCTATTGAGTGTCTGACTAGGACCTCTACTCCTTGCATTGTCTTAGGTTCTTGGTTGCAGCCATCATACTATCTGGCGTGAGTGTTAGCCTTGGATATTGTGCTTTATGTGTGTTTGTGGTTGGATCTTTATCTCCATCAGCATGATGGGTGTGGACCTATGGGTTCTACATGGTTGGGAGGCATAGCTACCTATACCACTGCTAGGGACTAGTGTACAAAGATGGTTTTGTCCTAGTGTAACTATTGCTTGATGTTTTCACTTGATGCTTCAGGTTTTGAAGTATTTATTATGATGTTTAGCATATGATTAGATGATGTGAATTGTTGTAGTAGCATATCTATTGCTTATTGATGTTTAGCATGTGATACGTGATGTTATCTACTATAGGATTATCTTATGCTTTTGTACTAGCATGTTAGATTTCCTTATGCTTATATTGTAGCATGTTTAGTAGTGACGCCCCTATTACAACAATATCGATGATTTGATCAGTGGCTTGGGATGTTACGCACGAGGGACGGCTAGGATCCATGATGGTCTTATGATGCAATTGATGGTTGGGAGGAATCGCGTACTTAATTTGGTTGTTTTGTTCTTGTGATATTATCTATGTACATTGCAATGTTTCTTATGTTCCTTCTGTTCTTTCCCTTTGATGTATGATTTAGATGGTTAGATTTTGGCTTTCTCTCTTTCAGTTTGTTGAGTATTTTTTCCTTGAGATGTGGATCTAATACTCCTCAGTGTGGAGGATTTTATCTATGTTTTAGCTTGTTGTTTGTCCTTTGACTTTTCTTGCTTTTTCCCTTGGCGACCATGTGTCAGCATGGTGTGATACAATATAGTGTCGCACACCCATTTGATAAATGTCATATGATACTTTGAAGTATAACACACCCTCAAAAGAAATTTTGTACAATACACTTCCAGTATCGCACGCCCTTTGGAGAAGTATCGCATAGTGCTAATAAAGTGTCACACAGTTTTTATGAAACCTGCGTGGGTGGGTAGCAGGAACTTTTTGGTTTGATCCAAACTTTTTAGAGATGGTTTGAGGTATCCTCTTAGTTGTTCTTCAATCCCTTGGTGATGTAATTTGAATATTAGTTGTGTCTTTTTTTTGTAGTTCGTTCTTTGGGGTTTGAAATATATCATTTAAGTATATATTTTAATATATGCGATGAATCTTTTGAGATAGGTTTCAGACCTCTCGGAGATAAGATAAAGATTCTATAAAATTTTAGGGCTTTAGAAATCCAAACTTAGCCAATTTTCAAGGCTTTAGGATTTTAGGCTTAGCCAAATTTAAGGATTCTACATTTTACCCCAGCTAGGTGTTTTTTTGATGAGTGGTTGTTTCTTGAGCCCACATCTTGTATGTGGTGGTTGTTGGCTTTTGTTTGCGTGTGTTAGTTTGGTAGTGGTGTTTAGAGATCTGTTTGTTGTAAAGATTTTGGTGAAGTCTTCCTTTGTGATCTTTGGGATCCTTGTATGATGTTGTCATGTGCATTCATACTTGTAAAAAAACATATCTTGGCTTGTATTGAATCCTTGTTCCAAGGATCTTCGGGCGGGGCATTACAGTTTATCTAGAAAAAAATTATGGACACCCAAAATTATTTTGAGGGTTGCATCCTAGTTATCACATGCAGCATCAAATGATTTTATTTGGATTGCAAGCTTGATAGCAACATGAACTAGACCATCTAAAGCAATGTCCCAAAATTCTTCTCACTCTGAGTTGGATTCATTGGCAATCTTGCACTTGATGTAGAAATTTGGCTCTCTAGACTCTGAATGTGACTTCTAGTCTCTTGGGTGAAGAGTGATGGGATACCCAATTTAATAAAAAATGAGAATATATTCTCAAGTACCTTATTCACATCCTCAACCTTAGTTTCTAATGTAACTTGAGTTAGTGCTATGTCATCAAATATTTCCTCATTTACCTTGTTTTGGAACTTCTTTTCTAACCATTCTAATAATTTTGTAGTAGTATCAAGGTCTTCATTGTTGACATTCTCTAATATATCAATTACTTGTTCCATTAGTTTCTTGGTCTCTTCAGGAGTTGGCAGACTAAATACATCTAAAAATATGTCCTTAATATCTTGAAGTGCTTACTTCTTCCTATGTTCTCTCCTAAGCATTTCTTGATGCTTTTTCCTTTCTAAGGCCTGTTGTAGTATGCCTATTTGTTCTAGTGTCATAGTATCATAATCATATTTAGGTATAAAAATGTCTTCATCAAGGCTTGCATCTTCATAGTGAATTAACTTTTCAACCTTTGATGAACTTGGGCTTGGCACTGAGATCTAGAATGGTGTAGCATCTACACTTGGCTTTTGAATAGTTTGTGTAGAAGGAGTGCCAAATAATGGTAATGCTACTAGTGCTTGAATGGAAACTGGCTCCTTCACCTTCAATGTTAGTTATCTCTCTTCAAGCTTTCCTTGGTCTACCACTATGACTTGAATCACACCTTTTCCTTATGTAGATAGGTCTATCTAACCTATTTTTTGCTATCATGTAGTGATGGCCTACACTTCTATTGTCTTCTTCTCAATAGTATCATTCTTGGCAATTGTATCAACCTTGGTAGATGTGGCTTCTGACATTTGGCCCAAAAGTTATAAATTAGTAACTTAAGGGATAATAGAAGGTCTTTCTTGTGGATTCACCTTTTCCTTTCTAACATTAGTCATTGTCTTTTGTAGCTCATCTACACTCACCAAAACTAGATTAGCACATAATTGTGCTTGCAAAGTAGTTTGATCAAGTAGCTTTTTCAAATCATCCTCTATAAGGGGATTGATGTTCGGAGTTGTAACATTAGAAACATCCTTAGCTATTATTTATTTATTATTTTCACTTATGTCATGTGGAGGATTGACACTCAGCAATCGTGTGTCATGTATGCTCTATTCTTCTTGTTGTTCAGGCTTAGTTGTTGCATTGTCATCTACTTCCATTTTCATTTCTCCTCCAACAGTGTCATCTTTTTCATCATCTTCTTTTTGATCATCTTCTTTGTCATCATCTTTAACCTTTGAAGGTTTGACTTCTCCTTTCTTTACTTTGGTTAACCCATAAATAAGTTTCCATATTTGTGTTGACTTCTTGACAACATCTTCAATATTATTTTGTAAAATGCTAAAGGCTTTATATTTAGGTGTGGACTTAACTGAATATTTCCTTATAGCCTTAGCAATTTGTCCCTTAGTTAACGCTGGCATTACTTGGGCTAGTGTGGTCTCCTTGATTTGTCTTTCCAGATTTAGATAATAATGTCATTTTTTCTCAACTATGTCATATAGACTCTTAGGTATAGATTTGGCAAATTCTAGTGGTGTTATCTTAAACTTTGACATAATGGCATATAGGGCCTATTCCACTTGGTTTTTCTCCACTTTATCCAATTTATCAAAATCAACATGACTAAAACCTAATAGATCTACATTTTTCTTGACATTTTCACATAAATTTTCAAGATCTAAGAGAGGATTGTGACTCGCCACCTTAAATTGGTTGTTGTCATCTGACTCTATCTTCTCTTCATTAGAATTTGGTTATGCCACATACTTTCTTCTAGTTATCTTTTGCTCTTGACCTCCTTGTTTTATCTGGTACATTTGTTGACCTATGTTTCTTCTTGATTCATCGTTTCTATTCTTGGCCACAGTGAAGGAAGTATAGTTTGTATTTTCTTTGGCCTTTTGTGTGGCTACTCATGTGTTGGCTCTTGTTGTAGGTATAGTGGGCTTTGGCTGAGTTTGGTGGTTTTCTTAGTCCTTGCCATAGGTTGTGCCTTGGCCTTTCTTTTCTTTTTCTTGATAGGAGTAGGTGCTTCCTTGGCTTCTTCTCCCTCAACACTTTCTATCACCTCCTCTTCTTTATCTTCTCTCATGCCATGTGTTAGTGCTAGAAGCTCTTGTGCTTGAGTTCTTTCTTCCACTTCATCCTCTTCTTCTTCTTTCTCTTCCTCCTTGACACCCTCTCCAAATTTAGCTTTTAGTTTCTTCACCAACTTGTCCTTCCTTTTAATAACTAAAGAAATTTTTAGTTCTATGGAGATCTTGGACTTTTCCACTTCATAATTCCCAAAAAGTTTTGCAGATTTGTCTACCTCTTTTGCAAGTAAGGATGTGATGACTATAGAGGCATCATCCACATTTATTTCAACCATCTTACACTTGGTGTGGCAGCTTCTACAAATGTACAATCAGTATCCACAAGAAAAAATATATCATTATAATGTTTCTCAACTAAGGATACTAGTATTCTTAGTATCTTTTTCATTGACTACTTGAAATCTTCAAAGAATATGCAAATCAGTATAGAGCCAAATTTTCATTGTGCACTCTTCTTTTTTTATTGCTCCAAGGTTCTCCATCTGTTCTTGAAATTTTAACTCTGCTAGATCATATGTATGATCTTTCTTGACAATCTTGTAACCAACATCCATAGCTATGCAGGGCACACTATTCAATCTATTGGATTGATATAATTTGTGTGAATATTTCCCTTACAACAAAGTTAATAAGAGGATCAGTGATTATGTCTATTGTTATACCTCTTTTGTTCTAGACAGCTCCAGTATACTTTTAAATCATTTCCTTGGAATCACTTCTTAGTGTCTTAGGCTGATTTAGGGTTGGGTAGCCAGTAACACTATGAATTATTCTCTTAGTAATTTTGATAGGTCCAATCTCCATCCATTAGGAACCATCATGAATTCGGCTAAGCACAATTCTTATCCATTCTATTTTAAATACATTTAGAAAATCTAGGGTTCATGTTAAACCCTTTTTCTCAAGAAATGTGTACTCTTCTTTAAAAACACTATTTTCAAATAACTTTTTGTATGTACCTCTAATTTCCATGTCACCAATGCTTCCTATCTTATAGTTATAACATTTTCTCATATCTTGTACCATTATTACATTTGGTAGGATCATAGACAATGCACCAGAAGGGTCTTTCTTATATGTGATGTCAAGAATGGCTTTAAACATGGGTTGCTTATCTTTGTTACTCACTAACTAAAAATTTAAAACTTCCTTCCCTTCAACATATTTTGAACTTAATGCCATTATTTCAAACTAGGTTTTATGAAAATTTAAACTATGTAGCTTGGCTCTTGATAAATACCTTGGAAAATCTAACGATCTAACATGAGATCACTTCTAAAATCTCTTACAACTACTTTGGATATATTTCCAAATCACCTTCTACTCTACTCTATCTTCTTTGAAATTAAAATGAGGAAAAATGGGCTAAAATTGGTCAAATACACTTTGAAAACCTTGCATTTAATGTTGAGTGCTTACACAATTGTAATCTCGGCATCAACCAATTTTCATTCTCATTTGACATCCATTGACATTTCAATTACTCAGCAACCACTATGAGCTCAACATCAACTACCTAGTCTAATAGCTCGACATCTTCTAACTTTCCACTCAACATATATAGGAAAATTTTCATGCTCAACAAAAACATGAAAAACTTGAAGATTTTCTTTGAATTCCTATCAACTTCTTGCATATTTATTCATGCTAACGTAATCTTTTTAGTACTATCTCCTTTGGGACTACTATCTAATATAACCTCTAAATATTAGTCCCACTTACCTTTTGATTGCCTAGTTTGATGAGGTATAATCACCTAACCTATTGGGTGAAGTGATCCCTTCTCCATTTGATGTGCTACAATCACCTTTCTTTTTCCATGTCTTATTCATCTCTTCTCTGATGTGTTCAACATTCACCTTTCCTTTGCCTTTATCAATTTTACAACTTGGTGCCTTCAACTTTGTTGGACAATACCTACTAATATGGGTAGTTCTCAAATACCTGAAACATGTGATTTGACTTAACCACCTTTGGTAGTTACCTCTAAAATGTTTCCTAATGAAATTTTTAGGAACATGTCCATGTATTCTGATAGTAATGATAGTTATATCTTGTATTGTGATCCCAGTTATAAGAGTTGTCATTGTTCCTTACCTTTTTTTGTCAATTTGATGACCACATGGGTTTGAATCTGCATTCAAAAGCTCTGTATCCATAGTTCTAATAGTTGTAGCAATAACCTTCAAATCTATTTGTATGCATGGTCCTTGTTCTACATTCATGTGCTTGATGACCTTTCTTGTTGCACTTATGACAATCAATCATGTTCTTGGGCTTAAAATTTTGATTTGCAGTCTTGCTCCTACACACATTAGCAGTATGTCCTTTCTTACCATGATTATGAAAAGTAGGTTTGAAGTTCTTATCCTTTTTGTTTCTTTGTTCTGTGTTTTTGGATGACTCTCCTTCTTCAATTCTTGCATATCCTAGTCCAAATGTGTCATTATTGGATCTAGGGGATCTCAATAATTGTTAAAAGTATTTGATGGCTTCATTTGGCTTGTTGGAATTTTTAGCAACTTTATCTTCTCTCTTTAGGTCACTCTGCAGTTGTTCAATCTACAACTTCAATGTAGTTATCTCAATGTCTTGTACATTTAACTCATAGTTGGAATTCATCATTTGATTTAGAGGATCCAATTTCATGTTGGAGATCTTGGTTAGTTCTATTGACTTTTCTTCCAGTCTGGTGTTCAAGATTCTTTTGTCTTCTTCAATCATGGCTTTGTCTTCCATAGCTTTCTTCTTTTGTTTAGTTACCTCACATAGCAATATAGCTTGTGATTCTTTCTCTAACTTGAGATTTTTGATTTCCTTAGCTTGGATTATATTCTTTTCCATTAGATCTACAATTACTACATCAAATTCATTGGAGTCTCTATTTGCAAATAGCTTTGTAGTGTCTATCTCTTTGTATTGTGTGTCACTCTTTGCAATAGCAATTTATTTCCTTCTCTTCAAGGACTTCTTTAGTTCTTCTCTTGCTTCATCCAATTGATGTAGAATTAGTTGTATCTCAATTCCTTGGTTCTCAATAGTCTTTCCCAACTTGTAGACTTCTATTTCACAATCTTTTCTCAAAGTTGCAAAGCTTCTCTTTCAGAGAACAAGGCTTTGATACCAATTATTGGAATTATAATAGGAAAGATGAACTTCTGAGAGGTGGGTGAATCAGTAGTTCAAACTTGGACCCATAAAAGTTTCACCATACATCTATCTCATAATTTTAATGGATAAACTAAAATAACATGTAAAGAATATATATCTAAATCATGTAAACATGCAAGTGTTCACACACATAACACTAGATATGATTATGTAGAAACCCTCCAAGTGAGAAGGTAAAACTAGGGTGGGGATGACACCCACAAGTTTTCACTACTACAGCAATAAGGTGTATCCAATGAAGGTTACAATTTTTTGACCATGAACCATGATCTACCCTATGAAATTTTTTCCTTGTTAAAGGCTTACAAAGACTGTTAGGTCTCACCTTGTTAGATGATTTCAATACCCTATTAGAAGTGTGACTGGCTAAAGGACTTCAACTTACAACTAAGTAAGCACCCTGTTAAAGGATTTCATACATTAATGTCATTTGATTTCCACAATCCATTAGTAATACATAAGATCTTCTAGAACTTGATTGTGTCAAAAAAATTTAGCATCAACATTTCAGATCACACACAGTAATCCATTAGGATCAAGATTTCATATAGTCTATTAGGACTACTTTGTTAAGAGATTTGACTGAAATCACCTATTAAAATGTCTTAGCATAGATCCTACAGTTGCCATTTTCTTGCCTAATAATAGATCACCTCTAAACAATGTCTTCTTGATCCTTCTCAATGAAATGTCTCAATGTTGTATCCTTTTCTCTATCCTCTATTGTTTTTTAACTGATTCTACAATTCACTCTCTATTCTTAACCTCTAAGTCACCATGAATTCTCTATTTGCACATGCAAACTATCCTCTTCACTCATTCAATTCCTTACACACTTATCATGAGATTTTAGGGTTTCATCATCCTTAAGAATACTTTCGTGGCTTAGGGTTAGGTATAAATCTATGGTACAGATTCATCCATTTTGCCACTCAAACCTTCTCATTTTCTAATTGGTTGCATGTAATTACAGAGGGAATCCAACTAGAGATTTGTCCTTATCTCCAAAATATCAAAATCTAATCTTAAGTCAGCTTTAAAATGGTTTACATAGTTGTTTGTGTCATTACAAACAAATGAGTCAAGAACTATTTCACTCGGCATCTAAAGTCTTTGATGTTCATCATGTACTAATCTTTATACCATGACTCAGCACTTGTATTTCTCAGCATACACTTTACTTAGCTCCTGAATCACTCAACATGGTCTATCTACTTGGCACTTGAGTGACTCAGTACATGAGTGGTTCAACACTCACTATGACTCAGCTTGGTCTAATATTTACATATTATTCTCAACATGTACTACTAGTTTGGTGTGAACTAACTAGGTAAGTAACTTAAGTGTGTTGACTCTCACTTGTTAAAACCAATTTGAGATCAACAAGATGATGAAAAAAAGAGTATTTTTCTAAAGGTTTTTAGATTTGATTCATGAAGAGGATTTGAAAAGATGAGAACAACAATAGTAGCAATAGAGTACTATTTTTTTATTCTTGAAATTGAGATGTTTTTCATCTATGTAGCCATCAATACTAAAGGGGGAGATTGTTAGCATGAATTTCAATGATACTACATTGGGGGAGTATCCTAACCATTAGGGAGTATTGACATGTTGCATTCATGATTGTGTTTGTCATTGATGTCAACATAGCAGTAAGTCTATGAAGACTGGTAAAGTAGCAAAGAAAGATCTTTTTTGTATGAACATTTTTTTGTCTGGTGATTAGCATTCATGGACATGTTGGGTACATTTTTGTTATGTGAAGGTTCAATGCACATTACCTGAGTCAAAGATGTACAGAAGATATTCTTGATTTATAGAGAATAGTACAGAGACAGAATACCTAAGAAGCAATTTATGATGTTTTTATTATATCGTCTGATAGAGATATAATCTAGAGATGTGCAGTCAACTAGTGACATAGGATAGTCTGATGATGACATCAGCAAGTGCACAAGTCCTAGTCTCATAGTGTAAGAAGTTGTGTAGATTGTGAGCCAATGGTGCTATTGTAATTATGAATTAATTAATTATCTTATTATAATTATGAATTAATTAATTATCTTATTATAATTAATTGGGAAATTCTTAAGACCGACTCAAGGAATTATTTTGAAGATATGGTATAAAGGAAAAATGGCTTCCTTGTTTGTAAATAGTGTTGTTATCATTTTATTGAGTGTGAAGTACGAAAAGGAGTAGAGTGTTTGGGGAATGCAAAAAATAATAAAGGGATTATTGGTTGTGAGATTTTTGACCTAGTTACAAGATCAAAAGGAGTAGAAGTTTCATTGATAGGATAGAGAAAGAGGAAGGAGAATTACTATTCATTTCTATTATTCTACAAGGAATAATACTAAGATTATTTGGATAGTGGGTTCATTGGTCTTTGCATGAAATTGTTTGGACAGTGGGTCCATCTATCTTCCACAACTTCTAATAGGGTTGGAATCTTCTAACAAAGATTCAAAGTCCTCTAACAGGGACTGATATATACTAAATGCTATTATAGAATCCTAACAGGGTCCATCCACTAACAAGGAATATTTATATTAGTACATTATTTTATGGATACCATCCCCACTAGGGTTTTCCCTTTGATCAAGGGTTTCCCTAGCTAACATATTTGGTGTTATTATGTATGAGTATCTTGTTTTGTTTTCTAATTATATTTCTCATATGGTTAAATTTTAAGAAGGTTGATAATTGTGATATTAATTGGATAATTGATTTAACACCCCCCATCCCCCAGTTATATTGGTGGACTATCTATTCTAAGATTTAGTTAAGTCATATAGTAGTGCTCTATATCATTGGACTAATGCAATGTCTACATCATCTATGCTAAAGTAGGTAGGGACATAACTCCCAAGCATACCTCTCAAATACTCAAATGTATTTTTAGGCAAGGATTTTGTAAAGATATATTCAATATGATCTTTTGTATTGGCATACTCCAATCTGATATCTTTTTCTGCAACTTTCTCTCTCAACACATGATACTTAATAGATATATGTTTAGTCTAAGAGTGTAATACTAGATTCTTATATATACTTGTTGTAATTGTGTTATCAAAATATATGATAACAAGTTCTATATATTCTATTCCAATATCCTTCAACATCTTCTTCATCGACATGCCTTGATTATAATTATTTGTTGTTGCTATATACTCCACTTCATCTTTACTTTATGAAATGCAATCATGTTTTTTGCATAGCCTTCCTCTAAGAAGAAATTCTCCACCACTAGATCTTTTTCTTTCATCCATATTGTCTACTAAATCTAAATTAGTATAGGGACATAAAGTCAAATTACTTGATCTATCATACCATATCCCATAATCAGATGTTCCCTTCAAATATTTGAATATCCTTTTTACCATTGCATAATGATACTCCTTAGGATCATCTTGAAATCTAGCCATAATCCCAACTGCATTTTATATATCTAGTCTAGTGTGAGTCAGATATTGAAAACCTCAAATCATGGATCTATATATCATCTTCTCAACTGTAGGTGTCTCATCTATGCTAGATAAATTATAACCAGTTATCATTGGTGTGCTAATAGGCATACAATTTTTCAAGCCAAATAGTCTCAACAAGTCTTTCAAATACTTATTTTATGAAATAAAAATAACGTCATTATTTTGTATAATTTTTAAATCTAGGAATAACTTCATCTCTCCAATCATGATCATCTCAAATTCATTCTTCATTTCTTCAAAAAACTTATCAAT
Source organism: Cupressus sempervirens (assembly GCA_028749045.1). NCBI lineage: Eukaryota > Viridiplantae > Streptophyta > Pinopsida > Cupressales > Cupressaceae > Cupressus > Cupressus sempervirens. The sequence goes on along the minus strand of CM053793.1, from coordinate 133,270,885 downwards.
TGCTTCATCATTGCCTCCAAAGACTATGTCATCAAAAAATATTACTATTATCAACAAATCATTCTCAATTTCTTTCAAATATAAGTTACTATATGTCGTATCTATAGCAAATCCAATTTTTTCCAAATACTTATCCAATCTTGCATACCAGGTTATAAGTGCTTGCTTTAAACCATATAGATCTTTCTTCAATACGCATACCATATCTTTGTCTCATGTCAAAGGGAAACCTTCACGATGTTCAATATAAACCTCTTCTTCAAGTTCTTATTTCAAAAAGGATGATTTGACATAAATCTACTACACTTTGAACTTCTTATTTTCTACATTGGCCAAAAAAATTCTCACTGCTTCCATTCTAGCTACATGAGCATATATTTCCTCATAATATATCCCTTCTTGTTCTAAATAACCTTTTCTTACTACTCTAGCTTTTTTCATCACAACTTCACCTTGTTTATTCATTTATTTTTGAATATCCATTTAGTTCCTATAACATTCTTTTCTTTAGGCCTAGGAACCAATTCGCATATCTCGTTCTTCACAATCCAATCTAGTTCTTCCATCATTTCTTGAACCTAATGACCATCTTTACATGCCTCATCCACACTCTTTGGTTTAACTTGAGAAATCAGACATAATTATTCATTCACTTAGTGTCTTTTCATTACTCCATTGTCTTTTCCTCAAATTATCTATTTTGCAGGGCAATTCTTTATCAAGTTCTTGTTAGGGGCAAGAGTTGTTATCTCAATTCTTATCTCTTCTCTTGATTTAGATCTTTATTATCCTCATTGCTTAAAACATTTCACATCATTCTACAATTCATTTTTAGACTCAAAAAAAACTTCCACATTCTCATGATTAGTCTCTAGATTATAATCATCAATAATAGTTACTAGAGCTAACTCTTCTTTTACTTCCTCTTTCTTAGCCAATCCAAGTTCAACATCCTTATCACCACTATCATTCAAAAATATTTCCACACTAGCTTTAAATTCTTCATCATCATGTGAAAATGAATTCTTTATAGTTTTCCATACTCTCTTAGGACATTTGGACTAAATATGATCAAATTCATTACATCTCCAAAAAATCAAAAAAATTGTACCTTCTGGCTCCCTTTTCATAAGTAGATCAATACCTTCTTTAATCTTCTTCTCTTCTTTAGATTTGGATCTATCTTTATTTGTGCATCTATTCTTCTAAATACAATAGAAGGATTATGGATCAAGAAGCTTGATGCTCTTTTCTTTATACAATGCTGAAATCTCACCAAGAAGATCCATCTTTTGAGTGTCAAAATTTTCACTGACTTAGGACTTTCTTTTCTAAAATGACTTGCCATTGATCTCCCAAAGCTGTTAATCTTTCTCTTTAAGGACTTGAAGCTTTGATACCAATTTTTAGAATATATAGTCTACTAACATAAATGAGAGGGGATGGGGGATCACTACAACATTTGGGGTCAAATTGAGATGACAATTTGCAACTTTGGCATAATTTGTTGGTGATTTTCTTTTTCTTTTTTAAATTGTCCCCAACACCATCACAATACTGATGTTGGCATCCTACTTGTGATGTCAGCATGATTATAAACAAAAAATAATGAAATTATTTCATTTTTTTTATCAATTGTGGAGCTATGCATGAAAGAGATGGAGAGCTCCAAATGAGGGTGGAGAGCTCTGAATGTTGTCATTCCCTTGTGATCGGTGCATTTGGTTGCTATGCCCCTATGACCTCTATATTTTTTTTCATGGAGAGCTCTGAATGTTGGTATTCCCTTATGAATCAAACTATCTCAAAAATCACCATTTTACTCCTTTGATTGGATATGAACAATCAGTTGAGATAGGAATAAAATAATCATCCACCTCCTATAATTTATTTGGGAATTTTCCCATTTATCTTCACAAAATGTGTTTTTAAAACTTGTGCTCTATTTTATGAAGTTATTTCATTTTCACTTATTTTCCTATAAGAATGGAGTATCACTATTTCTTGTAGTAACATAGTAACTTATACAATAATTAAATGATTTCTAGGTTACAATACTTATCTATACTCCAAATACTATAAATACTTTTAGGATTGTCTCATTTGAGGTCTCAACACTGTCTGTGTTGTCATCCTATCAAAGAATAACATCATCTCAAATGCCAAAAGAATGGGAAAATATCTTAACTAATACATAAAATAAAGGAATAACTAACAAGTAAATTTAAACTATTGATGAAGAACCAACTCATACCAACACATGAACATCTGATGAAGCTGCCAGCTAATGTGAATAAAGGAGACTAGGTCCAAATCAATGATGCCATGGCACTGAGAAGATGAAACACCATTGCATGACCAAGTATAGGGAATAGAGGAAAGATTTATTTTTGAGAATATTGAATTAGAGACACATGATCAAAAAGAAGTCGAAGAACCATTACCATACTCCAAAGTTAGGTAAACTAGAATGAGTGTGTTGAGTGTTATTTTGAACACTCCCTATGTGAAATCTCTTTGTTTTACTCCAAGCCATTTTGTAAGCCTATGATTTTTCAAGGGATTTAAATTTGAAATGTTCTTATAAATTATTGATTCATTGAGCTCATGGTTCTAGGTATTCTATATCAAACTTTGGTCATTTTGAAGTGCATGTTATGTTCTATCATTTTTCCTCTAAGTCATTGCATTGATTGACTTCATCATTCAGGTTGTTATTCAAGTTTTTAGATATCAAGTTTTGTATTTTAAAGTGCATGCTATATCATACCACCTTCTTTATGAACCATTTTGTAACCAAGTGCATTTTGTGGGGTTTTGTAAGTGAGTGATTCTGCTAAGCAATTGTATTTATTGAACTTATAGGCCAAGGTGTAATTCAAGTTGTTATTAGATGATTAGGTTTATAACCTTCTATAAAAGTTTCAAAACTATTTGTAGTTTATTATATAAGATTTTAGTTAGACTCTAGAAGAATACTTCTCTATTATATGGCACTGCCAACATGGTGAATGAGAGAGAGTTTTTTTCAACTAAGATTATGTGTAGAGGGTGTGAGAGTTGTGGCCCTAATGTAGGATCCTAAAGATTCTCCATTAGGGTTTATAGGAAACTACCTAGCTTCTTTCACTCTATCAATGCTAGACATGTTAAGTTGGAATACCATGACTTTATTAGCAATGGTTTATACTTCATAGCAATCCCTCTATTGCTTGTGATTATAGAGGACTTAAGCAAGAAGAATTTGTGGGAACAACCTAGCCCATATTTAGTAGGCTTGATGTATGTATGTGGTTTGATTGGTTTCATTTCTTGTGTCTACTTTATATTCAAGACAAGACTTGTATATCTAGCAAAATTTACTTGCTTTAAGGAACCTAATGAATTCAGAGAAACTAAGAGGCATTTCTTTGTGTGCTTTAAGGTGCCTAATGAATTTTTGTTGCATTACTAAGATGGATAAAATTATGTATAGTTTGCAATGGCATACCATTTTTTATTTTGCAACAGGTGTCCCTAAGCCCTACCACTTTGATAGATATTTTTGGGGTTTAAAACCAATCTTTTTCCTATCACTACTAGCCCCTAGACCTAGCATGTGTTTTTATCAAATGTGTGATAGTGTGAAAATGAAGTGGTAGTTGTAGTGAAGGAAGGGAAACATTATTATAATGATATGAATGCTTACCTTTGTCATCACACAAATTTAAGATTGAAAAGTGATATTTACAAAATGGGTTTTTTTGTGGTTTAAAATCAATTTTTTTCCACTTCTTTCTATGGTTTGTTATCTAGATTTATTATGGATCATGTTCTTGTAGATGTCAATCTTCTTAGATTCACTACGAGAAGTCTTGATAAAAATGTCTTTTTCAGCCTGCAAATCTGTTCAAATTGATTGTGAGTCTTGAATTTGCAAATCCTAACATAAAAGTATCTTATTTGTTTAGACTGATTAATTGTGATAAGTCTTTAATTCAACATAGATTGACATAAAAATGTCTTTTCAAATTTTTTTAAAGAGATGTTGTCTTGTTACTTCAAATGGAATTTTTTTATGATCAAATACTATTGTGAGCGGGTGTGTTTCAAGATAAAAACTTTCCTGTGATTTTCCTTCTTGTGCATTTAACATTGTTGTAGAGAAAATTGAAACTATTCTCTTTTTTATACTTATTTACTTACATATTTGGTCCACCTCACAATAGGTGTGTGATAATCATGCCCAAGGCCTTACTTAGGAGTAGTATATTCAATCTAAGGATTACTACCCCCACCATGAGGTGCATTTAATTTTTCAACCCAAGGACATATACTTGAAATGGTTGGCACAGTATATGCACTAGGTTTCTTAAGGAGTCATTATGCTTATGTTGTAGGAAAGTAAAATGCAAAGAAATAATCTACATTAGTACTATAGGAAAATAACACACTTAACTCTTTATTAAAATGAATGTGATGAACCTCCTTATAGCAATATCGTGAGAATGCTCGAAATAACAGAATACAAAGTGATAGCAGAACTCAGAATGAATCTACTGATCGCAGGCCACTTCGAGGGGGTAACCTCCTTTGAGCAAGCTCAATACAATAAATTCGTCCGTGCCCATCAAGGGCCTCAACCTATTCTTATATACTGGGTACGATCTAGAAAAGTAATACTACCTATGCATGTGGGATAATAAAATATACTCGCGGGACGACTTACAAAGCATATGCGTCCAACAACACTACTCTAACAAAATAAACAGAAGGAACACACAGGTTCCTAACAATGAATGCTAGAAATAAAATTAAATGGTAACTTATATTTTGAGTCAGACCATCCACTATAACTAATCTTGTAGATGCTACAAGAACATTCACAAAGTAAGATGTTGTAGGAAAAATTTATAACTTATACTTGAAATACTAGGAATGCTAGAAGTAAATCTACACTACTCTAGTCTAATCTACCTCCCAAGTAGGCCCCCTTGGTTGGCTTCTACTAATATACTAACACAAAATGTAAACCAAGAATTACTTCATTATATTCCAAAACTCCTTACATAAGAACAATACAAAAATTTGTCAAACAATTCACTATGAGAGCCAACAATGTTTTTTTCATAAACTTTTCTCTAACCACCTAAAAACTATCAATTCCATCCCTAAAAATAGAGGATCGATACTTACTCTAAAATAGGAAAGAAAAAAAAACTAACTACAAATTCGCCAGATAAGAAGAAGAAAATATAACAGCTTGCGATACAAGCAATAAACTCTGGATAAACAATTCAATGCAATAGTAAATGTAGAGGGAATATAGAAACACTTCATCCCTGCATTTTGGAATAACAGCTCTTTCTTTGTAGTAGTTGTGTCTCATGGCATTATTATGGTTCTTCCACCATAGCTAGGTCTTTAACATTCCTTCTTGAATGCTATCAACCATACTATGGCTTCTTCCCAAACAAGTTAGTTATGATGCAAAAATATTTGCAAATAACATAATAAAATTAAATCCAAATTTTAGAAGACACATTTTGATGGTTATATGAAATACTACATTATATGTATAATATTGGCAAAATATGACATACTATCTGCCCATGGGTTAATGGTTCTATCTAGACTTAATCATAAGTTCACAAAAGTCTTGGCAATATTAAAATAGAGTATTTAAAATTAACATAAAATAGAGGCAATAATTAGCCTCATCATATGCTCCCTAGTAATTTTAATGTTTTTTCTCAGGCATTGCATCTTCTAGTCATTGATCAGAAATCTCCAACTTCAGTCCTCCCTTGCCTATTACTCCTAAAGGTGTAATAGAATCCACATGTTCTCTCTGAGACTTCCCTTCTATGGTTCTCCTACAACCTTCCAATTTATTTAGAGTTGATATCATATAGGGGCCAAAGGAGCATAGGTGGTTGCATTGTTAATGGGTAACAAAGTTCTAGTCTAATCTACCTTCCTAGCTGTATGTATTTGGAACTTGGTGAAGGGCTACCTCCAAATTGATAAGACTGTGTGGCTCTAATCTTTAGAGTCCCACAGGTAGTTTACCCCATTTTCCTTCAAAACTAGTCAAAATGTTATTATATTTTTCATATACCTTTGTTCTAGCCTCAGAGATTTGTTTTCTTATCTCCTTTTGCTTCCCTCCATAGGTCAATATAAACCAATCCCTAAGAATTTCTTCTAGTTTACTACTCTTGGCTCTTAATGATAGGGGTTATGTTCTTTCCTCATCTTTATAATTATTCAATTGTCTATCATAATTAGCTTCATTGTGCATCTAGGACATCAGGGCTCTAAGGTGTATATCCCCTATGTAACACAAAGGATTCCATTGAGTTTTTGTAGGGATAATGAAATTGTGCACATACAATTCATAGAGTAAATTTTTTTTGCCAAGATGAAATAGTTTTGTACAAACCCTAGAAATCCTAGCCTAACTTGAATTCTACATTTATGTCCTTAAGGGTCACCATGAGCTGGAATAAAAGGAATTGTTCTTTCAAACAAATGGCATAGATCCTAGGGGGTGGCCTGCAAGTAATTATTTGATCAACTAATTTGAGGGCATGATCCATCTTTTGCTTTTGTTTTTCCAATTGCTCTTTCAAGTCTATAGTTTCTTCTCCTTGATTTGCTATTACCTTCTTCATTCCTTTTTTCCTCCTCTTTCCATAAGGCTATTGTCATCACATGTTTATTATATAACCAAAAAAGAAGCATTTGCAAGGTAATTGGACCACTTTCCTCTTCCCAGTTATTTTTTCCCTCTATTCCCTCCATGACTACTCTAAGAAATTTGTAAGCCATGTTTTCTTGTAGGGAACTAGGGAATTTTTTGAATAGGTTAACTGATGCATTATTGGGGCTTTTTCTTCTTTATGGCCTGGAATATCTTATTGGCTTGCTGGGGAATTATCTTGGCTTTCCTTCATCTCAACCTTACATTCCTCATCAAGGTTTTGAGGAATGTGTAGAATTTTATATTGATTGGGGGAATTATCCAAGACAACTTGTGCTAGGGATTCTTCATTAGATGGTTTGGGTAAAGTGGACTAAGTTTCTACAAACACTTTAGAAGTCTACCCTTTCATTCTAGGGGTTCTTTGTGTACCTCCATTGCACTGTCCCATTCTGAATGTCCTATCACTGCCACAAATGTCTGAGGATTAGTACTAATAGCATGACTGAGTAGACTGGAACCCATAATGTTAGAATAGGTGTGATGAGATGTGGATGGGTCACCAGCTAGAGATCCTGCACCCTCAACAATAACTCAAGCCCATTTAGGCATCTGAGGATGATCCTGTGGTGGAGGTACATCAAGATCACCATGATCATCATCCTCATCATCTGTGAAACAAAGTGGAGATGAAGAGGGAGGAGTGGGAGCTAAAGGAGTCACTGGAGGTGAGGAATGAACTACAGGTGGGCTCTCATCAAACTTGACATCCTGTCAAAATAGGACCTCTCTAGAATCAAGATCAAATAACCTCTAAGCCTTTACATCCTCACAATAGCCAACAAAAAATCAATGGTCAGCTCTTTGGTTCCATTTCTTTCCTTTGAGCATCAGGTGCAAATGCATATGTTGTACTCCCAAAAACTTTGAATGATGACACATCAGGCTTGACATGGGACCAAGCCTCCTCTGGAGTCATATGTTGAAGTGCCTTGTGAGGCATCTAATTCTGAATGTAGTTGGCATAACTAACTGTCTCTACCCAAAAACATGAATCCATGGACCTAGACTAAATCATGCAATTTTCCATCTCCCAAAGGGTTCTATTCTTCCTCTCGGCCAAACCATTCTACTAAGGAGTGTAGGGAACTGAAAGCTGATGCTGAAGACCATGCTCAGAATAGAAATCTCTGAAAGCCTGGTTCACATACTCCCCCCCATTATCCATGCATATGCACTGAATAGAAAGTCCAGATTGCTTCTCTACAAATTACTTAAAAACTCAAAATGAGTGGAAGGCATCAGACTTGTACTTAAGAAAGTACACCCATGTGCATCTGGAGAAGTCATCAATGAATGTAAGCACATATCTAGCACCTAAAAAAGAAGGAGTAGGAAATGACATGAGGTCACTATGAATCAACTCCAAAGGTGCTAAAGCACGAGTGGCTCATCCATGTAGAAAATAATCCCTAAGTTTCTTGCCAAGTGCACATCCCTGACAAACACCATCTGAATAGGAAATCTGGGGAAGCCCAAGAACAAGTGCTTGTGTGCTCATCTGCTAAAGATATCTATAATTGACATGACAAAAATGTTCATGCCAAAGTCTACTTACTGAATCTGCATGTGCAACTAAGCATGAACCTCTGTCATCAGAAGACTCAAATCCATCAAATCTATAGAGGCAAGATGTAGAGTCAACACTCCCAGTGGCCACAATCATCTCCAGATCATGCAAGTCCTGAATAACCACATCATGTGATGAGAACTCAACTATCTTCCTAGAACCAAAGTGGAAAATCTGATAGATAGACAGAAGGTTCATCAAAATACTAGGAACACAAAGTACATCCTGAAGAGAGCCCTTGGCCAAAGCAATAGTACTAGAACCCAAAACTAAAAGTTGTGAAGACTTCTCGACTGCAATTTGTGTGGTGGCACAAGGAGCAAGTGATGTAAGCAACTTAGGAGTGTTTGTTAAGTGGTGAGAAGCCCCAGAATCAAGAATCCATAAAGGTGCTAAAGTCATAGCTCATGCAGAAAGAGCATGACATTTCCCTGCAGGTGGAGATGAAGACTAAGGAGCTAAAATGTGATGCTCCTTCATGTCTTCCTCTAAAGCCTCTAATCATTTCCAACACCTAGAAACTGAATGTCCATCTTTCCCACAAAAATTGTAGTTCTCACTTGATTACTTCTTGGTCTTGGAGGTAGACTCACCCAACTTTGAAGACTCTTTACCCTTGGGAGGGTTTGTTGGAGGATTAGCTGGAGGCTTAGGATTAGATTTTGATGTGTCTTTCTTCAATTTTCTTTTCTTCTTTGATTTCCCCTTAGAATTTTGAGCAACCAATGCTTGGTTGGAACAGCTAGAGCCATCCACCTGTTGGATCTTTGCCTATTCCCTAGTCAACCTATCTCAAATGTAGGCATCCTATGTCTATCTCCAAGGGCATCCATGGTGGAGTAGAAAGTAGAAGAAAAAACTTGATAATACCCCTTCAGCTTTAAGAGTATCAAAAATATGCACTCATCATCAATTTTGTTTTTCCCACATCCTTGTAAAATTGCACGTAGGGATTTGAACTTCATCACAAAGTCCTCGATGGTGGGAAAGTTTCTTTGTGACAAAGAAGTCAATTTTGCATCCAATTGAAGTGCTCGAAACTCATTCACCTGTCCAAACAAAGTTTGAAATTTCTACCAATAAGCTCGTGGAGTAGTCAAACATCCAAGTGAAATAGGAGACTATCTGAAATGTTGAGTGCAATCAGTCCCATGGCTTCATCCAATTTGTTCATGTGTTGTAGAACCCTAAAAGGTCATGTAAGAATAGGTTGATTCTCATCCAAACAAGACCATAGACCTCTTGACATGAGAAGCCTAGTCATTTGTGCCTTCCAGGTGTGGTAGTTGTGTGGTGTGAGATAGGTCACAAATGGATCCGCCATTGAGAGAAAGAATAAGACAAAAGTAGAAGGGTCTTAACTAAAGAAAATTATAGAAAATAAAGACACCCCCCCCCCCCCCCCCCCCACAAACATACAAGAATATCTCTCAAATACCACAAAAAACAACTATGGAAAGCAAAAAAACTAGAAAAGAACCTGGATTTGTTGATGCAGAATAGGAGGAAACAAAAGCCTCTACTTTGGTGCCAAAAATGAGAGTTCAAATGAACTTAGAATCTTATGAAACTAGCCCCAATGTCTTTGTATCTAAGTCAGCTTTCTAACACTTCTTTTGGATTGGAAAAAGACCTTTGTATGCTCAATTTATCGCCAAAAAACTGATTGTTGCTCCAAAAATGCACCTTGCTAGAAAATTACAGACACTGTGTTAAATTTGACACACAAACGACCATCAGAAGATAGTCACTAAAAAGATGATGTCAGTAGCCAAAATGATGATGTCATCTCACTGGGAAATGACGTTAGCACAGTTGTCAAAAAAGTTACATAAGCAGCCAAGAAGATGATGTCAGCATCAAAAAATGACATCAACATGCCTAAAAATGACATCACACAGTCAAAAAGTGACGTCCATAGGGTAGAGCGGCCACAGAGTGGTAGAACAAAAAAATCACCGGTGGCAGTGGCACTCAGGAGGAAAACTCGGTGGCACTGCTGGTGGTTGGAGGATCCCTACGAAGCTTTGGTGGAGCTTTGGTGGAGTGTTGCTTCAGTGGCACTAGGCAAGGGAGCTGTTAGCTGAGCCACAGACTAGATGTGGGCAGGAGGCCGCTGGGTGGTCGCCAGGTGGCACACAAGCTGCCCTATAGTGGTGCATGAGCACTGTTGTGATGGCAGCAAAAAATTAATTTAATTTTTTATATTTTTTTTGCTCTACGTCTATACGGCAGCTACCTGGGAGGCTAAAAAAATTTCAAAAAAAATGCCTGTAGCTGAAAACAAAATTTTTTATATGAAACTTAGCTATAAACGGCCTTTTAGATTCAATGGTAGCATCTGTTTGACCCCAAAGTGCTCTGAAAAATTGCTCTACCCCCAATTTTAAGAAAAATTGCACAAGCAAACTAGGGTTTGTGACTCCAAATTATGGCTTCAAAAATCCTTTGAACAAGAAGCAGTAGGGAGGCTTTGATACCATGTAGGAGTTGAGAATCTAACTTCAATAATGTGCCAAGATCACCTACAATGCAAATAACTTGCTAAAGAAAAACCTAGGGAGCAAAGAGCTTGAATAAAATACCGCACAAGAGAATATTTCACAATAGAAAATTAGAATTGGTATGTGAAAAATGGAATGAATTTACAATGAGTGAGAGACCAAATAAAAAGGCCTCATGGAAGCTTGTAGAACAGGATAGAATGAAGTAGGAGATAAGGTTGACAACTAAGCACACATCCACAAGAGGTGGAAAAGATAAGTATGCTAAAGGGAACAAACTCCCGTGTTGTCAACAACTAACCTCAACTACATGCATTAACCTAAGTAAGCTTAAGTAATAGAATAAATAATTAACTATTAATTAATTATTTACTCTAACACTTTGTATAGAGATTTCCTCAAAAACCACAGCCTTTTTCCTACTAAAAATTTTTGATGTCTCTACTGCAAGAGTGGCTGCTACAAGACCTAACTCTATTTTCTTTTTCTTTGAGACTATCGGGTTTTTTTTTTCTACTACTGGAGCCAAGGTTTCTTCTGGTAATTTCCATTTTCTCTTTTCCTGGGAAGAGGTAGGTACATTTCTCTTTTGAGTAAGTAAGGGCACATTGTCTTGCACATTTTTAGTTTCAGCACCTTGAGTGCTTTGCTTAGTAGTTGTGTCAATGGGGACTACATTTTATTTGCTAGGATATTCATTAGGGGTAGCCTAAGGTTGTAGGGTCTTTTTGTGGACAAATTCTACCCATGACATGGGAGAAGCATCCCTAAGAGATCTCTCTATGAGAAATTTGATTAGGGCATGGTGAGTAATAGAGTTGTCCTTCCCTTTCTAAGTTTCCTTAGCACTAATGCATAGCATATTGTACAAGAAATTGGGAACATTTTGTTGGTGGTTAAAACTAATGAACAACAACAAATGCTTAATACCAAATTGATATTACTCACACAACCTAAGGATTAGCCAATTCCTATTAACAATTACATGTGCAAACCATTTGGACCCAACTTCAACAAAACCAAGGGTGGTTTTGTACTCTTTAGGCTTTGCAAAACTAGGGTGGGTATACCCAGGGGATGATTCAAACTGAATGCTATTGTATGAGAATTATATTAGTTTCATTTTGATTCTCATTTTCTATCTTCAAACACACAAATGACTTTGACATTTTAGATAAACTACATCTCATATAACAAATTTGGTCACAATTCTTCTATAAATTTGCAATTATTCCCAGAAATAGTGGATAACTAAGGCTAAAACATTCATGCAAACAAGTGCTGACCACCTTTGAAAATCTTCAAGAAAAGTAAAATAATGTTGATTGTGATTTTAGAATTGATGCTTATTTATGATCTATCTATCTACAAACTAAATTAATTTGATCAGTACCTATTCCATTAGGACTCAGAGTCTACTGTAATTTGTGCATCTGATTTGTTGCCTTACAACGAATATTATTAGCAATTCTTCCTAGAATTCACCCTTACAGACATCTTTTCTATTACCATAGCAATCCCATCAAATTTATCAAAGGCTTTACTTGATTCATAGAATTAATAGTAGTAATGAATTGACATACAACCTAAATGAATTACATTCATGGACAAGCTTTACTCAAACAATCTCAAAATAACTAGGTAACAGTAAAGGAGACAAAATTCAACAAGAACTGATATGGGGACAGCTCAAATTTGTATTAATTTTCCTTCAAAATTGGATACAATTGTAGTGAACTTAGAATGACTCTAGAAAGAGACACAAGAATCACACAACATTAATGTATTCTTAGAAATTTTATAGAGAAGATACATCATAAAGTCTGCTCAATAATTGGACCGAAAATGTCCTAAGTATAAAACTAAAATGTATTAGAAATTGGACCCCTCTCTAGCCTTGGAATATCACTTATATAATGTAGAATGCAACAAGCTTTAGGTGTAGAGAACTGATAAGTGTCCTTTTACAAAAGATATTCACATTTTTTTTCCACAAAAGGAAAAAATTGTATGTAATAGAAAAACTTATACATCATTACGTTCTTTTGGTAGGAGCTTTTTTTGTTACATCTCATGAAACAATAAAAAAATCTATGATTTGATTCTCTTATCATTCTGAATCTTCTGAATAAGTGGCTATCAGGCTTGAAAGTGATGTGTCCTCTTCAATTGCCTGCAAGCTTACCTTAACTTGGGGATTCTCCTTGTCTTCATCATCAACCATTAAGGTAACAGTTACACTTGCATCTTCTTCTACCTCATCAACTTCGACCATCTATTCTATAGACAAGAATTTTTCCTTCCATTCATTGTAAATAGTGTCATCAGGCCAATCAAATTTAAGATCTCCCTTTGTAGAGTTATTAAAGAATTTCTAATTGCTTCTATTTCAACAATCTTTTCTGAATAACTACACTTTAACCAACTCCTCATTGGTCATTGCCCATAATAAATTACCAGTTTCATTTATAACATTATTCATTCTTTGACAAAATATTTCATCTAATTCCCTCTTCCACTCTTCCTTTTCCTTTATTTTATCAATAGTTTTTAGAGCACTAGGAAATAAATCAAAATTTTCAGCTATGTATTTGGAGAAACAAATTGTCACTCTTATCTTAAATGAACCTTGTTTGTCATCAAAATTCTCTGAATTATCTAACAACTCAAAAATCTTCTCTATCTAATGACATGACAGCTAAATGACAAACACGTACATGAATAGTAATATCATTATTTCTTTCAGTCCACTTCTCTACAATGGGTTTTATTCTATCCTCATTTCCCTTTAATTTATCTCTAATTGATATAATCCTTCCCAACTGGTCAAAAAATGTTGGTCATTCAATTCTATCTATCAAATACATTATTCCCTGCCCTATTTTTTTTTCATATTGATTGTTTAACTCTACATGCAGTGCATACAATTTATTCTTTTCTTCTTCAAATTCTTCTATAGTGTAGAATTGAGGCCTCTCTGGGGTGTCTAGTATCTCAATAACGGGAGTTGATTTAAATGGTTCAATAGGTGGTCAGGGGTATACAATTCTTGGCCTACTAGACTATCCCACCTTTATTTTCCCAAGTTGCTTTTCCATTTGAGATACTTGGTTTTCCAATGATTGTATCAGCTTATCCCTTTCCTCATCTACCTTCAAAACCTCTTCAAATCTAGTATTAAGTTCCAAAAACTTATCCTCTTCCTGTTCAGACACCACATTACCAAATTTCATTATTTGTTATGCTATTCCAAAAAAAAATTTTCTACCAAACTCACCAGCCCTAAATATTGTAAGTGCACTAGTATGCTCTGCAATAGAGATTTTTTACATTCCAATTTTTTCTCTCTTCTCAATTGACTAGATTACTAGGGCCTAATGGTTATCACTGAATTTGACTCCCTTGTGGGCCTAGGGTATGTCTTCCTCTATTTTGTATTATACATCTTTTTCTTTTCTAATTGAATAAAAAATCATAGCATTAGCTATGTCCCATTCTAGAAAAATTAGGATGCCTAATTCTTTGACTAATTGCATCCCAGCCTTAGGTGTGAACTAGGCAAAGTCACTTAAAAACTTGGCTTTTATCTCTTCCTAAATAATAGAGTTTGGTTTGCTAGGTTGCTTTATTTTTATTTTCTCACATGTTTTCTAAAAATTTCCTATAATCTTCCTCCACAAAAATTGTGCAAAAGCCCTAGATCTAACAAAATTTTCATCATTAATAAATTTCTCAAAAGCTTGGGCAATTATTGGATCTATCTCCTTACCATGATAATCAACAATTGTAAGGTGAAAGGAGGGTATAGGAGGCTATTGAGGTTCTCCACTTTCTAGGTCTATAGTGGTAATAATGACATTCCCTCTTCCACCAATCTATCTCAGATGCTCCCTTAAGGATGCTTCATCATCTATTTGGATTAGGGTTTGGCTTGGGGTGTACTCTTCTACATGAGAAGAGGATTGTTGTTACAACTTTTGCCTCTTTGGTGCACTAGCTATAGATGGGCTCTCTAGCCTTGGTCTTCCATGAGGGGAATCATGTTGTATATGTTGCACCATCACATATCCTTCCCTCTTTTGCAAAGTATATTGACTAGGAGCTACTATGTTTATGCTATTTATTTTTCTCTGTACCTTTGTAGCTCTATCTTGATAGGCTTCGGAGTATGTATCCTTTCTCTCATTCATTGTTTTCATTATTGTAGAAAAATCCTTCATCAACAAATGCATTTTGGCTCCCCAGTATTTTTTATCCTTCAAAGGATCATAGGCAAAGTCAAAAGCATTGATGAATTCCAACACTTTGCTAAACACTATCCATTTTTCTTTCGTAACTTCCTACTATTGTAAAGAGAAAATATTCCTTATAAAATCCTAGGGAAAATACACTTGTTGTGTCATGTAGGCAGCTTTTATCCTTTCTCTTAAAAGATCATAAAATCCTTCTAGATCAATAAATCTTGCATGGGACTTTGCTATGTTGTAGTTATCTAGAAATAAATTGAGATGTTTCCATCCCTTTTTTACAAAAACAAAATCATGTGCCATAGTAACAACTGGGAAGAAGTGAAATGTCCCTTTACTGATTTTATATGATATTTAATGCCTCTAATTAGATTTTAAAGATCAAACAACTAATATCACAAAGATCCACCAAATTTCTCAAGAAACCCCAAATCAGGTATGCCGAAAATAGTGTCAAAAGCTTCACAGCTTCACCTATTATTAATAAATCTGAAAATAGACATTTTTACAGAAATTTCAGCAGCATAACAGCCTATAAAATGAAATTTATAGATATATATATCCTTTACACAACAATTCACAAATGTAGGAAAAAAACTATGCTCATCGGGCTCCCGAAAATAGCACAAAAATGCTTGGAAACACCACAAAAACACTAATAATCTATCTCAGAAGTTTGATCACATCCCAATATGTATATTCAGCTCTATTTTAACATCTTAAAGTCTGAAATACATCAGAAACCCAAACTGATATGAAATACTCAATTGAAAACACCAAACTCATACAAAAAACACACCCGAAAAGCCACCAATCTGCACTGTTCAGCACAAAGGCAAACTCTATTGAGCATGCACATGGAATGGCTTCAAACTCCCATCCTTAGCCTTCTTGGAAACCTACAAACTCCCATTCTTGGGTCTCCTTGGAAACTTGCAAACTCTCGTTCTTGGGTCTCCTTCTCCATAGGTTTGGCAGCCTCTGAAGAATAACAAAGAATGAGCAAAAATCAAGTTCTCGAATGAGCCCAAAATGCCTCCAAACTCCTTAAAAGAGGGCATAACCCGAACTCACATCCAAGAGGGGTTAATAAAACATATTTTAATAATAATTTTCATTTATTAGTCCATTAGCTTCCAAAGATCATCCCCTTTTTCCGAAACTTCACCTTTTTGGGTCTGTCTGCCTTAGAAAAAGATTATTATTTTTAATTATTTGAAAAGAGGACATGAAAAGTCCTCCCTTCCCAAATATTGCTTGTCCTCAAGCAATGGTTGAACAATAAGTCAATCAATCCACCTGGATCCCAAATGTAGTCATGAACTATACTACTGCCAATTAACACAGACTCCTGCAATATCCTCTGCAATATGACCAAGAGGAATCCATAATCAAACTGACAATTACAGCTCACCCAACTCCAAGATCACCACTGCCATAGTCAAAAACTAAGGAGACACAAACTCTTAGAACATCAAAACCCAAGTAAAGTGGACAAATCAAACTACCAACACAGTAAATACCATCAATGCATCCCACTGGCCTATACGGGATGTATAATCCAACTCTGCAACAATGGTGAACACTCTCGAATGAAACTGTACCAAGTATGGAGAATCCACACACTGTACAACTCCTGCAGTCAACACAACTCTGCAAATCACTAGCCACCATCTCATAACCATAACTCCCATGTACTGCTGATGGTGAAAAGACATTACAAGATAAAGAGTAAGAAATGGAACCCAAACCAAATTTTCCATGAACAAGTGATATAGCCCACTATGACTAACTACCAGCTAAGCTAGGAGATGTCATAGCCAAAGGAGTAGAATCAGTAACAACAACTGCTGAAGCATCACTCCCAAACTCCTGCTCTAAGTCATGTATTATCAAGCTGTCAACTGCAGAACCTATCACCATGTCATGCCCATCACAACTCTCATCTGGAGATGTCAAACTGTCCCATAACTAATGACAAGCACTAGGAACCAAAGTACATCTTTGTATCATCATCTCACCAACATGGTCATCAAAGGTAAATTGATGAGCGTACCTCACAGTGTAATGTCGATAGAATGTGCCAATCTCAGTCAGGGGCTCAGACTGTAATCCAAATGAAACTAACTGCAATTGATCATTAACCATGTTGGAACTAACTACTACCTCCAAAGATATCACCAAGGGAGTAGTATTACTAGCAGGAATCATGCCAACTACCGACTCACCAACATCACACATGATCTTTGATACATCTCTTGTCTTTGTGCCATCAGTACTAGAGGCCACCACCATGTCAGGCATTCAACAATCTACTACAACACCCAACTCAACTGAACCTGACTCTAGTGGGAATGAACCTGATATGCCAATGTTAGTATCAAGGATGGATGCATTCCCATCTACACTGTCTCTGACAATCTTGGCCATGGACATCTTCGGATCACCAAACACCATAGCTTGTGACTGTATAGAATTAGGTAAAGATTGTAGCCACTCTAAATCCATGGTCACCTTAGCCAAATGAAACTGTGACTCCTTGAAAGCCAACTATGTACTCTCAAGAATCTCAGAAGTCACCTCAAGCTGCTTAGTAAGCTCACTCACCTCATCTTCCTTGGCCAACAATGCATCATATGTTGTACTACCCCACTCCATAAGATAATCTCTGTCGGCTACCAACTGCATATAATTCTATCTCAAAATCTGAATAGCCTCCCATAAATAGTGGATCTCTGTCAAGGAAAGATAACTGCCTTCCTGCTCATCACTAGTAGGAGAACCCCATCCATAAACTGCTAACGACTGACGAGCAGCATCGAAATGTTGGCAAGTAACAGCAATGTCTCGGTCACTAACTCTCAAATGATTAGACACATGATGGCACTGGCTTGACTGTCTCCTACAAACCTCCTCTAATGCACTGTCTAAAGGAGTATCCTCAAAGTTACTAGTCTCTAGAGTATTACCATCCATGTCTTTTGTATCAAATCTAAAGCTCATATCAACATATGGATTATCAAAAACATTAGCACTACTGTCCAACTCCTCTGTACCCAAGGAAACTAAGTCTTCAAAACTGCCCACTACATCCTCCTGGATGTCATCAATGCCAATATGATCCTGGGACTCATCTGTACACACTGACAAATATAAAATATTATCAACACATTCCAGCAAGTATGGTTGACTAGATATATGAACAAAGCCCAACACCGGTGTATAAAAACTAATACCAACATCGGATAAGCTCCTGGCACAAGAAAAGAAAACATCGTGCAATTTGCTAATCAAATCCATGATAGCACCCAAACAATCACTGCTACCAAAAAGTGTTAAATATTTCCAGTCAATTGAATCCCAAATGCCAATATAACAATCTCAAGTCCATATCCGTAAACTATAATCAGCTGGTAACTCAAGAAAAATCCTCACCTGAGTAATATGACCAATACCAACTAATTCCACATACCTGTCTGACATTATCCCTATATCCTGGATGTGAATGCAAGATGAACTCGCAACATTATCAATGTCCATATATGATCTACCATTCATAGAAAGTTGAGTATTAGGAGTGTAAGATGAAACTAAACTCAATTCCATGCCATGCTTATCCCCATGTCTCTCCCAGTCTTGTAATGCCAATGGAGTATTCACCAAAGAAGCTCGAGTGTCCTCAAGCTCATGAGAAAGCCTGTCAACTTCCTCCTCCTTCCTCCTCAAGGCATCTAAATAGTCTCTAACAAGGCTAAGAAGATGGTCATGATCTGATAGAAGATGTAAATAACTCAACTTCATCATTCCCATTCCTTCCCTAATCGCTTGTAAGTCAACACAAGGAGACTTTTCCTAAACTCCCTTATGTCTACTCTATAACTGAATCATCTGAATGTGATCCTCTATCATATCCCACATCCTGTCATGATGAGATAATGAAGTCACAATACTATCTTTGTTCACCTTCAGCTGGCTAGACAAATCATGTGAAGTACTACCTGCCTCAACCTCATGTGATGAAGCATCTAACTGTGCCTGGTACTCTTTCTCAACAAAGTCATGAATGCTCAATGTCTGCTCATCTCTACCAGGTATCTCACGATCATAAACAACAACATCCTCATAATCATCATCTAAACCCACTACCTCCTGTGGGAGAGTAGAATCTGAGACCTTTGCCTGGCTACAAGCTAGTTTCTCAAACTCCTCATGCAAGTTCTTGGTAATTGTGTCATCTGCCCAGTGAGAAAATTTGCCAAATAGAAATCTAGTCAACTTATCCACCTTAGCTGGGTTAGACAACATGTCATTCATCATACGGTGGTGCTCAACCAACTATTTAGACATGTCATGGCTTATTTTCATAAGTTTATCTCGAATGTCTAAATAACCATCCTTTCTAATGTTTTCACTCTGGATATCAATTGTCTAAGATCGTGTCCTCTGAGACTCTGTACTATACCTGTCCATTCTAGATAAAGTAGAGTGTAACCCCAATAGGATATAACTTCTTCAAACACTAAGAACTAACATGCAAATGATTAGAAGTAGCATGCAACCATAGATTTTGACATGCAACTGATTAGAAGCAACATGCAACCACCAAATTCACCAAGAACTAACATGCAAATGATTAGAATTAGCATGCAACCATAAATTTTGGCATGCAGCTGATTAGAAGCAACATGCAATCATAAATTATGACATGCAAGATCTGGGTAGTTATCAAAACTAACATGCAAGATCTGGGTAGTTGTCAAAATTGACATGTAAGATCTGGGTAGTTGTCAAAACTGACATGCAAGATTTGAGTAGTTGTCAAAACTGCCATGCAAGATTTGAGTAGTGTCAAAACTAGCATGCAAGATCTGGGTAGTTGTCAAAACTGACATGCAAGATCTGGGTAGTTGTCAAAACTGACATGCAAGATCTAGGTAGTTGTCAAAACTGACATGCAAACTTCTACAAACCCTTAGGCTGGCAAGATCATAGTTCTGATACCACTAAAATGTCCCTTTACTGATTTTATATGATATTTCCTACCTCTAATCAGATTTTCAAGATCAAACAACTAATATCACAAAGATCCACCAAATTTCTCAAGAAACTCCAAATCGGGTATGCCGAAAATAGTGCCAAAAGCTTCACAGCTTCACCTATTATTAATAAATCTGAAAATGGAAATTTTTACAGAAATTTCAGTAGGATAACATCCTATAAAATTACATTTCTAGATCTATATAGCCTCTACACAAAAATTCACAAATGTAGGACAAAAACTATGCTCATCGGGCTCTCGAAAATAGCACAAAAATGCCCGAAAACACCACAAAAACACTAATAATCTATCTTAGAAGTTTGATCACATCCCAATATGTATATTCAGCTCTATTTTAACATCTTAAAGTCTGAAATACAGCAGAAACCCAAACTGATATGAAATACTCAACTGAAAACACCAAACTCATACAAAAAACACACTCAAAAATCCACCAATCTGCACTGTTCAGCACAAAGGCAAACTCTATATGAGCATGCACACGGAATGGCTTCAAAATCCCATCCTTAGCCTTCCTAGAAACCTACAAACTCTCATTCTTGGGTCTCCCTGGAAACCTGCAAACTCCCATTCTTGGGTCTCCTTCTCCATAGGTTTGGCAGCCTATGAAAAATAACAAAGAATGAGCAAAAATCAAGTTCTCGAATGAGCCCAAAATGCCTCCAAACTCCTTAAAAGAGGGTATAACCCTAACTCACGTCCAAGAGGGGTTAATAAAACATATTTTAATAATAATTTTCATTTATTAGTTCATTAGCTTCCAAAGATCATCCCCTTTTTCCGAAACTTCACCTTTTTGGGTCTGCCTGCCTTAGAAAAAGATTATTATTTTTAATTATTTGAAAAGGGGACATGACAAGAAGGTACCTTTGTTATTCAAATCTCTTTCATCAATAGTCCCAATTTTCCATAACAACTCTACTATCCCTATCTTCAAACGCACATGGAAAGGTAACACATGAGGCTTCCCTAAAAAGCCATATACTCTAATCACTATAAAAGAATTGCATGTGATTGCATCCCCTTAGTTATGACTAACCAAAAGCCCATTTGCATGGTCCTTGGGTCTAACCAATTCTAGCAGTGATTGTGTAATTCTAGGGCTATCTCCTCAAAAAAGAAGTCTAAGCTTGGATACAAAATATCTATCAAATCTCACAAAACTAGCATCTGTAGCCTCTAAAGTCATGTCAACACTCCACAACTGGACTAGATTCTTTTCTCCATCCCTTGTTACTTCCAACTCCATACCCTTACAAAAAAAAGAAACTCCCTTAAATAGATATATATGCATGAGAAATGAATACCAACAAAGGGTCTATTTACGTTTCCTTGTGATATCCTCACTAAACCATTATGAATTTCTTGTGCAAGAAAGTGGCAAAATCAAAGATTACTGCTCATTCAAAATTGCAATGTTTGAGTCATGATAAGAACAATGGAGCCTTTTATATGTTCCTGCTCATCCATCCCTAAAATTCTTCATAGGGTGAAATATAATGCTTGAGCCCTAGGATTGAAATGTTTCCTAATAAATGGTTCTAGTGTATGGGCTGTAACCAAAGGCAATCTAACAATCCTAGCAAAAAAAATTTGCAGAGGAACTATCCTTAGGTATGTTCTCTGTGCATCATACCTTGCTTGAAGGTCATCCATGTCAATTGTCTCATATACATCATGGTTAGGGTTGAGATTAAAAACTTCACCAATTAGTTTAGGAGAAACCTTAAAAAGATTGTCTCCAACATAATTCTTCACAAATCTAGTAATATGATCATACTTCTTGGCCAAATTAGTGAGTATATCACTGTCGAAGAAAACCCCAAGTACTAATAGTTTCCCAATGTCAAATTCCCAAACATTGCTCAAAGGGGTGTCAAGGTTCCTCTTAGCAAACCATTTTTAAAATAATTTGAGACCTCAAATAGAAACCTTGGAATCTCTGACCCAATTTTTTGTATCATAGAAACCTTCATCTACAACTAACCTAGGGCTCTTTGGAATAAGCTCTCTCCCCTTAGTCATTTCATTTATAGATATTGAGAGTTGTTCAAGGAAATAATCATGCACAACCCTCTTTAGGTAATCAATTTGTCTTGATAATTCCTTTCATGGAGGAATTTTTAAAGATTTTAAACTTTCACAACAACAAATACTTAATTTTATGAGTTGCAAACCTCTTATTTGCTAAATTTGTGCTTCTCTTTTGTGGAATTCCCCTTGTAGTGCACTAAATCACCTGGCAGAATTTATGTGCCCTACCTCCAAAAATCCTTTGTGCTCTAATAACCTTTTACATTTTGGTGGTTCAATAATGGTGAGATCATGAACTATATTAGGGCATTGAAATATCACGAATGAGTTCTGAGCAGTATTAACTTCCATTAGCCATTATTTCCATATTGCATTCAAATTTGAATCTTACTCATTGATTTCAGTAGATCGGACAGTCCTAATTCAAAATAGTAGAAATGCTTTATTGCTTTAAATATCTAGCCATGTGTCAAACAAGTGCTTTCTCATATTACTTAAACTTCATGTATTTTGAAATTACAGGCAAGAGCTAACCATTGATCTTCCTCCAGATCAACGGCCAAAAGAAATAAAACATTTTTATAGAAACAAGTGAAAAGTGTAATAGAACTGGCTTAGTAAATATTCCAACCCGGCACACATCATCGCACTTTCGTCATAACTAGTCCCAGTTTGCCACATGTCATGCTAGTTCTTCCTTGCATTTTTTTAATTTCTTACATCTTAAAATTGCAGGCAAGTGCTAACCCTTGATCATAGTTGAATCGATGATCACAGATTATTGTACTTTGATGATACCCAGTCAGTTGTATTTTACTAATAGGAACTCTCCATGTGAATTAGTGCCTTCTAACAAACTTCCATGCAAGACGGTCCCATTTTATCTTCTGAGAAAGTGGGTCCTTGACGTCACCTTTTCCACATGTCAGGTTAGCACTTCCCCACTTTGTTTAACCAGATTCTACTCAAAGCCTCATTTTCCTATAGTGGCAATTGTTGGATCTAGATGTGATATGTTTCATCAAGGAGAAGGAAGAGTACCAGTTGAGTGTGGTCCGAATCAAAGTAGGGTGATAGATGGTGATAAAGGAGTGGTGTTTATACACCCTCCATTTGCCTTTCAATTTATAGGGCTAGCTCCCCAGTGGTGGATGGGTCTAGGCTTGCCCCTCCATATCCATTTCTTATTGCTACTAGTGTAATATTGTGGTTTTTATATGACATTTTTTAGTGTATGTAAAGCTCTAGTAATGCTCCTACTTTTCCAAGCTAATGATGTATCATTTTCCTAATGTGGGCATGTGCCAGTCATCAATATCTGTAAGATAAATGGCAGCAGAGCTTAAACCTTTTTGATAATCTAAGATAGAGGAACTGACATCATGATGGACACATGCCCACATGGCATTTTCCTTCTTTTCTTAAACTTCTTGCAAGTAATTAATGCGGGGAAGCACCCTTTGTCAATCTGACCAAGATCGATGGTGGGTCAAAATTTGTCTTTTATGATCTAATCACCCAATTTGACCAGTAGAATAATACCTTTTATCCATCATGCTCTAACAAGTTTGACTGCTACATTAATTGTTAGAGTTTCTATGCCCATGACATCATCATTCCTAGCTAGGCACACATGTCATAATCTACCAATGGATAGGCTTGAATTATCACCATTTTACAACATGGCATGACTCAACAATTTTCCCAAAACCTGTTCCCACTATGCCACGCGGTGTGAGGGCACTTACCTATATTATTTTAAAATTGAGTAGTTTCTTATTGTGGGTAAGTGATGGCCACTCATCTTTAAAATATCTATAGCTATGAGGATTCAAACCTTTTTGATAGACAACCCTTTTGATTGGTCTAGCTAGAATTACACATTAGCAACCTTTTATAGCTTGGCACAACTAAGCACATACTTTGCGTAGTTGGTCCCACCTTGCCACACGTTAGATTAGAACTTTCTCACATTCTTTAAAATTCATGCAACTTCATATAGTGAGTAAGCATGGACCATGGATCTTACATAGATCAAAGGTCACGAAAAACTAAACAAAAAGTAATACCTTCATTGCAAGACCAACCAATGACATCATAGGAATTTTAGAATGTGCATTAAAGGTACTAACAATTCTACAAAATGTTCCAACCAACTCTTAAAAATCATAAACTTTGCGGCACACTGAAGTTCCATTATAAACAAGGGCTATGTGGTGTAAAGGCACTTGCTCACTTTAGTTTAAAACCTTGTATTTCAATATTGTGGGGATACACCATCTGTCAATCTAACCAAGATCGATGGTTGATAAAAAGTTGTTGCAATTAATATTTTCAATAAAATATTTGCAATAACTACAAACAAAAACAAGGATATAAAAGGTTTAACAAAATTTATGAAGTCATCCTTCCATTAGTTAGACCTTACGGTAAAATGTCCCACCTAAAGACATTTTGAAATAGTGTTTTCAAAAATTTTCAAAAGCTAGAGTAAACCAAGATAAATAATTGGGGTTTTTTGATGAATTTTACCCAGGGCTTTAACCTAATTTCAAAATTTCAAGGCACATAGTTAGGGTTTTTCACTGCTAAATGCACAAAATAGAAATGGTGAAAAACTAGGCCAATAGATTCACTAGTAAATTATGTCTCACATAACTAAGAAACTTAAAATGATGTGCATGCAAATATGAAAGTCTTCCTTTACAGGTAAAATAGTTGACAATATGTATGGCCAACTCATTGTATGGTGGTAGAAGAGACATTCTTTTGTATCCTTGCTTGGTGATATCCAAAGGAGGGTCACTTGGTATGAAAAACTGGGCCCTATCTAATCTTGCATCATGTGCATTGGAGTAGTGTTCTCCTACTACTAGCAGCCCGATTACTTCCACTATCCATGCCTCTATGGCAACAACTATCAATCCCTATACTATTGCTTCACCTTCCTCAAATGCGTTAAATCTTCTCACTGCCTCTACATCAGAAAGTAAAACACTATGTTCCTTTGGTTCTTGTCACTACAACTATCCTCCCATTTCTACTTACTAATTTCAATCTCTACTTTATTTACACAATTACCTTCTTCCCTTTTGTGAATTCAGACTTTCTATTTGTTTTTGAAAACCATGGACCTTTTCACATTTCATATTGTTTTCTATTAATTTATGTCATGATAAATACATCATGAGCAATAATAATGTTGTTTTAATGGAAATAAATCATAAATATATGAGAATCATCCAAAATTAAATTTAGGTCACATCCAAAATTGAATTTGGGTCACATCATAGTCTAATAATAAAGAAATATTCAAGAATAAGGGTAGGATGCTTGACACTTGTGTACTATGGCAACTTGGTCTTAATCAAACAAAGAGAGAGTACAAATTTGAGAGTCTTTAATGAATAAATAGAAGTGTCACTGGGAATTAGTAACCTTCCCTATCCTCTATGACACATGGACAAGTATCCTCACTGGTCATACTTGGCACAAGGTATGAAACTGGCATAATGTTGCAATAATATATTTAATGCAGTAATAGATATAACCAACAAAATCTATGCACTAAAAATGAACAAAATGTGAAAATCTTATACCTACTAATGGATCATTGCACATGCCAGTTAAGGTGGCAAGAGTTGAAGGTCAGTAGAGATAGCATATGTCACTGAACTCACCATTTTATTGAAAGCATTGTAAAATGATGATGTGGAAGATGGGTGAGTGGCAAAGAAAGAAAAGAGATGAGTTGAAAAAGAAGAAATTAGAGAGTGAATGGAGAATTTTGAAATTTATGTGGAAATAAAGTTTTTATTATGGCCATGCTCAAAGAAATTCTTATTGAAGAGTTGTAGGTAGGAGGTCAACACCTTCTACTATAGGAAGTGTTACCTATTGTGCATTTCAAATTGGCTATTGAAATTGATGCAAGAAGACTTCTTTTGTTTGGGATTATTTATACAACTTGAGTAGATGTCCATTGAACAATAACTTAAAGAGTACTAGTCAATTGTGGTTAACTGGATGGCCCCATTGGCAAATACATGGTTTATTTCATAGGGACCCAGCCATCATGTCTGTAGCTTGCTTGGTATGTCTTTAAATCTAGAATTATAAAGCAATGCCCAGGCACTAAGTTGAAATTGCTTGCTTTTAATGTGAAAGTCAGGTCATTATTTCCTTTTCTTCTACATGATTTATGTGTGTTCTAGGGAAAACTGGCACATTTCATCCAAAGAGTTAAGCTATAGTAGGTGCTCTCTCTATGTTGTAGGAAGGTCAATGTTTAACTCCAGTGTTATTCTTAAAGGTTTTGTGTTCAAACTCAATGGGTAGCATTGCTTATTGTCTGTACAACAATTCAAATGGTGTCAACCTTATGGTAGTCTTTCATGCTGTTCAGTATGCCCAAAAAACTTCTTGTAGCCTATTTCTCTAATACCTGTAGTAAAAATGAACTATCTTTGTTAATATGGATTCCATCTCCCGATTTGTAACTTCTACTTGTCCATTAGTTTGAGGGTGATATGGGCTTGATTTTTGGTTTTTGATATTATACTCCATGAGTTTTGTGATCAAATTGGAAGTAAAATAAGCACCATGGTTAGTATCAAGTCCTTTGGGTATTCCATATTGGGTAAAGATATCTTCATATAGAAATTTAGCTACTTTATGATCATGGTTGTGCTTCATAGCTTTGACTTCAACCCATTTTGTCAAGCAGTCAATGCATACAAGGATATATGATTTCCCATTGGATGGATGATCTATTGGACCAATGAAGTCCATGCCTCATTTGTCAAATGGTGTCAACACCATTTGTGGATTAAGAGGCATTTCATCTATTTTTGTTGGTCAGCCCATCCTCTAAAATTTATCACACTTTCATGTATAGTTGGCTGCATCTTTATGAAGTGTAAGCCAATAGTAACTAGTTATTAAAATCTTCAACGATGTTCTTTTATCTACAAAATGCACTCCACATGGTTCATCATGACATGCATGTAGAATTTCATATGTATCATCTTCTCTCACATATCTCCTCATAACTTCACGTCTAGTGTAAAACAACATGTTATCAATCCAAGAGAAATGGAAGCTTTTCTCTACAAGCACCCTCTTTTCCTTGTGACAGAAATGTGTTGGCATTTTATTACCTACAATGTACTTAGCAATGTCTATATACCATGGTGTTTTGATAGAAATATGAAACAAATGCTCATCTAGAAATGTATCATCTATCAAAGTAGTATCATCTTCATTAGGGTGTATTCTTGATAGATAATCAACTCCAACATTTGCTTTACTAGGTTTGTCAATGATTGTAATATCAAATTCCTATAAAAGAAGCAATCATCTTGCTATCCTACCTATAATAGAAAGTTTTTTCATGAGATACTTAATTGCTACATGATTAGTATGAACAAAAAAGGGACAACTAGTTATGTAATGCTAGAGTTTTCTTAGAGCATAAACTACCACTAACAATTCTTTTTCGGTCATTGTATAGTTTAACTCTAGTCCATTATGGCTCTTACTAATATATTAGATTGCATTTTCAAGATGTTGAGACTTTTGTCCTAGGACTACACATATGACATAGTTGGAAGCATCGGTATGTAGTTGAAAGGGAAAAGTCCAATTGGGACCCCTAAGTATTGGTGTAGTTGTCAACAGTGACTTGAGCTCTTAGGAGTCATCACATTCCTTTGCCAAGGCAAATTCAGCCTCTTTGGTAAGAAAAGTATAAAGAGGACTAGCTATCTAACTAAAATTCTTGATAAACCTCTTATAATAGCCAACATGTCCTAGGAAAGATCTAACTTCTTTTTTCTTTGCAAGTGTAGGGAGTGTGAGAGTTACCTCTACTTTTGTAGGATCTACCTGGATTCCAGCTTTAGAGATAAAATGTCCTAATACCACACCTTCTTGCATCATCAAAAATAATTTCTCAATGTTGAGAGATAGGTTATGCTCTTTACATCAGATTAGTACTTTCTCCAGATTCTCCAAAGTTTCCTCAAATGTGACACCAAATGTAGTAAACTCATCCATTTATATTTCCATGCAATCATGTGATATGTCAGCAAAGATGTTGATGACAGCTCTCTAAAAAGTAGCAAGTGCATTACATAAGCCAAATGGTCTGATTGTATCCACTGTATCCACCTAGAAATAAGAAGTATTTCTTTCTAGCCAAAGTATCCAAGACCTAATCAGTAAAGGGTAAAGGAAAGTAATCCTTCTTTGTGGCATTATTTAATTCTCTGAAGTCTACACATATCTACAACTTTTCTCCTTTCTTAGGTATAATAACTAATGGTGATACCCATTTTCTATCAAAGATTGGATAGATGATTCTAGCATCCAACAACTTCTATAACACAATCTTAACTATTTTGCACAATGTTGGATTTATTCTCCTTTGAGGCTGATGGAGTTGCAAGCTTCGATCATTGATGCATTTCCTATGGTTGTAGAGTTTAGGACTCAATCCTACCATATCCTTATAATCCCAAGAAAAGACTTTTTCATGTTGATTGAGGAGCTTGGTTAACAATTCCAATTGTGATATGGACAACTTGTTGTTTATATGGAGATTATTACCAAAATAGAGTTCCACAATAGTTGTTAATTCTACCATTGACACTTCTAGTACTGGACTTGTAGCTACTTCATTTGGCAATAACTGGTTAATTATCTTAGACTTACTAGGTAGATATGGTCTTCATAGGTACATAGTTGTAAGAGAGAGCTTTCAGCAATATCTCTGGCCACTATACACTCATTGTTAAGAATGCTTTGTACTACATCATCTTCTTCCTACATTTTAAGAAAAGATTTCCTATGCAATGTAATGAGTTGAGCTATAGAATTCAGTTCTTCCTCTTCATCCCCTAAATCGAGCCAAATAGGTTCTCTCAAGTCTGGTTGGGGTTGGGCAGGTGAATATAGCTCTAGCTTCCTTATGGTTTGAACATTTGAAATTGTCATTCTGCTTGATCTACAAATAAGTTTAGCATCAATGGTGGCTAACTAGGGTCTCCCTAATATTACAAGATAGCCAGCAAGTCTTACTTTAGGTGATAAGATAAGAAAATCACTAGGATATTCCCATGAATCTAAACTTACTATCACGTCCACTATGAGACCATCTGGAGTGACAATTAAACTATTAGTAATTTTGTAACACCATGGGAGTTATTCTTAAGCCTTTAATAAATAATCTATGCATTGTATCTTTACTCATTACATTTATTGCTGCTCCTAGATCAACTAATGAATTTTTCATAACCTATCCATTTATGATCAAATTAACTGCTAGACTACTAGGATTTGAATACTTTGGTATCACTACCATCCCTAACATGATATCTATTGATTTCCTAACAACATGGATTTTTTGAAGATCTTTTTTCTTCCACCCTAGATTCTTAACGTATACTTCCTGAAGTGCCTACCCTTGTTTACATTTTTCTGGACATATTGTTTCTATTATTGCCAGACTCTATTAGACTAGTTTTATGATGATGGTTGGTAGCATTGTTTTGAGACTATCAAATATTGTGCTATGGATTCAGTTGATGTATGATGAGATTACTTAGACTCTACATTTCATGTATGCATGATTATTATTATATTATTTACAGTCATTGATGATGATTAGATAGATGGTTTTTATCACATGTGTTTTCTTATGGATACTTACCCCATACTTGCATGTGTATGGTGTGTGTGTCTATTCTCTTATTGTATGGCATTTTTGATGTGGTTAAGGAAGGGAGTCGTAGTCACCTACTAGT